>OZ010588.1:11104230-11626730 GCA_963932145.1 Acanthosepion lycidas
ATCAAAATTAAATTCATCTTTTTCCTCCCAATTCAAACTGACCATTAGTGCCAAGAATGGTCTTAAAGCCCAGTCAGGCATTAATAATCTATATTCAGTTGCAATAGTATCAAAATTTTACCATCCATAATGAAAAATCATAAAATAAATCACTAATTTCAAAAGAAGGTTCCATAATACTCAGTTTTATTCAACAGTGTATATATTCTTGTATGGCCAATCAGTTTTATCAGATCCAGTTGTAAACAAATGACCGATCTAGCTGTTCCATTGGGAATTGTTAAACAATTTACAGTTGATTAAGCTGGCTACATAATAGCTTAATAAAACCAAATGTTACTATTAAAAAGATTAAATTTTCAGTACACACTTTCAATAACATCAAATAAATTATTAAAACAATGAAAAGATTCTTAAGAGCTTTTAAGTTGCAGTTGAAGCATAACAGAGTAAACACAAAAATGATGTATCAAATTCTAAAATATCTTACAAATATGCTTACAAATATACATTTAAAAGAATCTCTGGAAATATGATTTTCTCAACTTACCAGGTTTCAAAGTCATGCCACCAATATGCTGAGCCAGTTCACTGGCAAAGTGATTATTTTCAGTATCCATATCCTCTGGCAGAAGTTCTACACTGCTGCTATTGCTACTAGAGACTGTAGGCTGATCCATGTCAGGAGTTGGTGATTTGGGAGGACTCACATCTACAACATTTTTTAAATCCAAAGTAAGAATTAGTAAATCAAGCTAACAATTACTTATTTTAAGCACAAATTTTTTTTTATTTCTTGCTCTTGAACAAAGCCATAAAATCTTTTGCCAAATGGAAAAAAAAAAATTCTGAGGAGCCAATACAAAAATTTTGTTAAAATCTAAATAATAATGGATTAACTAATACTAATAAAAATATTTATTGATTTAATAAATTTTACATTTCTTGTCTTGTCGTAATAATTAAATATTAAATGGATACTATTTAAGAACAAAATTTATATTCCTAAATGTTAAAAATTATTTTATTTTTTGTTGTATCCTTAAAGAGGTTACAAACAGACGAAGGTGGTACTCGAGTGAAGGAACAGCAACAAGTTTTCTTTTTTTTATCACTCTTTTCGTTGGACTAGACAACAGCCTGTCAAACACTGATTGAATTTTTCTTGCGAGCATCAGTTTGGCTGGTGATAGGCCTGAATCTGTGTTCGGATTGGGAGTAATTCTGTAAACCACTAAAAACTTTTGTATACTCCTCTCATCAGTGTCTATGCCTTGATTCTTTCTTAGAGCTCTTTTAAAAATGTCCACAAATCTTTCTGCTTGCCCATTTGATCTAGGATGGTAAACAGAGGTCGTAATGTGGTCTATGGCCAAAGATGTGCAAAAATTCTTAAATTCTCTGCTGGTAAATTGTGTCCCATTGTCACTAACTAAAGTTTTTGGTACACCAAAATGAGTAAAAAACTTGTTTAGTATATTCATAGTATATGCGGATGTCTACATTTGAATATTTCCAGCCACTTGGAGAAACTGTCTACGATTCTAAGGTAGTAGTAACCATTTAGAGATCTAACATAGTCGATGTGTAACTTCGTCCACGGGAAATCCATTTTAGGCCATTGCTGAATTTTTATCGGTGGTGCTTTTGCCACAAGTTAACAACCTCTACATTCTTTTACCATTTTTTCAATATCCTCGTCTATGCTAGGCTAATACATATATCTACGCATTAATGATTTCATTCTTGACATGCCCTTCAAGATTTTCTTTTGCAGTGTATATGGCATTATCACTATCTGCATATAATAGCATTTGTTCGCAGATTGAGAAAGGTGATATTTTAGATCCTTTTTTAAGTTTTTCTTTCAGTCATACCTGTTTCTTCATCTTTTTTTTTAATGAATTCGTCCTTCTCAGCTGCTTTTTTTTATATTTTCTAGAGTCACAGGTAACTCCTGAATTGTATTGCATAGTAATACTGATAATTCTTTTTTATCCCTTAAAGCAGCTATCACTGTGTCTCTAAGATCATACATTTTGGGAATGTAGATACTGTAATAATTGGCCAAGCCTAAAAACGCCTGAAGATTAGTGACGTTGTTTGGTGGTGGCATATTTTTAATAGCTTCGGCCCTTTCCAGGTCCGGTCTTCTTCCGTTCTCATCAATTATTTGCCCCAAATATTTGATCTACTCACATTTATCTGAACTTAGCCTGAAGCTATATTCATCAATCTTCTGGAACATTGCCTTGATATGTTTTTTGGGCTGTTCATTGTTTTCACTCTTTAGCAGAATGCTGTCTAGGTATGCTACGGCAAATTCTAGTCCAGCTAACATGGTGTCCATTATTTGCTGGAACAAACTGGGAGCTACCTTTAATGCAAACAGGAGACGATTTAGCTTGTAGTGTATTAATTGCTAATAACTTCGTCTACTTTCACTTGTAGATATGCATCAGACAGATCTATTTTAGAAAAAACTTTGCCACCATTTAGCTTAGAAAAAATATCTTCTGGTGAAGGTAAAGAGTATGTGTGGTCTTCAAGGCAGTCATTTAATCCAGTTGAAAAATCTGCACATACTCAGATCTTTTTGTTCTTGTTCCTTACATACACTGTAGGTGCAACCCAATCAACTTTAGAAATTACACCCCTTTTCTCTAAACGTTCCAGTTCTTGATTTACTGAATCCAAAGTTGAAAATGTTACATTCCTTTTTGTTTGGAATACTGGTCTTATGTTGTCTTTAATTAGAACTTGACCTTAGTTTTTATGCAATGTCTGAGATCTTCAGAAAACACATGTGGAAATTCACTTTTCAGATCAGAAATAAATTTTTGTTTCTTCACATTTTTCCTTTACTGACACATCCCCTTTGTTGCAAAATGAATTTATGGGTAATTCCCATAAATCGAAAAGCACAATCCAATCTGTACCAAATAAATTTGCCATACCTGGAAGAACATAGACTTTTGATTTGAAAATCCTCTCCATAAATAATACGTAGCAGCTAAATTCACCCCTGAAGTTTAGCTTGTTACCAGACACTACTCTAGCTATTCAATGGACAACCTATATTTTTTTCAATGTTTGTTCATTCACAATAGAAATGTCACTTCCAGTATCCAACAATAACTTCACTGTATGACTATTTTCGTATTTCCTTTTTTCACCATTTTCAATTTTGTTCTTTGGATAAAACATATACTTTTGATTTAAATTTTTGCTTTTTTCTTTTCTGTTTATACCAACAGTAGGAGCTTGTGTGACCAACATAGCCACCCTTGAAGCAAACCTTATCCTTAAAAAAAAACAAAAAAACAACTCCTTTTTTAAATGAGACCCCCCACAGTGATGTTTTCACCTTATATTTTGTAAATATTGGTTGTTTTATCACTTAGACTCAAGAAATGTTCTTTTCTTCAATCTGCATATTGTCACCTTCTGTAGCGTAATTTGAGGGTCTTGCTCCATAATTGTCAGAATCCTTGATCTGATGTCTTTACCTTTGCCACTGTAAGAGTAAACATTTAAACATGTCGACTGAAAGGTCGCCTAATTTAAACAATTCACATTGTGAATTTACCTTGCCTGCATAAGTCACAAAGTCTTCATTCTCTTGTTTTACAATGTTTAAACACCTGTATTGAGTATCAAACAAACTGTCTCTTTCATCAATAATTCCTGACAAATCTTTATTGTCTCCTCAAACAAGGTTTCCTCCAGCTTTTTAGGTAAAATTAGGTTCGTGTATTTAGTGTTATCCTCCGTACCTAATTTTTGGACTAACAATGTAATTTTCTCCTCCTCATACCATTGTTCACACCTTTGCAAAAAATTGTCTCGTATCTATGAAAATAAGCAAGGAAAGTTGCACCATTGTCCAGGTCATACTTGAATTCTGATAACTAATTCGATATTCCTTCAGGGGAAAAGAATTGTTGTTTTTGTAATTGCATCAGTTCATCTTGAAAAACATTTTGTGATTTTTCAAATTTTTCTTGTTGCTATAAACAACTGTTGCTGTAATTGTTGTTGCTGCTGTTGTAACTGCAAACTAGCATGTAATACTTTAGTCAATTCAGCCAGTTGTTCCATTTCTGTTGTGTAATTTCACTGAATTTTTTCAATGCAAATTATACAAATCCGTAATTACTACTGTTGTACGTTTTACAGTGTTTTGGGGTCTTTCTTGCTGTGAGTTTGAATCGAATTCAGCATTGTCATTGTTTTATCCTTAAAGAGATTACAAACAGACAATGGTGGTACTTGAGTGAAGGAACAGCAACACGCACGTAGATGAAAGAAGAGAGGTTTATTGTACAAGATAATACACTACTGAAAGACAGGGAATCGGGTGGCAGGCTAGTAATTCCCGAAGCAAACCCCCAGGTATATCCTGTGCTCACCATATATAGCTACTAATATAGTCAGTCCACATAGGCGATACGGAGTGTGGGACATTCCATTACAACATTTTTGAAGATTTATTTGCATTCACAAATATTTAAAAACTTATCTTAGATAATTATTTATTATTGTTTTCCTTTAATCATAATTTATTATTTTAGAGAATAATTTATCATTTTGTTGATAATTACTTTTGAAACAATTTCAATAGAAATGCAACATATTTTGGATATAAAAAAGTTTTCAGTAATATGCATAATGTATTTCTATACAATTATAACCTGCAATTTAATCACTATCTGAATAAAGGACAACAAATACTCACCAAGTGGAGTATTGTTTGGTGTGGCTGTATGGGAAGCTCTGGCAACAGATCTATCATGCATGTTCAACATCTCAAAGGAAAGTAGGTCTTGCTGCAAATGACCACTAGTTGGCTCCAGGTTCAGTTTGGCCATTGCTCCAGCCACAGCATTAGTCAACACTTTATCTACATTGTTATCCGTCTTAGAAACTGATGGAGATTCTGTCCTTACCTGCTGATGATCAACAGAAGAGACCATCACGGCAGTTGAAGGAATAGGTGAACCCTGAGATAAAAAGTGAGCAAAGAAAAAATAAACCAATCATAATATGTTTCATAAATTATGGCATGAACAACAGTAATAGATCTTAGGTCTTACATCATATCATTGTTAAAAGACTATACAGTGATGAGCTAAAACATTATGACTAGCAATATGTGATAAGAATGGCAGTTATAAGAACTGCACAAGTCAAGATCAGAAATAGATAAGATGATGACCTCAAATACTTTATTTTAATGTGTTGAATTACACAGTTATGGGCAAGAGGATTGAGTCATGGCCAGAGCATTTTCAAAACAATACAGGTCATAGGATGATCACATTCAGTTGTGGTGAACACCTATCAACATTGGGTAACCAAGACTTATCAATGCAAGAAGTGAACAGAGGTTTCCTACTAAATATGAGAAGGCTTATTATGGCATAAATTGCAGATAACTTTAATCAAGATGAAGAAAGGAAAGCATCACAACGCAGCATATCAAACCTTATTTACACTATTTATAAAAGAAAACTTCAATCCTTGTTGTACATAGGTCTGCATAGCATCTTCAAAATGTACATGAGCATCAAAATTGAACTTTGTATCAATTAAAGGTGGTCACCTGATCTGATAAGTCTTGTTTTGTTCTGAATAAGTGGATAGCAGGTTATATAGGCATCATTATCTTGTGAAAGTGATGACATCAAGATGCACTGTGATGTTTTGGGTTATGTTTGGAATTATTTCCAAACAGAACATTACCCAAAACATCACAGTGCGTCCTGTCATTTATATGAAAAGTACTTTTTCACATACCATCTACCACATCATCACTGAAAACCAGTTACATCACTCCACAACATATTCTGATAGCAGTAGTATCTTTCATTACAACACCCTGCTTTGCTACATTGCACAAGTTATACAGAAACAGTTTCAGGAATATGAAAGCTATCACTGTATTGCCCTGGTTATTGAACTTGACATATCGCAATTACATTGAGTGCTTATGGCTTATGTTAGACCACTCTGCAAAACATCCACCATGTAAATGGCATCAGTTAAAGGACCTGCTATATTATGTTACATCCAGGCACTACATCCAAGATGAAACCACCAGTGATCTTGTAGAGTTCATACCTTGAGTAAGAATAGTTTTGGGCATACATAGATGACCAACACCTTATTAGAAAGTTACACAAAAGGTTTTGCTTCATCAATGTATACATCAACAGTTTAAAACATGATATGAACAAAATAGAGGCAGTTTAATAATTTTATTGAAAAACAAAAGAGAATAAAAACAGAATACAAAAGATTATTTCCAATAGATAATCTAATTGTTTAAAAGATTTCAAAATACTGAATGCAAAAGTAAAGAAATATATATAAAAGTAAAATTTATATAATCAATATCACTTAATTTGAAAACTAATTCTTAGCAAAAACACTTCTTTTTAATATCGGAATATAAAAGGTACCATTAAGCAAAAACAGGTTAAATTGATTTGGTCTCAACAAGAAAGAAATTCAGAAAATAGTTATAAATATGTGTGTCAAAAATGGATAATTAATGCAGTTTGTCAACACATCAACGGTTGCCAACACACAAATGGACACAAACGCAAACTGAACTAACATGAATCATACTGTGAGCATGCTTACCACACCAGAACCCACAAGCAAACTGGGGAACTATCTTGTGCTCAACTTAAATATAGAAAAATCATTTGCATGGTTAGCAGAAGGATGCCATCAAATATTTGTCAGCTATTTCCACTACCTGCTGCAATAAAACGGGCTAATCACACCCATTTTTTTCTTGCTATACTCCCCACTAGTCTCCTAACCAAAACACCAACAGGTTGGGGGTGGTCTTTTCAACTGGGTACTTCTCTGAAGCAGACTCATGAGAGACTCTCTAGCTTTCTGGGGTGCTCCTTAGATGCCATAGGCATCATCTTTGCCTTGGTCATCGCCATTATCATCTGCTAAGGTCATTTTCATCTTCAGTTGATGGTAACACTGTTGCCTCACCATCCATTGACTTACTCACATAGAGAAGGGGACAGAGGTCTTTCCATCAAATAAAACTGTCTGTAGAATTAAGACTCTGGTAACCTTTCCTGTTTTATATCTAGTTGTACACCTGATGCATTTCTCACAAGTACAGCATCCCCCTTTCTTGTAGGTTTCATACACCAGTTCAAGTTTTGGTGAGGGTGTTTTGTTAATACTCTTCACACAAAACTCATATAAGTAGAGTACATTAACAGGAGCACTTGCACTGTGGATGCTATGCCTGGTGTTACATTATACAAGTATAGCACCTCCTGGATGGAACAGTGCTTCCTAGGTGAAATTTGCTTTACACTTCTGTGGAACCATTCAACAATGTAGTTTTCAGATGACATATATGCACATCAAAAGCATAAGTGGATGCACCATTTATTGGCAAAGGTTCTGAAGGTCATACTGGTGAATGCTGTATTATTATCTATCAGAATGTCATTAAGGGTGTCTCCTCTCTAGAAATACAGTCTCAAGCTGCTGCATCACGTTTTCAGAATCCTGTCAGCATAATGGTTGCCAGATAGCAAATCACATTGCCCCACAGTCTATCAAGCTCAAGTAGTGGGCACCACTGTGAGTTATGTCCATCCCAAGTCTGCACCACATGACAGACACCTGTAGTTTTTCTTTCTGCCAACGGATTGGTGCTTGATCAATTATATATAACTTCATTCAAGTTTTGATAGCTGATCTGATGGCCATTTCAGATGAGAGGGAATGACTCTTCTGACAAAGTAAGTGGTTCATTTAACCCTGGGATGCCCACTGTGCAAGTGTATTTCCAGTATTTGGTGGGCCACAATTTCATCTTTGGTGGCATCAAATTATACTCCTTCACTAACTCTGAGAAGGTCTCCAGCCTTCTAATCAACATCTCACTCACTGCCTTGGTACTTGGTATTGTCTTGCCAGTTAGAATATTAGTGTACCAGTCAAATACTGGTGTGTCTAAAATGAAGACTTAATGTATGTTCACACCAATGGTCGCCAAGCACAAACTTATACTTGCCACTCCAGAGAGCCAACAAGCAAACAGTGAAGAACTGTTTGTGCTTAGCTTAAATATAGCAAAGTCATTTGGATGGACAGCAAAGGAACAGTACAAATACTTATTAGCTATTTCTGCTGCATGCTGCAATAAACACATGCTAATCCCAAATGTTTTTTCCTCGTTATAAGAGTATTTTTTTTCAATAATAATTTGTTAATAAATGAGGAAAATACTTTAAGCAATGAAATCCTTATTACTAAACTTGTATAAAATAAAAATCTTTATAGACAAGTTACTAAGTTGCTGTTCAAAAGTCAGTAGCATCAAACGATTTCAGTTTTGAGTTGGCAAGAAACAATAAAACAAAGATATTTTCATCAGAAACTGTATTCAATAAATGAAATTACATGTATGTAATCTTATTTCTTCAAACAGATTAAATCCTTTCTCAACTGATTGAATATTTTCATAATGCTAGTGTCAATAAGATGGTTATTTTTCAAGTCAGATTACAGTTCATAATGCCATTTAATCCGATACTTAAATGGTATAAAACTGTAGGATACCTTTGTCGCCAAATAATTATTACATTTAGTGCCAAATAGTTACTTTATTTATAAATAAAAATAAAAGATAAAGTCGATGGAAATGAAAGTTTATTAATTCAATTCTTAGAACTATTAACTTTGAAAAAAATTTAAATAATTTCTATTTAAGCATTTTTGGCACTTAAAATAGCATCCAGTTACATTTAATAATGTTTGGTAGAGGATTTTCATGTCAAAGTTTTTCTATAGTCCTATGTCTAATTTTAAATGAATTATTTCCAATTGATAGCATAATATCCTCCATAAATTTACAAGGTTAAGAAAATGCTATCTAATGTTATCCTTGCTATTTTATTAAAAGCGTTTTTACCAGCTTTTTATTTTTTATTAAAGTTCACTCAATACAAGGCCCAAGAGCCACCCAAGAAAAAGGTTATTGAAAAAGGTTGTTGTATAAGCAGTAAAAGTAAGAGATAACTAGTGTAGTTTATAAGAATATGTAGAAAAGATAATGGTCAACCCTAGACTTGAAGAGTTTAAGATTGTAGTGGGCGAGTAAGCATCCTCTCAGGAGTACATTCAACAAAGTAGTGATTCTTGGGAAGAAGCTGTCTAAGTGAAACTTCCTTCTTACTAATGGACTATGAAGGAAATGGGGATACTCCATCCCAGTGTAAATGACATGGTGAGCCTTTGTTGTGACAGAACTCATGGAACTAAGCAATGTATCTCATCAGAATATTTGCCATGTAAATAGCAATAGAGTAGCAAGAGGCTTGCAATGTTCTGTCTGTGGGAAAGGGTTTGTAGAATAGAAAACAATTCATCACTCACAAGGCTGTGCAGATGCTTCTGAACTATCAACACTGGAAAATAAGAAGTGGGCAGCTTTAGTCCAAATATGGCAGCAATACTCCATCTGGCTCTTGTAAAGATAGGGTATAGTTAAACAAGTACTTACTGCAGCAGTACAAAGAACCAAATATTTTTCCAACATCTTTAGCAATGAATCGTATATACAAGATCCAACTGAAGTCTGGAGTGAACTTTAGTCCCAATCGGCCAAGTCCATGGCAAGGGGGCAGGCCTCCTTGAGAGAACACCCGTTCATCACAAGAGCCAAATGTTCGAATTCTGCTAAGTGAGAATGGAACATTACTAGTTTGATTTTTAAGGTATTGAATGCTACTAGCCAGTTATTCCCCCATTGAGATGTTAGGGATTTGGTCAGAAAAGAGATTGGTTGCCAGGTTCTGGTCATCTAGATTTCTGGAAGGGCACCCATATACTGTTGTATCATCAGTATAGATATTCATTAAAGATTAGTGTATGCACTTATATTATCAATATAAAGCAAAAAGAGGGTAGAACCAAGAAGTGAATGTTGGGGGACACTTGCATTGATCTCATCGGCTTCAGAATTAGATTATCTACATTGGTATCAACACTTGATGCTGCATGGATTGAATAGACTTATATGTGCATGTGTGTATAAGTAATGGATCCTGGATATATATATATATATATATATATATATATATATATATATATATATATCTCCAAGATCCAGTACATTTAAATAAGAATGATTTGAAAATTGATATCTTAACTTAAAATACATCCTCCTTTGACATTTCCTTTGATTAAATTCAGATCTGTGCTTATCATGTAAAGATTGCCATTATCTTGCTGGATATAAATGGACTACATTTATGAATTTACTGGAAATTTATCACATCAATGTTTTTTTTTTTAACTTTCGAATTAGAAAGAATTATTTCTGAAGAATTTTTTAAAATTTCTTTAGGCAGATTCTGTTCACATAAATGACCATATTTCCCATTTTACCATTTAATGTATTGTCATCTCTGCAAATTTTCTCTTTGTTTTGCTATTGATGCCAAATATAACTCTTTTATTATATACTCTATGTGATTTCACTTCATCCACACCAACAAATTGCAAGAAGTTTTTGCAATATAAAACCATTTTCCATTTACATGATTCATGTTGTGGAAATGATCATTAAAAGTGCATAATGGCTACACAACTATTATCTTTTACATTTATTTCCTTTAACAAAAACTTCATTTACAAAATGCATTTAAATGGGTTTTTTTTTTACTTTTTTTTAAAGATTTGATGTTTAGTTGTTTTGAGTGTATGAAATAAATTTTTAATTATACCTCTAATTTAATGGAATAATTTTCAAATTTTCAAAAGCCTGCAAATGATTTTTCCATTCCCTTCCTTATTTACCAGCATTAACATTTAAACAGACTATCACTTCTTTTTTCCATGATGTACTATCTTCCATAATCAGGCAATTGTGGACACAATGTACTTTCAGTTCTTTTGAAACAGCAGTTATAGTGCCATCCCTCAATTTTCCATTTATACAATGTTGTAACACAGTAGCTCAAGCATCATGCACCACTGCATATTTTTGACGTCTTTACATTTGATATTATTTGCTAAAACAATTTTGAAAATCTCTATTTTTGTTCATTTTTGAAGAGTTCACTTTAAGACACATTAAATTATTTAAAAACATTTAGTCCTATCATGTTTAAATGTGACAATATAAAATTGTAGAGAAGACCTTTAATAAGCATTATTTACATTATTCGGACTATTGTCCTCATCTTTGTCGCCATATTTATTACAACGTTTCAGCCGTTGTACACTCCGGCCTTCTTCAGACACATGGCACAGTGGATAAAGGCATTGGTTAGATTCAGTGACAGGACCCAAAGAGTGTTAGCCAGCTAATGCAGTGGAGAACTTGAAAAGGGGAATTAACAGGAGGTAACTGATAACTGACATCCATTAAACATGGCACGTGCAACTAGAACAGTCTACCCCAGTGAGCAAAATAAAGGGTTCAGTTCGACATTCCAACCACCTGAAGAAGGCCGGGGCGTACAACAGCCGAAATGTTGTAATAAATATGGTGACAAAGATGAGGACAATAGTCTGAATAATGTAAATAATGTACATAATACCTCATCTCAGAAATATAAACAGATACCTTTAATAAGAGTTGATAATAATCAAAAAGAAAAATATAGAAATGTAACAACTATTATGGGACAGAGATAAGCAATATTTACATTTGTTCTACAACACAAGTTATTATTTGTGAATTTCTTAAAATTATGTTATGCAAACTAAATATCCAAATGGGTATTAATCTATAATTGTGTCATAAAAAATCTGAGTTTGAAACATACCTGAGAAACCTCTATAATCTTTCTACTCTACATACTTCAGTCACTAGAAACAATAACCTGTTATAACCAAATCTAGACTAAACCACTGACAAGATTTTATAAAAAAGTGTTTTTTGTGCTTGGTAATAACCTTCTAAATTACATAATAGCACATACAGTTTAATTACAAGGCATTATATTTTATGTTACTCTAAATTTTTCCCTCCAGTAAATTTCTCAGTAAAATGGAAACTAATTTCTGCATTTATTCATAAAATAAAATCTTACAGCAATACAGTTATACTTACACTAGACTTGCACATTTTTTGAACAAATAGATTCTTAATTTGTAGCTCTCATTATTATGTCCCATGAAGTTAAAAATGAGAAAACATTAATGTTCAAATTCTTCATGTAATTATTCATTTTATCAAGTTAAATAATGTTTTGATTAATGTTAGCCAAAATTGTGATCTCCAACAGTGGCCAAAGCAATCCAGTTTACAATAATGTGCAACTACATTATGATAAAAAACAGATCAAGATGATTGAAACAGTTCAACAAAAGCTATACATAGTATCTTTGAATATTGCTATAGAATGATGAGAAATGAGGAAAGAATCTAAATAAAGTTTATGTAACTTTACCTCCTTTGCAAGAGTTTCTTTGTTCTTAATAGAAACACTTGATTCTGCCTGTCCATCATTTTCCACAACAATACTGCACCAAACACAAGGGCCAAATGACTGTGAACCTGAATATAACATCCAATTGCTTTGGTATTTACCTGAAAAAAGTCAGAATTTAAATATTAAATTTAAAAATTTATTTGAAGCAATAAGTATGTTTGCATAGGTGAACCAAATTAATTCTATAAATGCATATAATAAAAGCACATGTTATAAGAATTCAATAAAACTAATAGATTCTATTGTATGTGATTGACTAAATTACTTATAAAATGTATCAAGTTCTACAAAATTTAGCCAAATAAAATAACTATCATTGAACTAATAATTATTAGAAAGACAGTTTAATAGGTAAAAAAATGCATCTAAAATGCATGAATTAAAACAAAACTATTTCTAAGTAACAAATACTTTATCAAAACCAAAGACTTTCAATAATTTTTCAAAATGTTGCAGTCATCACCAAAAAGTAACAATATGAGGTTGATATTTGATATACAAAGATGGATCACAAAGATCATAGTCTGGCATGCAGTTATTAGCTGATTTTTTACCTGGAATTTTCACTATATAAATGTTCAACAATTAATATTCACCATTGAATTAAGTGCACTGACAACAAAGTTTACATTTAAAAATAAAAATATTTGTTGCATAAAATAAATGTTTTTTTATCATAATGCCGCCAATTTATTATTATACTTATGTAGAAAGAGAACATATCTATTAATAAATCAACAGTAATTTTTTATGCATGCAAGATTGAAAGATCAGAAATGATTTTTGTAACATTTTATTTATAAGCTTACTAAAGCATTTTTATCAGAAATAAACAAATTTCAAGGTTGAAAGTTGCTCTACAAATATGAATGAACAGAACTATCACATTTTATATAATGGGAAAAACAATGTTCACTATCCATAAAATAGTTTCAACAGTTATAAAACTAGAAAGTTATTTTTCATTAAATCTTACAAATAAATTTAGAATTATTTAATTTTTCAACTGAACATTTTACCATTTTAAAATAAAAATAAACATGAAATGCTTTCTTGGAGACTGTACAAGTAAAATATCTACTGTACTATTGAGTTAACAAAGAATTTATATTATTCAATCCTTATTGACTGTGTTAAAATGTAATCTTATAAAGAAAGATAAATGAACTTTAGTTAGTATACCTACTAGTTTAGTACTAAAATAAATAAGAAAAAACAATGAGTATGGACAAAATAACATATTGAGAAAGTGAGCAAACAAAAAAAAAAAAAAGTTGCACCTGGTTTTGGGGGAGCTAACAGATGAACAGTAATATCTCCTTCTTCACCAGGCAACAACAATGGGACAGCTACCTCATTTGCAATTGCATAAATATTGCCAGACTTCAAGCACATCTAAATAAACAAAAAGTAAATTAAATACAGAAATTGTCCATTTTTTAATTACAACAACGAAAATACATTGTTCAATTTGAGAAGTGATATGTTAGACCAATCATAATATTGGATTTGTGAAATTTATAAAACTGATAAAAATTGCAACATGGCCAGTGAGAAAGGTTGCTATCACTTGTTTCCACAGATGTTATGCTGACCTCTTTGGTGCTTAAAACAGCTAGAGACAAACATGATATATGACCAAGTAGTTTTTGTTTTAAAACGTTTTAATGTACTAAAACTATCTCTGATATCTCAGAGTGCCCACAAGAGGGACAAAACATTTATGATAGTTTTTTTCTTTCTCCCAATGAATTTTGTCTATTTTCTCATTTAGACTTTACTAATTATCTTCTTTTTATTCATAGCAAGAAGGTATGGACTCTCTATAGCCAGTGTCCAAGTCATGTGTTGCTTCCATATTATGCTCCTGATCCAAAAAGGGCTGAGGGGACATTTTCAGAATGCCTGACAGTCCTCTAACCTCCAACTTATACAGGATACGATGGATAAATTATCTAAATTATACAAAAAAATACCAGACAACTTTGGAATTTCCTGCAACTCTTCTGGACAGGCTCTTTGTTTAAGTTGGTGAATGCTGCCATAATCCTTGCCTTCATCTTTAGGTGATCAGATGTAAGGGAGTGATGTGGTCTCAAAAATTGTCTGACAGCCATGACTGGGTTCTCCTGCTTGTGTGGCATGGTGCAAGAGTCTTGTTGCTGGATATAGGGACTTCCAGGGCAGCACTACCCCCTCAAAGCACTTGATGTAGGCTTCTGTATTGAGTCTGAGGCCCTGCAGGAATATGAATGGAGACATAACGTTGCCATCACTTTTGATCACTCCAAACACCTTCGTAATCACCGTTAGACTCATCCAACTCTTTCCGAATCCTCTGCACTGTCCTCAGATTGACACCCAAACACTCTGAAATGTTCATATTGGAGCTTTCGGCATGAATGCCAAGCAGTACAGCATGCCATTTCTAAATTTCTAGCAAAGTGTATTGCATCATGGGGTGCTCTTTTTCTCACAGATGGTGCTCAACTGACCCTAATATACTGTGCAGTTGATAAAATCAAAAACAACGTGCATGCACAAAAATGAAAAATATAAAATTGCAACAATTTACCCATCATCCCCTGTATATCTATATTAATGCTATTCAATAATCAAATTTTCTATTGGCACCTTGTCAAAACAACTATTTCATCACTCACCTTCAAATTCCTTAAAGTGAGAAACATTCGATCTTTAAGTTTTTGTAGATAAAAATGACTTGTCAACCAGCATTTCTGACAGGTTAGAATGTGCTAAATATTCTGAGCATTTTTGTTCAACTTTATCAACAAAATGCCTAGTTATAACTGGCTTGTAAAATCCAGCCTATAACACGAATATATATTTGAGTTGGAACAAAAATTTGTAGTATTTTTCACTAAGTGTTGTTTAAACACATGATTTTATTTCACACATGACTGAAATTTAAGAAAATATTCTGAAAGGTGACATTTAAATGTAACTTTTTATATCAGTCATGTGTGGATTGTGAATCTGAAATGATTTTACATTAATGGATTGTTTACAACAATGCAGAGCAAAAAGGTGCTGGGGTAAATAAAATGAGCTACTGTTAAGCACACTAGTGTTGTATTTGAATTCCAACATTGTTACCTAATTTACTATAATTGTAAAAGTTATTTTCCTAATACACTCAGTCTCCATATCTGTTAACCTCAGAGAATGTTAAACAGAAATTTTTTATTTCTACCAAATATATAGTTATTTTCTTTCATATCTACCATCCTTCCTCAGGTTAACTGTTGCACATGATTTTGAAGATATTTGAAGATCATACCAGAAAGATTACTATAGATATTACAAGAACTGCAAATCAAAAAATGGCTTTAAAGCTCCAAAATCACACTGTCTGATTGTCCCACAGGAAAATGGTCTAGTAGATAAAATCAATGCAGGAGCATATCAACACAGTGGACAAAGCAGAGAACAACCTAAGGAGAAAGCTGATAAGGAAGGACATTAGATATGATAAAAAAACCACAGAGAAAAATATTGACTCCTAGAAGAAATAAAGACTTACTGGATATAACTGATATTACAGTGCAAAAATTATTCATTTTTCAGTTAACTTCTTTACAGTAATCAGGGAAATATTGCCTAACCAATATATTGCTCATATGTTCTTGTTTCATCACATTTTGCTGTAATTCAGACTTCCCAAAGAAGCAGTTTTATAAATACAAACATTCATTTTTTTATAATTATGTTCATTTTAGTAATGCAACAGTGGCTAATGTTTATGTTAAGATACATTGCAAATGATCATGGCCAAAATTTATATTAAAACATTTTCTTATTAAATACTAAGATATTTTCTGAATATTTTATCAGGAAATGTCAATACTGATTTTGTGTGGAAAGACGACATGTTCAAGCATCTTATTATAATTCTGCTTATCCTTCCCTTAGTTACTTAGTCACTATGTACATATATTACACCCTGCAAATACCTCATAAATAATGGACTATTCTATTTTGATTGCATAGAAATAGGGGGAAAAGACATATCAGTGACACTGTTTGATTTAAAGAAAGGCTCTGCCAATACCTCATAAATAATTAACTGTTCCATTTTGATTGTGAGGAAAGATGGAAAAGAGATTTCAGAAACAATGTTTAATTTCAGTGAGAAAGAAAAAAAATAAAATTCAAACAGGAGTCATTAAATTTTTCTACTAGTGATTTTTTTTTAATTATTAATAAACTGAAACAGTTTCTTTTGATTATCATGATCTTAAGTGATAGAAATTATTTTTTTTTTCAAAATGTCCCTAAACAAAATAAACAATAAATAAAAAGGTTGGTTTGTTTTGGTTCCATGATGGTAGATCAATTTACAAAGAATTTTTTATTGCACCAATTTTAACTCATGAAATGCTCAGTCAAAATTGATCTTTCTATGATATTACATATCTTTGGGTCACAAATTAACATAATCTGTGGTTATTTTGTGAAAAAGAAAATTTATTTAAACCCCTATGTCAACCTACTTTTTCTTCGTATATGATCTACATCATTTGTTTGTATACTAGAAATATTGTGTATAACGAAGTAATGTGATACTAATTACTTTGCTCTATAGTGACATTAGGGAACAGTCAAAAGCTTGCTTAGTTCTGCATTTGCAGAGTCTCCCATAGACATGGATGCAGGACCCAAGTCTATCTCTGTATCCCACTAACACAGTGGACTATTGGTGTAGTAATTTTTACCATTGTTTCTCTTCAAATATTTATGAACCTATTAGGAATTCCATTCTTTTGCTTATGTTCTCATGTGACCTAAACATGTGTACATATGTATGTAATATGGGTCAACATTAGAATATGTTTATTTGCGATCAACTTGATTGCATTCCATGCTTCTATCAACATATATAAATTGATATGATTTCATTGTTTTATTGATATAACTCATATTCTAAAAATCATTGTAAGTTGTTAAAATGCTTAATAAGAACATGAATAATGCAACAATCTTTGGAATAAAAATAGATGCATCACAAAAATAAATCATTTTTATTGCTGTCTTATCTATAATGCGCACATACAACCCCAGATTATACATGACTCATGCCCCAATTGAGAAAAATTCACCTTTCATGTGTGGAGAGTGTATATAATTTATATTTATTAGATTCCATAATCATACTTATTATAAAACCCAGGTTGTGTGTGTGTGTGTCTGTACGTTTATATATTGGATCGGATTTCCTACATTTTTCAACCGATTTCAACAAAACTTCACAGGACTACGTAAAATTACCTTGCGGTGGTTCTGACAGCGCTAAAAATTGGAAAAACATAATTGTTTTCGCACAAAATCAATTTGAAAACACGATTAAGAGCCATCACGAAAATGAAAGGGGGAAAACTCATATCGAGTTATACTTATTATAAAACCCAGATTGTTTGTGTGTGTGTGTGTGTTCGTTTATATATGGGATCGGATTTCCTACATTTTTCAACTGATTTCCACAAAACTACCCTTTTTTTTTGGCAGGTAGTGTTTCTTATTGTCTTGCACACTTTTTTCTTTATTTTTACATTCAGAATGCTTTAAAAATTCCATTTACAAGACAATTGTTTATAATAAAATTCTATTCAATCGGTAGACTCATAACAATTGAAAATGTTTTTGTTTGAGTTTGACCAATTCATAAAAAAAAAAAAAAAAAACTAATTAAGACATGCATGTCCGTCAACCTTAAACAATAATCTTTGTCAATTTTATTTTTCAGTCTTTATGATGGTCGATACTTGATCTATCTCTTACTGTTACATCCCCGGGCAACGCCGGGCTCTACTGCTAGTTTATTAATAAACCTGTGTAATTTACGTAGGTCATGAGTTAACAATTATCCAAATGAGAAAAATAATTTGAAAAAGCAAATATTAACAACCAAATAAAAGAGAATATCATTCTCAAAGTATGAGACAGCAAGTAAGGTTGATAGTTTATAAATTTTGTCATAGCTCAAGAAATATTCAAATTATACACAGCATATAAAAGTATATAATATAAAGAGAGAGAGATAAAGCATATAGAAAAAGACATAACCAGAGTAATGGGAGTATAGGGTTCTTTTTTTAAAGATTTAAAATATATATAATACACAGTCTATTTTCATAGGGGTGAAAAATGTAAATTTATTTGTAATCTATGACATGAAATATTCTTCACTGTAATTTTAGTTTAGGTAATATTACATTAATTTCAATTCCTAAGTAAATAGTCTGATGATATTTATCTAATGGTTAATTATTTATACATAAATAATCATATTTGACCTAAGAAATTGCAAGTAACTGAATTCCTCAGTGTAAAATTAATAATGGTACCTTTCACTGAGCAATTATCAAAGTCATCTTTTAGATGTATTTATATAAGCTGGGATAAAACGTTTTCATAGTTCAGATTATTCAGTAAAAGCCTTAGGAGAAAATCTATTTAATATCTGTGTTAAGTTTTACCAATTTTGTGGCCATCAGGTGTATAGTAGGAGATATAGTCAGTCATTCTAGAATAAGAAGCATATCTATTCTATTATCTCTACATTTCATAATTGAAATAATGTTAACCTTCTCAACAAAACTTTCTTGCAGATTATACTTTGAAGAATGTAATAATTAGAAAGTGTTTATAGAAAACTATGCCACCACTTACAAGAGTCTTGTTATTCCATGCTGATTTGCCTGTGTTCTTCATCCGCCAAGTTTTAACAAGTTGAGTAGAAGGCAGCACCTTAGTATCATCAGGTATGGTCACATCTCTCACAAAAGCAGCTCTGTTGTAAATTAGAAAAAACATTAAATAAAAAACATTAAAATAATTTCCATATAGATTTAAAAAAAAAAAAAAAAAATAAGGATTAGGACTTTTTTCTACAGATATTGTAAACAAGTTTGCAATCTATAGTCCAGTTTTCATATTATAACATGCATGTATGAATAAATGTTATCCTCATTACATCCGTATAAAATTTCAAGTATTTTATAAACTTCTAATTAATCTAATAAGAAATAAATATTATTGATAATTGTTTTTATTCTATTAAATAAAAACTTATTTTCATATTAACATCAAAATATTTTACAATATTCTATAGATTAAACCACAGATATCAATTTTAAATGCACTACAAAAACTGAAAACTCCAATTAAAGCTGCCTAAAGATGAAGTCCTGATAGTAAAGCAAAAAGAGCATCACTGTACTCACGCCATATTTTCAACAGAGTCAACTAAATCAAGTCGTTCTTTTTTTACTGGCAAATTCCGTGACTGCTTGAATGAACGTTTGCCTTTTTCTTCATGCCTTCGCTGCATATCCATCAATTTCTCCTCTTTCTTTTTTCGATTCAACATTTTAGCCATTTTCACATGAGTCCTGAATAAAATAATATCAATTAAGTTTGAATATTACTTTCAAAATATTTAGAAAACATTTTTAAAATATCAATCATTTCTACAAAAAGTCAATAAATCCTAAACATTTAAAAAAATAACAAAATTTTTAAGGTTACAAATTAAAACCTGTCAATTCTAATTAACAAATTAATCCACGATATTTGACTGTCAAAACAATCTTCTAAATTATATTATTTACATAAAAAAAATTGATAATATCCAAGTTGATATACTTATTCAAAAATACTAAAATCCACTTTTGAAAATGATGAGTAATTAAAATGTAAAGCAGAAAAGCGAAGTAGGCAAATTTAAGAAGCTATTACTTGGAATATTTGCAATGGCGGCGCAAATCATCTGGAATGTTTTCATAGTCAATCACCAAATAAGGTTGCTGTTGTTGAAATTGTGGCAGCTGATCAGCCACATCAGAGTAGAGCATGTATTGTAAAAGGGGTTTCATCTCATTTATCATACCAGCTAGGCGACAAGGTCTGCGCAATTTCAAAAATACATGATTTGCATTATGCACTCCAACTTGGTTTTCACACTGTTCACACAGATCATAATCAAAACAGTTGCTGAAAAATAGAAAATTTAAAAAATTTTTTAAAACGACTGACTCTAAGTATTTACAAAACAGAACCACTTTTTATAAATATTTACAAATTATTCATAATAAACAAAATCTGTCCCTGACATGATTACTCTATAATCAGAAAAAATAAATTAAATGTAAAGTCAATTCTCATCTTGCCTTTTTGAATTCAGTTCTTTTGTTGTCCTTCCACCTCAGTAACACTTTCTCAGTAACCCTTTACATCTTAGTGGCTTTATTGCCTTACTTGGGGTGGAATGATTTAAAAAAAAAAAATTTAATGAGCTATTAAACTTTACAGAAAAGATTAACTTTCTTTTCTATATGCTGGATAAAATTTTTAAAAAATGTTCTTTTTTCTCGTTCTATAGCCAAACACAAATGCTCTTAACAATGTTATGCCAATGCTGACACCTATGAGCCACTTTGAAATAAAAATAACAACTTACCCACATTTATAACGCACTCCAACAATAGTATGTTTACAACCATCACAGGTAACACCCTCATGCCAATGAAGTACTGAAAATAATAAGAATGACTTATTTAAATTCTAACACTTAGAAATGAATTTTCTTTAAAGCAAAATGAGCTCAGATCAATTTGAAAATGTTTTGCTTTACAAAATAATAAACATTTTTGTTCATAACAAGGATGATATCAAATGAAATAATTAAAAATTTTTTAATTGTTTGGTCTTTTTGACGTTGTAGTAAACAAATGGCCATATTCCCCATTTAACAACTGAAGTAAATTTTCAAGATTTTGTATATTCCACGTTATACAGATCAAATCAAATATGTTACAACAGAAACATTGGGTATCAGCCACTTTTACACACTGACAAACTTATAAAATAGAACAAATTAAAAATGTAGCCTGAAAAGAGATGCACAAAAGAAACAAGAGAAAAAAGGGGGAATCAAACAAAAAATTATGGCCAGAGGTTTATGAGCTATCAGGTGTTACACCATTTACTTCATAGCATAAAAATAAATTCTTTCTTTATTATGGATTGAATTACTGTATTAAGTTGCAGTGATGAAATCCACAATGAAATCATGTTAAGTCAGTTGTGGGAATAAATATCACAAAGACAATACAATATAGAAGTAGAGTATTGATGATTTTGGTGTAAGTATTAGTGCTTACAGAAGTCTGGGATCCAGATGCTAACAGCTACACCAATAGCTACATTGAAATATATATGTGTCATCCTGACCAAATAATTTCTGCAAGCAAGCTAGTGTTTATTTGTACCTCAAAAAGGAAGAAAAAAATATTGTTCTGATTTGGCTCCTAAGTTTTGTTACATTTTTTAATTTCTCTGCAAATAATTTCTACATATTTTTTATTTTTTTTCTTCATTACTATCAAAGCTTTTTCAGCTTCTTTTAGGCACTTATTTTTTACAATCCAAAATTGAGAAATGGGTACTGACCATGATGCTGCTGGTCTTGCATCTGTGGTCCTGTCTGATTGGCAGCTTCTACAGACACTTTCTGATTTCCTGGAGCATTTTCCAGTACCTGCTGAACCGTTTTAGTGATGACATCTCGAACTATCTCTGTTTTCAATTCATGCTTTAACTATTAATCAAAACAACAATTATATATCAAAATTACAGTCTGTATCAAAAGATTAGATAAGGAAAACTGCAACAAAAATAAATAACAGAATAAATATTACTAGCTACTGAAACCAGACAGTGAATATTGGGATATGCTAGTAAATTGAAAGAATACAAGCGTGTATATACGTTTTTACTGTTGACAACAGGGGTCTCAAACTCAAGGACACAAAATGGCCATTACATGCTGAAGGATAAGCTCAGCAGGCCAGAAGCAGGTCTGTTGCCTATGTATTACCAATAGGAAAGACATCAACTCCAAAAGGAGGGTATCAAATCCAGACAAGACTCAGAAACAATTTTTCTTAGATTTGCATTTAGGAGGCAAAAATGGGAGACGGGTCTTGTCCAGAAACAAAGTGAGCAAAGAATGTAATATTGAACAGCTATAGTTATAATCTATACACCTGATTGGCTGTTATTTATTAATTAAAATGAATGTGTATATAATATTATGTTGAATATGTTAGCACAAAACGTCAACAAAAATATGATTTCTTTTACTGAATTCAAACTTGGAGGTAAAGTTAAATAAAGTTTTAATTACCCTCATCTGATACCAAACAAGGCAAAATTTACCTCATGTCCTCTGTTACAATATTGGGGTGTTGTCAGTCAATCATTTTGCACCAATTACTCACTGGGTTTCTGAGACAGTTTGAGTAACATAGATCACCAGTAATGGAACACCTTCATTCAGTCAATAAGTAAATGATGCAAAATGGTCAACCAATAACACCCTGGTGTTGTAACAGAATACAGAAGGTAAATCTTACCCTAAACTGTTCATGTTGAAGACAATTTTTAGCAACATTTTGCAGCAACCAGGAATTCTGTCTTGATTCAAATCTTGTAAATTAACCAACCTCAACATGGAATATAAATGTTCCATTGTTGAGAAAAACTGTGCACAAATGTATATGCTTCCAAACATGGCCATAATGTAAAAAGATGAGGGAAACAATTTTTGAAATGTTTCACTTGGAAGGGACTCATAAAAATCAGGAACATCAACTTCTGCATCAGTATCAACATCCAAGATCAAATTGCCTTTTTAATGCCAGAAAGTCTTGAAAACATCAGAAACTCTGCATGCACTTTTAAAATTACATCTGCATATTCTTTCAAGCACTGTCATTCGACCCTCTCCAATGACATAAAGTTTCCATCTACAAGCTACTTTACCCACAACAAAAGTTTACATTTGAAAGCCTTCACATTGTCATACATTTTTATTACGTACTTTGGGCCCCGGAGCTTCAAGTTTATAATGTTAAGATGTCCAGTCAGATCAGCAAGGAATGCAAATTGAATTTTCTCAACCACATTCATTACGTTTTCCAAAACAGTTCCTATTGGTGCCAAATGCAATGGGTAACAGAAATAGGCTTACATGAGTTTTGACTAATCCAAACCTACATGTTGAATGCCCTTTTCCAATTCACTAAATATATCCTATCCTGTCACCCTTCCCTTCAAAGGTAGTAAATCTAATAATTCTTCAATGACACTGAACTTCTTGTCAACTCCTCTGATAAAGACTGTGTAATAAACAGTACCTGTAATATCTGAACTTTCAACAAGTGCAACTGAAAACTTTTCAAAATCTTACATAGTGATAGTCAATTGCTGGTATCAATTACTTGCTAAATCAGTGATACACTGATACATTCAAATATTTTCCAATCATTTCAATGAGAAGAAAACTTGCTTTTACAGCATTTTCACTTGTTTTGCTAAAGAGTTGTCTTAAGATGCTCAACCTTTACATCTCTTATATTTCCAGTGATTGCATCGTACTAATTATGGTGTGTGTTGTGTGTGCCTCATTATGTTATATTCTTTCACACAGCAATATTATGCAAACATATCATGCATTTTACATCTGTCACAAAATACAAATATTTCCACTTTTCTTTAAAAATTTGGTTTTCCTTAGCAATTTTCCTTTTCTCTGACATTATCATTGACATTTTTTGTTTCAATTATGTAATTGATGAAAAACACGTCTGTCTTCCTTGAAATTTCAGTTTATTTAACAATCTTCTCTCAAACCTCTTTCTAATGATTTTCTGTTGTTTGTATTAGTTGTCTTTCACCTCATGTACCCCTTCACCCCAATATGAGATCAAATCTATTCCCCCTCTTCTTATAAAAAATATCCCCATTTTCTGTTATGCGAGTAGTCTATGTCATCTCAGCTACAGTCCCATGTCAATATTAGTAGTCAAATTTATCCTTTCTCACCTTATGAGAAAAAAAAAAAAACCTTCCATTTCCTCTTGTCTTAGTTGTATCACATTTCAATCTTCTTACTGCCTCCAATAAGTCCCACCCCACCCCGCTCAAACAAGTCCCACCCAACCCCGCCCAAACATTTTCCATTACTAACGTTCTTATCAAGACTGTTTTTTAGCTGTATATAAAACTTGGATACTTATTTCTACTTTCCTTAATACATGTTGTCAAACTTATTTCTTCTAATAAGATTAAAAAAAAGAAGCCAAGATATTAGTGTAAAATAGGTACATCCACTTGGTCGCATAAAAAACAGCATACCATGATGAAAAAAAAAACTCAAAACTAAATATAAACAAAGTTTTATCATCAAAATGTTTATGTTATTATTAAGAGGAAAAACCAAAGTATTCTTTTATTATTTTCTGAAATTTTTTACTCCTTTGTAGCACATTATAAATTTAGGTTAAAAATCTTGTTTTGGTTACGCCAGTGACAGACCAAAGATAAAGGTTAATGTTTTTTGCATTTTTTCTGGTGAAAAACACATTGATTTGGAAATTCTTGCAAAATTCAAATAATTGTCAGATTTTAATGAAACTTACAGGACATATTCAGAAATGAATGAAATGATTTTTGAAATTTTTCTTTTTAGAAAATCTTGGTAAAAAATATTGTTTTTTTTTTTACATATGTTACCACCACTTAATTAATTTCATGAAATTTTGAGAAATTAAATTTTTAAGGAGGTGATTTTTTTTTATTAGCTAAAAACAGGACTCTTTGGCGAAAGTTAATCATCAATATTTTTTTGTAAAACTGTTACCCATTTCATCAAAAATCTACAATGAATTGTAAAATAAGAAATGCAATAAAACTATGTGATATTTAATTAGAAAAGTTTTTAATTGCTTTTGAAAATAAGTTATATTAAGGACACTATTGTCTGAAGAATTAATAATTTTGATGAATAATGAATTTTGACAAGAATTTTTTCATTTTTTTTTTATTTTAATTATAATATAACAGGTCAAAAATCATTTAAAATTGTTCATTGCTTTCAAGACAGCGGTTTGTTGATATCGTTAAGTGAAAAGTACATTTACGAATCAAAATTTGAAACCTCATAACAGTCATTTGTACCTAAATATTTAAAAAAAAATTTTTTAAATAATTTATAGTGAAAAAACATTCCTAATTTCTACCTATGGGAATTTATACATGACATAATCCTTAAAAATGTCACATGATTTAAGTGTCGTATGAGACACTGCAATTATTTCACAATTAATTCAGTTCGGTTTCATTATTAACGTCTTTGCAAATCATCCCTTCAAAATATAAAAAAAAGTTTTACTTTTCTTAATTGTTGTTTCACTAAATATTTTTATTTTATGTATTTATTTTAGTTTGGGTCATACTTTGATTAATTAACTTTTTGTTTAAGTTAGTAAACTTAAAAACCTAGAGTCAAAATGCAAGTTTCATAAAGCTTCTTGAAACTTAACAAAAAGTCAATAAAATATGAAATAATTGCTGAAAATATGTTAATATGTAAAAATTACTAAGTGGTTAAAACTAAAATAAAAATGCGTTCACTTAGTTTTTGTAAATATCTCATTTCTGGTCATCCATAAGAGCTGTCATCACCTTAAGTCCTTCTCCATAAATCAATAAAGATCGAAGAAAGAGGAACCCATCATTAAAAAATGCTTGTATAGTGATTTTTTTATGCTATAAGTAATATTTATTTCAAATCAGATTAATTTAATTTTAAATTTTCTAATTTTACTCAAATAACATGTCACAAATCTATAAATTTTAAAGAATTTAAAACCTGATAAATATGTTTGTTTACAAATTTCTTAAAATTAAGTAAATGGCCACTTTTAAAAATTTTTTTAAAAATCAAGCAATTATTCCAATCTATATAATTTCTATCTGAAATACACCAGAATATTTTACTTACTGGAAATAATAAATTTAATCATTTAGCTTTCAATTAAAGCTAAAATGAAATCTTCAAGAATGCTTTTTCATTTTTAAAATTTAATTTTAAAACTTAGGTATCAAAAATTCAGTGGAGGTGCCTAGTGTAAAATACATTTGTATCTCTCATCAGGTAGCTGATAAAGAATTAATGGTGGTAGAGTAATTGAGTTTTCTTCCCTCCCTTGGTAGAACAGACACTACTGACCGTAAAATTAATTGATTCACTGTGTCTGCACTGTGTCAAGCTCGATATTGCTACTGCAAAAGTATGGAAGGTGAGAGAGACAAAATTAAAATTATTCAAACTTGAGGAAAATATTGGTTGTGAAAATTGTTTCCTGTGGAAAGCTAGCTCACAGGCTGCAGAAACATAGCTCTGAGTGTCTGAGGCCCCTGGTCCACAGTATTGTTAATAAAAAATTATATTTAATAAAGCCTGAAAAATATTTGTTTTACTGTTTTTAATCTCTGTGTTTTTTCAGGTTGATTCTCCAGTCATCTTCAAATTAAATTTCTAGATAGTTATCATTTTTTCCAAGATTAAATATATATTTAATTTCCAATCATGTCTCAAAAAATGAAAGAAAACAAGTTGTAGAATCCAGTCACCAATTTTTATGCTAAAAACAATTAAAAATTACAACACATAACCAAGAAATCAATTACATCTCATTATGACAATTTAAAGTAAGGTATGTTTAAACTTAGTTGCAATTCATTAGTAATAAAACATTTGTGAATTTTTAATTTCATAATGAAAATTTCTTCTGATCTCCATTACTTCTCTAACACTGAAACATTAGCTACCCAACCTCAGGAGTTGAAATTACAGCAATTACTCAGATATTGTAAACAAGCTACTTAAAGAAAGTGACATACAAGATTGTGTGCATGAATCAAGGTGAGGAATAAAAAATGTTAAACTTACCTGCTCCAACAATTGTACCAAAGACTGGTATGAAACATTATTGGTGACACCAGAATTCTCTTGAATCATTTGTTGACTCTTGCTAACTGCAGGTGAAGTTTCACCAGATTCTGAATCACAAAGGCTTCCATCAGGTTTGTCAGATTCAAGTTCTGCAGCAAAATGATGCACAACTGGACTGCTTATGGTAAGCTTGGTTTTTGTGGGCTTCACCAGAAAAATACAAATATACCAAATAAAACAACTTAGAGAAAATGAGAAGGTAAAATAAATCATATCAAATGCAAATACATAAAAGGTAGCATGGCATTAGCAATTCACCAATTTATCTCCAAATTAAAATAATACTATACTTAACATGATGAGTGCCAGATGTCAATTACAAAATCTGACTTTAAATGCCAACTTTATAATAGCCTCAATTCTCAAACTAATATTTTCAGCTGACATGAAGTGGAAAGAATATAATGAATCAATTGCTAAGTCTGCAGCTAAGAAAGTTGTCTTCACTACATCATGCTAGACAATTTTTCTCACCAGAATCTATCTTACATATTTATAAGTCTACCATTTGTCCTTGTTGTGAATGTTGCTGCAGTATCTGGTCTGGTGCTTCTTCTATATATTTAGAGATTCTTGATAAAATTCAAAGAATCAGCAATGTTATTGGTCCTGACCTGGCATCTTGGCTTGTCTTTCCCCACTGTCATTACATAGCTTTCCTGTGACTTTTCTATAAATACTTTCATGGTAATTGTTCTGATGAACTTTCCTCTATGGTACCTCGACTTTATGAATTTAAGTGCAATACTAAATTGGCAGCTAGGTCTCATCAATTTACAGTTGAAATGGCTAAATATAACTGTCAATTCTATGTTCTATGCTAACAATTTCTTCTCTCACACTTCTCCCTTGTGGTACTCCCGTCTGGCTTCTTGCTTCCCAGTCAACTTTGATTTTCAAAAATTTAAATGCAATGTCAATCATTATCTTGTCTTCTTAATTCTTATTCTTTTATTTTCCTCTCACCTTCATAGTAGTTTTTGTTATATTCTCTAATACTCAGTAACCTCCTACACCCTAGTGGATTTATTGCCTTGCTTGGGGTGAAACGATTAAAAAAAAAAAAAGCCAACTTAGAAAATAAGAAATTTTTATGAGTTGATTCATAGCTTCAACTGAAGTTTTAAAATTGTTTTCACACTAAAAGTATCACTGCAAATAAACTCGTTGTTGGCGCCTGCAGATCAAAATGTATTAGAAAATGCCAAACATTCAATAACTTGTGATTGACAGTCAATGTGTTAAGCAATCTTTATAAAGAAATGGCTAATCTTACCATTACTGCTACCATATTACAAAAAAGAAGAAAAAAAAGGGTCTTCTCAAAATATTCTACTATATTTTTTTTAATTTATGTAAAATTAACAGAAACAGTCCCAGCAATATTTTGAAGCTTGCACATTTATGTTCATTACTCAAGTTAAGAAAATCATTATAAATATATAAAAACTTCAAAAATCTAAGTGAGCTCACCTTAGACCCACTAACGGCACCAGTTTCCTCATCAAGTGTTACCTCAGAAGGTTCACTGAAACATGAAATATTCATCTCATTCAACAGAACAATGAATAAAATGATTATGATTTTAAACACAACTGATAGTTAAAAATCTTCACTGACCAAAATAAATTCAATATGAATAGTTATAATTCTTGATTAAATATTTTTGGAATATTAATTTATAGGCAAAGATATATCATGTTATATAAATTTTATTTCTCAATATATACTGGGTGCGATGGCTAAGTTGTCATCTAAATTACACAAAATCGAGAATAACACTGACATATTATTTTAACGGATATATTACCAAAATTGCACAAAAATATCTTGCAATACATAAGACTAAATTTGTTAAAAAAAAAATCAGCACTGGCTTCAACAACAACCTCCAGATGACTTCGGAATTTCCTGCAACTCTTCTGGACACTCTCCTTGTTTAAGTTAGTGAATGCTGCCATAATCCTTGCTTTCAGTTCATCTTTGGTTTTACAAGAAGTTTTGTTGGTCTCTCACTCATAATAATCAAGGGGGTTGCAGTCTGAGGAGTTAGGTGGCCAAATGTAAAGGCAGAAATGTGGTTGCAGAAATTGTCCAACAGCCATGACAGGGTTCTCTTGCTTGAGTACTGTTGCCAGATATAGGGTCTTCCAGCAGCCACCCTCTGATTTTTTGTATAAATATTAATCTACATAATGTCTAGGGATCAAATCCTGTGTTTTTATTTTTTATCAAAACCAATTGTAATTTTAATTGTTTTTCTCTGGCCAATTTGCATTAACTTTCTATTCACAGATATGAACCAAGCAAAGTTATTTAATTAAGAACATTTTAATGCTGATTAACTTACTGCACTGATTTATTTTTTCCTTTTTCCAAATCTGAACAGTCAGTTGATGAGTTCATAACACACTGAAAATGGGATTCACTATTTCTGTGGCTACCACCAGGTGGGAAATGCACCACAATGTCCAACTTATTATTATTCTTTTTACCAACCTGCAACAACAATTTTTTTTCAGAAAAAGAATAGAAATATGAAACAAAAGTTTGCATCAAATAAGTAAAATCAAACTGTCTACTTAAAGAACAAATATTTTATTGATAAAAGAAATAATTTTTACTAAATTTATTTCTAAAGATGCTAAAAGAAATATTGAAAACAAATACCGAGTATATAAACTAATTCTTTTTTAAACTGTATAAAACCAAATCCTTATTACTTATACAAAGGTACATAAATATAAAATTCATATTTGGCTTTGAGAATGTTAAATCAATTCATTTTATTATTATCCTTCTGTCCAGAAATTGTTTTGTGATAATAAAAAAAAGAAAACGTATCAAGAAAACAAAATTTAAAGGATTGCTATATAAGAACAAAGATTCAAATGAGGGATTAATCATTATCATTCCTCATATAATTCAATGTATCCATAAATTCAACCAAAACAGCCTAAAAATAAGAAACTTTACTTTTAATAATCTAGATGTTTATTAATTTATCTTTATACAATATCAGGATCTAAACTTTTTTTTTAATGCCATATCTCTTCAAGATGCACGTGTCATGACTCTCTACAGATTTCTTATTATCTGTGAATTGCCATGCCTTTTGGGGAATGGTAGTCAAATGGTTTCTTGCTTCCTTCTCCACAGTTTGGTATTCAGAATTTTCCTTTACTTAGAGTGGTTGCCTTCAAGACCAGAGAGCCCCATCTACTCTGTTATTTAATTTTAGCTGAAGGAAGAAGAAACAGATTCATGCCTTCCCCAAAGGCATATATCTGAAAGCAAACACAACAGACTAGCTTGGAATTTGAACTCAGCTCTCCGACTCCAATTTACATGCTAATATCCATGCTAGAAGCACACCTAAACTTTTATGATAGCTAAAAAACAAATTTGAAGAGAAAAGTTCAGTAACTTGATTTTGTACATTGCCCTCAACAAATTAATGCAAATTTTCATAGATACCCAAAACATCAATATTTTGAAGTTTTAGTTAATTCACAAGATTTGTATTTTATTGAAACCAAGAAATAAAGAGACACTGACCAAAAGTTGTTTTGTGCAATTAAATTTGGACTAATGTCCTCATCTTCGTTGTTATTATCACAATGTTTCTGCCATTGTGCTTCACCAGCCTTGTTCCAGAAAACCTCCTTGGAGCTTCAAACAAAACACTTTTTATGAAGTTAGATTAGCATGAGTTCAATTCCTGGGTTAGATAGTACAAATTTAAACCCAATGGAAACAGAGAAAGCAATAACTAAACAGTACAAAAAAAAAAAAAACAACTAGACATGACCAGCAGAATGAGAACAATCTACCCCATAGATTAAAATAAGTGTTCAGTTTGAAATTCCATGTAGGTTACCTGGACCTGATGAAAGCTAGAGAGCATAACGGACAAAACATTGTGATAATAACAACAAAGGTGAGGACATTAATCCAAATGTAAATAACAATAATTCCCCACCCAGAAATTCAGACAGAAATCAGAACATTATTAAAAAGGACAAAATAATATAATGAACAAATATATATAAGATAAAGAACAAATAGGAAACATTTATCAATCTAACATGTTTCACTTTTATTAAAGCTTCATCAGAGATATGGAGAAAAAGAAGAAAGAAATTCCTGTATTTTTACATGTGTTGTTTGATTTCCACTGGTCAATCATATTTCATGTGCATTCGACTATTTAAACCAACATTAGTATAATTTGTGGTGTTCCAAATTGAAAGTGAGATGACATATCTATCCAAAGTTTCAAGAAATTAACAAATTCCAAGCCTACCTGATCCATTTTAATTTCTTGAAACTTCAGATGGACGTGTTGTCTCTTGAATTCTTAATGCTTATCAGATTACTTAGAATATTTTCTTAAATTTTTAAGATTACTTGGTAGTTTAAAAAAAATTACATAAAAAAGGTGTTCACTTTGTATTCCTCAAGTAATTTTTACTGTTGTGTACCCCTTAGTCAAATTTCCCAAACATCAGGCTATCAATAATTCTGTCAACACCTCATAAAAACACCCAATCTATGTTAAAAAAGATGCTTTTCTGTGATATTTTAAACTCAAAGTAAGTAATATTTGTTTCAATTCAGATTAATTAAACTTTGAATTAACTATTTTTTCTCATATAACATTTCAGAAAAGTATATTTTATTTTTGAAAGATTATTTAATAAATAGAATTATGTTGACAGATTTTTCAATATGGATGGTTTCATTGATTTTACTGATAATCAGAAAAATATGATTTTATATTCGGCTTGAAATACAACAAAGTATTTTGCATATCAAATTTAATCTATTAGCAATAATCTTATTAAAACTAAAATAAAAGCTTCAAGAAAATTTTTTCTTTTTTTTAGTTTACACCTTAAGTATCACTTGTTTTTTGCAATACCTGTGTGTGTGTGTGTGTGTTGATATTTATGCAAATTGAGTAAAGTATGGATATTATAAAACAGGTAATTTATATAAAAACCATAGCTGTCACTTTCTTCATAAATATTAAATTATAACTTTCAATCCAGTATCTAAATGCTTTAATCAATAAGTTTATTTAGATGTAAAAATCAATTTAAAAAAATGAAAATCATTTTAAAAGAAAAACTTACCTGTATGGCTTCATGTAATTCTTCAGGACTATTCATATTAATCTACAAAGAAGTATTAATGAAAGTTTCAAACAATGTATAAATATATTCAGTGATCTTGGCAAAGAAATATATTTAACATGAAAATGTCAAGCTACTCAAAAATGGTTTTACAAATCATCTAATCCTAACTTTCCTTAATTGATACTTTTAAATTTATGGTATGAAAATGTTATCATGTTAATTTCTTTTAATGAGCAGTTATCAGATATACTGGGAAAGTTGTCACTGTTGATTTATATTATCAAATTTCAATTTTGTATGACTAAAGTTTGAATAATTTATTCTTTAAATCAAACCTGTTCAAATTATTATTAGTAAGAGAAATAAGGAAGTGGGAGTACAATGAAGACCAAAATACAATGTATATATTATTCAAAATGTTTTTCACAAATGTATATTATTAAAAATAGCATCTTGTCCTCTTTTATTATCTGCAAATTCATTTTAAAAAATAATGTTACTTGATGTCATAACAGAACAAAATAACTAATCAGTCTCTTGTGTGTGATTAGTGGAGAGATATATTATAGGTCATTCAAAAGCTGTTAGATTGATATAGCTTTTAGTGAAAGATCTTAAATAGATCAAAACTTGGTATATTGGTTCATAGAATAAATATCAAGATGCGATTAAAGTCAATTGAATATTTAGCTTTTATTCCTTTTCACAGATTCAGCTAGCATCTTTTTTTTCTTTTTTTTTTTTTTTAAGCATTTCACCCCAAGCAAGGCGGGAAGCCACTAGGATGCAAGGGGTTACAGAAAATATAGAGCGAGATCAGATAGGAGTGATAGAAGAAAGGATGAGGAGAAGGGTAGTGGATAGATCAAGGCAACTGGAGATGTCAATTGACATTACACTTGAATAGCTGGAGATTATAGCTCTCAGGTAAACTGGAATAGGGAAGGGAGTTCCACAGGCGAGAGGTGCAAGACATGAAGCTATTAGAGTAAAAGAGACGGCTACATTTAGGAGTTTCGACAGTGAAGGGGTGAGAGTGGGATGCCAGCCTCGTAGGGTGCTTGAACTCATGAAGTCTGGGAACCAGCAAATGCAGCTCCTCGGGGCAATTACCATGAAAGTATTTGTAGAACAGACAGAGAGAGGCGACGACACGTCTGTGAGAAAGTGACTGTAGACGAGATGCCAGAGCAAGGCCAATTATTTTTGCATATCCGCCTCTGGAGCCTATCAAGAACCCCGATGCAAACAGAAGGGGCACCAGACCATATATGGCAGCAATACTCCATGCAAGGGCGAATTGTTGATTTGTAGATCTGGAGGATCGATTCCGGGGAGAAAAATTTCCTGGCGCGGCACAGGGAGCCAACTTTCATTGCAGTGGACGAGGCAATTGACTCAGTGTATTTGTTCCATCTCAGGTCAGTCAACGTGAGACCGAGCAGCCGCAGAGAGTTGCTCTTGAGAAGTTGAGTGTCACACATTCTAATGGAGGGCAAGGAAGGATCTCTGTGGTGATTAATAGAGAGCAGTTTTGTTTTTGAAGCGTTAAAGTTGACCAGCCAATTCCTTCCCCAGTTCATAACCGATTAAGTAAATGTGATTTGATTTTTTTTTTAATCTGTGTAATAAAAAATGTCACTAAATGAGTGTATGAGCATTTTTTAACCCACGAACCACAGCTAAAACTACTCCTTTTAAGCATCACTCTCAAAATTTTTGTCAATTATACTTAATTCAATTATTATAAACTACTTTAAAATAACAATTACAATTACAATGTTAATCTTATGATAAAAATTGTATTGCTCAAGACATATAGCTGCAAAAATATTTAAACACTTTCAAATTCATAATTATTTGAAAAACCAAAAAATATCCTTTGGGGATATAATTTCAAGCAAGCATTAAAATTTAAATCTTTTAATCAATATTTAATTCAAAATCATTTTCATAAAGTGGCCACACTTTCAAACTCTCAATAAGCTTATTTCACAATATCGTGCTACTATATATTAATTACATTTCTTATTGTATATCAATCAGCAACAACTGTTGAGAAGAAAATTTATCCAAAATATCTTCTCATAGTCACTACAATAACCAATAGGGATTTTCTTGAAGATTCTTCACAATATAACAATCATTTTGAAATCTTGATAATTTTAATACACTAACAGAAAGTAAGAACAAGAAAAACAAAATTAATTTGAAACTATTTATTACCAACTTTTTAACTCAGTCTCTCATTGCCATAAATCCCAAATAAACAATTTTAATTATAAGTATACCCCAACAAGCACAAGTGAGGTTAAATATTATTTATTTCAAGAAAATACTTTAGAAAAAAAAACTATTGATAGAGAACTATACTCCTAGATGCAAGAGATCATTTATAAGATCTTCCTATATTAAAGAAATAGCTATTAAATATCTGCTAAACATCTAATGAGAAATTGAATGGCTACTTTGATATCATAATCAATTTAGAAACTACTATAAACTGTAAGGATAGAAAAACTTACCTAGATTTTATTTAAGTATCTAAAATAATATAATTTATAAATATACTCATGCAATATATTTGCCAATCAGTTTTGTTTCTGTGTATAAATGCACATAAACAAGAAAAGGTTCTAATTCAGATATCAGTAATTCACCCTGGCTAGAAAATCTCAATCTCAATCTTAGAAAACAGTAACGCTGAGTCACAATCAACTAAATTACTCCTAACTCTCAACTTAGTCATTGAACTCAACTTTTGTAATATCATGATTGTCAGATTCAATGTTGTTATCTTATTAGTACAGACTTCAAGAAAGACAACATAAGACAGTTTTTATACAATATATTAAATGGTTCAATATTAATTGATATTTTCAAAATAAAGCAAAATCAAGCAACTAGTAGAGTAACGTTTCTAATGACTACTGAATGAATAACAATGTATAAAATAGCAGAAGTAAGTGATGTGTTATAAAACATATCTTCCTATTCAAGTTATCAGTTGTTAATTAAAAATTATTTTAAATAAATAAAACCAGGTATATTCTAAGTAAGTTTTATCAGTCTACAATTTTGAGAAGTCATTAAAATAGCAGTTCTTTGGGCTATTAAACTCATTCTGTGCAGTGATTATGTTGCTACCACAATTATTTCAACCAATCCAGTCTGCAGTCATTTTCAGATAAACTATTTTTTATATAGGAAACCTATCTCTTTCCTTACAGATTGTGCACATGATGAAGTCCATAAAATGAACTGTCCAAAACATTATAACATATGCAATACAAAAATATATTTAATAGTACAAACAACTCTTAGAATGATACATATTGGATAGCTTTAGAATAACTATACAATACACTTTTTCTTCCAGCAGTATTCCTATCTTATGTCTATTTAGTATTCACTAAAAGAGTGATTATATCTTGTTATACTGTATAATTCAAGTAAATATAAGTATATAACAACATAAAATAACAAATTAGCTGTTATCATTAAGTGAATTCGATTTAAGCAGCACTTCCAATGACTCAGCATTTACCATTTTTATTATTTTTATTGACAATTTAACCAAGATGAAAATAATATTATTTATTTTTAGCTATGTAAACCCTAAATTGACTCTTATAATCCACAACTGAGAACCGACAATAATTACAGTAGTTTTCAAAATAAATTAGCTGAATTATGCAAACTTGTTACTTTATAAAGAGAAAACAAGTGATTTTGTCTTCCTCTTTCTAGAGTAATAAGCCTGTCCAATTTACTACTTTATACATATCCTAAGACTGTTGTCTCTCTCAATGAGAAAAGTATACACAATTTCTAGTGGAATATTAGAAAACTCAAAAATTATTTTCCTTATGGCATGTAAAATTGAACAGTTGTAATTACTTCAAGCAACTAATTGAAATTGTTTTACAATGTTTCTTTTAATAAGTTTGTAAATGTTTTCAAGAATGAATGTGATTTTTTGATCCAATAAACATGTACAATAATTCCAAGTATTGTCAAATGTAGAATGAAAGCAGTAATAAATTAAAACAGTACATTACTAGGCAATAGTTCTCAACAGCTGAAAGATATAAATAAATGTAAAGGATATGGGAAGCAATTTGGATTGTACTGAATTATCTGATAGCAGTGAAATTTATATAGTTGTTGGATTAATGTAATTATTTCTTTTTAATATGGTTGTGTTTAGATGCTTAAAATCAAAAAGCTGATAACAGCTGCACAAGGAAACTTTGCAAATGCCAGAAATTATAACAGTTCAAAATAAACAAAAAAAAAATATATTCTCTGAAACTGAACAAGATGGGCTACAAGTGAATTATGATACATTTTAATCAAAATGAGCCAACCTACTGAATATTGATTTATAGTAAATTCAATTTCAACCTTTCTCATACTGTCATTTAAAATAATGATAAAGTTATTTACTGATTTTTTTGTTGCTATCAGATTATATATCACTGCCAAAACACTACCAAATTCCATTGATACGAAATAAAAGGCAATACTTACCTTTTCTTTATCATCATCAATATACATTAACAAGATGTCTTCAACATCAAAGCTGGCTTTGATCTACAAGAAAACACAAAAACTGTATACTTCAACTTCTGAACTTAAAACATGTTTAGAGAAAGACATAAGCAATATCAATGAATGCCTACATTATAACTTCATCAAATTTTTAAATTAAAGTTTTCAAGAGATCAATTAAATGTTAAAAAAACTGTACATATTTCTGACATTACAATAACACAAACTGAGAATGAAGAAAAATTGGCCCAAGCATTTTTGAAGTACTTGAGCTTCATCAGAAAAACATTTGAACAAAATTAATTAGTAAATTATATCACTTGCTTCTAAGTCATAAAAGTGAAAATAGAAACAAAAGAATTTAGTATTAAATAAGTACTATTTATTAAGTACAGCAAATTAAAAATAAGAGATAAATCAGAAAGCAAAAATTTGAATACACTTATATAAATGTCTAAACATTTCATCTTGTGACAACATAAAATACTAACATTTAACTAAGCACATACTAACCAAGGCAAGATACTTTAAAGCAAAAACATATTGATTTTTGTGATATGATCTGTAACCTATTCCTTATTTTGACACTCAAATTCACCAGTGTAATATACCACAAATTAAAACAGACACTAAATAAATTAAAGTATTCAATGTAGTTAAATGCAAAATTTATAACTTTTTGTAGCTCTTTCTTAAAATTCTACAATACAACTGTTATAGCATCTACTTTTCAATATTTTCTGATCATCCAACAGCCAAAAACTAGCACCATGTAATCAATATTTGTGAACAGCTAAACTGATGGAGGAACAAAAGAGAGGAATGCCTAAAAACCAACAAGCAAGTTGAAAGAAAATATTCAATATTTTAATTTCAGACAATATAAAAAAGTGAGTAATGGGACACTGCTAAATGGAAGGAAGCAATCCTAATAGAAAAAGATAAAAAATACAAACAAATTCTGTATCATAAATTACACACAATGAAGCAGTGTTCTTTTGATTTTAACATTTAATATCCATATAGTATTAATACTTGTCAAAACTAATATGATTACTTACAAATAAATCAACACATCAGCCTCAGAACCGGTGCGACTGTCAATGCCGTCTACATATGATTAAAGTATAGTATCTGTTCTATTTCACCATCCATGTTCCCATACTTCTTTGCTACATTGTCTTTGGGTAATTAACAGGCTAACAATAAATGACATCTGGTCTTTGGAATTGCAACATTGCATGCTCATGGGGACCGGATAATGTTTTCTCTTGGCTTATATGGGCATCCTACTTGAAACCAACTATGTGTCACATCTTACCACTATAGAACACAAAGGAGCAATCTGGAATCAATTCATTATCTCAAGTAGTATTGATTATACAGAGGTGTACGAGCGTTAATTAGAATTGTCTCATTGTGACACATCTATTCAAACATGAAAATGAAATATTTTCAGGAAATTTGGGAGCCTAGAACCAAGCTTCCATATATGGGAAAAAACATGGAAATTTACTTAATGTCTTGACAATTATTGAAGGCTTCATTCAATGATGCTATACAACATTTGGAACTTTTTTGTCCAAATTAACTAACATCCACATTAATTTAAGATCGCTCAAACAAATTGGCATTTAAATTCATAGAGTCAAGTCCTAAGATTTCAATATGTTCAAAATAGAATCTTCATATTTTAGGACTTAAAACCTAAAATACAACCCGTTAGCTCTTAAATAACCTTACAGAAACAGTCCCAAATTTGTCAATAAACCACATACACTATTGAGATCAGAACTGAGTGTATTCTAATTTTCTAAAACCATTTTTTGTTTTATTTCTTTTGACTACTTTGGATATCTATAAGGAGGCAACTGATGATCCTGCTCTAAAAAGGATCAGAAATGCTTTTATTTTTACTTCTATTTTCAAGCAAATCCTGAGTACCTTACCAGATGATCATGCTTGACAATTATTTTTGCGTGTCTTTTGGTTCTAGTGACTGCCTTGCTAGTCTTCCCTTGAGCAGTTCTACTATACATCTCTTGCTAGAATTCTTCCTATTCAAAAATGTCTATAAGATTTTGAATGTGAGTTTACTTACAGTTCATACTTTTCTGATGAAATCATGTTTTCATCAAACTTAGAACAGTCCATATTAGATTATGGCACCGCTGTTAGAAGTACTTAGCATATCTTGGCCTGTTTGAAATATGCATTTTCTGTATGTAAAGTAAATGTTCTTTTTCCCTCAAGCAGTCATTAACTTGTCAAATCATGCCAAGATTTTTACTGGTAATTGCACCTGTGTTTATAGAATATGGTTTAATATTCAGATTATACATGATCCCATAGTTTTTGTGTCTCTTTTTGAATAAGTTGTTTTTCTTACTGACCTTCTTGAGAAGTCCTAACATATCTCTTGCTAGAACTTATTCTTTTCAAAAAATATAAAACATGCCTATATTATTCTGAATGTGTTTACATGTGGTACATACTTTTCTCATGCTCTCATGGAACTTAGAGCCCATATTAGACAAAGTACACCTGCTAAGAGTGAGAAAGAGGCATTTGTAATATCACAGCAGTTTCATTTCTTTTCTTTTTTTACTAATGTTTACTCTTAATAAAATTGGTTGTTGTGTGAGCAGTAAAAGTAAAGAGTGCAGTTTATGCATACATATTGAAAAGATAACAGTTAACCCTAGACCTGAAGAGGTCAAGACCATATAGTTGTCAGGAAAGCATCCTACTGGGATTGCTGAAAAGAAGATATCTGAATGGAAATTGTTCTCTACCAAAGGTATGCAAAAAGAATCAGAGTAGTTCACCTCAATGTATGTTGGGTGGCATGGGCATGTGGCCAAGTGGTTAGAACGTTCGCATTCTGACCATAAGACCCAGGTTCAAATCTCACCAATGTCAGGAAGGAGACTTCCTGATGTTATCGAACTGGAGGGGTCAATCCCAGTGTGCGGCCCCTTATGGAAAGTGCCTGAAAACCATACCATGGATTGACCCAAGCCTTGTGAGTGAAACTGGGTAGATGGAACCTTTGGGTGCCGTCAATAGCTGTGCTAGCACAAAGTCAAATGTCATTGTGGCTGAGGGCTTGAGCCTGTTGGCCTTGCTCAAATTGTTGATCACAACAGATAACATGCTCTTTCCCAGAAACTGTAACTAAGGTCTGCTCAGCATAGTTGCAGTATAAATCACAGGTAGGCTCTGTGGGTGTTGAATAAACACAAATGAGCCTGAGCAAGTGTCTGCAATAGGGATTGGCTAGCCACCCTAATAGACGGGTATCCTTGAATACAAATGGCCAGATAAATGTTGGGTGGCAGGTCTTAGCTGAGAGTTAGAGTTGGGGGAACTAAGAAATGTAGTTCACTTGAACATTCTTTATGGAAATAGCAGAAGAGTAGTGAGAGACCTGCAACACTCTGCCCATGGAAAAGGTCCACAAGGTAGAAAATTAATACCCCACAAGGCTGTGCAGATGCCCCCAAACTTCATCAAGACTAAAAAGTGAGAAACAGGCAGCACCAGCCCAGATATAGCAGCAGCAGCTATCCATCTTTAGCTTAATCTGGCTCTTGTCGAGCATAGCAGGTACCCACTGGTGCAGCACAGAGAACTTACCGCCTTTCCAGCATCCCTAACAATAGATCATAGATACAAGTTCTACTTAAGGTCTGGGGTGAGCTTAAGTCCCAATAGGCATTCAAGGAGAGGGTCTTCCTTAAGAGAACACCCATCCATTGCGATAAATGGAAATTCAAGGCCTACTCAGTAATGATGGAACATTACAAGTTTGGTTGAGGTATTGAATGTGACCAGCCAGTTTTTCACCCATTGAGTTGTTAAAGCTAGATCAGGGGAGAAATCAAGTGCCAGTTATCTAGATTTTTAGAGGTGCACCCATATACTGTTGTATCATCTATATAGACATTCACAAGAGATTGGTGTGTGCTCTTAAGCATTAATATAAAGCAGGAAGATGATTGAACTGAGTAGTGAACATTAGGGGATGCCTACATTGGTCTCCTAGGCCTCAAAGGACTGGTCATTTACAAACATACTGGCTAATAAGGACTTAATAATCCAGTGATTCCATAGCTGGAGAGTTTGTGTAGTAACACCTTCTGCCACACCTTGTCAAAGGCCTCAATATGTCTAATGCAATCATCCTTGTAATGCCTCGCTAATTCTTTGAGTAACGAGTTAGGATATCAGCAGTGGAACAAGCAAATCAAAATACATATTTTTTGTGACTCAAGAGGTTGAACCTTTTAAGGTGCTCAACAACTTTCTTTGCTAATGACACTGAGAAGGCTGATATCAAGACCGGGGTGAGCACACACCCTTGTTCTTGAAAACAGAGCATACACTTGACATCTTCCAGTCTTGAGAAGGATATCCCCTTTAGGCAGCAGTTTCTAAAATTGGAGATAATTCAGGGATAATATTTTTAAAGACAGCCTTTGTAGACAAGTAGCCTTCTTACAATCAAGGCTTTTAATAAGTCTTCCCGAGATGTGATGGAACTATTACGAAGTTAGTACTCCATGAGAGGAGGCGATCCTAGTCATCTAATGTGGCATTAGATACAAAGGTTTTTGTCTTATTTAACAAGGATGAGGGATATTTTCTGTTAGTAAATAAGATGTAATTTCTGCCTCGTGATCATTAGCTTACCAATTGCAAAAATAAATATCTCCCATTTTTACCCTAATGACCACTTTTATTGCTAATTCTTTTTAACATTTCTCTAGATCTACAAGCATACCTCAATATATATATATATTTGAAAACATAACCCTGAAAATGACAAAATTTTGAAAGCAGAAATTTAATAAAATGTTTTCTCTGTAGTTTTCAAAAGGAGATTTACCTTAACAGTAAACTTCAATAAAGTCATATTGAGCAGTAGCAAATGAAATATTCACTTTATAAAGAACTGCTCTACCATCGGAACATATTTTCACACATTTTCTTCAATGTACACACACACAAATCTGATATGTCATAACATTCTTGCATAATTAATTACTCAGTCTTTAATTATTATCTAAACTTTTCATTTAATTATCTTTTTTATATACATTTCAAATTATGTTTGGCTTGGTTAACAGTTTTTAAATCTTTTGCTCTAAGCAAAATTTAACTGACTTGAAATTTAAAGACAATTTTATTTAAGTTTATACTACCTATTCTCACAGAAATTGGCTAAAATTTAAATATATATCAATATTATAAAATTCTTCATGCCATATTAAAAATTTTGCCAGTTAAAAGGGTCAAACTTTGAAAAATATCAATTTTTTTTAAGCTTTCAGATATTCCCATAAGGCTGAGAGAAAATAAATGGTCCTTTTAAAATATCCTAACTTGGTTCAAACACAACTATTAGTCAAAAGAAACATTAGAGTCAATAAAATGTTGCCAATGGCAGTGGATGAATTCTTCTATTTCAACCTGGCAGAAAGCATTTTCAGTCTGGTTTGCATTGGTATACACTTATTTGTGTATATATAAACACAGAATGATTGAGAAAATAGATAATCAATAGTGAAAAGGTACGACAGGACCACAAAACTTAATTGCATCAGTTTTTACCAGGTAGTTTGTGAAGCTAATATAAGGTGTTGCATTATTCTGCAGTAGGATAGACTGTTTTGTCTTCAACACATTTGCCAGCCAAAATGTTTGCAACGGCCATGATGATTTGATCAGGTTGCAAAAAGCTGTAATGAATTACCTGATTACAGCACCATCAGATAGGAGAATCTTATGAGATTAAAATTTAGTTTGGGAATGTTGAAAAGAAAAAATAAGGCCATGTTTCCAATTATCTCATTTTATGATAACCACAAAAGAATTCTTTATCAAATCCAAAGGCACCAAAAGAAATTTACCTATTTTCAGTCAACTTTTTCATTTTAAGTACACAGTTGATAAAATAAATGTGTGATAGTGTATTTTCTGAAATAAAGGAAAAAAAAAAAAACGTACACACACACACACATTTTTATTACGAATTGACAGTTTGGGAGAATTGAAAAAATGTTTACAATATCTGAACTGAATGTTGGGACTATAAGGATAAAATACAATGCCAGCAATAAAAGGTTCCTGCTTAGTAGAGTTGTTTATTGTGGACAGAGTGACTTCAAATACATTGTAAATATAAATTAAATCTGAAATTCTGCAAATTACAACCAAAGATACTTGCTAACAGAAGTCTCTGTCTATTCCTTCATGCCATCTAATTGTCAGTCACATGCATTTAAACTAGGTACCTCCAAAAAATTTGCTAACAAGGATACATAATGAAAAAATGCCCAAAACACTATAAAAACTTTTTGTTTACTTTTTTGATGATAAAACTTTATCCGTCAAAATCTTTGTTATTACTAAGAGGGATCTTCAAAGAATGTTTTTTCTTTTTTTAGAACCATGGAAATTTTAGTTAAAAATTTTGTTTTTTTTATGTCAATGTGGGACCATAAATTAGTAAGTTGAGTGTCATTTTAAAGTGAAAAACATTGAATTGGAAATTCTTGCAGAAATCAAATAAGTTTCAGGACTTATTCAGAAATTAATGAAATTATATTTGAAATTTTTTTTTAAGAAAATCTTTGTAAAAATATTTGTTTTGCATTTGTTACCACCCCCCTCATTTAATTTTATGAAATTGAGAAATCTTTTTGTATCATTTAATATTCATATTTGTCATAAGAGAATTTAAACGATCAAATTGTCAAACAGGAGCCCCAGTTACAGAAAATTTGCTCTGAATCATAAAATAAAAAAAAATGCAATAAAACTAAGACATTATTTAATTAAAAACGCTTTTATTGGGTTGTCCAGAAAGTAGAGATTTGAATACCCATGCTTCAGTAAATGCTCAGGGATGGCGGATTTTGGTAAATTTAGTGTTTCTGCCAATTCCTGCATTGTGTAATACGAGTTATTCCCAATGTCTTGATTTGGTTAATCATCTGTAGTAGGGGTTCTGCCTCAGCATTCTTCATCAATAAGGCTACAATCATCAACTCTAAACTTAATGAACCACTTCTATACATGTCTGTCAGCTAAAACACCTTCACCATACACAGCACATATCTTTTTTGTTGCTTGCAAGGCATTTTTGCCTTTACAGTACGAAGAAAAAAAAAAAAAAACATCAAATGTCTAAAATGTACCTTTCATTTTCATAGAGATGCAAAATTGACATGAATTAAGTAATTTTAAACTTTCTTTCTCAAGAGATAGTTTGAAGAGTTTTCAAATCGGAAATGTAAGCATATTATATCTGCTGATAGATTTAATGCATTCTAATATGTTGGAAAATGAAGGACTAAAAATTGGCATGAACTTTCCAGACAACTCAATAATTGCTCTTACGAATAAAATATATTATGGTCACTACTGTCTTAAGAAAGATTTTTATTTTAATGAATTTTTAAAACAATTGTTTCCATATTTTATAATTTTAATTAAAATTATTTATAAAATTTTAAATTCTATTTTAATCTGTAGCAATCAAGTGATTATTATCAAATAAAAACTGTATTTACCAATCAAAAATGGAAACACTCACTGCAATTCAACAACTCTCCCAGTATTTTTAAAAACATTTTTTTAACATATCAATTTTTGTAAATACAGACATTCATATACAATATTATCAGAAAATAAAAGAGGTACTAAAATTTAAAATTTGATTTCTAAACAAGTGTCTTTATAAGTGCCTAAAATTCAATAAAATATTAGAATGCTTAAAACACTTAATTTTTAAGATTGCTGGATAGTTAAAAAAGGTCTATTAAAAAATGTGTACATGTATATGTCATGTAATTTTTGTAGTTATTGTCACCCTTACATAAATTTCCCAAACATCAGATTATCAATAAATCATACAACACATCAAAAAACATACTCAATCTTGAAAAAGATGCTTTTCTGCAATATTTTAAATTAAAAGTAGTATCTGTTTCAATTCTGATTAATTACACTAAAAATAATATTTCAGAAAAGCATATTTTATTTTTGAAAGATTTTTCTTAAAAAGAATTATGTTGCATTGACAAATGTCAATATGGATGAATTTATCGATTTTACTGATAAGTAGAAAAAATTCCAGTCAGTTTAAATTCCATTTGAAATACAGTAAAATATTTTGCTTATTGGGAATATTAAATTTAATGTATTCATCATCAGTCCCATGACTGCTTCAATCATCATTGGCACCAAAGGGCAAAAGAAACATAACTTCACCCAGGATGATTTGTTGTCAGTGGCTCTTAGGAGTTCTGGCATTCATTTCCATCCACTCTTTGATGCTGTCTGATTAGCTTTTGTGTTGCCATTCCCTCTTGTGTCTGCCTACAACAGTGCCTTGCATAATGGTCTTGCAGAGGCTGTTATACAGGGTAATACGGCCAAAGCATGACATCTTTCAACACTTAATAGTAGCGAGAAGAGATTCCTGTTGGAGACTTTTGGCTTTGCTCCATCCATAGTCATTGGTTTTGTGCTCTCAATAGGATATGCAGAGGAGCTTTGTTAAATGCATGGATCCATTTTTCTGCAGGAATGTCCAAGTCTTGAGCCCGTAGAGGAGCATGATACAACCAGCAATTTGTAGAGCTTTAACTTGTTATAGAAGCTGATGTTGATCTTACATATTATTTCCAGTCGGATCAACATCGCAGTGATGGCCAATGTGCAGATTTCTACATTGCAAGTGCCATCTTTTGACAGGGTTGCTATCAAGTATTTGAAGCTGGACACTTCCTCCAGTGGTTTGCTGTCCAGGGTGACACTGACACTGGTGTTGCTCATGCTATTCCCTGTTACTTTGGATTTCTCTTGCAGACAGAGATGTAATCATAGAGATTTTCCCGCATAATTCTCTCCAGAAACAGGTTCAAGAGAGTAGGCATCCCTGTCTAACCTTAATCGATTAACTTGAAAAGTTAAACTAAAATTAAAGCTTCACAAAGATATTTTTAATGCATTTTAAACTTTAGGTATCCTTTTGGGAGGAGATGTACCTAATTTTTAAAGTTTAAACTTTAAAGTACATGCTAAAAATTTCAAATTTTATGTATTTTTATTCATCACAATCAGATTAATAATTTTTTTTTTTTTTTTTTTTTTAGCAATATTTATTTGTTTAAACGAAAAAAGTAGATTTTCAGAAAAAAAAATAAAAAAATAAAAAAATAAAAAAATAATGAAAAGAAAACCGCTCGTTTGAGATTATCACTAACTAAAATTATAATTAATTTGATCCTAAAGAATTTTGTTATTGGCTTCAAAAGTTTAGTGCTATACAATTACGTAACTTAACACCAAGCCATTACAAGACTGTCTTTTGTTGAATGTTGATTGTTGAGTGACGAAAAACATCGAATAATCGAAGCTATTTGATTTGTGAGTGTTTTATTCTTCAAAATAACGCTAGACACAACAAAATGCAAAACAAACCTGCAACATAAAAAAAATACGCAATTTGAAAACAAAATCATTACACAAGTAAAAAAGCGATAATAATGTTTTCCAAGTTATCAAAATGTGGGAGGGAGGTAATAAATGCATTTCATTCCGAAAATTAACAACATTATGAATTGAAGAGCAATTGCTTGTGAGAGTGCGCGAAACTTCTCAAGTGTGTTGTCATCGAGGCAGGCACAGGTTAGAAAAAGACAAAAAAAATTTCCCTTTCAGAGTTTCTCTTTTTTAAAAATGTGTGAAATGTTTATTTGAAATACACCATTATATATATAATAAACAATGGTCATGCGCATAACCCAAAACAAAAATGAAATGGAGCTGGAACTTATTCCATGTCCAAAATTTGTTCAAGTCAAATAGAAATCCAAGTCATTTTTAATTGTTTTAACTAATTCTTTGCCAACAAAAATCATGAAAAAAAAAATTAATAAATAAAAACTCCAAGTGGTTATGTAATTTATTTTTTAATTTAGCTATTTTTTTCCTCTTGACAAATACTTATTTCTTCTTATTTAACAATTATTTTTTTTTTTTTTTTTTTTTAATCAACCAAAAATGTATTTTTTTAATTTTTTTTTTTTTTTTTTTTTTTTTTGTGGGGGGTGACTAAGTCTCAAACCATTATTATTCTTTAATCTTTATTGCTCAGTCTGACCCGATTTATTTTAATTTAAAGATTTGTTTATCAACAATCTTAAGAAAAACTTTTCAGCACTCGAATTCGTTTGTGTTAACTTTTTAGTTTTAATTTTGGTTTTCTTTTTCATTAGAGTCGCTAATGTCAACGACAAGTGTTTAATTCAACAAAATTTAGAAGAAAAAAAAAAAAAAAAAAACAACATTCTTGTGTGTAAGAAATAAAAAGCGAATTTTTTTTTTTTTATTGTCAAAACAAAAACAATTTTCTCGGCAAATTTTATAGATAAAAAAAATGTCAGTAATTAATGTTTTTCTCTTCGACGATTTTTAATTGTTTGTGTACATTTTTTGCATTTATTTTTATCTCGTTTTTTATCGACATCAGCCATTATTTATGCATTTTCCATTTTCCTCACTTTTTTTTTGTTATGATCAGCAAGTTTTCTATTCTAATTTATTCAAATCACATTATAGCATTTTTTTTTTAAATGTTCATATTTTCTTGAAGCAGACTAGTCACTAGTTTAATTTCCAGAGACAAAGTTAAAATAGGAAAGGTTAGACTTTTTTTTTAGTTAGTCAATAATTGCTAACAAAACGAAAATTGAATGCAATTCTGCTTTTAGCTTCAATGTAAAAAAAAGTAAACAAAATAAATTCCTTTTCAAAAGAAAAAAAATAGACAAATATTTCATCAAATAATAATCCAGCCATTTTTGATCGCGTTGAAAAATTTTTTTTTTTTTTTTTACTTTCCTTTTTTTTAATGTTTTTTGTTTATCTTTAAATACCAAAATAATTTTGAACAATTTTTATTTCACTATTTAAAGACTTAAAAAAAATAAAAACAAACCTTTTCCTCTCGTCGTCAAATTCATTTCCAATTGCAACAGCCAGTGAAAATAAAAACATCAAACTAAAACATTATTTTGGAAGTATATTTTTAACAATAAAACACAATTTCTCGTTGGTATTTTAAAATTCTATTACATAAAAAATATCCAATTCATCCATTTGACAACATTAGTTACATAAATTGTGATAAAATAAAAACAAACAATGTCATTAAGTTTTTTTTTAAATTCTAACGATTGAAAATAAATAAAACATTATTCAGAAAGAAGTCTAGATTTGAAATCGCTTTCTTTTCAATAAAACAAAAATATGCCTAAAAGGAGAGATGATGAAATTAAAAAAATAAAAAAAAAAACTATCGACAAAGACAAGCAGCGGATCTGCCATTTCACTTACAATATTTTCCAGGTTCGACCAACATATATTATAGGGCAATTGCATCGTCTGTACGAGTTCCTTTTTAGATCCGTAGAGGGTGATATTCAACGTTAATAAATTTTTCATCTTTTGAGTAGCTATTGCTTCGATATCCTCCATTTTTTTTCTTTTATCTCTACAAAGACTTCTGAAAAATTTTAAACCAACTACAAACGGGGCAGAAGTAAACAGAAAAAGACGGCCATAACAGTGCTGCTTTCGTACACAACCGAATCACTTCCCTTTTTCAATTCAATACATGATAACAACAAACCTGACACTTGTAAAGAGTGCAGGAAAACATTGATCATTTTTACGCTTGAAATTACAGTAAAAACGATCGCTTATCAGAATTATATTCAGTTTAGAAATTCTTCTTTCAAACACAAAAGTTTTAGGTTTCTTTTCTTATTTATATTAAAAACACGTAGTTTTGTTATGATGTTTGTTTTTCTTCGTCAGTCCGCGGAGTGATCTACTTTAAGTGATCGAACTATTCACAGATATGACGTCACACTTAGGTGTTAATTTTTCTTTTTCCCCCCAATGGCGTCTTCAAAGAAGTTCATTAAATTTTAGAATTAACTTTATAAACCTAGAACTCCGTATTTTTTAAAATACTGTCTTAAAAAAGTTTTGAAACTGTTGATCTGTATATGATATCTGTAGTTTAATTGCCGAGAAATAGATCAGAATAAAAATTCTTAGTTGCTTGTGGACTTCTCTACAAATATGTTGGAAAAAGATTTTAACAAACATGGAAGAAAATCTAAAACATTGATAATTAAAAGAAAATTGTTTAAGACCATAAATTCAAGAAGCAACTAGGTTGTTTAAAAAGAATAGAAATTGTGATGGGATATATATATATATATATATATATATATGGTAGCCATGTTAGATCTAATAATATCCATTTTTAGGGAGTGGTCAACATTAATTTCAGTTAGTCCAATAGTCAAAGCACTAGTCAGAACTACCAGGTGATGTTCTCTAGTCTTCTGATCTAAGGTAGGTGAGGCTCACTAGCAATTTACCAGTAAGGCAAAGAAAACTGCCATCAAAATCACAAGATAATACTTAATTAGTTGTAAAAATATTTTTAATGACCTAGAAAGTAGGATGAACCAACATATTGCAACATACTCTAAATTAAGTACAAGTTATCAAAATTATATCAGCAATTAGATATGACTCTTTTTCAAAACTTCATTTCATTAGATTTGCCAACAGATAGATTTTTTTACCTTAACTTTGATTTTTAATTCAACACAAAAATGCTGGTTTTAGGCAGTGCATTTGTAGGAAAAAAATTGTTGACTGAGATTGATTCAATACTGCTTTATCAAAAGCATCCACGATACAATAATTATGTTACTGCAGCCAATTTAAACAAACATCAGAAGCTGTAGAAACAAAATTAGATTTTTGTATTGATTTTTTTTTTTATTTCATCTCACACAAGGCAGTAAAGCCATTAAAACAAGTGGTTACTGAGTGTAACAGAATAAAGAAAAAGAAACATTAAGGAGAAAGAACAATAGAACAGTAGATAACAATTGACATTGCATTTAAATTTTTGAGGATCAAAGTTAGCAGGTTAGAGCTATAAGAGTCCCACAAACAAGAAAAGAAACTGTTAGTATAGAACTTACAGTTACTTCAAAACAATTCAATTCTGAATTAACGAGACCTTGCCACTAATACTCATAAAGTCTAGGTACTATATTGAAGAGTTCATCCAAACAATTGCCATGAAAATATTTATAAAAAAAGGCACAAAGAAGCTACATTATGGAGATGGGAAAGTGACTGAAGCTGAGACACTATATCAGGACCAATAATGGTACTGATTTTTGGGATTTATATATCACACTTCAAAGCTGGCAATGAAAATAGCAATAAGCTCCTGAGAGCTAGTTTTGAATAACAGAGATGGTTGAATAAATAAATAGAAATAGGAATGGTGTAGTTGTCTTAGTGCAAAAACACAATTAAATAAGATTAATATTATTGTAGATTTAAAAAAAAAAAAAAAAAAAAAAAAAAAAAAAAAAAAAAAAAGGTTTTAGAGAATCATTCTGAAGAGAGAGTGAGAGAGTGAGTTTCAGAAACAAAGCAAAAAAATTTCACTGAAATTGGCAGAAATTTTTAAAGCATTTTTTCTTTTTCTTTTTATGCATTTATTTTATCTTTTATTTTCTGTGACCATTATTTACCACAGGATATAAAAAAAAAAAAAAAAATTTAATATGACCCAAGAAAAATGTCTTGTTTTTTCCCTACATTTGCATACATATATATTATTTGAAAAAATAAATAAAACCTAAATGTTTGGGCTACACAGATACTGAGTTGTAATTATATGTACTTGATTTGATCAGGAATGGATAGATGAAAGAACATTGATGTAGTAACAAAGAAACATCTAATGAATTAATAAGCGAGAAAAGAAAATAATTTGAAAGGGTTAAGTTAACAAATGTTACTGCAAATTGTAAGAAGAAATTACAATGTTAACTCTCCAATTCATTAAATACAACAATCATAATTTAATAACGATTTTTCTTGGATATGATTATTTATTACACTTCTGTCTACTATTTACTTTTGGTAAGTATTTACTCCTTGACCAATATTTTAATTCTTCCTTTTGCCTACTGATAGAAATTAAGACATGCCATAAATGACAAATATATTACCATGTTATATTCAAATCAATAAATAATTGTTTATTAACAAAAAAAGAAAATGAAAGCATTCATGAAATAAAATTAAAAAGGCAAGCAATGAATATTCATGCAACAATATATTCTTTTTGAAATACGTAAGAGTCAATGTTCAAAGTCATGTTCAGCCTTCATATTTTTTGAGAAAAATATGATCCAAATACTTAAATTCACATTGAAAAAGCAATTATTTAAAAAATATTTCAACATTAAACAGAGTTCTATAATGTCAGCATTCTTTGAAAGACTAATTGTATATCTTGTATATGGGTTAATGCATTAAACAAAAGCAATTAAAATCTTAGATATTACAAAGTATTAAAATTCTCAAGTTTTACATGCTCACAAGTTCATGTATAAGTGCTGAAAACTTGTGATCAATTCTATTTATAGAAAATTGCAGATATATCAAAAGAATAAAATTTGCATTAAAAGTTTTATTTTTAGTCATGAAAATAAATTTTGGAGTAGGGTAGCATATAACTTTTATCAACACAGAAAATAGAATTGGTGGTTCAATTTCAAATTTTGAAGGTGTCAGAATCCATGTCTTTTTTTTTTCCACTTATGGATGAAATAGCAGAGCAAACTGGTTTCTCTCGATCCTTGGGTGACAATCAATGAGAAGAACAATTCTGAATTCAAAACCATGAAGATGGTAACAGGAATTCATTTCACTATCTTTCCAAGGCATAGCAATTCACAGATATTAAAGAAAGGTAACCTGAGGAGAGCCATGACTTCCATATCACTTCAGGATATAAACATTTATAAAAAAAAAAAAAAAAAAAAAAAAAAAAAAAAAAAAAAATTTGTATCAATTATGCAACCTAAATACTTGATATTTAACATTTTCCCATTTGAATTCACTGATGTCTGAATTTTAATGTCTACTAAAAGAACTGGTATTGAGTAAGAGACAAATTCAGAAATATAATATTTTAAAATGGACAATTACATACATACGAAAAAAATAAACTACAAAAAAAACTGAAAATTGATTTGGGATATGTCTGCTTATATAGCTTACATTGTAATCTAAACTAAATTTCATCAGAAATTATAAGTATTTTTTTTTATTTGAATGTAATGGAATATACTAACCTACTGGTAATTTAATTAAAATAAAATATAATACTAAAAGAGTTATGCTGTGACACAATGGGGCCCAGTTGTGATTAGAACACCAAATTCATTTGGGTTCAAAAAGATTTTGTTTAATGTTTTATGGCCAACAGTAAAGTCTGAAAGTAAGATCTTCAAAGCATCCACACGCTGTCCAGAAAATGGGAAGAGATTTTGGATCAAATGTCACTTGGCTGGAAGGTAGGTAGTTCTCATCATAGGATTATATAGGCAGAGTCACAAAATTGTCAGTTGCATACAACCTGTATAGGTTGGCAAGACATTGGTAAATTATGAGTCAGCCAGGAGTGGTGACAAACAAGAGAGATGTAAAGTCAGAGGTCAATGCAATGGCTGAAAGGAAGATTCGGTCTGTTAATCTGTCATGAGAAGACATAAGTAGCAGTAAATGTCCCAAGTGTGACCAACCTATCCACCAGACAATGACAAGTGAATCTATGAAATATATATTGGAAACAGGATTTTGGTTTTTATTTCTCACCATGGTGTTATTTTCACTTTCTATTCTTTTGTTTAATGTACACAGAGTCTTTGCCAGTTCTTGTGTATATCAATAATCAACACAAACAAGAATCAAAACACAATGTGTGGTGATTTTTCCAGTTGGAGAAAGAGTGATTAAGGACAGCTGGCTGTGTGTTTAAAAAGCATCTAAAAACCAAATATCAGAGATTGGCCTTTAAGATATTTTTTTTTTTCATGTTACAAGTTCATCAAAGATAAAATATATACTCTCTAGAATGAGTTTATAGTGGTAGATATAAAGTCTCACACACACTACAAAAAAAAAAAAAAAAAAAAAAAATACCTATAAAGTGATTGGCAGGAAAACTACCAACTTTTAAATGTCCATCTAGTCAAGATAATGGCTCTGCTTACATTTTGTTTTAAATCATGGTACTTTATTTCCACTACTAGAACCTTCTCTGAAATCCATGACCAGTGAAAACAAAATAATCTAGTGTTTTAATTCATTAAATACTATGTGTGAGTTTTCTAAATCTCTATTGGAGATTGTGGATTTTACAAGAGGTCAAAATGTAGCTCAAGTATCAATAGTAAGTCATTAACAGTCATGGTCTCCATCAACAGCATCAATTTTGCAAGTTCACTCTGCAAAAATGGACATTAATGTTGGACAACAAGAATTTCTGCAACCAATAAATAGCAAACACGAGAATCCCAGAAAAGTTCTGCTTATGCCAGAATACTCATTAATACATTATCCGACATCCTCTGATAAACTAACTTTTCTGGTCCCCTACCTCAGATAGTTGGAACTTTTTTTTTTTTTTTTAATTATTTCAATATTTTCCCTTGAAATTCTAATGTTTATCTGAGTAAATGTAGAATATTATCCATATCCTGGCCTTGTCACAACCCACACTACTGCTATTTCTTACTTCTCCTTTCTACCCTTCTTTGGGAAGATTTTTCCCACCACTCTGGTTTACTCAAGCATGTCTAAATATCAGTGCCTATACAACATGATGTTCCTGATATTGGTCATGTTGCAAAGAGAATACAAACAACTCTTCCAACTCATAACCACAAATGGCTACTGCTACTAATATGTAAAATTCAACCTAAGTAGCTTGTCTATCTTGGTACAAGGAACTAAAATGATATGACTGGGTTATAAGTAGAAGTAGATCAACATTATTCTGGAGAGAACAAAATTTTCTGAAAGAAAACTGAAGAAACAAACCATGCAAAAAAAAAAAATAAAAAAAAAATAAAAATAATTAAATAAATAAAATAAAAATAAAAAATTAAAAACAAAGATGAGTTTAAAAAGAAACTTGAGTATTAACATCTGTTTGCATTTATAAACAGTGTGCGTTCATTCTTCTCAGGGCGAAAAAAATATAGAGCTCATCAATGCATGATCTTCATTCTGTTACTATCTTTTCTTTATCAGCTAAAAACACTGAACAGTTCAAAAATGTCTCTTTGGGAAACATTTTTTTTTTCTTTTTCTTTTAAAAAATGGAGTTACAATGTCCATTTTTTAATAATTATTTTACACCCTACTGATCAATATATTTTGTTATAGCTGTAGACATGTGGAGTTATTATCGTATAAAAGAAGAACAATACATTCCTACCGCTGTGACAAAATACATTGGTCAATAGGATGTAAACTGTAATCTTCGACAAACTTGTTAACATCTATATTTTCAGGTTAAAGAAAACAAAAACAAAAATAGTATTGAAAAAAAAAAAGTAGTATTGAAAAAAAAAAGTAGTATTGAAAAAAAAAGTAGAATTGAAAAAAAAAAAAAAAAAAAAAAAATCAAACTTAACAAATAATGAACTTCATGTTAATACAGTAAATAAAATTAACCTGCCAATACTTGTCAGAGTCCAGTTTGTATCTAAAGCAGAGAAACAAATTGTTTGAGGCAAAAACTGATGAACCAAAACACATGAATCACTTAAGGAATTTACCAGAAACATGTGTCTTCAGTCAAAAGAAAGGTTTATATTCTATATACTCCTCCTCCTACCTTACATTTAAAACAGGGCCACTAGACATGTATAGTTTTTTTGTTTTGTTTTTTTAACTAAATCAAATTTGTGCTTCTGCATTGCATCATAAATTTTTTTTTATGACATTTTGAAAAAGTATGAAAAGACAACATACTATAGTACTATAAAAGTCATAGCAATTAATTGATCTTTTCTTATTCTACTACAAATTTCATATCTGTCTATATCTCTGAAATGAGGTATTATCATTACTTGCATTATTTACATTATTCAGACTTATTCTCATCTTCATTGCCATATTCACAATGTTTCAACCAGAGTGTACAACAGCCAAAACGTTGTGAATATGGGAATGAAGATGAGGATAACAGTTCGAATAATGTAAATAAGGCAATACAAATTTCATGTTGAAACACCAACAGCTAAGAACATTTCATAAATTCTTTGGTATTTAAATATACCAAATATGTCATTAAAATATGCCCAACAATTATTTTCATCAGCAAGTTCATTATACATTAAATGTATTATTATAAATTAATCTATGGAAGACATTATTTCAGGAAAATATTAGAGTAATTTTTGGCAATATTCACCCCAAAAGCAATGAAAGAAGATAGATGTATGAAGGGGATGAAGTGGGGGGTCTATTTTTCAAAAATATCTTTGAGGAGATAGGAAAATCTACTGTATATTTCATATGCTATTTATTTGCATTGACTTTTAATTCTTTATAATGTATTTTAAAAAAAAAAAAAAAAAAAAAAAAAAAAAAGATGAAATTGGAGATATTTCACCAATGGATGTTCCACTTAATTGTGTCAATTGGAGTTTTATGAAGTTTATAAATAAAAGCAATCGTCAACTCTGGACCAATAACTATAACCTAACCTTTTTGATAAGCAAATAAGGTGATTAAATTAAAAATAAGTACTTGTTGTATAAAAGAAATACTTTTTATCATTAGACTACAAACTTATTGGTATTATGTACATAAATCAGTTAACAGCTTAGAGAAAAATAATACAGTGTAACCCGGATATAAGAGAGATTTTCTCTGGTCCCAAATTAGAGCCATACTTACCTAAACAAAATAGACCAAACCCAGATATAAGAGACTTCTTCTCCGGTCCCGACAACTCTCTTATATCCGGATTACACTGTACTATTTTTTCAATGAATTAATAACACTGCTTCATGCACAACTGGATCAAATGAGTGAGCATAAACAATTGTAGAAAGAAACAAGTTACAAATAAAATAAAAATTTATATCAATTAGGATCTACTTGATATTTACTAAATTAGATTAATACAACACATGGTCAGAGTGAAAAATGGGTGATTGGGTTAAACCAATCTACCCAAGTGAGAAGGGCTTTTGGAAATCAGCATTAGACTTTTTACTTGGGTTTAAACATCAACCTCTGATACCATTAATAAATATACACTAAATTCGGTTATGATAAGACCAACTAGTAAAGCCATTAAGACACAAGGGGTTACAGATTACAAAACAAGAATTAGTGCTATTTGAGTTTGAAATATAAATACATCAGGCTAAATGCAGTTTTAACAAATTGTTAACAGTCAAATGTTAATACAAAAAAAAATTATGATTTTTAATGAGTATTTCTTCCATCTTAGTTTCAGTTTTTTTTTTTTATGGCAATCATCAGATTGTAATTCTATAAAACAATTTACAATTCTTTCTTAAAAAATATAAATAAAAAGAAAAAAATTCTATTTGAATGTGAAAATGCATTCAAAATAACTTATTTGTTGAAACTAAGACTTTGTGCAATTTCAATAAACTTTTGATGAAATAAAGCATATATATTTTTTGCATAACCAGTAGCTGTGAATCTTCCTGGATTAATGTTATTAATTAGGAATAATAACGAATTAAAAAAGATAATTAAGACAAATGGCAACACAGCAATGAATTTTCATAATGAAAACAAATTGAAAGATATCAATAAATGAACTCCTTTGCTCATAGAAAACTGCATTTTATGGAATTTTTACAATAAAGATTTAAAAAAAAAAAAAAAAACTCATGTTCTAAGGAAACCATTTACCTGTTGTGTTCATTCAACTCTTCCAGAACACATTCTGTTTCTTACCTTAACCAGTTCCTATTAAAGTTGTATGTCCTTTAAAAAAAGTTAATTGACTACTTTTAACCTGAAATACTATTCTTCTTGGACTGAAACAAAAAACAACTCCAATTAATTCTCTCATGAATTTAACATCAACTACTGCTACTACTCACTGGGGTATTATTTAATTAATAGCACTCCTGACTGTTTCTATGTCACTTCCAAATTTCATGCAGAGACCTTTTGCGTAGTTGTCTCTGGGAGTTACCTTTTGTAGACTATACTATTTGATAAAAATAATGCAATACATCAGATTTTTTTTCCGTTTCCATACTTGCATTATGAAGTTATTTAATAGATATTTTAAAATAAAATTTTAGATTTAATCCAGTTAATTGTTGCAAATTAAGATTTTTGGACCTACTGTATAAAATGACAAAAAAATGCCATCCAGATATCTGGTGACACATCAGTAGTCTATCTTAAATAGAAAGTTTCACTTTGTTTCTCTTCATCGCAACAGAATTTCCTGCAGAAAAAAAACGCAGGAAATGTTTGGGAATGCAAATGATGAAGAATGTTTTTTTTTTTTTTTTGTTTTTTTTATCTTTGTGGACAATTATTCTTTTTATTTACATTCATTTACTGCTGATGCATTCAAGAAATTCTGCAGTTCCTAGAAATGTTTCAATGTAGCAACAGAGGTGATGAACCAAATTATTAGTTCAATGGTCATCATCCAAATAGGTGGAACAGTGAAAGATGTTTTAGAGTATCTCTTTGCATAATAGTTGTAGTACAGTTCTCCGTGTCCTGAATAGCAACTGGGTTTGCTAAGCATAGCCCCTATGTTCGCTAGTTGTTCTCTATTTATACTTGTCCATCTAATTTGCATATGATACTACACATTATCATAACTTATTGCAATAGATCATCTATAACCATCACTGTGCTAATATATTACAAATTGTTTTCATGGAGCTATTAAAAAAAAAAAAAAAAAATTGTTGTCTGCTATAATATCTTGATTCTGTATCAAAAATGTACAACACACTGGTCATTCAAAAACAATAGAAAATAAAGAATTCAGCTTGATTTTTAACTATATATTTTGGAATCTTGTGTGTGTATGTACACACAGAGTTCATAAAATAAAAAAAAAAATAAGTGGCATATATAAAATTTTAATACAGAATATACTTAGTTGCATATTTTGTTCAATATGGTTTATTTAAATAGTTAACCTACATTTTGGAGCATTGTTAAGAAGTTAAAATAAAGTTACCTCCCTTGGTTATGTTAACCAGTTATTGACAAGTTTTGCTGTGAATGACAACCATTTGAAAATAGTTGCAAATTTTTATGGGTTTATTTCATTTTCATATTTTCAAACAATTTTATTGCCACATCTTTATTTTCATTGCTCAGACTATCATCCTCATCTTTGTTGCCATATTTATCACATTTCGGGCATTGTATGCTCCAACCTTCTTCAGGTGGTTGGAATATTGAACTGAACTGGGGTAAACTGTTCTAGTTCCACGTGACATGTCTGATGGATGTCAGTTATCTGTTAATTCCCCTCTCCAAGTTCTCCACTGCCTTAACCAGGTATTGAACTCACGCTCTTTTGGTCCTGTCACTGGATCTAACTAACACCTTGATCCACTGTGCCATGTGTCCTTAAGGACATCTGCGTATTATAAACCTAATGTCTTCAACATTTTTTTTATTTTTTTACCAGTGCTCATATTGCAATTTTCCATATTGTATTCATTTCTATGCTTGGTCAGCTCAGGAGATTTTTGTGGCCTAGCATATGTGCCGATTCCTTAAGTTTACAAATTTTACAATGATGTTCTTTGTCTACGATTTCAACCTAATCCCACAGAGGGCAGTGATTTCTGTTTTCTCTCCATATGTGGTCAGCCACACCTGTTTTTTCCACTTCCCCTTGTGTTACAGCTTTTTGGTGTTCTTGAAGCCTTACCTTAAGGGGGTTGGCAGCATGTCTCCCCTTTATATTTCTTTCCGCAGCTGCATGGGATGGAGTACACACAGTCTTTAGTCATGTTCTCCTCTATGAGGGATCTTACTCAGGAGAGGTATCTGCGAAGTGTCATCCAGTTTTTGAACATTGTCCTGATGTTATATGGACTGCAGATCCTTTGTATTTTCTTCAATAACCCCTCCACATAAAGCAGGCAGACTTTTCTGAGTATTGTTGTCCTCCTCTTGTACCTGCCTATCCCAGTTTATTGGGGCTGCTTCCATGTACCCAGGCTAGTTGTTATGTTGTAGGGTACTGCTTATACTGACCAATTCTTTATTTAATGTCTGAGTCACCACTTATGACTTTTGCTCAGTGCTGTAAGCAAAAATCTGAGCTAACCAAGCATAGAAATGAATACAATATGGGAACCAGTAATAAGGAGTTCCAGAGAAAAATCAATAATAACAATGAAAATTGTAATATGAGCTCTGGTAAAAAGACATGCAATGATAACTGCAAAAATTGCAATATGAGCACTGGTAAAAAAAAAAAAAAAAAAAAAAAAAAATGTTTGCTGAAGACAGGTTTATAATACCCAGAAATTCATACACAGATGGCCTCAAGAACACATGGCACACTGGATAAAGGTGTTTGCTAGATCCAGTGACGGGACCCAAAGTGTTAGTTCAATACCTGGTTAAGACAGTGGAGAGGGGAATTAACAGGAGATAACTGATATCCTTAGACATGGCACGTGGAACTAGAACAGCCTACCCCAGCAAGCAAAATAAAGGGCTCAGTTTGACATTCCAACCACCTGAAGGCCAGAGCGTATAATGTTTTAAACGTGATAAATATGGCAACAAAGATTAGGATGATATGGGCTATCATCCTAATCTTTGTTGCCATATTTATGTAAATAGTGTAATTTTATCGCCATCAAATTAAGTACATTTTAAACCTGTAATAAAAATTTTCATGAACCAGTTACACTGTTTTATCTAAAATATAATTATTATTTATAATTATGTAGTCTCAACAAAAACAAGATTTTGTTAGCAGTACAAAATTTAATGACGCCACAGAGAAGTGAAAATATTAAAATATGGAGTTAAAACCAAATTTATATGGGGAAAAAAATAATATTGGGTGGAGTTAACTGATTGCTGATAAAAAGTAGTTTGTTGCATGAATGCCAAACAACAAACTACTTATTTTATATTTGAATCTGTCTAAATTTGTCTTTGTTACAAAGATTTAATCTAATCAAGCATTAGTAAACTATTGCCCAAATTCCACAATAAGACATGGTAATATACAAGCTAGGAACAATAAATTTGTAGCCCAATATTTAATTATCAGTTGAATTTTGATCTGAAATTTTCTTTGTATTAGGTTTATGTGATTAATCACCACTGAATTAAGAGCATTAACAAGGAAGACAACTAAGTTTTTGTATAAATACTTTTTCCAAGCATTGATGTACCTGCTCTGTAATTTAATCCATTTTAAATTACATTGAACACTTTAACACAAAAAACTTAGTCCATATGAGATGATTACACACACTTAAATCAAGCACTTCGATTTTTTTTTTTTTTTTTTTTATTATTTCTAATATTTTTTTGATTTACAGTTGGTATTGCTAAATAAAACTTACCAAGTTACTTTCAAACTAACAGGAGATTTTTCTGTTACTTGCTATGTTATTAGTTTAATTTGTTTTTTAAATTGCATTGCCTAAATTCACAAGGTGGTGCTGAAAAGTTCTTATTAAGACTTCCCAAAATCAGTAATTCAATAAACAAATATCAGAATAGCAATTCTAAGAAAACCTTTTCATCACCCATAGTTGGGCTGAGCAGACTGGGGTCATCTATCATTTTAAAGCACAAATTTTATTCAATTTATGGTAATGGTTTCATTTATTTTAGATTGCCAAAGAGATTTCAAGCATCTCACCATTTTCCTGAAAGCAATGGTCTTCAAGAATCAAGCAGCAGCAGTTCAATAACAACTTCAAAGATTCAATTTATTCCAAAAATTCAGAATTGTTACCAAAATTTGTCAAAAAGACAAATTATAATAGTTTTAATTTCAATGAATAAAATGTATATGATTTCAAAAATGATTAAAATAAAAATTTAAATAATGTAATTATCCTGACACCAAGCTTCAAATAGTGCAAACCTAATAATCTTGTGTCATAAAATGCCAAAAGTCTTTACTAATGATACTGTCAAAAAGATGACAGATTTAATAATACAAAATGTATATAAACATTTTTTGCTTACAACTGCATTATTAAACTAACAATTCTATGTAAACCTGCATCCTACATGATACAATTACCTTTTAACAATCATTAAGGTAACACTTACACAGACTAATGTTGTTACAGTCACCTTTTGGTTCTAGTTTAATTTCTACATGACCCATTGAGAAAACATCTTTAACGATTTTGCCAAATTTACAGGTCCTTAAAGACACCTTTGAAGAAAACTGTTCTACACTTTATGAACTTATAACAGAAGCCTTTTCTTCAAATGTAGAATTGTCAATATGAAAAACAGGCATGAAGAACAATCAACCAAGTAATTTCTGCTTCATACACATTTTATAAAGAAACAATAAAAAACGCTTAATTTCTCATGTTGTCAAAGAGTAAATAATATTAGCTTTAAACAATTTTAAAGAAAAAAAAGACAATGACAACTATAAACAAAAATAAAGAATTTATTCTGTTGAATCAGATGAAGTATAACTATAAAAATGAAAAAGCTGTGCATATCATTTAATGATTCTAATATTAAATTGGTGCAAAAATAATGACGTAATAACGTCAAAAAAACGACATTATTATGTCATTTTTGCACCAACCTAATAGATACCTAGAATTTACTATAAAAAGTTTAAAAACAACTAATATCATAAACAATTCAAATACAATTATTAGCATTAGTCAAACATTAGATAAAATCAAAATACTATACAGCACTCACTGTAATGAAAGACTCAAAATACTTGAAGCTATGATTACACAAAAGAAATAATGCACATTAAACACAGTATCTTTCCTAACAGGGAAAATATCTTCATTCTCAGGAACTTTGAAGAAAATGATAACTTACCTTGTCACTCAAAATATGTGCCCCAAATTGCATGCTGATAGTTTAAAAATAAAAAAAAAAAAAAAAAACAACAGAAATGGCTACTCTCTTAGATGAGGTTTGTGTTATAGACATAAGCACATAAATTTGTTACATTCCCAGCCAATCATGAGCTTCAAAATCTTGGAGAATGCTTAAAAAAAAAAAAAAAAAAAAAGTCTGCCTTTGTTACCAGAGAGAAAGAGACATTTTGTGATAATACTTTAGTAGCACGGAGATTTATTAAATTATTTTTACAATTATTTATTAAATTTTTCAACCTTTTTACCAGCAATGTGAAAGATGCTGAGGAAATAATTCAAAATGAAATGGTTTTTCGAAAGAGAGAGAGAAAAAGAGACAGAGAGAGAGAAGAGTCGAAAGAGAGAGTGTCTACAGAATAAAAAAGCTCAAACACTGTGCCTGAACAAGCTTGTGAATCAGTATCTCAGTGAAAAGTCTGATGCTGCACAAATAAAACATGCATTACAAACTTTTGTCACAGGCTCTTATGGTTTACAGCCTGTCAAGTCTGACTATGTTTATTTTGCAGACCTGCAAAAATTTCTTTAATGTTTAAGAGAATATCTCACTAGGGGCTAGCAAGTATCTTGTTGTTTGGACTACCAAATCAAAGGAAACATACTGTAAGCATGAGGATGGACAAGATGGTTAAGTCAACTACTGACCAGTGCTGGTGCAATAATGAAGGATGAAGTGGCAATTAAACAATTGGTCATTACAGCCACACAGGCAGTTGAAATCAAGATTCACTTAATCTCCACTAGGGGTTGCACCAATTATTAGCTGCTACAGAAGCTCTGGATTTATTAGGTTAGTGCAAAAATAATGACGTAATAATGTCGTTTTATGACGTATTTTTAACGTCAAAAAACGATATTATTACGTCATTATTTTTGCACCAACCTAATAATCATTTTACCCAAATTGCCAGTATCAACCAGCAGCAGTGCACAACAGCAATGTACAAAAGTACAGTGCTTTTGATGGCAGGAATCTGGTCATTTTTTTTTTTTTTTGTGACAAGGAAATGAGCTGAAGGACAAGATGGATGGGGGGGGAAAAAATATGTACAGCATTTGTAGAATCAGGTTCCTGGTTTCTTGTGAATAAATCAGGGTGACAGACAAACAGTCCTCAAAAGTCAAGGAATTGTTACCCTACAGCTGAAATTGGAGAACATGAATTTAGTCAATGTTGAAGTACTAGTAGTGAACAGTAAATTATTGAAATTTAAATGAATCCTGTGAATGGACACATTCAAAAGTTGGATGGAATCCATATAACTAACCTAGACAAGGTTTTCTTCTCATCATACAATATGCTGTCATTAAAATCAATAAACCCAACTTTAGTTCTGCACTGTTCAAAGACAGAGAGATCTGAATTGTGACACAGTAATGGTCAGATGACCACATGCTGGAATAATTGTGAAACATGGTGCAAGAATGTCCAGTGTCCAAAACAGGAATACAAATGAGAGCATGGTTAGACTTTACCCAACAAGAGAACTTTGTCTCTTTAGGGAGACAATCTCATGATGGTAGTGGTATAAAAGAATAAGAAGGTACATCCCATATTGGAAGACCAAGAACTAAACATGTTGGTGCCCACACAGCTGATGCCAATTTCTGTGCACAGAGGGAGAGGCATTAAAAAGGGTCCAATATATATCCTTGATCATCAAGAGGCTTACCTGCAAGTGCAAATGCATAAATAACTGTGACCACCCCAGGGTGGTGCTTTTCAGGTAATGAAGATATTGTTTAACCTAAATGGGATTTGGACCGAATGTGGCACCAACAATAAGGAGAATTGTAGATGTAGTACTTTCAGAAAATGACCACCCGACAGGCAAAGTGTGTGTGTGTGTATACATGCACACACACACACACACACTGATGAAAGTATAGCATAGGCACAACATGTAATTCACCATCAGCTGATGTCTAAGAAGCTGGAGAACAATGCTCAAGTGCTCTGTACTCAAATATGTCTCGGGAGCACAACATGCTTCACAGGAAGCTTCAAGTAAGGTTCCGGAGATGCCAGGATTTTAACTATGTGAAGAACTGGTGAGACACTCCCTGTTTGCAGCTGACTCCAAGTTGCAACAGCATTCATAAAATGCATAACAGCAATCACAGCTGGCTGGAGGGACAAAATGAATTATGCCCACCTCCCTACACACAAAAACATTACAAAACCTGTTGTCAAGATATGTTGCAATGACCCTACATGAATCAAGTTGTGTGTAAATGGACATACATTGGAGATGAAGTTCACTTGCCACTAAAAATGACATGGAGCTTCATACTAAATGAAGTCAATACTCCAATGGGGGAAAACTAACCCTAACACCTGCTTAAAGATTTGAAGTCTGTTCATTGGTAGATATCCAATATGCTTGCTGGAAAAGCCAGGGTACGCACAAACGCTGTCATCACAAAGCTCATCCAAAGATGACTCAGCACTTTCAAAAAGATAGTGCACGAATATAAATCATCTGTAGATGTTGGTCAGATTACACCAAAATGGGATGAGATGTAGTAAAGCAAAATGTCAAACAAACCTGTGCCATTGGAATATGGCGATTAGTTCCAACCTAATAGATTGTGCATAGCCAAAGTAAGCATCTCAGCAAATACTATACTTCATGAAGCAGATTCAGCTTGCAGTGTTAAAGACAGCATTCAAGAAATACAAGGAATGCCAGTCAATCAGCCAGTGACAAAGCAAATATGAGATTTGTTGAATCAATTGAGAATAGACATTACCCACTATAATGATAGCATTTGATGCTAATCAATTGTGGCCCTAATTGAGTCACAATCTGACAACCTTTGCATTAAAAGAACTCAACAAGTATCATCCTTCACTTAGGAGTCCCTCTTTTCCAAGGTTCACCAGTAGCACTCCACACAGATAATGATACAGTTTTGTAGGAACCTGGTCAAAATGATTTTAGAGTGAAAAGTTCAACTCCAATGTGCTACCAAGTCAGGGTAAAAGGAATTGACAACATCCCTACCCCAGAATGTCTCAAAGAGCACAAAGTAGAAAACTGTATGGGTAAGAAAAAAACAAAAACACAACATAATTGACATACATCGGGATATCAGATGGAGTGTGTCACTGGTATCAACAGCACACACAAATTTGATTGAATTTGCAGTGCCACCTGAGAGATCTTACCCCATTATGGGCTCTATCACATTGGTGAGTGACACAGGCAGTACATTGAGCACATCCTCTGAAAGAGAGAGGGTGATTTGATTCAACACTGACAACTTGGGACCCAAGCTGACCACACAGTGAATCCTTAGAAAAGGATTCATCCAAAAAGGTGACTATCTCACTATGACAAAGTGTCAGTATTAAAAAGCCATATCTGTGAGCATAAAATCAGGAAGGAATGTGAAGAAAATTACTTACCTGATTAGTCATATACTGCAATTGTAGAAAAAGATAGGCCACCCATGAGGTCATTGTTATAGACAGACATGTAAATTTGTTACATCACCAGGCAATTATTGTCTTGTGGAATGCTTTAAAAATCTATGTGTATCACCAGTGAGAGAAAAGTTTTTGACACCATGAGATGGGTGATTTACAAATTTTAACACCATAGGCATCTTACAAACTGCTCTTTTAACAGATTATATATCAAAAATTATTTTACAAACTTTGGGGGCAGTTCTTCATACCAAAACAAGGATAAAAGCCCATATAAACATAATCCTGCAAATCCTTCGTTTTTCATTTAGGTAGATGGTTATCATGTAGACTAGGTTACAGTTGTCATTAGCGTACATTTGCAGCTAGTCTTTCTTCTACATTTAACACGTGTAGGAGTCAACTGAGAAGTGTTCCACTTAACAATGACAAGATATTCATATCGTGATCAAGTAGATATGATTTTTACATACGGCCAGGCAAATGGTAATGGACACAAGGCTGCATGGCTGTATCAGATTGCATTTCTAGATCAAAGTCAGCAGAGTCATCCAATCCTTGCTGCTGTTTATTGTCACATTGCCAAGACAAGAATCTGTGGCACCACAAATTATAGATCACGAAAGACCAAGATATACACTTGTACACCTAACCACGAAGAACACTTACAAGCTGTCGGAGGCAACCCAGGTATCAGCACACATCAAGTGGCTCTAACATGTAATTACATTTCAGGGGTATATGTTTCGGATTTAAAAAAAAAAAAAAAAAAAAAAAAGAAAAAAAAAAACCTGGTGTATCAAAACTAATTTTACAAACCTACATCCCGTAGTAATGCATGGTATGTAATTCCTGTATCCATATCATTTGCAACATGTGAAGGGTCTTTTGCCTTCTGATCATTCACCCCAAGAGAACTTTTGTCATGGTTTATTGCACAAACTGCCAATCTATTATTTGATCTTCAATAATGTTCAGATGAGGCAACATTTGGAAGAGCTGGAATAACAAATTTACACAACATAGGCTCAACACCAACATCAGTTTACAATTAATGTGCGAGCTGGAATTGTAGGTGACTATCTGGTAGGTTCATATGTTCTCCCAGCATGTATCACACGAGACATCTACAGGGACTTTATTTCAAACACTTCCAGACCTGCTAGCAGATATACTTCTAATACGAAGACACATGTGGTTCATGCATGATGAGACTCCAGTACATTTTAGTCACATTATTTGCAATGCACTTGCCAACATCTACCAGGAAAAACGCTTAGGTAGAGGACCAGTTCCATGGTCCTCACACTCCCCCGACCTCAATCTTTTGGATTTTTATCTGTGGTGCTAACTAAAACAATTGGTTGTTGCAGCAGACATTAATAAATATAGAGAAACTTCAACAATCCATGGAGGCCTGTAAAACCATTCAACACCATGTGAGACTATTTGAAAGGATCAATGATCCGATGGATGCATGTGTGTGTAGAAGCAAGTGGAGGACATTTTGAACATTTGTTGAGTTGAAGTACAACAATGACATTTTGGACATATTTATATGGACATTTTACCTTGTTTTGGTGTGTGGAACCCAAACCCAAAAAGTATTTTTGATACACCAGGTATTTTTTTTTTTTTTTTTTTTTTTTTAAATCCAAAACATTTACCCCTGAAATGTAGTTACAAATTACAGTATATATGATGTTAAATATACATGTTCCATATGCAAGTAAAGGACTCAGAATATAACAATTTTGACAAGTTTATTTGCAAGCTTCCACCTGACACCACAATTCAATTGTAAGAAAAATCTAATGAAAAAAAAGAATTATGTACGTGTGCATAATATGAGTGTCGGGTCAATGGTGATTTTTTTTTTTCTTTAAATGATCTTTCATTGATAAGACACAAGCAGCACAGACATTTTACAATATTAAAATATTGATCGATATCATATATATATATATATATATATATATATATATATATATATATATTATATGAAGCATAGAAAATCAGCCGATTCCACTACCTCAGTTTCAACCTTTCAGTATCTTCTCGTAATTTCAGTCACTTTATTTCCCAACACTTTTTTTTTTAAATAAAAATTTATGAATGCTATATTTTTAAAAATAAATAAATGATTAAGCACACAATGTGGGGTATGGTAGAAGGTGGTGAGGAGGAGTGGGGAAATATCAAGTGTATTGGAAATGTATTGGTGGGGAAATAAATGAAATGTACATACGTTCTTTTTATCCCACTTCAAATGAATTCAAAAGAAACTTTAGTATGTATACAACAGGACATAATTTTTGATCTCTGGTTTAAAAGTTTTTTGATTTAGAAATGGTATTATAGCTAATTTTTCTTGTTGACAAAGGTTGCAGATGTTGCTATAATTGTAAGGTTTTAGTGTGTGTGTGTGTGTGTGTGTGTGTGTGTACCCTCCCTACTATTAGACACCTAAAAGGTATGCTGTTTCGTTTAGAACTGGAGAGATTCAGAGATCATGTATGCTTTTTGAACCATATTTCATGGTCTATCAATGACTCGATTAATTTCATTTAACAAGTGAAATGCTTCTAACTTAACAGCCAATACACTTGCTTTCTTTTATCACTGTAGATTATGGTTTTGGTCATTATAGCTAACTTGGAATGAGTTTAATCAGTCAGTTTAGTTAAAATGTATTATCATATGTAATACATTCAAATAGACTTGACAGTGAATTGGAGAGCTTCATTAAACTCTTGTGATTAAATAAAATATGGTATTAAAGTTGGATATTTAATCAAATCATTCTTTGGATAACTGAATGCTGTAAACAAAAACATGCATAATATTTATTAACCCCCACAAATAAATTACTTCATGTTAAAATAGCCCATAAAAAAAATTGGAAAGGAAAAATAAAATGAAAAAGAATTTTATAGAATGTTGTTTGGAATTGTAATATTTTCATTTTGACAAGCAATGTTAAATGAACCTAGAGTGTAATTTCATGTTCTTCTAAAATAATTTTTTTAAATTTAACAATGTTGTAGTATATTGCATACATTTGATACTTGATTAAAACAACACAAGAAAGGTGTTATTTTTTTTTTCCCCATTTTTATTTTCCAAAAGTTGACTGTAAAAATTTAAGTCTGCACTGTTCCTCAGTACAATACAAAATAGACATACACAAAATCACTTATCAAATAAAATCAAAAATAAAAGCAATTAACATAATACTTTTACAAAAGATATGTTAACAAGGAAAGAAAAATGTTAGTGAGCATGTCTTGCTATCCTGACTTGTAACAAAATGTTAAGTTTTTTTTGATTGGATAAATCAATGTTATAATAATAATCACTTAACAAAAGTGGAGTAAAAATGTTTTGCTTTCTAAGTATACATATTAGAAATTAATGTGCTCACATGAGATGCAAGTGTTTAAGTATATTTACATGGACAGGTGGATATAAATATATTTATATATATATATATATATATATATAAAAATGCACACATAAAGAGCACTAAAATGAGTGGAATTGAACAATTTCCTTTTTTTCTGATATACAGTAAACTTGAGAAACAAAAAAAAAAAAAAAAATCTTTAAGAATTTTATGATTCACTCCCACTACAGATATTTTTTTTGTTTTCAATTCACTGCCTCTAATTATTTGAAAGTATATTAAAAAAAAAAAAAATAAAAAAAAAATAAAAAAAAATAAGATTTTTTTTTTTTTTTTTTTACCTAAATGGACGGTGGTATTGGCCGATTTGTTTGTTTTTTTTTTTATAAAATAATAGAAGACAAGAAAATATCCTAAAAAGAAAACTAAAATAATTACCTAATTTGAAAATAAAAATATTAACCAACATATTGTTATCTTAATAAGGTTTTAAAACAGCCTCATATTCTACAAACACATTTGTAAAACCTTTCAGCAACATTAAGACTTATTGAGATCATAAAAACAAATATTAAATAGTTACACTGATAAATTTTCACATCACCTACAGATTTGGCCAAGACAGAATGAAGTGTTTAATATTTGTTTTCTGTAACATTAAACAGAATATGAGTTTGGAAGTTTATCAAACTAAGCTGGATAAAAAAAAAAAAAAAAAAAAAAAAAAAAAAAAAAAAATCTTAAAAAAAATTAAAGAAAATGTTAATTTCCATTATTAAACAAAGTAATGAAAATTTTTAAAAATATAAAAAAATTAAAAATTTAAAGTAAATTAAAAAAAAAAAAAAAAAATTATTTCTTTTCTTCTATTTCTCTTCAATTCCAATCTCCTCTTCCTCTTTCAAAGAGAGGAAATGTCCAGGAATTTAATCTCCCACTTTCCTCCACTTGTACATCCTGTAGAGAACATAGTTTGGTCACTAAACCTCTGGATATTAGAGATCCAAAAATTTTGAGAATGGATGACGAGAACAGCAATACCACCTTTTTATTTCCTTGGTTGCTGAATAGCATACTGAGTGTGCATGGGTCGCTTTTCATGTGCAGGCAAAGGCTTTTCGTGAAATAACTTGACATTTTCTGGAGAGAAGTCCCGGTTACCCTATTCAGAAGCAAAAAAGAGAGAGAAAAAAAAAAAAAAAAGAGCATGAAAAACACTGGATATGCTTCGCACTTGAGTGACAGACATTTTGCATGTAATGAATCAGAATAAATCTATTATTTTTCTTAAAAGTCTTATTTACTCCCTTGGTGATAAATACTAGCAACTGGAAATTTATATCACATCTATTAAACAACAGGACCTGAAACCACTTGATTCTTCATCTACTATTGTGACGTACCCTCAGTGTCGCTGAGCCAAATGTGACGTCTGCCTAGCCGCGTCCGTCGTGCTATCCTGTCCTGTGACGACCAACTGGCTTGGTCTTGGTCGCGGCACCAAACATGACGTCCTAACCTTTTGGTAATTCGGATGGGAATCTGGTTAGATTCGGTATCAGCCTAGTCGTTCCCAGCTCGCCTCCAACGTCTGGTTACCGAAGTAACTATTTTGATTTCCAGTCTAACCTACCCACGTTGTGAATTGATCTTAGGCGAAATCCATCAGTCGCCGGGCCGTAATGCAAGCTGAGTTCAATCAAGGGTAACACCACACAAGTATATGTAAAAGAAAATAACTCGAAAAGTTCAAATGTGTTTAAAAAAAAAAAAAAAAAAAAAAAAAAAGTATAACAATATTTTATATCTGGTTGCTGAATACAGGACTGTGTCTTCTTCCCAACCCGCTATATGGATTCGTGACACTGTATTTGTTAGGCAAGTCTTAACATCTTAAGTTGTTTGTTCTTTAAGAAACTGGTTCTTGGTGTATCTTCAGGTGATATTCGTAAAACTTGTTTTGGTTGTGTAAGTCGTTCTTCAAAAATAAATTGTTCTTGGTTAGTAATTGAGTAGTGATTTGCATGGAATCTTTCAAGTCAGCTATCTGCGAGACGGGTGCAACTCCAACTGCGAACTTCACTCGAACTGAACTGGTTTTCACTCGTTGCGACTGCTTATATGGACACCGACCAAAACTGGGGTGGGCTTGTTGGGGTTTGAGGTTCCTTGATAATTCTAAACCCACAATCCACTTCTTTGTTTTCGGTCAGGAAAATTTTATTATTTTCCAGTTTTGGAAGTCTTTCGTCTTCCCACCTTCTGTTCTCATATTGGTATCTCACCATGCCCTCAGAGGGTGTCAACAGGTTTCCCCCCTCTCTCACAGTGGCATCTCACACCTATCCCTTCAGGGGGGCACAACAGGCCTCCCCTCCTCCTTCACATGATTACCTCCACCTAATGCTCATGCCACCATCCAGCCAATGGGCGCTCAGCGGTGTGGATGTGGCCAGACTAGCCTCGGTTTAAAAAAAAAAAAAAAAAAAAAAAAAATTTTTTTTTACTTTTTTTTCTTTTTCCTTTCTTCCACCCGACAACAAACCTTAGACCGAATCACCTGGACTTTATCAATCGAGACTTTTCGCCAGCATCAAGTGGGTGGCCATTTGGACGTATTTGCATTACTGATCCGATAAAATAGTTTCGCTATCATAGCCAGCCCTGACAATAAACAGATGCTCCTCTCAATGATATTCTGCATATAGACAAAGGCTTAACCTTTCCTTCATGGTGGTCAGCAGACACTTGTTTTTCTCGGACAGTGCGTGCTTAATTAAATTTTATTTCTTTAGAATTCTGCGGGAGGTAACTTGTCCAACTTGAAAATTCCCTTTACCATTGCCAGATTGGACATATCTTACTCTCCGCCCCGTAACAAATCAGATTAAATTCTGTGTTTTACTTTCTTGACAATGGAAATAAAAATCTTACCACTTTTCCTTGTCAGAAAAATGACACCGCTTAGTGTCCTTTTCGTGATGGCTTCTTATCACCTAAATTTAATTCACCATTTTTTTTTCCTTCTTTCTTTCTAGTGACGTAAATAGTGTCACACTATATAATAATTATCAGTGTATATTTATTTATATCTTTCATGTCACACAATAGTGGAAAGGGAGGTAATCAACTTGAGGTAAATTTATGAGTGGCTACTTCCCTTAATCTACACAAACAATATTTTTATTTAGATCAAATTAGTTCATGAGCAAATGAACTATTTAATTAATCTGTTCCCTTATTACTAGGTTTCTTAGATTGCAGTCTCATTTGTTCAAGCCTTTCTTGTGAGTAACTTTCTCTAAGTGATAGTCTTGCTTAAATTTTATTTTGAGATGTGCTTTGTCACTGTTTTATTCTTTTGAGAAGTTTCAATTTCAAAAAGTTATATTAAACAAAATTTTTTAACATTAAAGATACAAAAAAGCAATTTATATAAATGCCAAGAGTAATAAATGAATCAGATTGACCATCTAAAAAAATATAAAGGGAATAGATTAATTAAATGGATTATTGGCCTCTATTTTAGTTGTGAATTCTGTATCTCCACTTCATTGAATCTAATTGTTTCAAATCTTTTGTATCATTGCATCTCCAATATTAGATCTTTCTAACAATGGCTGTTATTATTCTTATACAGTGTGTGACAGAAATACCACCCACATAATAGCAAGACAGTAGCAATGGTGCCTTCATCTAGATAATGTCTACAGGTATTTGCTATCGAGAGAGAGAGAGTAACGGATGCTTATGTTCACTTTATATAAATGCTCTTGAAAAAGGCATGAATCCACTTTTCCCTGCACTAGTGTGATTAAGAATCTTAAAACTTAAAATATCTCCTTACTGACACAGTAGCAGTTGGCAAAAGTCAATGAGTAAATAAGCACTTGAACAAACCACTCCCCCATAACTGCCCAAGCAGTATCAGAAAAAAATTGTTACCCTACCATTAAAGTCAACCATAACAGGGGTTGCCAAGATATTTGGCATTCATTGACAATGTATATGTCAAGATAACATTGTATTACAAAAAGTGCAAATTTTTTATTCAACACCACATTATCAACAGAATCTATCATTAATGTCACTTGTTATTACTTTCAGCAGCTGGCAATTAGATATTTATTATCCTGGGGGAAGTTGGTTGTGGGCCAATGTCTTGCCCTATTACACTAAGGTCATCAAAATTAAATATCGGCAAAATAAAATGGATATGAAACCTCCAAGTTCAATCCATTTCCTAAGATCTGAAAGTTCCCTCCCCACTTACAAAAACAAGTGTTAGAGAAAGCAAAAAGAGTAAAAAAGTATTCAATACCTTTATCACAGCACCAGAGACAACAATCGTTTGGTTTTTTTTGTCCGACTTTGTACTGAAAAATAAATTTATATATTGTAACAGCAAAATTACTGTAAATAAGAGGCATAAGTGTATAATTACTGTAAATAAGAGGCATAAGTGTATAATTACTGTAAATAAGAGGCATAAGTGTATAATTACTGTAAATAAGAGGCATAAGTGTATAATTACTGTAAATAAGAGGCATAAGTGTATAATTACTGTAAATAAGAGGCATAAGTGTATAATTACTGTAAATAAGAGGCATAAGTGTATAATTACTGTAAATAAGAGGCATAAGTGTATAATTACTGTAAATAAGAGGCATAAGTGTATAATTACTGTAAATAAGAGGCATAAGTGTATAATTACTGTAAATAAGAGGCATAAGTGTATAATTACTGTAAATAAGAGGCATAAGTGTATAATTACTGTAAATAAGAGGCATAAGTGTATAATTACTGTAAATAAGAGGCATAAGTGTATAATTACTGTAAATAAGAGGCATAAGTGTATAATTACTGTAAATAAGAGGCATAAGTGTATAATTACTGTAAATAAGAGGCATAAGTGTATAATTACTGTAAATAAGAGGCATAAGTGTATAATTACTGTAAATAAGAGGCATAAGTGTATAATTACTGTAAATAAGAGGCATAAGTGTATAATTACTGTAAATAAGAGGCATAAGTGTATAATTACTGTAAATAAGAGGCATAAGTGTATACAAAATGGGTTCCTATTTCTGCTTTTCACTGACCAGACAAATAATCCCACATCAAGTGTACAAAAACTGAGAAAGGCCCACTGTACATTTACAAGAGAGACAAAAAGATGAAATTAATGTTACAGTGAAAAATTAATATTTGATTGTTTATTCGGGGATTCACTTGCAGTCTTGAGGTAGGTGAAACTTGATACAATTTCTGCTACTTTCATGACAGACTAACAGATCAGCTTTTCCCTTCAACCAATGAGAATTTACTCTTTCTACCACCCCATTGCCCTTCTCTATATCCTAACACTGACATGGCAACTAACGGGTGGCATCAGAACACTCCACCCAATGAATGGTTCCAAAACTACTCTATTCTGTGTTTATATAAGCCAACCATCAGAACCACATAACATGCAGTTTTCATTCATTTATCTATTATTTTATTCCCTTTTGATCAAGTGGGTGGCTGCTTTGAAGATCCTATTTCATAAACTTTACTGCTAGTCATAAAACCCAAGACACTTAATGAGAAAAATCATTTTGGACCTATTTAACTTTGGGCATGTTCTAATCATGGCCAGGTCCTATCATGTCACAATCATAAAAGATTCAGCTATACAAATGATTCAAATAATATTATGCAAAAACCTAGAGTTTTTTTTTTAGCCTGTATTTAAATTCGGTTTAAAAAAAAAAAAAAAAAAAAAAAAAAAAAAAAACTTAATCAGGTTCATGTAAAAGGTAGAAGAGAGTCATTGTAATTTACATTCAAAATTATGACCTATTTTTTTTAAATTAGTACTAGAGAAAACTTGAAATATTAATTTTAAGTATCAATAAAATTCAAATAGTTATTCTATTCCAGACATAATTTTCTCAGTTTAAGAAATTTACAATTCACTAAATTTTCAATAAACCACAGAATTTTAGTATAAATGTCAGATTAAATATGAAATCTTTAATTTACCAAAAAATAATTTGAAAAATTAAAAATCTAACTCATAAAATCGATTTTTCCAGATTCATATTGGTATTTACATCTATAAAAAAAATTTTCTGGCAAAGGTAATTATCAGTAAATGTGAATCTCCCTCTGCTAATAGAATTAATGAATATGTATATCTTCAACCTTTTCATTTAAAAGACAAAGAACAAAGTTAATGCAAACAGGATGCAAAAATATGCAAGTTAAATACTTCTATCAATGTTCAAATGTTTTGTTTTTTTTTGTTTAAGTTTTAAGCAAAATTAACAATCAGGTTGTCACTGCATTTTCAGCAGTTGGTATAAAGTTTACAACTTTTATAAACTTTCTATTTGGCTTTTTATGGCAAAAAAGCAAAAGAAATATGATTAAAGTCCTTAAGGATTCATAAATATTTTATATTGTAGATTTACAATTTATGATTAGAAAGTTTGTATAATTTTGATAGAGCAAAGCACATTTATACTTATGAATTTACAATTACAAATAAATATTTAATGTCATAAAACAAGCAAGACATCTAGAAATCTAAGAACCCACATTCATGAACCCAAAAACTCATTTAGTTCACTCATTAAATTCCTTAATAGCAAAAGAGGCCATAATTTCAATTTTAAAAATGCTACCTTAGTAAAAATAAAAACGAAATAAAAAAAAAAAAAAAAAAAAAAAAAAAAAAAAATAACCTATTATAAAAATAAGAGGAGTATTAAATCAATATAAAATAACCCACCATACACTTTCATATCATGAATATTCATAAAAGCTATACTTAAAGAATGTAAGATCCAAACATTTGCCAGTGATGTAACCTAGTATTACACATTCATATGTATCAAAATACATACATTTCAGGAATTAAATACAAAAGTCATAAGGTATACACACCATGCTAGCACAACCAATGAAAACAAAATTTAAAAATTGATACACAATTCCATATATATATATATATATATATATATATATATAAACGTTTTTAAAAATATTTCAAAAAAAAAAAAAAAATTAAGTTAAATAAACAGCAAAACATTTTAAAACAAAGGTTTTCTTGTTCCCCCGTTTATTATATATATATATATATATATATATATATAAAATCCCCAAACATTGTTAAACACTACAGAATATTTATTTAAGGAAGCAGGTTTTAATAGATCAGGGTTCATATTTAACCAAAGACAATAGAACATTATTTCAGGATAAGTGATTAACTTTTGTGGAATGATGTTAGGACAAATGCAAAATTTATTAAAATTCTATTATAAATATTCTAAAAACAACTATCTTCTAAGATTAAAAAAAAAAAATATATCTTACTTCTCACCAACAGAAGCTTTAAAAATGGAGTATATGAACTTGTAGGCAAACAGATAAACTTAAGCATTTCCTTTTATTCAATGACATTTATCTGTAAATGAAAAAAAAAAAAAAAAAAAAAGCAAGAAAATATTTTTTCTGTCAATTTTCAGTTAAATGAAAACTTTAACCATTAACAAATCTACTATATTTTCTGCTTATAGACTAAACTAAGAATACAAGGAAAAATTTGAATGATAAACATGAAAAATTGTCACAATGCAAGACAGCTAATTGTAAATTAAAATTTTTCAAAGATTTAAAAACTTCTGTGATTTGTTGGATTGCATAATAATCTGCAAATTGAATCCATAGAAAACTTTTCAAGTATGATAAAAGTTACTCTGAACAGGAAAAAAAAGATATTTTCATAAAATTATTTAAGGTGATTTTAACCAAAAGGTTAAAATAGAAAAAGATGTGATTTCTTTTTTTTAATAAAAAATTACAGTAAAATTAACTAATTTGCTTTTGTATACATTCATGTTTTTTTTTGTTTTTTTGTTAAGTTTTGTTACAATCTATGCTAGTTGCAAAAAAAAAAAAAAAAAAAAAAAAAAATTGAAATGGAGATCTTAGTCTAATTAGATCAAAATAAATATTCATTTTGTATACAAATATTCTGATTTCAGAATAATGGTGAAAGATCATCTGGATCCATGGAATATTCATCCATATGGATCAATAATAAGCAACAAAATAAATGGACCATAAATCTGACACCAAAAACAAACTTAAGGTATGAACAACAGAATATTAAACAGGAAATTCTACAAGAAAATTTAGTTGGGCAGGTAGCATAATGGTTATTAGTGAAGAAAATTTGTTGAGCAATGTTCAAGACCTAGCTTAGTCTGTTTTATTCACTTTTGCACAAATGCCCTCAAGAATGGTATGAATCCATTTACCCTCAATTATGGATTAAATAGTAGAAAAGGCCTTAGCTAGCAACAAGAATTCACCAGCTTTTCCAAGAACTGAGATATAGAGATAGAGATATAGAGATAGAGATATAGAGATAGAGATATAGAGATAGAGATATAGAGATAGAGATATAGAGATAGAGATATAGAGATAGAGATATAGAGATAGAGATATAGAGATAGAGATATAGAGATAGAGATATAGAGATAGAGATATAGAGATAGAGATATAGAGATAGAGATATAGAGATAGAGATATAGAGATAGAGATATAGAGATAGAGATATAGAGATAGAGATATAGAGATAGAGATATAGAGATAGAGATATAGAGATAGAGATATAGAGATAGAGATATAGAGATAGAGATATAGAGATAGAGATATAGAGATAGAGATATAGAGATAGAGATATAGAGATAGAGATATAGAGATAGAGATATAGAGATAGAGATATAGAGATAGAGATATAGAGATAGAGATATAGAGATAGAGATATAGAGATAGAGATATAGAGATAGAGATATAGAGATAGAGATATAGAGATAGAGATATAGAGATAGAGATATAGAGATAGAGATATAGAGATAGAGATATAGAGATAGAGATATAGAGATAGAGATATAGAGATAGAGATATAGAGATAGAGATATAGAGATAGAGATATAGAGATAGAGATATAGAGATAGAGATATAGAGATAGAGATATAGAGATAGAGATATAGAGATAGAGATATAGAGATAGAGATATAGAGATAGAGATATAGAGATAGAGATATAGAGATAGAGATATAGAGATAGAGATATAGAGATAGAGATATAGAGATAGAGATATAGAGATAGAGATATAGAGATAGAGATATAGAGATAGAGATATAGAGATAGAGATATAGAGATAGAGATATAGAGATAGAGATATAGAGATAGAGATATAGAGATAGAGATATAGAGATAGAGATATAGAGATAGAGATATAGAGATAGAGATATAGAGATAGAGATATAGAGATAGAGATATAGAGATAGAGATATAGAGATAGAGATATAGAGATAGAGATATAGAGATAGAGATATAGAGATAGAGATATAGAGATAGAGATATAGAGATAGAGATATAGAGATAGAGATATAGAGATAGAGATATAGATATAGAGATATAGAGATAGAGATATAGAGATAGAGATAGAGATAGAGATATAGAGATAGAGATATAGAGATAGAGATATAGAGATAGAGATATAGAGATAGAGATATAGAGATAGAGATATAGAGATAGAGATATAGAGATAGAGATATAGAGATAGAGATATAGAGATAGAGATATAGAGATAGAGATATAGAGATAGAGATATAGAGATAGAGATATAGAGATAGAGATATAGAGATAGAGATATAGAGATAGAGATATAGAGATAGAGATATAGAGATAGAGATATAGAGATAGAGATATAGAGATAGAGATATAGAGATAGAGATATAGAGATAGAGATAGAGATATAGAGATAGAGAGATAGAGATAGAGAGATAGAGATAGAGATATAGAGATAGAGAGATATAGAGATAGAGAGATATAGAGATAGAGAGATATAGAGATAGAGAGATATAGAGATAGAGAGATATAGAGATAGAGATATAGAGATAGATATAGAGATATAGATATAGAGATATAGATATAGATATAGAGATATAGATATAGAGATATAGATATAGAGATATAGATATAGAGATATAGATATAGAGATATAGATATAGAGATAGATATAGAGATAGATATAGAGATAGATATAGAGATAGATATAGAGATAGATATAGAGATAGATATAGAGATAGATATAGAGATAGATATAGAGATAGATATAGAGATAGAGAGATAAATAAAAATAATAAAAAGGTGTCTGTGTAGTTTATGACAATTTGTAAAGAATAAAAATCAAAACCTAGCAATGCAATTTATAGTTTCCAAAGTGCTTGAAAGAATCAGTCATCAAAACAGCTAACCACAAACAAGACTTCATGACCATTTATATTAAAACGGAATAAATCCAATTCTCAATAGTTTCCACCCGAGAAGTACATGGTTACAAATCTGACATTGTGTTAATATCCCACAAAAGGTGTATTGAATAGATAAGGAAATAATGTATTGGGTTGGTGCAAAAAGAATGTCGTTTTCTCACATATGTTACTATGTGAGAGAACGACATTTTTGCACCAACCTAATAGTTAAGTAAAGCTTATTATTTTACTTATGAGGGGGGTCTGAAAAGTTCTCATAGTAACTAAAAGGGAATTCAAAAAAGTTCTGATGTTTGTTCATTTAGTGAAATTTTTGTCAAACCAAGAATTTTTCAGCACCCCTTGTACATAACCCAACACATACAGATGTTAGTGGGCCACACACACACACACGTCTGCATGCCTCACTTTAATTATATTCACATACTTTAAGAATCAAAATCCTATTTAAAAAAAAAAGGTAGCCAAACTATGATAAAACAATGCACAAGACATGAGAATTAAAAACCAGTTTTTCCAGATATTAAAATAGAGAGAATTTGGGCTGTAATCAACAACAATGTTGATATTCAGGAGTGAAACTGAAAATACTTTGAGAATATGGCATTTGAATTCATATAAACAACTTTATCAAAGATGTGTGAATAAATATCAGGAGATAAAATAAAGAGACTATTTCAGTCAGAGTTGTAAATACATTGAGGCTAAGCAATATTTTTTTTTTTTTACTATTAATCTAGGGTGGGAGAAGAATGTAGTAGCCAGAGTATTGCTGTCGATGGTAGGTTTTAGCTAAGAAAATGCAAAGTTTGGCCAATATAAATTTTTCAAAAGTGAATGGTTGTGTGGTATGCCAATGCCACATGGGTGGTGATGATGTGAATGCATAAGGGAAAATCTTGAGATGACTGGGACTTCCAGCTAGTCACAAAGGTAGAACATGGGTTGTACTGTGTTAAAGTTCATGAGAATCCTCTTAATGATACTGGGAAGAGTAGAAAGACCATTAGCACCTTATGTAGATTACATTCTAATGGATGAGGTTGTAGAAATCTGGGTTGACCATAAAACTGAGAATTGTTAGATGGGGGCAAAAATGATCTCAGCCAAATGAGTAGCTGTATAGAGCGGGATTCAAGGCAAAAACTAGGGTGATAATTGCAGGGATACCACACAAAATACTTTTAGGAAAAGGTTCAGTGGAGTAGGTATTAATGGATAACAACACTTAATTTTGCTTTAATTGTGCTAAAAGAGATGCTGGACAAACTGAATATTAAGTACTATTTTAAAGAATGCATATCGACAGAGTGTAAAATGGTTTCTTTAAAGACATTATCTAACAGTTGGAAACATGCAATTTAAGGTTCATTTATTGTTTGTAGCATTTTTATTTTCTTATAAACATTTTATTAAAAGATAATTCCATGCTTCCTAAATCTGTAACAATTTCCCATAAACAAATTGATTGCTTGCTTGCAGTGTATCCAAGGGTAACTATTCGGCTTAGTAGAGTCAAGCTTGGAGTAGTGACATTTCTAGCAATCAAAAAATGTAGAGGCCACAATGTGTGTGCGGAAAAGGTTAAAATCCAAATTATGAAGAACTTTTTTTATGCTTCATTTTGTCAATACAACTTTAAAAACATTGTCATAATACTTTACTAAATAAAATAACTAAAACAATGTTTTCCTAAAGGGTAGTGGCCATAGCAGCAATAATAACACAACAGCTCACAAATAAGATCCACAGATTTAATGGAGTTTAATTCTGCGATCAACATGGTGGTTAACAACTTCATTAAAACAAGAGACTCAATGGAAATTATGGCATGAGAAATTCATAGAATTTTCTTGGAAATCAAAGATTATTTAAAAAAAAAAAAAAAAAAAAAAAAAAAACAATTATCATTTACACTACTACATTATAGCATAAAAAATTCTGGGCACCCTAGAAACCAGATAAAAAATAAGGGGGTGAGGTATGGCTTCCTCTTACACCCTCTTGTAGAATCGTTAATGTTTGGGGGGGGGGGGTTAGCTCAGAAAGGCAGATGCCAAAAGAGAAGAGGGAGATAATAAAAAAGTTTTCATTGACTATATAAATTATTTTAATATTTAACCCAACCACCCTCTCATTCTTCTTAACTTTTATTTTACCTGCTTAAAAAAAAAAAAAAAAAAAAAAAAAAAAAAATTCACTATTTTCTTATATGCAACAACTCTGCCTAAACTAAATTTTTTTTTTTTTTTCTTCTTCTTCAATAGAAGTAGCTAGTTTTGCCTATCATCCAGTTCACTCTTTTAGGCAGGATTAGAGGTTTATCACTTGTTTCTGCTTAGGATTAGGTCTCTGGTTCCTTCTACCCAGTAACCCCTTGCATCATTAGTGGCATTATTACCTTGTTTGGGATGAACAGAAAAAAAGAAATAAATAAAAGTCAATATGTTGAAAGGGAATACAGAATGCCAATTTAAGCAATCTTTTATTACAAGTATGAATGGAAATGTATTCAAAAGTTTTACTGGAATAGAAGGAATGAGAGAATCTAAATTGAGGAGGTGGTTTTGATAAAAATTCACCTCCATGTCACAATGCGGGGGGAGTGATAAGTGAACTCCCTTAAATTGTTGGTTGATAGAATGCCATTACACTTTCTGGATGTATGATGGATTGTTAGGTAACTGAACAACTAGGCTGGTGATGACAGGAGAAAAGGTGAGGTTCAGGTAAACTATGAAATGGTATGCATGGGGTGGAGGCGGGCACATACTGTAAATAGTATCTTATTTCATTTGTATAATTTAGCTCTGCATTGAATGAATAGGAAGTGTGATATGATTAGAGAGTGTAAAGCAGGAAAGAAATGGGTTGAGATGGGATGTTGGACAAAGGAAGATCAAATGAGCCAAAGGGTTTCTTTGATGCCAGTTGAAAGAAAAGAAGAGTTTACAAAAACTCTTCCTTTCTTTCTCACAACAGTTGTCCATTAAGATTAATGACATTTTTGTACACATGAGTTTCCTTGTTGGAGGTTGGACTATATAAATAATTTTTGTTCTTTCCACATGTGCTTGCTATATTTTTTTCTCAAAAAGATAAACTTTAATTTCTCCATTTAAAACATCTCTATACAACTTCAAATGCAACTAGCACTTTACAATATCGTTAAAAGTTGTGAAAAATTACCTCAAGTAATTTATCTATAACAGGGTTGACAAAACATTCAGTTTCACACAAAGTAATCATTAGATCATTTGTTACCTTGTGTAGGGTGTTTCTTGTTTATGCACACAGCATAAATTTCATATACAGCATATCTTTGACTAGACATCTCTTTAAAAACAGTACAATTTTATCTACCAGCCTGTGTTATTTCATGTTTCAGGTATGCTACTGAGTGCTTAAAGGGTGTTTGTATATGATACTATACTGCTAGTATATATAAAAAAAATTAATCCATATACAATACACTTACCTTTCACTGTACTGTTCCTGATCTTGACTGCTTAAAACCTCAGGTTTATCTGTGCAGCGTTTGTGCTGAACAATCCGCATGCCACCAGCTTTCACTAAAAAGAATAAAAAGGAACAAATGCAATTCAGAAATAAAGATGCTAAGAGACTTTAAAATAAAGAAAAAGAAAAAAAAAAATCAAATTGCATCCAAGAGAACATTTGAAGTTTGAGCTGTATTTGGAATAAACCTATTTTTGTATTGCAATAATGATTATATCTTTGATCAACCAATTTTATCCCTTTAGAATTCAACCCACCCTGTAAATATTGGCTCCCAAATTTCAACCCACCATTTCCCACACCCATTTACACTGCCAGACTATACAATAACACAGCAAGTCACAAAAACAGTGAGAGTTTGAAAGCCAGTATTTACAGGGCAGGTTAGGTTTGAGCAGGTTGAATGCTAAAAAGGCCATAGGGTCAAACACACACAACAAGTAGGATATATATCAGTCATCTGTAAAAATACATGGTATTAATTATGAAGTTATTGATATTTTACTAAGGACAGTAAAATTTTTATGTTACTATACCAAAGTATATGTGATCAAACACCACCATCAAATGAAAGTCCCAGGAATTCAGTTTTGTTTCTTTGATTGTACAAATGTAAGACCTAGAGTAATAAAGGTTATATCAGATTGACCTTACAGCTCATTTGAGGTCAAAAGGTAGAATTAGTTTATGGCTTTTATGAAATGTATTACATTCTTGAAGGTAATTTGGGCAAGATTGGAAGTCTACACTGCCTAGGTCACTGGAATGAAACAATTTTAGATTAAAATAGCTTCTTTTTTTTTTCTTTCTAAACAAATATAAGAACAAATGGTTATGAATTCCATAATTTTTCTGTTTTGTTTAGAAACAGTGCAACTTTGAAAAATGTTTTAATAAAAGATTCAAGTGGGGAGAGCCCCAAACTACAGAAACTACTAGCATCTCTGTGATGAAGGCATTCTTGCTCCAAAGAATAATGCAAGACAACTTAATACTGTTGCAACATTAATAGATTCCTTTGTTAAGGAGTTTAATTGGGTTCTGAATAATGTATAGCTGCCTTATGTTCTCATTTTTAAAGTTACCCCAACTCCCGAGACACAAACACTGGATATCACTCTCCAAGAATCCTTTTGATTTGTCAAAGAGAATGTACACAACTGTAGATCTTTAAATGCACCTACAAATTAAAAGACAGAATTAAAATAAATCTCATCTCACATGGTGCTCTAAACCCCAGGAATAAAGATTCTAACAAACTTTAGCAAGCCAGGTTTCAAAGACAAAATTTACCATTACTCTTATCTACTTTGTTTAAGAGTTTGTGTTAAGAATGCCTTTCTCATCACCATAACAAAACTACCTGTGCCTATTCTAGAAATATTTTCATAGTAATTGTTCCAATGAACTTTCCTCTAGACTTTATGAATTTAATTATGCACTGTACTCTCTCTCTCTCTCTCTATATATATATATATATATATATATATATATATAAAATGAATGATAAAAATAGTTTTAAGGTATGCTACATTTATGAGGTAAAGTGCTAATTATCAGAGAGAGCATATGTAAATATAAAAAAGTGGACATTGAGGTCAACAACCAGCAGTGACAGCCTGTCATGCTTAAATACAACCTTCAGGCTATGTAGGTTTTGTTTTGTCTAAATTATTTATATATGCTGGTCAGTGGTGCATTATGGGTAGTAAGGTCTATTGTATTATCCTGACTGTTATTGGGTAGACAGTAACAGTATTCTAGGGGCCATGGAATAGAAATAACGGGATCTGAATGCAGTTATTTTATAAGGTGTTAACTTTTTTTTTTTAGTCATTATTTGTTGTCAATTGTTATGTTTACTTGTGCATTCATAATTTGTTACAAATTTGTTGACTTCAATGTTCACCTTTGATGCAAGTTATAGTTTTGGATTATGGCACATCAACTTCTATATAATGGTCATACAATGCCAGAGATTAATTATTTATAGAAGTTTTTCAAATATACAAATGTCATAACTTGACATATCAAAGAAAGTTTGATGCATGAAAGGACAATGTCAACTTGGTAGCAAAGCAATTACACAAGGAAGATTAATAAGACTTAGGAGATACAAAATAAGGTTACAATTTAATTACTGCTGGGGTAAATAATTGAAAGTTACTAAAATGTTTAGGATAACATATGACAGCTAATAATACTAGCATCATTTAAATGACACTACTGACCGAGAAAATCACAGTTGACACAGTCAAAGCGACATTATTGCATTACATAAATAACCAATCCCATTTACTTGTCTTCATTAATGTACATTCTGACTATCCTTTTGCAATTTACCAACATAGGAAAATAGTGCAACATTTCTAGACATGAATATAAAATAAGCAAAATCTATAAAACTATAAATAAATTCCAGCATAGAATTTAATTTATAAATTTTCATATGGTAGGGGGTAGTTTTCAAGAGTGGATGAATCAATTATGATATCGTTAAAATGAAATTCCATATGAAAAATATTGTGCCTTATTTTTAACTTGGATTTTGCTGTGGAGCGAGAGAGAACACTAGTCTTTCTTTGAAAAGAAAATTTACAGACTGACCAAACAAATTCACTAAGCAGTTCCATGTCAGAGTATAGGAATCCAGGTTTCAATTCAAGATTGTATAAATTAGATAGAAAAAAAAATCAGGTATAGCTAACCACATATGGAGGAAAAAGGGAAATCATTGCCCCAAAAATTCATACATAGATGGCCTCAAGGACACATGGCCCAGTTGATAAAGACATTGTTTAGATCCAATGACTAAACCCAAAGAGTTGTGAGTTTAATACCAGGCCACAGCAGTGGTGAACCACCAACTTGAGTTAAAGGGAAATAACAGACATCCAGAAAAGGTATGGCATGTGGAACTAGAACAATCTACCCTGGTTTGGTTGGAAATTCCAATCACCTGAAGAAGGCCAGAGCATATAATAGCTGAAACATTGTGAATATGGCAATGATGATGATAACAGTCCAAATAATGTAAATAATGCAAGCAATCATAATACCTCATCTCAGACAGGAATTAAATTTCAATCAGATAAGAATACAAAGGTTGGGAATTAATAATAAATCAATCCAAATGTAAGCCATAACATATGTGACAGCTCCAACAACATCTGGCCAGTTCTATTGATATCCACTGGTGAGTCAAAACATAACATGTGGCAAGAATGACAGCTATTGTCTCATAACTCTACATATCATAAGTAGAGGTATATAAGCTGGTAAGTTTCAGCCACAAGTACTTCATTTTAATGTGTTGAATACCACAGCACAGGTTTTGACAAAAATGAAGATTTCAATGACTAATAAAAATGCTAAATTGTCATGAGCAGAAATCTAGATCAAAGCATTACTGAAACAGCACATGGCTTGGCATGAGACTCACATTCAATTGTGATGTTATAATCTTCCTGCAACCAGATCTGATTCAGGTTACACAAATTTCCACCACTGGCCAGATGTGAATGCTCCAAAACCAAAAGACTGAACTAAAACTTCCATCAACAGTGCATCAGCTCCACACAGCTTGTTTTACTTACACACACACAAAAGATACAAACAATTCAGAATTTTCACCCAGTAGCACCCACTCCTGCCTAAAGAAACAAAATAAAAATGGGACCCGATCTCGGCCTAAGAAAAGGACAGAAAAGCCCATTAAAGAGACATCTTTGGCAATCAGATGGCACAACAGCCAGGATTCTCAATGCTCACTGGAACGGGACCCCTCCCATCTTCAAAGACAACTCACCAAAGGCCTTGTCACAGTAACTCACCCTCCTCTCCTACCGTACACCTCTGCAGACGACTTTTACAATTCTACTTATCTTTCTTTTAACGAGAGACATTTACACCAATTTACCATTTGTTATATTTTACATTAATACAATTCTTTATTCCTTAAACCTCCATTTTTTCTTTGTTCTGCCATCATACGCTTAATATAACAGTGAGTACCTATCAGCAGAGGAGATGTGGAGTAGAGAATAACTGCAGACAAGGCATTTGTGGTTTATGATTTAACAAAGTGAGAATTGAACAAATTTCTTGCCAAGTAGAAAGCAGTTTGCAGATACTTTTTAATCAAGGTGAAGAAAAGGAACATGTCATTGCACACTGATCCTCATTTGCATATAGAACTGCAGTGCTACAGAACTAGCAGAATGTTCATGTTAACCAATGCTCATTGAAAAGTATCTTCAGAGAGTACATGGTATTAGAACTTGACCTATCAATAGAAAAAAAACAAAAAAAAAACAAAAAGTGGTTTGATTGATCATTTTTTTCTGAAACAAGTGGATACCAAGAGACGTGCATCATTGGGGAAGGACGCACTGGAAAAACAAGGAGCCAATGGAGGTAGTGCAATGGTTTGCACTAGGACCTATCTTTTCATGTTGAAGATACTGTTACATATCACTTATTTGAACATCATTGAAGACCAGGTACACCCCTTCATGACAACAATCAACATTGGCTGGCATCTTTCAACAAGACTTGGCACACTATGAGATGTACTCCAATAGTTTCAGGAATACAAGATTTTCCTGTGTTACTCTGATGACCAAACTTCCTAGTTCTCAATACAATTGAGCAGGATATGCTGATCCAGCTAATTCACTGCCAAATCTCTACTACATGACTTAACTGTTTAAAGTACCTGCTGTTAACATCCTAGCATGGGATCACACAATCTTCAGATATCGTCAAGTCCATCCCTGATTGAGTAAGAGCTCTTTTGCAAGTATATGGATGACCAACATCATCAAGTAGGTTGTGTTCAGCTTGTTTGGTTTTTGCACATCTGCACATTGAAAGCACCTATCTCAACCAAGAAAAGATTGGTGTTATATAGCTCTCCCAGTCCCGGACACACACTATTGGCTAATACCTGCCCAGTATCGTTCATATACAAGTGTAGGTGGCATTGATTAGAAGGTCTTCTCTTAGCCCATTGTGGAAGAAGGGACAACTCCTGGTGCTTACAGCACCACATACAACCAACTCAGAATCTTATCAGGCTGACCAGATTGTTACAGTAGGTAGTCAATGTCTTGACCCATCAGTATTTGGCTGATCAGACTGACAATTTGGCACCACTGATCACAGCATTGTGGCAACTTTAGCCATTAAGTGTCACCAGACAGCTGTGTGAGCAAGAAATTGCATCAGTTTCATTACAGGTTTTTAATTAAGAGTCATTTTTTAAACTGGTTGCCAATCAAGACAAATAAGCTTAGTGTCTTATTTAACCCATAGATTTGGGTGAATGGATTCATGTATTTCCACCCCCAAATGGTATTTATGTGAATGCAACAGGCTAGATTTAATTTAGTATAATAATCCCACTATTCACATCTCACTTAATACTCATTTTAAAACAAGCCTGTAATTTTCAGATTTAAAATTATAGCACATTTTTAAAATTGTAAGAGAAAAGTGCTTAATATCAGGGATAAAGCATACATGAATATTTTCAAGTTTAAACACAACCAGGCAATAAATTGCATTAAACATGAGACTTTCACAATCCTGTATTGAGACATATCCAAAATTATTATATATATATATATATATATATATATATATTTGGAAAAAAATGATTTTAGATTTCAGAAAAGCCAATCCAAGAGTTGTTCGGTTAACTGAACTCATTTGTATTGTTTTTATTCTAAAAATGTTTCAAACTGGTCAGTATGTTAACCACCATTTATTATATCAATTTAAGAAAAAAAACAAAAACATACTCCCCACCCAGCCAATGGATTGGGCAAATCATTGTGATAACAGCAAACTCATATGTTCAACATTACAAACAAACAAAAAAAAAAAACATTTGCAATTGTAGATAGAGAGATATGAATTAATGTTTATATAAAGTAAAAATGTGCTAAACTAAATTCTTGCAATTGTCTCAAAGAATGGGACTTTCCAAATTGTGCCTATACTGGAAGAAAAACTTAACTTCAATATAGAATGTAAATTATTGTCATCACAACATTAATACCAACCAGCATGACATTAACATTCTAGAACTCTAGACAAGAACGGGACATTAACTACATAATTATGACTTCCAAATGAACTTGGCCAGCTAAAAAGTCAAAGAGTGAAACCCAACCATATTCCAAGTATCTTTGAATATTGCTGCCACATCTGGTCTGATACTTCTATGTATTTGGAGATTCTTGATAAAATACAAAGAATCTGTCACTTCCCTTTCATGGTAATTATTCTGAACTTTCTGCCATGGTACCTAGACTTTAGGAATTTAACTGGCAAGGTCTCATTTTACAGTTGAAATGGCTAAATGTAACCATAAGCTCTATGCTAACAGTTTCTTTTCTCACACTTCTCACTTGTGGAACTCTTCTGGTTTCTTCTTTTACGGTCAACTTTGATCTTCAAAAATTTAAATGCAATGTTAATCATTATTTTTTTGTCTTAATTACTCTTCTTTTATTGTTCTCTCCTTAATAGCATTTTTCTCCTCTCACACTCAACCCCTGCATCTTAGTGGTTTTATTGCCTTGCTTGGGATGAAATGATTAATAAATACATTTGTACTTTTTCAAATACTGAATAAGAGGCATGTATGTTTAATGCTTTTAATATTTTAATAGGATTTCAATTTTTATACATGATCTGCCTTCAAGACCTACTACATACACTCATCTATGCATATATAGAATGTGTTCTATATTCATTTAACAGCAAAGTCACAAACCATCCTCAATATTATAAGCTATTTTTACACTGATGTTTTGACTGGAAAGAAACACAAAATAAGGTCAAGGAGATTACTTTTTAAAATTCTTAACACTTTCTATTTTAACAATCTATTCATTTAGAGACAAATCCTTGTAATTCCAACATTTTTTATACATGGCATTATATTCAGTATCTTTGATTAAACTTTCATTTCTGCAGATTTCACATCGAAGTAAATATAGTATCATGAAAGTCAACCAGTATCAATTTTTGATGACTTACATTAATCATTTGTGTTTGCATTTTACTTCACTTGTAGTATTAGATGTAACTAAATTTGTATATCTAAAATTAACCATTGTCAATAATTAACTTATCACTAATAATTCATTCCTTAATTCTCTTACCCGTGGTTACAATGTCAGATTGTCAAGTAATAGCCATTTGTAAACACTGAATATCAGAAATAAAGTACTTATTCTTAGCTTAATTTAATTAGTTATTGCAAGATAATCTGGCATAAAAGAGAAAGGAGATTAAATGCTGTGAACACCATTCGTTATTTCCAATCTGCTCTATTTATTAATGGCTGTAGAATGACAATTTGTATAATTACAATAAAAACAAAGAAATAAAGAGTCAAAAATTACTTTTGATGTTTATAATATTTTTTTTTAACTCTTATTTCTTTCATCTTATTTTTGTTGGTTTTTATCATAACTCCTCAATTGGCACTGTATGATAGCAAGCAGCACAAATAATAAACCTCCTCCTTGGAAACCTGTCTTTGGAATGATTGGCCAGCCAACAGGAGTCATTCAAATTTAGTTATATTCTTTGCTTTCTCCAAACACCACATGCTATAATTTTGTTTATATTTTTGTAGTAACAGCATTATGTATAACAGCATAATTTCTTAGAAGTTCCCCACATCATCAAGAATGACTGCATATGTAATTAACATTAAACCCTTACTACTATTGTCAAAAGAATTTAAATACATTTTCGAATTATTGTTATCCCATGAATTTATCAAAAAATTATAAACAAAAAAATAATACAAGTCTACATGGTATATTATTAGAGTAGGTATCTTCAATAATTCTCTGAAAAACAGCATAGCATGATGAAAAAGCCCCAAACTTAATAAAAACAAAGTTTTATCAAAATGTTTGTTATTAAGAGGAAAGACCTAAGTACTTTTTTTTTTTTTTATTATTATTTTTATAAATTTTTTAATCCTTTCTACCATATTCAAAATTTTGGTTAAACAGTTTTTTTTTTGTTTTTTTTTCTTTCTCCATCAGTCACATATTTACCATTAGTTTTTTTAGTGCCTTTTTCAGTTGAAAAACACTTAGAAATACTTGCAAAAAATCAAATAATTGTAAGATTTTAGTGAAACCTTTAGAACTTCACAAATGAATGAAATTATTTTATTTTAGAAATGTTTTGTTTTTTGTTTTTTTTTCCCGTAAAGTCATGGTAATTTTAATTTTTTTATCCACCCTCAACTTAATTTTATGAAAACTCAAAAATTGACTGTAATTTTGTGAGTTAAAAGCAGAAAACTGAATATAAATTTTTTTTTTTGTAAATTTCAACCCAATATTACTCAAAATTCAGCTATGAATTGTAAGATACAAAAACCCGATAAAACTCAGACATTAATTTTTTAATTAATGTCTGAGTTGTTGGGTTTTTGTATCTTACAATTTTATATCTTTCATAAAAGCAATTAAAAGCGTTTTTACACTTTTAATTGCTTTTATGAAAAGCATATATTAAGGACACTTGTCTGTAGCAAAAATATTTTGTCAATAAAAAAAAAAAAAATGAATTTTTACAAGAATTGTTTTTTTTTTTTTCCAATTTTAAATACAAAATGTGATAAATTTGTTAAAAATTTTAAAATTAAGTTTGAATCTGTATTTTCGGAAATGCTGTTATTAAAATATCTATTTTTACAGATCATAAATTTGAAAGCTTATTACAATCTGCGAAACATTTTTAAAGTATTTTTTAATATGCAAAAAAAAAAAAAAAAAAAAAAAAATTTAACGTTTTTTTCCAAAATTATGGATACATGGTTCAGAAATAAGTTGTGTTTTAAGAGGAAGGTCTCAAGAAATTGCTTTGCATATATCAAATTCTGAGACCATTGTCACATTTTCAAAATTTAATATTTTTAGCATCCTACTTCACTAAATATTTTAATTTCATTTTTAAGTTTGTTTTTCAGTGAGAGACATGCGATTTTTAATTATTTTCTTGATTCAATTTTAGGGACAGAAACAGTGCAGGCTTTGGACATATCTTCATTAAAAAAAAAAAAAAAAAAAAAAAAAAAAAATTTAAAATACTGTCACTTCTGTCCTTCCCCTGATAAATTGCCCTTACATTAGTTACTGATGCATTGACAAACAAATTCACACCTCAAAAACCAATCACCACGGTCAGAGACATGCTTCTCTTATTTTCAAGTAAATTTTTTCTGCTAAAAAATTAAGTAATGCTTGTTCCCAATTACATTAAGTAAACTTTAAATTTTCTAGTTTTCATAAAAAAACTTTTCAAAAAAGTATGATTGAATTTTACAAGGAGAATTTTGCTTTTGCTGTCAAAAATGGCTGACATGATCAATTTTATGGGACTAGAAAAAATCCTTTGGTCTTAAATATTAAGATGAAAAAAAATCTTTTATCAAGTTTAGGGCCTTTTTTCATGAGAGAATTTTTTTTTTTTTTTTTTTAGCAAAGTATTGAAAGTCACCAATTATAGAGTTAATAGATAAAATAAGAGTTCAAATGACTGTTACATTCCATGCTAATAGGAATATATGCTTGAAAAACAAAGTGGATAAAATAAGTAAAAGGTTTATTGTAAAAAAAACAAAAAAAACAACAACAGTACAATAGGAATAATGGTAACAGTTATGCCCAAGGTCATTGCAAGTCAATCCAATAGTGATTGCTAGTATTGGAAGGTTGGTAGTTCTCACGCAAGTCAGAGTCGTACTCAACAGATCCCAGCTAGACTCTGTAGTTCATTGACTTACAGATACTTATAGGTAATTACCACCTATGGTGTAGTCACTTCATTGGGGTGACAGGTTACATTACATCAGTTATCTTTAGACTTGAAGTTTTGCTTGTCAGGATAAAATAAATCTATTGAATTCATTATATACAGAGATTTTATATAGTAATTAGTCTTTCTTTCATCTTAATTTTTCTGTTTCTTTTCAACTCACAAATCATTCTGCAGTAGGGAAGTTGCAAATCAGAAATAAAGAAATTAAAATGAAACAAAATCTAAAAATTAATTATTATAATCCTGCTTATTCCTCCCTTAATTAGCAAATATGTTTTAAAAAACACATAAGAGACGCTACTTGTTCCAATGAGAAAATTTTCATAGAACTCACTATGTGCTTATTTAATTATTAACCAAGATTCATCAGGAAATTAAAAAAAAAAAAAAAAAAGTGAAATTTTCACATCTTTCAAGTTAGAAAGAATTTTTCATACCACCACAGAAAACAATACCCAAGGTTTAAAATTAATTTTTAAAAATGAAAAATCTTGAAGCTTTTATTTTACTTTTAATTTCAAGCTCTTCAACAAAGTACACCACAAGGATCTGATGGAACTGCTCAGCAACATTGATATATGCAGAAGGGATATCAGAATAATCAAAAGTATACTGGCAGCAAACAGCATGTATGCACATAGGGAATGAGTTCAGTGAATATACAAAAATAGAAAGGGGTGTAAGGCAAGGATGCGTCTTCTCACCTGACCTTTTCAACCTATACGAGGCAATTCCGAGAGAATTGGAAACCCTACCAGGATTTAGCATTGGCAGACACAACCTTAACAACACAAGATATGCAGACAACATAGTATTAATAGACACAAGAGAAATTACAAAATCTCCTACAGAAGGTAGCGATGGAGAGTGTGAAGAAGGAACTAAGCATAAACTACAAGACAGAATGCATGTTTATCAGTAAAAAGATGAGCCCGAAATACAATTTGCAGGTCAGGAACACTAGAATCAAGTAGATACAGAAGTTTAAATATCTGAGAAGCATCTTGACAGAGGCCGGTAAGTGTGACGTATTGGGATGGCCAAGGACACATTCCAAAAGCTGAGCAGAGTATTGCGAGACAGGTGAATTTCTTTGGTAACAAAGAAAAGAATACCGAGCTGTTATGTGACATCTGTTCTTTACAGCAGCAAATGGACAATTTCATCAAAGATGAAGAAACACAAGGCAACAGTTACTTTACCCCCTCCCAAAAAAAAGCTAATCTTTGGCTCACCCATTGGTGCAAGGAAAGCAAAATTTTGAACATGCTAGAATGGATTAAAAAAAAAAAAAAAAAAAAAAAAAAAGTTTAAAATAATCAAAAAATACTTTGGTCTTTCCTCTTAATAACAAACATTTTGACAATAAAACCTATCAAGTTTGGAGTTTTTCATCACCGTATGCTTTTTTTTTTTTAGTGAATTTTTGGAGGTATGAAAATCAATATGTAGTTTCGTCCCTAACTGATACAAAACCAAATTAATTCTTCTAATAAATCTATTCTACACAGAACAGCTGTTAAATAATCAATTCTTATTAAAATGTTAAGCTGCCCACAGTATATTTATTTTTTTTTTTTTTATTTAAGAACAGTCATGATTTCTATTATTAGATAATCTATAAAAAACAGACATTTCATGTCCATGTGAGCAGATGTTTACTTGAAATTAGATCATAACATTTTTATCTTAAAGTCAAATAATACTATGAGATTGTCAGCCACTGGTGAACTGAGGATATTTTTAAGCCAACAACAATCTAATGAGCACTGTAGAGAGAAGACAATTTGCAGGAAAAACTGCCTCAAATAAATGCAAGAAAACATTTCAGTTTTATTCCTACTTTACAATGATTAAATATGGTGGGAAAAGATTAACCTTTGTCAGTTATTGATCAGAACAAAAACAATGAAAACTTTCAATGGTGCTCAACCAAATTGGCATAAATAAAAAACATTGCTGCTCAAATGCAAGCGGTAGGATTTAAATCTCAGTAAAATAAAATTTTTTTTTTTTTTTGAAGATCTATTATAAATCAACAAGCAAAGCAAATCTGATTTTTTTGTGGGGGGGCTGATAGTTGTAACTAAAAAAAAAAAAAAGTTATGGAAATGCAAGTAGCAGCAGGGGGGGGGGTCGTCTTGAGTTTGCATACACATACTTTATACTTTTAATTTCACACATTGTGTTTTTTTTTTTTTTTTTTGGCAACTGCACAGTATAGTCAGTTGGACACCAGTTGTGACAAATCACCTCACCAGAAATTTGCAAACAGTATACTGTGCTGTTTAGCATTCATGTTGGAAGCTACAATGCAAATATTTCACAGTGTTTAAGTGTCAATCCGAGGACAGTACAGAGGATCCGGAAAGAGTTGGACGAGTTTAATCATGATCACAAGTGTTTAGAGTGATCATAGTGATGGCAACTTTATGCCTCTATTCATCTTCCCACAGAGCCCCAGACTCAACATAGAGGCCTATATCAAGTGACTTGAGGAGGTAGTGCTACCCAGGGTCAAGAAGGTGGCTGCTGTAAGACCCAATGTTTGGCAACAGAACTCTGCATCATGACACAAGCAGGAAAATCCAGTCATGGCCGTCAGAATTTCTGCAACCACAACAGCAAATGTGAGGAAAATCTGCAGCATTACTACTATATTTGGAACAGAATTCTCAAGGTCATACTTGTGAATAAACTGCAAAAATTCACAGGGGCCTTTTTTCCATGTCTGTATTTCATCTTTAACAACAGCAATAAAATGCTGAAGTCTTTTTCTCTCAATGAGGAACTCTTTATTGATCTTGTCATGATTGTGATCTATTTGATACTCATTTATCATTTAAAAGATTCGATGTGCTAAAGAAGCCATATTTCTCAGCAAGTTCATGAAATTGTTGAAATCAAGGTTATTCAGTGTGTTCATACAAGGACAAAATATCCGGACACAAAATTAGAAGTTTGTTTATACAAAGATTTGTGGTTTGTGTTTTTCAAAGTAAAAGATAGTTGAAGTAATTTTTTTTTTTTTTTGCTTGGTGAGAGAAGTCTTGCCGAATAATTAATAGCCTATAAGAGATAAGCCAATATATACACATCATTAAGTTACTTGAAATTGAAAAGGTCCTTCAACTGTGAGTACTGTCCCTGAAATTAAAACATTTTAATACAGCCTATACAGGATTATAGTCTACAGCAGACACAAAAGTGCTCCTTGTGCTGGACAACCTCTTCTGCCTAACCACCCCTCTAGCCATGTCATTGATTGCAACCATTATTTCAACCCATAAACAGCACAAAATAAATAATATATGTTTAGATGGGTCAGTGGTGGTATTTAAACATTTGCAAAATATTTCATATATTCCCAATGCTTACATTTGCACATGTGATATTTTGATAATATTTACTAAAAAAAAAAAAAAAAAAAAAAAAAAAAAACTATTTTCAAACAGAATGCAGAATATAAACAAAAGATAAAAGTATTTGAATACATCGATTCCACATTTTAAAACTTCATTGCACAACAACCCTTTTTAACATCTTTTCCTACTTTTACTTGTAAACAGCCTTCAAATCATTGTTTCTCAAGTCTTGATGAATTTTTCATGCTTCATTATAAATTTTAAATTGAATTCAAATCAAAAAATTGTTCTGACAAGCCATTTGCAAATTACTTCTCCAGCTGCAATCTTGTTGACCGAATCAACCCTCTTCCAAATCCTGCTATTGCATTGAAGAGAACAAATTTAGCTTCAAAAATATTTTGATACATTGCTTTGGTCATGGTTCCTTCAATTATGTGAATGTCCCTGTACCATTAAAAGATCCCCCCCACTAACCTATACTTCCAACTATCTTTACTGTAAAAATAAAGTTCGTTTTACCCACCTTTTCTAAATGCTCACAACTTTACAGAATACCAGTGCTTCCCACAAATTTGAGTAAAATGTGTTTTTCCACAGTGCACAATCTCAAACCATTCTTTTGCAGTTCATTACTAATAGTTCCTTTAGTAATCAGTATTCTAGCACTGCTTAAACCATCTTTGTTTTCTTAGAATCATATTGACAATATAACATTTGAGTTGGTCATTACTTCGTTTATGTCATTCTTTTATTTGGTTACAAATGCAAGCAATAACAGGAAAGTAAAGAAGAAAAAAAAAAGGGGGGGACCAATAGGCGATATCACTTCACATGCAGTGGAACAAGAACTACCACCATAAATTAAAGAGTTCAGTATGAAATTCCTTGAAGCTTTACCCATACAGCTGAATAAAGCCATAGGGCACAACCAAAATGGTATAACAAAAATGAGGACATCACTCTAAATACAAATAACAGGTATTTATATACAATTTTATATTTAGTTGCACTTCATTGTGGTAGAATTTCCCACCTTACAGGTAAAGGGGGTTAAATAAGACCAACTTATGCTAAAAGTCAAAAGGTTGATGATTGCTAAAGTCTCCTACTTGGAAATTGTATAGAACATTTTTATTTTGGTAACCCAAGTTGTTTACAATAATAAAATACATTAAAGAAGGTCATTGTCTTTAAAATTGGTTACTAGAGGAAATATATATATATATATATATATATATATATATATATATATATATAAGGTTGGTGCAAAAATAATGTAATAATGTTGTAATAATGTCGTTTTTGACGTTAAAAAATACGTCAAAAAACGACATTACTACGTCATTATTTTTGCACCAACCTAATATATAGGTGGAAAGAAACTATTGAAAATAACTTTTGTTAACATCACATTTACATGAAACAAAATATATTCTGATACCTAAAGTGGTAGAATTTAATTGCTAATTTCTGTTTTTATTCATGAGTGACAAGTGTAGCTGAGAATAGCACAATATCTGACACCATCCTTTTACAAAGTGTGGCAGTCCATAGTAAAAGTTAAAGTTCATGGACCTCATGCTTCAGCAAATTCCAAAACCATCAGAAATTGTCATTCCAAACTGACGAGTACAGAATCTGTGGTAGATGACTGAAGCAAACATCCTTCAACATCCAAATTGGAAGAAAACATGCAAAAAGTAAAATTTCAACACTGTACTTCTATCATTTCACTGTTCAAAAGAAAACAAGTTTTATTAAAATTAACCAATACTTAATAAAGTTATTAACAATTTTAAATAGGGAGTTTTTCATCCACCCTGTATACAGTCTTTTGTATGATCTTCATTAATGCATTTCTGCTTCATATAGATTCACATGTTTATGGTCAAATTTATTTTCTCTAACAACCCTACCAGCCAAACTGGTTTAGTAAATTTTGTTAAATTACTTACCAAGTAATTAACTTTTCACCTGAAATTGATATTGGAAGAGATTGGCAGACACAAAAATAAAAATCACTTAACTGGGATGGTAGTGTTAGTGTCAGTTGCAAAAAAAAAAAAAAAAAAAAAAAATCCAAATGTGTTTTGTTTTTTCATTGGTTGAAATAGGTCTATACCCCCATATGAGATAATTTTGGATTTTGTTGTGTAATACTATTTGACTGTAATAATACATTGAGCTCTCTTTGTGGATCAGTTTTAATATTTTATATTACTAGGATCCACTTGGATTATACGCCCAAGAAATATAGAATATTAAAACTGATCCACAAAGAGCTCAATGTATTAGGTTGGTGCAAAAATAATGACGTAATAATGCGGTTTTTTGACGTATTTTTAAAGTCAAAAAACAACATTACGTCATTATTTTTGCACCAACCTAATACTATCAACAGATTTATTACCTTTACTAATATGTGTGAGTATATATATATATATATATATATATATATAAACATTACAGCCTTTCACTTGAATGTACAGAACTTGAAAAGCAAAAACAAACCATGTCAAGGCTGACAGAAATAGGATGACATTTGCTATATACAGAAGATAAATGATTATACAAAGAATGACAAGGCAATATTGTATTGCCACAAAAGAATTCTTATAGAAAACGTGAAATTTTAGATTTGAGATGTGTGTGTGTGTGTGTGTGTGTGTGTGTGTGTGTATATATATATATATATATATATATCCATCCATCCTCTCCAACTTAATCTGTCAAACATTTAAAGCAAGACATTCACAATGAAAAAATTTCCCTTTCTCCTCCATTAGAAAATGGTTACCAATTTTAAGTAATATTAAAAATATAAGAATGCAGTTTAATGAATATCAATTAAATTGCCAGTTTTTAGCTTCCAACAGCAGACATTTGAGAAGATTAAAACTGTTCCTAGATATAAGGAACATGTTGAAACAATGGTTCTTGTATGACCACAGAAGTTAAGCAATGTCAAGTCTGGTCATTACCTAGATGGGCGACTATTGGAATACCAGGTGCTGTAAGCTTATGTGCAGCTAGTGTAATAGATAACAGTTTGGAATTGGAAATCAAAAGCTGAGTACCAATTCCATTCAAGTTAGTTATAGTGTTTTATGTGCAAATATCCTTGGGTGACAGTATGAATTCACCCCTTTCTCCACCCCACCACTAGCTATGGGTTAATGAGGATTTCTATCAATCATTATTACCAAAAAGATAATCTTGCAAGTTTCCAGTAATTACCAACACCAAAGAACTCTACCATGAGAGAAAGATTCAGTTGAAAATGAAAAAATGGCAGACCTAGTAGTTAAGATAATACAGTGTGTGTTAATCATTAATTGCAATAGACAGTGTTAAGGACAAATTAACTAGGGCTAATTTAAACAGACATTCTCTGCATACCAAGAAAAACCCTGAAAACTCATTTTTTGTCCATTAATTCCTAAAATTCATGACAGTAAAGGACGTTACCTCCTTATCAATTTGGTGAGATTTTAATTCACAACAGACATTTTTTAATTTAAAAAAAAAAAAAAAAAAAAAAAAAAATGTATTACAGTATGCATAAATTCATGTGAGTCATTCCATATCAAATACGCTTGTAGAGCTTCACAGTACAAATTGAATGGTGCCTATTTTACATCTGTAGGTCAAAGGGTTTCCACAGATATGACCTTAACAAAATGGTGAATTTTGAAAAATAATCACAAGGTTGAAATGTCATTTTTTCATCTACAAAACTAAATTATATACCAGTTTAAAATTCTTGTATAGAACTAAATTTCTCAAAAAAAAAAAAAAAAAAAATTATTTATATATGTATATATATATATATATATACAAAAAACATACAAAATTTTGTAGTGTATTTGACTGTGGCCTGGGCTACAAGGGTTTTACGGAGTTGCAAATTCAAAATGGTGTATATTGGCATCTGCTATTATATGCTAAAATTCTCATCTCCCCCAATATGGCCAAGTTGTAAATCTTTAGAAAGCTCTTTTAATGCAGATTAATTTTCAAATAAGAACAATGGTCATAAAAGCCATAGAATTTGTGTTATTTGTTGTCAATTATTGATCAATTCAGTGGAAAAAAACTTTGTTGATTTGACATGGAAGGACTCATTTTAAGAAAAAAAAAAAAAAAAAAAAAAAAATCAAAATCCTTAATTTAACAACTTAAAACTATGATTTAAGAGGGAAAAAAAATTACAAAGACTTACCATTCTTTATTGAACTAAGCCTTGATCTGCAAGGAGGTCAAATTATTTTAAAAGTCTTCTATATAGATTGATAAAATTGTTTGATTCTTAATGCCATAACTTTAATTTTCAAAGCATCAAAACAAATGACAGTCAAAAGAGGGGGTGCTTAAAGTAATGACATTTGTTATTAATTTTTTATCTATGATAAACAATTCTTCGAAATATAGTTCACTGGTTGAAGCAATAGACTGACAGCTAAGAGGTTCATGATTCTATATTAAGTGGTAAGTAGTTCAATATCTTAACCAGAAATTAATTTCCAAAATTAAATTAAAAAAAAAAAAAAAAAAAAAAATGGTGGGAAAATATATTAATTCAAATTTTTGATTGTATCTGTTTATCTCATTGACATGAGCCTGGCTGGCCAATCATTGTCTATATTTTCATACTTGTTCTGATTAAAACAAACAAGAATTAACTTGCTTAAATGAACCAAAACTACAGTTCAAGTGTTGCTTACCAATACTTATCTCCATTCACTCAACTGACCTCTGCTCCCAAAATGAGACTTGTCAAAATAAGTGCTACAAAATACCATAACAGTATACAGCTACCTATCAGTCAATTTTGAAAGATAGATAAAATAATCAATAAGCAAATATACTTTTTGTGCATCTCATTTCACTCCAGTTAGCTGATCAGCTTTGACCTTGACTTCCACAAAAAGACTTTCCTGAAAATGTAACCACACAAAAGCTAGACTTAAATTTCAGCAATCAGCTTACACGTTCTGTTTTGTTTCTCATCTATATATCAGTACAAAATCCTGATTGGTTGATTTTATATATTATGTATCTTCATTGTTCTCTGGTTATACTAAGTATCAAAGAACTTCTGGTTACTCAAACTGCAAGTTACTATATGTCCCTTATGAACAACTTAAGTCTACTCACTTTTCATAATTGGCCTTTACTTAAATGAAAATGTGACTTGGCATGTTTTGACTATTTCAATTCAATTTTTTTTTTTTTTTTTTTTTTTTTTTTATTTCATTCAATTTCTATGTGATTTTCTGTTTTAAAAGATCTGATGATAACCCCATCAAAGCTATTTTCCTCAAAGTAACATCAAATGATTTCTTTATAAGTAAATGACACGTCTATATGCACATGTGAGTAAATATTAATAGTTGTGCAAAGATTCTCATGCTATTTCATTTATATCAGATTCTAATCCATATTTCCAACTCCAGTACTGGTTTTGTAACCAATATGTTAATAGAAATTCCTTGAAGGTTAACTGGATCACCATACATCAAGAAAATCCAAACTTTTTGATGATAAAAGATTAGGATATTTCTTTTGGCATTTGAATTACTCTTAAAAAGTTAATTGACAATACTTCATCTATGAAATTCAAAATATCACAACTATTGTTATTCCTCTATATAAAGAAAATACACATACCAGTCAGTTGGAGATATGGAATGGCTCAATATGGTCAAATTTGAATGACCACTTCTGCTAATGAAAGGTTCTATGGTATAAGCAGTAGTCATGTTCAGACAATCCATCCAAGGAAAAAAACAAGAATCTTGAGAGGATTATTTTTATAATACATGACAGTGTCCCTATTGAGGTGACACTTCTGTAGATGTGAACTGTGAGATGTGTAGATTGCTTTAACCACCATGAAAATTAGATAGTCACAGAATTTTTTTTTATATTTTTTTTTTTTTTAAATAAAAATTATTGGTAAGCTTGGACCTTTGTGCCCACCCCCAAAAGAATTTTTTTCTCCATTGCTATTTTAACAACTTTCCATCCTCAGCACAATGTTTATCATTTTAAAAAGTGATGATTAGCATTGGAATAAAACAGATAAGTCTTTATTCTTGAGAATTTAAAAAAAAAAAAAAAAAAATGCTATTTATTACATTGTTTATTTACAAGAATAATTTTATATTTACAACATTCTAAAAACTAATACAATATTTATCACTTATCAATTTATAAAGAAAGGAATATGAAAAATGTGTGAACCAACTATAAGGAAACCCTTATTTTATAAAGTCCAAATCAACTGGCAATTAGCTGATGTTTTACCAACCATTCCAATGAACAATATAATAGTGTTTATTTTTGTTGTCAATTCTCAAGAACAAAGAAGCTGTATGAATTTCATAGGTTAGGTTTCCTTAAAATTTTATTCATTGCTTTTTAAAAGAATAAACACCACTGAGAAGTGAAAGTAGTTAAAATAATAATGGTGTCAAGAGAAAAACATCCTTTTGACATTTCGGTTTTTTGTGGGCATGAAGGACCAAGCTTACCCAATTAACATTGTGATAAGTTTTTAAGTAACAACGTCTGTCTGAATTTAGTGAATCTAAAGAACATTATGGCATAAAAAGTTAGTTATCTCCCTTACATTTAGATTAAATTTATCTTTGAAATTGGCAAATCAAGGATGAAGACAATACCCAAAGAAGCATTTTAGTCATGAGTGCAAATATCAGAATGATTTTTTTTTTTTTTTTTAACACCTTAACCATTCACAGGTTATTTAAAGCCAAAACCTTTTTAGATTGTAAGAATTGCAAGCCAATATTGCATTAAATTTTTTTTTTTCTTTTTGATAAGGATTTCTAAAAAGATACAAGTTCTACTGTTTAACCCAAGGGTATTTGTGCGTAAGGGAATGCAAACTAGGTTCCCCAATTTCTCTTTCCCAGCAATTATGTATTACACAACATGTACACGTCCATTTGAAATATATCTGAATGAAGTTCAGATATACTTTATATAGGCTACATGAATAAGAAAGTTTGACAAACTGATTAGTTAATGGTGAATCAAACAAATGTGATAAACATTAAATTTATTCTGGGTGTATGTACACACCCTATAGTGATATTTTAAAGACTTCAGATTAATTATAATTTTATGTCCCCCTTAGCAAGTGACAGATTTATCTTTAAATATTTGGGAGAAAAAAAAAAAAAAAAAATTTTTTTTTTTTTTTTTTTTTTTTTTTTAAATAATTTTCTTGCAAAATCATTTCATGCAAAAATTATTATTTTCATTTTTCTCTTTGATTTTTTCTTTTTTTTTTTTTAAATTATATTTTTACAAAAATCATTTAACAATAAACACCTACTGATTAGGGATTTGTAGAAATAGAAAAACCCAACTTTAAACCTTTGCATAATTGGAGCTTGGCTAATTACAAAGTAGTTTCCCTTATTTGTAAATATATGTTATAAATAGAAGGTGGTCTGACATCAAGCTTAACAGCTTTAGTGGCCTTTAGCCAAATTTCAAATAGAAGTAAACTTTCAATCTGTATTTTACTTTCTCTTCTGCTTCATCTAAGAAAATGTTCACTCCTTTTTCTATTAATCCTTGAGGCAAGAAGTGATAATATGACTGAACAATTTCTGGCACTACCCACATGTAGGACACCACATTAGGAGAGGCAGTCTAAATAATTAGATCCCTTTATAAATTAACCATATCCTATTTTCAAGGGGCCATTTTAATAAGTTATTTCAAAAAACATAAAAATAAAAATCAAGTTTCAGTAGAAGCAATTACTCGCATACAAATTGTTTTTAGGTCACAAAAAATTCTCCAAACATTAAATTTCATACATATGAAGAGCTGCTCTTTACAGTTAACTTCAGAAATTTTTAAATTGTCAATCCAAGTAACTTTCAGGGAAATTTGGACTGAATCCTTTATTTTATCTACAGGGGTAGATCCTTCTCATTCCACTGCAGCCTACATGTGCAGATTAAATAAAAAAGGGTCAGTTTGAAGTTCTCTGGATTGACAAGCACCTAAAGACGGCCAGAAGGGCACAATGGCCGAAACATTGATAAAAAATGAGGGCAACAGTCTGCATGGAAATAATGATAACTCCTGATACATGGCAAATGAAATAATGTTTGCTTCTGATATGCATTCAACTCATTTTATTTATCATTTATTAAAAAAAAAAATAAAAAAAAAAGCCCAAAACATGCATATACAAAATCTCAAAACATAATGGCAAATGTATTTTTACTTTTGTACTTTGAGAACAGAAGGTTTAGAGGAAAAATAACCAGAACATGAAGTGGGAGAAAAAAGAAATCAATTCTCAGTAACAATTTTAAAGTATTTCTTTTCAAACAGGTACAGAAACTGTTTATTTTAAATGTTTTTTTTTTTGTTTTTTTAAATAAAACTGCTCCAACCAAGTAGGTCTTACTTGTTAATTTAGGTACCTTCATGAGATTGCTAAAAAGAGCATAGCATGATGAAAAAGATGCCAAACTTGATAAAAACAATTTTATCATCTAAATGTTTTTGTTATTAAGAGGAAAGAACAAAGTACTTTTTAATTATTTTTTAAAATTTGTCCCTCTTTAGAACATTCTAAATCTTAATTTAAAAACCTTATTTCTCTTAGTGTCCAGCAGAACTATTGACTAACAAAATTTTAGGGCAATTTTTTTCTGTACGACAGAATTTTGAAAATCTTGCAAAAATAAAAATTGTTGAATTTTAATGAAACTTTCAAAAACTATTCACAAATGATGGAACACGTCACGTGGATTGAGTTTGTCTAGTATTTAACTTAATTGTATTAAAAATTCAGTATTTATTTGTTATTTCTTTAATTATAGATTTTCCCATTTAAGTTGTTAAAATATAAAATTAGTTAAAGCCGCATTTAGTTTCATTAATGTGCTTTTGAGAGATTTATTTTTGCAAAACGTGTGGAGAAGTTAATCTGATTTTTCAATTTCAACTGAGGGTACCTACAAGTATCAGTATCTTACGAAATTTAAATTTGTATTTTATGTATACTTCTGATAAAACTTCATAAAAAGGTACCTATAAATTAATTAGATACCTTATGAATTTTAGTCTCACTCTCAACAGTCTTATTTTAATTTCTTTATAATATATTTTCCATAAAGCATAAATGTAAAGGTGAAAGCTAAGCGCACAAGAAAAAAAAAAAAAAAAAAAAAAAAAAAAAAGCACTGAAAAGTTTTCCTTAAAAATAACAAGGTAAATAATTTGTTGACAAATCTAAATTTCACTTCTCCCCTTCCATAGAATAAATTATCCTCACATAAACTATCAATACATCATGAAAATGTCACCTGTCAAGTGATGCAAAATGTTATGACCCGCTTTGTTTTATTTTCAAACTACATCTTTTTGGCACAGAAACTAAGTAATGCTTGTTTCAAAATATTTTAAATAAACAATTTCCGATTTTCTTAAAACATGTTTTGAAAAAAAAATTATAATTGATTTTTGAAAGATTTTCAGTTTTTTTTTTTTTAAATGGGGAAAAAAAAAAAAAAAAAAAAAAAAGACTTAAAAATTTTGGATGTGCTAGGAACAATTAAAAAGATGTAGAAAAAATACTTTGATCTTTACTCTTAATAATAAACATTTAGATGATAAAATTGTTTCCATCAAGTTTGGTGTCTTTTTCATCATGCTATGCTCTTTTTAGCAATCTCATGAAGGTACCTATGTTAATTAGTGTATCTTCCACACTGTCACCTATTCCCAGGAGACAAATACAAGTACCTAAAAAATTAAGATTTAATTATTGATAATAATTGAAATAAATTATGAACAATTTGATCTAATATAGTTTTATTCTATTACCAACATTTAGGTTAGACTTTCTTCGTATCTATTAAGGACATTCACATTTCTTAAAAGCAATTTTAAAACTTTGCTAAATATATTGTTTCCAATCTTTAAATTTGTTTTTAAACTGATTTTAGTCTTTCACTTTTCTCACTTTCATTTTGCAATGATTGGTGAATTTGTCAACGAAAAAAAATTAAAAATAAACAAAAATAATTTAGGTCTCTTTGAAATCTAAGTTTTACAAAACCTAATTTAATGTCTAATTAGTCAGATTTTGATGAAATACACCTTTTTGCTAGTAAGCTTTTCCATTTCTGATTAGTAAATACAGTTTTTATTTAATAACAATATCACTTGACCACTACAAATTAATACAAAATTTTTACAAGAATTATTTTCATTTTAAAAAATTTAGTTATAATTTATAAACTTAAATTATAATTAAGTTTTCTAAAAATGAAAATTCTGGCAAACATTTATTCATTGAAAAAAATTCTAATTAAATAATGTCTTGATTTTATTACATTTTTTATTTTATGATTCAAAGTAGATTTTCTCTAACGGGGGGGGGGCTATTTGACCCCCAAAAATGTTATTTAAATTACCAAAAGGACTTGTCATATACATATATATATATATATATATATATATATATATATATATATATATATATATATATATATATATATATATATATATATATATATATAAATAAACATTATCGCCAAAGAAACTTGATACCTAAGGTTTAAAATGAATTTTTAAAAATGAAATCTTTCTTGAAGCTTTTATTTTAGCTTTAATTTCAAAATTATTGACTGGAAGGAGTTTGTTTTGAAAGCTCTAAAAATCTGATTTTAGCCATATTTCATCACAATGTAATTCTCTTTATTAAAAAAAAAAAAAATCTTTCAAAAATAGAATATACTTTTCTGAAAGTGAGGAAAATTAGCTAATTTAAAGTTTAATTCTTATTTGAAACAAAGATTATTTACTGATCACAGAAATGCATTTTTAAACACTGCAGTAGGTGTTTAAGATATTGACAGATGGAAATTTAAATTTTTTCTATGAGGGGACATCTTTAAAAATTAACTGAATAATGAGTTATTTAATTTTCAACTACCCAGTAATCTAATGATTTATTAAATTTAAAGTAATTTGGCTTTAAATTTACTATTTTCTGATAATGTTGTGCATGGACGTTTTATATTTAAAAAAAAAAAAAAAAAAAAAAGTTTCTAAAATTTAATAAATTGTAAAAAAAGTCCTGAAAGTTTTAAAAATCCAACAATTATTTGATCTTTTTCCAAGAATTCCAAAATCAACAGCAAAAATAGATGGTAAAAATTTCCTAAAATAAATCTTTTGCCCACCCACTGACGCAAAAAATACAAGAATTTTAGAAAGATTTCAAAGTGCAACAAAGGATTTAAAACAATTTTAAATAATCAAGAAGACCTTTGGTCTTTCCTCTTAAATTCTTAAACATTTTGATAAAACTTTTTTTGGTGGGAGGGGGGTTGTATTTTTTAGCGAATCTTTGAAGTTACATTTAAATCCTCGGGAAGAGATTTTTTTCCCTGGGGACCCATCTTTCTTTAAAACTTAAAAACGCATTGTCAAATGTAGTGTTCTCGTTCATTTTCAGATGGTTATTATAAAAATAAAAATGGGGGGGAGGGTAAATAGAAAAACATTTTGATTCGAAAAATAAAATTCCAAACAACGATTACTTTTTTTTTTTTTTTTTTTTTTTTTTAACAGATTTTAGGACAATTTCCTTGCTCAATTTTCCAATTACGCTCACTTTGTTTACTGTGACTACTCACGAATAGAGTTTTTTTTTTTTTTTTTTAATATTTACTACTACACACATAGTAAAAAAAAAATAATTTTTAAGCCAAATTTATGATCAGATTATCTGAGAATGTTTTCAAATCCTTGCTAATGATATGAAGATTATGATAAAGATACAAAAAGTCTAGAAAATTCGGGTATTTTTATTTCGTCAAGTATCGATTTTCATCAAAGTGCATGACCGTGCCTAATGACTCATGCATGAATGATGTGGAAATAAGACTAAGAGTCCTTGGTGAAGAAGAGCTTTAAAAAGACATCGGGGAAAAAATAAACAAACAATAACATGGTGAGAAAAACAATACAATGAATCCTACAAATATAAAAAAAACAAAGGGAAAAAAATCGTTACAAGTGGTTAGTGGTTGGGAGGATGAAAGAAAAGTTCATTATTGGGTCGACTTACAAGAGTCGTAGACATCATTGGGTGAAGGATTAAAAATAAAAAGAATCGCAAGAAGAGAACAGAAATAAAACTTTTCTGCTTGCATCCGAAGTAAAAATAAAAACAAAATAAATTAAGTTTAGGACGTGATGGACAAGACAAAAAAGTTATTCAACAAAATAAATGTTTGACAGATTCTAAATACGTTACCAAATATTCAAATGCGAAAAACAATTTAAAAATGTCCCCTCACCACAATGAAAGAAAAAAAAATTCAATTGCATCATAATTAAAACTTAAGAGATCTTGAAAATAAATAAATAAGCAGATTTGTTAAAAATCCATGAGAACAGATTGCAGATAGAATAATCGAGATTTTTTTTCTTTAGTTTATTATTTCGGGTAAAAAGGAGGAAAGAATTAGGATTGAAGAAATTGCCATTTCAGCACTGAATATTGAATAATAATACAAAAATAAAATAATTCAATCTTGTTCTGAAGACTTGTCTATCGGATTTTATTGTAATTATTTAACTGGATACAAATTAGTCTTTAATTTTACGAATAAAGGCCGAAAGAAACTGTTTCCTTTACAAAGCAAACATTTTTATTTTATCACTGTCATGTTGCACTAAAAAAAAAAAAAAAAAAAGTGTCGTCTTTATAAGTTACTAATAATAAAGGTGCAAGCAATTGATTTACCAAACTAATGATTAGTTCGCTCATAAGTGAAGACGACTTTCTTCAAATCGTTTGGATTTTTGAAAAGTTTGTTCTGTGAAATATTTGTCACCTTTGTGCGGGATGTCGTTAATGTTTTGTAAAATCTGCAACAAAAAAACCTACTTTTTAAGTTTGATTCGTAGATGAGCCCAGGTCATCTTAGAGAATATTTTTGAAAGTCTTCCCTACAGTACATATCTCCCATTGGTCTTGTACCGAATTCAAGTCACTAAAAAAAAATTATAAGATTCACTCACGTTATTCAACAATTCGGTCACCAAACTAGAGAGTAATTGTCTTACTCTTATTTGTTGAAATCGTGATTTGGGGAGGGGATGCTAACAGACCAACAGAAACTGCAAAGCTTTAACTTAAAATTCCTCAAAGTGCTATAGGAGTCCCTCTGCCTGTGAGGCACGCGCCCTACAGCATTTAATGTTTAAGAAAATTAAAATTTCTGTCCGCTTGGCTAACGATCTAGTCTGCTTCGTTTTTTTTTTTCTTTTTAGCTACTCAGTATAGAATTCAACCCTCACTCAGTGATCCATAAGTGTAGGTAGCCTTTTCCAAAAAAAAAAAAAAAAAAAAAAAAAAAAAAAAAAAAAAAAAAAAAAAGCTTACTAAATCACAATTGTTGTTGTAGAAAGTTAAGAGATCGGTAAATGTTTTTTGTCTCAACTCTGACGCATAAATTTATTTAAATTAAAATTTAACTTTTTTTAAGTATTGTTCCGACGTTAAATTGTAAGAGTGTGGATTTTACAAGCGAGTCTACAATTGATAACTGATGATAACTGTTAGTGTTGTAATTTACCAACTAAAGAGTAAATTAAAATTATGTGGTTGAAGAAATGTAACAGAGCTACAAGTTTTTATTTTAACTTGAGTGAATCTATTCTACAGGGTGTTCCAAAAAGTCACGTGACAATTGGCAAAAAACACTTGTGATAGATAGAGCAACCAGGTAAAATATGCAGGACATCAGCTTTCATAATTCATCTAAAATTTCTTAATACATTGTCACAAAGAAACAAGATTCCATTTGGTAAATGAATATAAAATTTACAAGGTTATCAATGGTAATGCGACATTTGGAACACCCTATATGTGGTGACCGTTGAAATAAAAATTAACGCAGAAGGGTTTTTTTGTGAAACCTGAAGAGCCAAAGATAATTTGGATTTTACTATTAGGTTGGTGAAAAAATAATGACGTAATGTTTTTTGACGTTACGTCAAAAAACGACATTTACGTCATTATTTTTGCACCAACCTAATACCAGATTTATTATCCTTGGGTCTGTTTTTCCTAGTAGGTTGTGGGAGAAAAAGAGCATATGATGAAAAAAAAAAAAAAAAAAAAGTCCCAAAAACAGTTTTATCACAAAAATAAAATAAAATCTGTTATTAGAACGACAAATGGAATTTAACTAATTTTTTTTTTTTTTAGTTTAAAAGGTTTGGTTAAAAATTGTTTTTTCTTGCGTCAACGGGTGACCATAAATTAATACTGGAAATTTGTGTCTTTTCATGAAGAAAATGACATGGATTTGAAAATTCTTACAGAAATCAGAAAATTGTCGGATTTCAATGAAACTTTCAGTTCAGGACTCAGTCAAAGAAAATTATTTTAGAAAATCTTGGTAAAAATATGCAATATGTTACCCCCTCTCCTACTTTTTAATTTCTCAAATGTATACTAAGTAGCAAGTTGTTGGAGAATTTAAATAATTTGTCAAACAGTCCCCCACATCGTTACAGAAATTCTGCTTTAAATCGAGAAAAAAAAAAAAAAATAAAATAAAATAAAAAATATATGCAATATAAAACTAAAACATACTTTATGAATTATTGTCTTAAAAAATTGATAATTTTACATTACAAGAACTTTACTATTTGTTTGTTTTTTTAATAATTTATAAAGTTTTTAAAATCTTAAAATTCTGTATTAATTTGCAGTGGCCGTTAGAATATAGTTAAGTTAAAAACTTATAAATAGAAAAAAGCTTACAATTTAGCAACACCCAGTAGTGTGTGGATTTTTGTAAATTGGTAATTTTCTACCATTTCCTTAAGCGTCTAAAGAGCCAAAATACCTAAAATTCTATAAAAAAAAAAAAAAAAAATGAAATATTTATTTTATTTCCAGCCTTCACCTATATCTTGCAATCAACAGGTTATGTGTCCAACATCTCAAACACAGCCCCATGTAAAAACAAATGCTCTTCTTAGTTTTCTGCGATACAGTGTAACCCGGATATAAGAGAGTTGTCAGGCCCGAAGTCTCTTATATCCGGGTTACACTGTATATTTTTAAAATGAAAGTAATATTTTTTTTTAATTCAGATTCAGTTAAAGAATTCACAGAAAATAATGAAATTGAACAGACCGAAAATTCGACACGCATTTTGCCAAAAACGGCAACTCAGTAAAAAAATAAAATATAAAAAAAAGCAAATTAATGCTTGTATAATTTAATAAAATGCTATTTTTATAATTACATTCTTAAGCAATTGGTTATATAAAATTAAAGAAAATTCAGTTTTTAAAAGAAATTCTCGATTATTACACTGCTGATCTTCCGTATTTTAGGTTTTAGTCTTTCCCGCGCTTTTTCCGACAGGGGTAGAATGACAGTGTTCACCTCACAAGCTAGCGTGCGCAAATAAAACATTTTCATTCTGTTTTAAGTGAAAGATAAACATTACCTTTAGTCAGAAACTCCATTTCATTAAGCCTTTTAGGTACCTCCACTTTTTCGGAAAAAAAAAAAACAGCATAGCATGATGAAAGAAGGCCCCAAACTCAAAGACAAAAATGTTTTTAATCCTTTCTAGCACGTTGGACATTTTCGTTAAAAATCTCGTTTTGTTTACAGTTTACACTTTACAATATCGTCGGTTGACGTAATTACGATTACTTTTTTGGGGAAATGTAATCAATTATTCAATTAAAAGATAAAGCTTCAAGAATGCGTTTTCATTTTTAAAAATTCATTTTAAATCTTATTACTAATTAGACTTCGAAACATCTCTAGGATAAATATTGGATTTTAAGGAGAATTTTAAATTTGACTTTCGTATATACAGTAACGAATCGATGAGCGACAAGATATTCTTTAAAAAATGCCTCAAAAGTTTATTTATACACGTAAATAAATTTCTTTTCATACAGCTTTGCTTTACCATTTCAAAGAACCGAAATTCAAATTCAAAAGAGCGTATTTAAAAATAAAGTGTCTCAAATGTGTTTACAATTTACTGAAGTTTTTTTTTTTTAGAAGCACCGTCACGGTACCTATATAGGCCCTCCTAAGGACATCCTCGAAGAATTTAAGTCTCCCTCTAAACATTTTATTAGAAAGAAATATTTCAGGATTTTTCGTCATATTTGCCTGTTGACCAAATAAAATAAAGATAAGTAGAATTATCCTAAAAAAAAAAAAAAAAAAAAAAAAACTGGAACCCACTCACCATGTAACAGTTTAGTTACCCAATTTATTTATTTTTTTCCCCCCATGGTAAATTTTGTTTTAATTTTTTTTTTAAGGATAATTCTACTTTAACTTATCTTTATTTTATTTTTTTATGCGATGCACAATTTGCTAATTTCATTGCGTCATTTTAAGCGCAGATTTGATCAGTCTCTTTGTCGTTGGTCAACAGGCAAATTCGCCGCAAATATGACGAAAAAATCCTGAAATCAAGATTCAAGATACCACAACCCCACTTTTTTTTTTTCTTTTCTGCTGTCTTCTTTAAGGCGGATAATACCATTTTGTTTGAGGAGTTCATTCACATGAAACATGGAAATGCGACTGCTCCTGACCCCAGTAGGCGAACATTTTTTTTGGGGGGGGGGGACCACTTTTTCTTTAGGCCGTTTTTCTCACAAATGTTGAAGTATCACTGTCAATTTCGTTTACAAAACATTAATTTAATTACCAACTCGTAGACGAGGCATAGGGATTTTTTTCCAACGTTTTTTTTAAATTGCCCCCCAAATGTTAAGTAATTGTGTTTTTTTTATTCTGCATTAAACTGAAACAAAAAAACTAATTTAAAAAATAAATGAGGGGAGGGTCAATAAAGAAAGAATGAAATCAATTGAATATATAGTAAAGATTTTTTTTTATTAAAGTATTTAGTAAACCATCCAGTTGACAAAAGAAAGGGCAAGGGTTGGGGTGTGGGGAATATGACCGTTGAAAGAGGTGACAGGCTGGTTAGGGAACAGTGCCACCAAATAAATAGGTAAGAAGGTAGATAATACGTGACAGAACAGTGGCGTGCAGTAAAAAAAAAAAAAAAAAAAAAAAGTAATGAACACAAAACAAGTGAGGAGGATGAGGCCCTAACCAAGTCATTTCTTTCTCTTTAAAAGCTTTTAGACTACATTTTACTTTTAAACCTAGATTCAATTCAAGATTACGAAGGATCGATTGTTATAGAGAAAATAAAAATAAAAAAATTAACGTTTAGTAAAAAAAGGAAATTTTGTAGTGTTGGGCCGAGGACTTTTCACCACCGCCAGAATTGGCACTCTTAGAATCTCAAAAAAAATAAGTAAAAGTATATCGATCATAATTGTCATATGGTAAAAATTAAGAAAAGCTTTCACAGTGATGAAAAACTTAAAATTCCGTTTTTTTTTTTTTTCGGGGAGGGGGGATAAAATAATTAAAAATAAAACCATTTCCGAACTCAATGAACTTTTTTACCAACCATGGAAAGAAATAATGAATTTTTCGTGTATATTTTTAATTTTCAAAGGGATGAAATTAAAAACAAAACGTAATACAAAACAATTTATCACCGTTATTACTCCCCACCAAAACAAAAAAAAATCCTTTTCCTTCCTGGACACTTGTACAATTCTTTAAATCCCTTTTCTTTTGGTAGTAACTTTGTTCATATTTTTTTTAAAATACGCCATTTTTTAAAAACTCGACCCTCACTAACTGCAGAAAATAGGTTTACAGAGCAAAAACAAAATTTTAAAAGAAGAAAGCAACTCTTCAGGAAGAAAAAAAAAATATAGATTTGGTTAATAAATGAAAAAGTAAACTTTTTTTTTTTTTTTTTTTTTCCAAGATCGGCTTTTAAACAGAACCATTCTTGAAAACATGGTCACGTGACAATCCTCTATTAACGATGTCTTTTTGAAATGGATGCGGTTTAGCGCAGTTTACGTGATGCTTAGAAAATACTGGCGCTTAACTTTATATTAAATATTATCAACGTGAGATTTTTAAACATTCGTTCCCTGACCTTGAAAAATGCCAGGTTTGTGTGTGTGTGTGTGTGTCGTGAAAAGTTTTCATTTGACACTGGACAGGAGGAAATAATGAGAAAATTTAAAACAAAACTTGCGTCATGATTGTTTTTAAAAATGAAAAAGATGCACCCAATCCGAGTAGCACAAAACAAAAATAAACAATAAAACCGAGAAAAACATGCAAGTTAAACGAAAACAACTTTAAAAAATTTATTTTTTAATTTTAAATAAATTTTGAGTAGATTTTTTTGTAAAATAAGAAAATATCTAAGTTCTTTTTCGAGGTGTTGCATGTTATAGTCAGAAGACGATTATTGCATTCGATTTTTCATAAAGATTGCGATCGTCTTTTAAAATGAATTTTAAAAACAGCACGAGAATTTTTTTTTTTTGCAAAAAGAAAAAAGCATTTATGAATTATGGAGATATCAACGTTAACAATTGCATTGCATTTAAAGATTAAAAATGCAAAGTGTATATTTTTTCATTAAAAAAAAAAAAAATTACGGAAAGTTTGCACGTTTTTTGTTTGTGTTTTTTTTTTTTTTTTTTACTTTATTTGAAATATTACTTTTCGTTCGATAAAAATCAGAAAAATCTTGCCAGGAGTTTTAAATAATTTAGAGACATGTCACAAAAAAAAAAAAAAAAAAAAAAAAAAAAAAAAAAAATACAGTTTATAATTTATTTTAAAAAAAATGAACCATTTAAAAAAGAAAAAGAAACATATGGACAATTGATTAGAGAAAGAATTAAAAATTTTGCAGCAAGCGCGGCAAGATGCTTGCTTTTTTATTTTATTTTTTTACTTTGGTTTGTTTCTTTATGCGAACATTTTACAGAGAAAAATGCAAGTAAAACTTATATTTTTCTACAAATTAAACTCGAGAGGCTTAATTTAAAAGAAAATAAACTGATGTAAATAAAACAAAAAAGAAAAGTATTTTTAAATGGGATTTCAGACCGTTTTATTTATTTATTTTTTTATTTTCATCCTTTCCTCCACTAAAGTCCATAACAAACAAAAACAATTGAGGTAAACAAACAAGGAAAAGCATGAAGAATTTTCGTCTCTGTTACTTCGAATAATTGGGGTTTATAGCAACCGTTTTCATTTCATTCTTTCGTATTGGTTACCATTTGCTTACCTGCTGGAGCATGTCCACCCTTCAAGTAATCAGCCTTGCTGTCAGGAGACGACATTATTGATGCTTAGCGTAGGATATTCTGAAGGCCGCTTTCTTTCACTTGAACAAGATAATCTGACACGTGACCAGGTTTGCAAGGACACGTGATTTCTTTACAACTTCCGCCTAAGACCAAACCGGGTTCTTCTTCTCAGCTTCATCAAAAAATAGGAATTAGTCTAAAAATCTTAAAAAGATTGTTCTTTTAACCTATAATATTAATAAAAAAGAATCTGTATTTTTTTTATTTCAGATGACAACCACTAGCACAGTACCCAGACTCATCATATACACAGCAAAAATTGCTTTCATGATCCTCATTTGGGAGAGTAATTTTATTGATTGAATAATCATTATTGATAAAAATGAAAACTGAATGAAAAGTATACTAGAAAAAGACTTGTTTTTTAATTTACAATGTACAATGCAAAATCTTCCCCCTGCACAGGAGTTTGCTCATGCTAGGAAAGTTGAAAATAATATTAGCTCAAACCCCAGGGTGCTGTGCACCTCAGGCAGTATCTCTCCTCCAGGAGGGAGTTGGAGTCTTTACCCAGCACTGAAGTGCTGAGAGGGCTTGAGCAATTTCATTACAGATTTGCCAATAACCCACATTAAAACTTCAACCCTGTGTCATGTCACATTCTGTTGCATCATGGGCGTGTGGATAAATACCTACAATGCAAAAATCTTTATTTTTCATATCAGAGATTTTCAAGATATAACAAATTTATGATTCTTAAGTAGAATATCTCTATAAGGTTTATATGGCAAAAAAACACAGTTAACAACTGATAGTCATAGATAAGAGTAAGACATTTATCACAAAACTATAAATCATAATTTGATGATAAAATCAGATATGAAATGATATATTACTAAAGGCAAGCATTTCCTTAAACTCCTAACATTAAAATATGATAAAGTAGTTTGAAAATGTTTTTTTCTAAAGTGTCTGTGGACTTGCAAATAAGGCGATACTCTTCACACACAAATATATTTATATTTGTAGATATGTATCTGTATATATATTTTTTTTATATAAACATATATGAAAACATATTTACATGCACATATAGATATAAAATTATATACCTGCCTATCAATATATAATAATCTCTTCTTCTTGCCAACTCTTCATTGATCATCACGACAATATGCACATATATGACTCTTCAGCCCAGTCTCAATTTTGCATGATCCTTTCAGATATAAAACTTGCACTGTCTATCATTTGAGGTCACTGGCTGGTATTTTGGAATGTCTGGTTAAAACACCAACTGACTTACTAACAAAACCACATGTAGGACAGGTATGATGTGTTGGACACAGTGGCAAAATTTCCTTACAAGCAGCTTGATTCCTTCTTGGCCAATGTGAATTTAGGTGGTTTACCAAATCTAATTATATATATATATATATATATATATATATATATATATATATATATGTGATGGATAATGGATAGGGCATCTCGGCATGGTGTAATGGTTAACAAGCTTGTCTTACTAAAACAGTTATGACTGAATAGTGAGTATAATCCTCACTAGGTGTCCCATACTTTCAGCCTTGTGCCACATCTAAGCTATGCTTAGAAAATCAATATAAATGGCTTTTTAAGCTGGAGTACTGGATTTAACTGTTTACTTTGATTTTTTAAGATATTTGTTGTTGTAAATGTTGGCTTGGGAAAGTAGTAATTCCTTCAGGAAAGATGAGATTGGGAAAAAAATGAGGTGTAGATTTATATTTTGGTAATATTTGATGGCACCACCTCGAAAATTTTTCTTCTGAGTAAATTACTTTCTCTTTTGATGAGTGTGGCATTTTTTTGTGCTTGAATTTGTTTCTGTGTATGACTAGAACATTTGTCAAATTGTTATGCATGAGGTCCTTTTTATGTTCATAAGTACATTTTTTTTAATTTCTTTAAATTTATATATATACATTAAGAGAACAGTAGACCTTTACAAATAGCTTGATCATCCATCTGGGAGAAAAAGTTGCAATTAATGAGTCATTTGGTTTAAAGTATAGATTTAGTCATGCATAGGCTGCATCTCACTTTAAAACTTCAATTTAAAAAATCTGAGGGCTAATCCACACTCATACAGCAGATATGGAATACTCTCATATATATATATATATATATATATATATACATATATATATATATATATATATATATATATATATATACATATATATATATATATATATATATATATATATATATATATATATATATATATATATATATATATGGCTGGATTATCCTTTAGACTAGTACAGGCTGCAGACTAGGCTCCTCTAGCTTTTCTAAAATAATGATTTTAATTTTGAGATGTTATAACTTCTAAATTATTTCATAAACTAAAATAATATCAATAGAACAAACTCACATTTATTTGACTTTGCAGGAAGCAAAGTTATGAAAAGAATATTTTAATTTGTGTTTCAAGTCAATAACATATATTGATTTTAGTTCAAAATGTTTAAATCTTAAAATTTTTTATAAAGCAGTTATTTTAATTTTCCAGATGTTATAACTTCTAAATAGTTTCACAAACTGAAATGATATCAATATGATCAACTCATATTTAATTTCATTGTTTTATTGTTATAATGCTGGTTATAAAAAAATCGTTTTTTTTTTATTACAATTATGTTAGAATATGTGATAATTTGATTTGCAATAAATAGTAATATTGCAACAAAAAGTTATATCCCTTTGATTAACCCTTTAAAAGGCTAAAAATAGATATATAGATAGTCACGTGAACTGCCCGAGAGATCATTAGATGCAAAAGTTAAATATCCTCTTTTGTTCCTGGCAGTCAAACTAAAAAGAAGTACATATTCAGGCTCGTGACAATCAATATAAGTACCAAATATTATATTTTATTTAAGATATCAAGTCTCTTACAAAGAAAACACATAGGAGGAGAAGCGCTGGTCCCTGGCTATTATGGCGAGGAAACTTGGATAGGCTACATATTAAGTTACATTCCCATTTTTTTTGTCTGCCAACTGGACGCTAGTTGGGCTTCTGTTCTTACTTCTGGCTTCTTGTGCATTTCTACTTCCAGCACTCTTGGCCTTTACTACTTTCTGGCACACTCTTGCCCTCCATTACTTTAGACCATCACAGACCCTTACTTCTGGCATTCTTGGCCTGGCAACTTCTGGCTACACATCAGTCCCTACTTACAGCATGCATATTGTTCCAGACTCTAATAACCTATCCTGTACACTAAGGGTTGTACTAATATGGGAGGTTTAGCACTGGACCCGACCAGCAACAGTGTAACACCAGCACAGGACATTGGTTTTGACCTGCGATCATCTGCAACGACCAGCAGTAATCATCTGCAACAATCAGCAGCAATCACCTGCAACAACCAGCAGCAATCACCTGTGATAACTAGCAGCAATCACCTGCAACAACCAGCAGCAATCACCTGTGATAACTAGCAGCAATCACCTGAAACAACCAGCAGTGATCACCTAACAATCTCTCGAGCAGTTCACATGACCATCTATATATCTACTTTTAGCTTTTTAAAGAGTTAGTCAAATGGAGATAACTTTTTGTCTCTTGCAACAGTAAAATAGTGTTATATTTTAAAGAATTTTTTTTTTATAGCTATTCTAGTTTATTTAAAGAATTTGCAATAAGTTTACTTCAAGCTATTTAAATGTTACTAAAATATATCACAAGTAAAAAATATTCAAGACAGGTGTGGGTGAGTTAGAGTGTTGCTCTATCTGAGGGGTGGCACTCCATAATTTCATTAGCCTAGGGGCCCCCAAAGGTGATAATCCACTCTTGTACTCTAAGTGCTGACTTCTATGTTCACTTTTATATATATATATATATATATATATATATATATATATATATATATATATATATATATATATATATATATATATATATATATATATACTGGAGAGAGAGATATATAATGGATGTAGTTGATTTCTAACATAGTTGATTATTGAGGCTGGGCTGAAGAGTTAGATACATATCTACAAATACTTTATCTCTATTATTGAGTATGCTTCCTACCTAAATAGAGTAAATTTCAAACTTTTAAACAATATATTTATATATAAGTTACATGCAAAAGTTTACAGTTTATTTTTACAAAATCTTTTTATTTATATAAATTCATAGTATCATTATTAAGTTATAAATGTATATTTCCAATCTTTCTATGTCTATACATCAGGTATTTCATGTAAACTGAACATTTCATTATAAGATTTATTAATATTTCATTTATTTTGAGACATGATAAATGGTCATCTTTAAAACTCCTGAATTATCTGCTCCACAAAAAATATTTATAACCTCATGTGAGTCAGGGTAAATAGTGATAGAAGGTATAACAAAATGCATAATATTGTAGTTTAAATAGAACTAATCAATATGTAATACATGATGAAAGAAAGAAAGAGTTATGAATTTAATTAAATATTCATAACATATTAACAAAACATATTTACTTTTATTATTCAAGATTTTTTTTGGCATAGCAATCCAGTGAAGAAACAACTTCATTATTTAAATGTTTCTGCAAAGTCCATAAAGTTTTATGACTTGATAACTTACTTGAGGCGAGATATTTTAGTGTAAGCAAGATAATTGTTATAAAGAAAAACAGATGAATGTTTAAGATTGTAGTGATGCTTTATTCAATGTAATATGACTACCTCTCATTAGTGATAGTCAACCATTTCTTTTATAGCCGATTAGTTTGTGAGGGAGACAACTATGGTTGCCTTACGCCACATTCTCTCCTGCTCAGTTTTATTCAAAGGAGGCATAGTCATCTAAATGACTGAAATTTTTACAAATGCATCCAGAATATCATGGTCAGAGAATTCGAACCCTACAGGAAGTGTTGCCTGAAAGTATTTTGTCTTAACTTTTTTCTGCATCCCACTCAGAGTAGGACGTTCAGAGTCTGAATGTGAATCACTGCTATCAATGTGTGGGCGCTCTTGCTTTTGTAGAGATGATCTGGTGTTGATATCAATCTACAGGACTTTGTTCCTCAGAAGAATCCACAAGTAATATATCATTATTGCAATCAGTGGGGAAGTTTATGGCTCAAAGGAGGGGAGCCTTTTTGGGGGTTCGATTACCACAATGAAAGAGCAGTTCTGGCAGAGCTTTATCACAGGAATTTAAAAAATCTCTCATTATTATGTGTTGTATTAGTGCTAGTGCATAATAAAGTTCTGATAGCATACAAGGCCTCAGGTGGCAGCACTACCAAATGTATAATAGGGCATGTGTGGTTTGTGACTGCAAGTTGTATAGCCTTCTATATAATCCCATTATAATTTTCACACAGACTATTACCCTGGGGATTATACAATGTGGTTCAACTCACAGACACATTTCTTGGCAAATCTCATGAATACCTCCCTGTAGAATGCCATGCCATTGTTGATGTGCAGCTCAGCAGGTGGCCCTCTCTCAAAGAATAGTGACTCGGATGATGCTGGCAGTGTCCTGATGTGGCAACGGCCACCAGATGGAAAACCAGCTAGGCCCACAGTCAATCAGAATCAGGTAATGCCAGCCTTCACAATGAGTTATGTCCATCCCCACCCTGCTCCAATTCTCACACACATCCAACTTCCAGCTTTCCAATGCACTGGCACCGGGGTCAATGGATTGGCACACTTTGTACTCTTCAACCACCACCCGAACAGCTGCCTTTGAGACCTCAGGGTGGATCCATCATACAAAGTACTAGGTGCACTTCACACTGGGATGCCTACTATGACGATGGATGGTTTGAATGTGGGTTGATTTCTACTCTTCCATAGATGTGGCACACATTGATTCCATTTCTTTCCAAACTGCACCCAGCCAATGTTGAAGCACTCTAGTGAGCTGATCGGTTCAGTTTGCATGGGATCCAACATCTTATCAACATTTCTGTTGCTGCATTTGTACACACCTGAGACTTTCCAGACAGTGTATTGGAAACCCATCAATGCACACACATTAAGTCAGTTTTCAGGTGCACTACAGTCACTCTCCATTGCAGTGCTAAGTTGATGCCTCTAAAGATCATGTCAAGCTCTGCTAGGTTGATATACTTGTCTTCACGTTCTGATCGCAGCCAACAGGTATCTTCAACTAGGGATTCGCCACTTTCCACAATGACACCAGTGGCCAAGGAGCTTGTAACAACTCAGACGGTAACTTTGCGTCCATCAACACACCAATTACCTTGTGCCGGATCCTTCTGTGCCAATCTGGTAATTGATGTCCATCAGCATCCAAATCAGGGGTGATCCCGCACCTCATTGTCACAGCCAGTCACCAGTTTTATAAGTGCAATTACAACAAGGAGCCAGCCACATATGAGCAAATGTCCAGTCAACTTCCCACACAGGGAGAAGATGCTCCAATAAGTGAGCACGTTAGGTAGTGGTGGGAGGTCAGTCCCACAACTCCATTGCAATTTGCCCCGCTCTTCCCAGATACATAATCCCAGCACATGGGTACCATTCTCTAAATGCTCTTACTTGTCAGTTCGAATTGCTGAAGATGCGCCCATACAATTGCTGAAGTGCATATACTCTCATTGACAAATATGTCATTGATGTATAAGGACATGGCCCTCTGTGCAACCACAGTATTCACAATTGATTACATGATCAGCAGTGCGATGTTGAGCCCAAAACCCAAACAAATGAGGCAATATCTTTGCCCATCTATATGCACTGTTTGAAAGGACCATAACGATTTGCCGATGTGCATCTGCAATTAGGCACAGTGCAAATCCATCATGGCAACATCCAATCCTTTCTGTCACCACTCCCTCAATTTTTGCATGCAAAAATCTGCATCGCAGTGTGTGCATCCAGTTACTGATTGAGCTTCCAATAATCTATGACCAGGCAGACCTTCTGTTTGCTTTCCTGCAGCACAATCATTAGAGGGATCAGGCCCTTGGCAGTGGGGTCCCAAGTTCTTCCTCAGGATACAGAAGAAGCCAGCTGTTATCCATCCAAGTTCATAGTTCACAAGTATACTTCTCCCTGAGCAACTTTGGTACTGGATACTCAGCCGTCTGGGTATGCGATTCCTTGCAATCCTTTGCAAAATGGTTGGGGCGATTGCAATGATAGCATGTTATGGATCCACAATGAGAAGTTTTCTCACCACATCCTGTGTTGTTTGCACTGCCACAATTGCCATTCCTTCTTCTAGTACTTCATCTTTCATAATTGCTCGTGCTTGAGTCAATAGCTGGTCGATACACAACTCGTCCATCTAGTCGAAGTGCAAACACACATGCCAGACCAACATCAACGTTGACCAGTGCAGAGTTAGCCTGTGGTTAAAGTATCATTCTAAGGCCATGAGGACTGGACCACTAAGTGTGGTTACACCACCAGGTGTTGATATCAGTGAAAGGTGTTACAGTAGGATTTCTAATTCTCTCAGAATTGCTTCATTTGTATAGGTTAAATACATACAGTGAGAAGACACATCCTTTTCTAATGCACCTTTCTATTTTTGTATATCTACTGAACACAGTTTTTGTCTGTATACAAGCAGGTTGCTGCCAGTATAGATTTTTGATTATTCTAATGTCTTTCCCAAATATGTCAAGGTTGCTGAGCAGCTCTAACAGATGCTTGTGGCATACTTGATACCAAGGCCAAGAAAAGTCACCTGCTTGTGGCATACTTTATTGAGAACTTGCTGGGTTAAGGGAGACCAACAACCACAGGTCTCACAAAATTCTAAAAAAGAAAAAATAAGCTGAGATATGCTATTAAAAATAAAAATGTAACAATGGTCAGGAAATGTATTACGACTAGGTTCATAACACCAAAGGAGCTAAAAAGTCATTAGATCAATTCTAAAACTAAATACACTTTGTAGAATCCATCTGATATTGTGTAGCTGCTGATATTCAGTGAAGGGAGTAGCTACACATTATTAAGTAGGGACATCTAATTTTTTTAGCACTTCAGTTTATTTATTATATATAGAAATATATTATATCTAAAATGAGGTTCTGAAAAGTTTTCAGTCCAATATACTTTGCAAAGTCTGACCAAACAGATCATTGTTTTTTTATCCATTTTTGGTTGAAAACTTTTCAGCACTATCTCATAACTAGGAATAATATTTGTGATGGTTCTTTCTCCTTGTGATGCATTTAGTTATAAGAATTTTATTTTGTCATATGTGTACATTTATAATCTCTCATTCTCACTATCCTTTCCCCTCCAATCTCTCTCATTCATATATATATATATATAATATATATATATATATATATGCTCTTATTCACCGATTGAGCACTACAGAGAAAGGGAATTTTTAATAGTGGCTGCTCCTGCTTATAATGCATCACTCTTCATATGAATTGAACATTCTGGCTGCTGATTTGTCGTTTATATACATCACGTATATAATACTTTAAAAGATTGCCTTTCTCTGCTGTGCACCGATAGCTTAGGGATATAGTCTCTGATTGATGCCAAATTGATCAAATTTCAATCCCAGCTTGAAGCAATCAGATGTCTAGCTACACTGATGTGCTGTGTTACTGTGAAACAGGCTTGCTTATATATATATATATATATATATATATATATATATATATATATATATATATATGCAATGTATACATAGTAGCTGCCCATTCAGTTATAAGGAAAAACCATCTTTGCACCATAACTACACATCTTCTATCACTGCCTGCTCATGGGCTCCTGTCATGATCACAAGTCCCATAAGCTATTTGGGTTGTAGAACCACCACATGTAATACAGCTGTTGCAGCAACAGTAGTGTGTCTTGGGCAATCTAGCCTGATGCAGTACAACTCTTTCCAGGCTGGTTTTCAAACGTTAAGAAAAATATAACATGACACTTTCTTAACTTTTGACACGTACATAAATTCCAATGTATGAAATGACTGCAAAATACTTGCCCCTCCTCATTTTATAGACACACAAATGTATGCTTGGATTTTTTCCTAGCCAATAAGACAGGCCAGTGCTCAGTTTCATCTGACACAGTACCAATCTGTCTTGTCTTGAATACTATGTTTGCTTGTCCGAACTTGCTTTTGTGTGTCAACCCCAATTCTTAGTTTGTGAACATTTTGCCATATTACTGTTGCTTTGCCTTATTACTGTTAATTTGCATTGCATATATTGTTTGCTTGATTTATATTATTTTTTGCCCTGTTCTTCTTGATATTGATAATTGCAAACTTTTCCCATTCTGCCTGTTGCACAGTTCTGTTACTTATTTTGCATTTGACCATAGCTACTCAGTCCCCACAAGGGCATATAATTAGGTTTTCCAATGTTATAATAGTTTAAAGTATTTCCAAGGTATAGAAATTTTTTAACAGTTTACTTTTAACATAGATTTTAGGCTGCAAATAAATTTTATCCAAACTGGTTAAAATATGTATTTTTAACAGGTTTGTCAGAACAAACCATTTACAAGCTTCAGAAAGCCTCTGTTCATCAACAATTGCCTATCCTTCATTAGCAGCATCTGGGAGATCTTGAATTAATCCATAAAATCATTTTGCCTTGGAAAACAGTTAAGATTGAAAAGTTTACCTGTGGTGCAACGTTGTACTTCCGCCCCAGCCATACAAAGCATCAACACTGAGAAATAGAATGTAAACAAAACAAGACAAGGTAGGTCTTGTTTAACAACATTCTCAGCTTTCAAAAGCTCAGTTAGACTGCCACTGATAGTCAACTAAGCTTCAATGTTTTGATGAAAGATCAAATGCTTGGTACAATAGGATTCAGACAACACAATTTCCCAAGAATTATCCAAAGGGTTTTCTGTTCATTTATTCAAATGCCTTGGTAAAATCAACAGAATCCTGGTACAAGTTCTGATTTTATTCAATAAACTTTTCCTAGCAGTAAAGAACATGTCTACTTGTACCTTGAATAGGTCCGTCGTGACTGCTATGTTTTTCCACACCCACATTTTATTCGTCTGCAATTGGCTAATAAATCAAGGCTGCCTTTCTATAGGACAATTTAGCCATCGCAGTCGTTGCTTTGAATTTTTTGGTTTTGAGCTTGCTTACTTGTTTCATTAGTACAAATTTAGCAATTGGTCAAATTTTAACCAATCACATATTTTAGTGCAAAATCAACTTTTCCTGCGGTTTTGCTGGGAGCAGATTTGTAGCTTTAAAAGAGGTGACTTTTTCACAAGCCACCAGTAGAGTCCAGCAAATTTTGCCTGTCAGCACAAACCTATGATTTTACTCACAACATTTCAAATGCACACACAGACTCAGAATTTTGTAATACATATATACATATTTCTCTGTGACTCAGCCAAGTTCAATCAACCAGGACTCTGTTGAGTTCTCTAACACAACACACTTTCTGATCAATTGTATTCTTGTGTTATCTATTCTAACAGCAGACTTGTTCTAACATTGATTGCTGAACATTTCTCTCTAAAGAGAACTTTCTATCGAACAATCAATTACAAATCAAAATACAGTAAAAGGGGAGCCACTTCTTTTCCCTTAATCTATACATTGAATACAAATTATTGTATATTTTGTTCTTGTATATTATTTCAATATATACTTGTTGATTCACATTTGGAGTTTTGTTGTTTTCTTGAATCATTAATAATACAAAAAGATATATGTGCAAAGAACACATGCATAACAGGTCTTACTCCACACTATGATTCAGGAAGGACAGTGTTAATAACATGTTCATTTTGGTGTTGTAAATTAATAGAGGCTAAGATTTTGCCAGTTTCACAAAACAAAATGATTCCTCTGTTTTTATAACATTCCATACTGATAAACAACAGAGATGAGTTGTTGCACCACCAAAGACAAAAACTTTGGCTGGAATACCATTCTTCCTTGGTGCTTTATGCGAGTTTAATCTTTTTATTGCTCTCTGTACCCCTTCCATATTTGGAGAGTCATTTAAATATTCAAGATTTGTTCTCTGCTCTAAAGTACAGATTGATTGAAGAATCAACACATCTGATTTTCTATTCAACTGTTCAAAGAATTCTCTCTCCATCTTCTAGAGATATCACATAATTCATTTTCATTTTTTAATTTAACAGCAGCTACTTTTGATTTTTTTGGTCCAGATGACCATTAGAGGAGATTATTCAACTGCTTAGTATTATGGATGTCAGCATTTACTTAAATATCTCTTGCTAAGTTATTTCATCATTGACCTTCAATATTGCGCTCTGCTCTTTGCATCTAAGATTTTATTTTTATTTTTTTTTAAAGAGAAACAAAAGTGTTATTTTTTTTGTAATTTGGGTAGTTTTCATTCTTTGGGTAATTTTTAATCTCTTTTTTTGGAGATAATATTTTCTCTATCTACTGGTTATTTTCTTCAAACCTGAACTGTAAGTTTCTCACATGGCCTAGAACATCAAAGATAAAGTGGATTTGGTTTCTTGTCACCGTTCACTGACCAGTGTATTCTATGGATGTCAAATTTCATTGAGGTTCTGTTATGGTCCAGGTCCTTGTACCACGGTGATGGTCCAAGGTAGAACCAATAAAGAAGAACTCAAGCACATATATGGAATAACACAGATATATTACAAACAGGAATATATACAGAGAAGTAGAAAGTGTTAGTACGAACAATCAGGTTTAGTAGGGAGAACAATGTAGTCTCGACCAGTATAACTATTCCAATGTCTTGTAGTAATTGTCTGAACGTGATTCTGTTTCGGACTACCTCTGACTCGACTCTTGACTTGACTGACTGACTCGCTCTGACTGACTGACAGACTCCTGACGGACTTCTAACAGACTTCTGACGGACCTCACTCTAGACTTCAGACTGAACTCCCTGCTACCTCTTGAGGCGCAGTATTTATTACATATGAAATAGTCCATTATGTTATTATGGGTAAGGTCCCATAACAGGTTCCTATGTAATAATCAGATCACAGATTTTAAATTTAAGTTTTGGGGTGGAGAAACCACTCTATGATGCAACTTCAGTTTTAAAGTATGAGCATATGCTGTGACCATAAAATGACCAAATCAACCATCTACACCATAATGTATGAGCAGATCAAACAAATCGTTAATATTGTGATGACAAACAGTAGTACAATCAATTAAATGCATCCAAGTTGTTTTGTAGGACAACATAGGTTTGAAATAATTGGATGCAAAAAAGGAGGTCAAATTCTGTATTTATCAGAAGCAACCTGAGTTGATAGTCAGTTATTGATTTATATTTTGTGTTTACGCAGGCATTTCCATGTCTTCCATCTAGCACCAACTTAAACATTAAATTCATCCATTAGAATGATTTTTATCATCTGGTACACATGTTAAAGGATCTGTAAGGACACATCAAAAGAAGATATCAATTTCTCAGTCGAACCCATAGTAGGTGCATAAACACTAAACATTGTGGCAAAACACTGATACCCTGATAAAATTAAGTGTAAAGTTACAATTTACTTATCTACACCAAATGAAAAGTTCTAGTCATGGTACAAGGTCTGACTTTACTGTGAACATGACCCCCCCACACCGCCAACACCCTGCAGTCTCCAGCTTACTTGGCTTTCCAAAAGAAAGTATTTTCCACTTATATCCTTCCACTGACCAGCATCTTCTAAACCAGTCTCATGGGGTGCAACAATGTCAATACTATATCAACTCAATTACACTGCAATCATCACTGCCTTCCTCTCTGTGCATACATTATTGATATCAAGCAGAGATCCTACATTTTACCACACCAATTGAATTTTCACCTAAGCAATTCAATTCATGTTTGCTTGTGTGTTTTGAGTGTCAAAGTAAACATCTATCTATGCTAAACTGGTCAGACATATAAATAGAGCAAGGTAATGCATCATATATATATATATATATATATATATATATATATATATATATATATATGCACACACATACACACACACACTTGATTTAATTTCTTATATATATATATATATATATATATATATATATATATATGTACACATATATATATGTACACATATATATATATATGTATATAATATATTAATAAATCATCAAATGTATTATCACTTGACCTTTGAACATTTATTATTTTATTGAATATTCTCAGTAGTTATCTACTGACCACGTTCTTTTAAAAATTCTGCTATTCTTAAAGCTACATTAAATTCTAATCATTTTTATGTATTTTGATAGGTTTTATTAAGTTGTATTAGTATTACTAATATATATATATAAATATATATATATATATATATGCACACACATACATATATATATATATATATATATATATATATATATATATATATATATATATATATAGAGAGAGAGAGAGAGAGAGAGAGAGACTTGATACAAATACAAATACAAATTTTGTTACTTTGCTGATTGATGTTACCTTCAGAATCCCAACTCCAGAGTTTTGTAGACAAATCCTCCAGCGATTATACCATCCACTTGACAGGGGGTATCAGCAGTTGACTATCTATCTATCTATCTATCTATCTAATCTATCTACATATATATATAAAGAACTTTTCACCAGTTCTTATATATATATATATATATATATATATATATATATATATATATATATATATATATATATATGAATGTAATGAGAATGAAAATTTGACATACTTTCTAACCTCTTATATACTTCTTTACTATTATATTTTAGATTATGATTCTTAAAATGTTTTTGGCACATAGATAATACTAGTAATACTTTCAGATAACTTGATTTATATCATACTTATTCTACACGTTATACAACCGAACAATAGGTCAAAATTTGCTTATAAAAGTTATATTAATATCACATACTTTTATATACCTTTCTACTTGTATCTTAATTTCTAAATTAAAACATTGTTTTTAAAAAAAACAACAAATATCTTATGTATTCAACATACCAAGAAGAAATCTCCACCTCTTAATTTATTAATTTACAAAACACTTTCATTGATTACAAAACTAGTAGTGATAACTCCAACCTAAATATATGCAATTCAGCTCTGACTTAGTTTTTAAAATAACCAAAATCATTTCCAATTACAACTATCATTTGAACTTATCCCTCCTTATTCTTTCATTGTATTACTATCTCCTATTCTCACCTTTCCTCACCCACCCCTCATCCTTAGAATGCTGGAAATGCTGTGCCTAAACCCTAGACTGTTGTTGTCAAGAAGAAATTTTCAGGTCTAGCCATCACTTTAACACCTCAACCATCCTTCACCAAACTTCTATCAACAAACACTATTGTTTCACTCCATCATCTTTTTGCCTTTATGTATTATTTTTTTTAAATGGAAAAAAGGAAGTGATGTTTCACATGCGGCTTGTTTACAAACAGAATTGTTCATAACCATTTTGGTTCTCACCAGCCGAAGTGCAATTAAATGCACTGAAACGAAGTTGCATCTTTGTAGTGGGTAAATTGTTTTTGTCTATATGAAAAAATTATAATAAATAAATCTACATATATATATATATATATATATATATATATATATAGTAAATACATGAATGATGAAACTTATCTTTAAACTTTTCATTCTTATATTTATCATTGATGCCTTTTTTCTTAATATTGAGCACATTATTTACCAAAATTTGCTTACCTTAAAAGAATTATCCTTCAGTAAGCTGCTGGTCAATTGATTTTTCAGGTGTATACAATATTTGTTATTACTATAGATATCTACTTATCTATAAGTTTTTGGGGGGTGGGGGGTATTTGGTCATTCGTTCTCTTAGTTAATTCAGTTAAAGACCAACAAATAATCTTTTGTTTAAGATTTTTTATTTGATTTTTCTATTGATTGAACTTTACTTCTTGTTTCGGAAGAAAATTTGAAGACACAATACAATAAAAAATTAAAACTTAACTAACCAACAAAACAATGTCATCTATGAATTTACTTGCTCACTTAGAAAATCTCATTGCTATTATTATTTCTAATAAGAACAATTAATACATTGGTTACATTATCACTACTTTATTGTAATGGTTAACTTGGCATTTATGCAATAACAGCTCAGTTAAATTGTATATCACCAATGAACACAACAACAAATGATAAGAAATCCAATAAATCCTTATCAATAAACACAGAAATACTGTAGTACATAAACTATCAAAAACAACTGCAAATATTTGAAGTTTTAACCATAAAAACAAAAAATTCAATATAAATAAAATTTAATTTAATGCAAGAACAAACATACTAAATATATTTCACAACTAATAATTAAAAAAACACACAACTCCACAAACTGATGTGTGAAATTGTTATACTTGAGATAAGAAAATGACACAATACTCGCCAACAACTACCAAAGAAAACAAATATATGCATAAGCATGAATATAAAGTAATGACAAGATCACAAGGTTAAATTTAAGAAAAAATTAGTACAAGTTACCTCCCTTCGTACAGGCAGCAGAAAGGAATGCCTAAAGTGTTCAGTTCATTATTACAAAAAAAAATAGTCACCCTTTTTCCAGTTTACATATAAGTTGTCAGACATCTGGATCAAATTTGTGGAGGAGCTGTCAAAAGTTCATAACTTTTTTAGTGCTTTTGACTATCTCTAGTAATAGTGAAATTATTATTAGCTTCATCCTCAGATTTTAGTAATGCTAGATGTCTTCTGTAACTTAAACAGATTATTTAAGCAGCAATCTTTTATTTAAGCTCTTCAAGATGAAGATATTAAATTATTTAAATACATTTTAAAAAGCATTTCCTTTTGGTGAAAGATGTGTTTAATGCTGGTTGTTCCTTTTGTATAATAACAATAATATAATAACAATTTCAAGTATTTTATGTCTTTCTTTTCAGTGAATGCTGTATAGTATTTTGATATTATCTACTAATAATTGTCTTGTGTTAATAGTTATATTTTGATTGTTTGTGATGTGATAATTGATATGTGCACAAGTTTCAATAAGTGACAACTTAACCTAGGAGAGAATTTGGTGCATGTGTGGCCAATGTAAGAATTTAATGTTGTTTTTTGATTACTGGTATTAGAGATGCAATCTTCTAAAGAACATTATAAAGAACATTATTTTTATTCAGGGTTTCAGATCACCCTGAATAAAGTTTACTGTTGATAATCAGGTTAGATTTCTGAGATGAGGTATTATGTACACTATTTACATTATTTGGACTATTGTCCTCATCTTTGTATGCTCCGGCCTTCTTCAGGTGGTTGGAATGTCAAACTGAACCCTTTATTTCGCTTGCTAGGGTAGCCTGTTCTAGTTCCACGTGCCATGTCTAATGGATGTCAGTTATCAAGTTATTAATTCACCTCACCAAGTCCTCCACTGCCTTAACCAGGTATTGAATTCACATTCTTTGGGTCCTATCACTGGATCTAAGCAACAACTTTATCCACTGTCGCATGTGTCCATAAGGACATCTGTGTATGAATTTCTGGGACTTATAAACTTAATGTTTTCAGCAACCATTTTTACCAGTGCTCATATTGCAATTTTTGCTGTTATCATTGCATTTTTTTTTTACCAGAGCTCATATTGCAATTTTCGTTGTTATTATTGCTTTTTTCTAGCACTCTTTATTACTGGTTCCCATATTGTATTCATTTCTATTCTTGGTCAACTCAGGAGATTTTTGTGGCCTAGCATATGTGCTGATTCCTTAAGTTTACAAATTTTCCAATGATGTTCTTTGTCTATGAATTCAACCTGATCCCACAGAGGGCAGGGATCTCCCTTTTGTCTTCAAATGTGGTCATCCATGCCTGATTTTTTCCACTTCCCTCATGTTACAGCTTTTTAGTGTTCTTGAACCCTTATGTTAAGGGGGCAGCCTGTCTCCTCTTTATATTTCTTTCCGCAACTCCAAGGGATGCCGTACACACAGTCTTTAGTCATGTTCTCCTCTATTTTTTATGATAAATGATAAATTCAAGAAATTTATCAAAATTGTTGTGTCCATAAAAAAATAAATAAATAAAAAGATTAATTATATTATCACTTCGTTTGGTCCATAAAAAATAAATAAAATTAATTATAATGTCAAAAATAATTATAATAAAATAATTATAACAATTATAATTGTCATTAATTCACTCTTTCTAAACCAATGAGAATTGACCCCACTTTTCTCCTCTATGCACACAAGCATGTGACATTCTCACTATTGGACAAGAGTCAACATTAAAAAGCCATCAACACATGCATCAATGAAAATTTCAGCTCCATAATAGTAACATTTATCTTTTAGCACTCAACAAAAATTTGAGATAAGAAAACCCCAGACACTGCTTGTATTTTCCTACTAAATTACCCAGACACTTATTACACACATTTATAAAAAATCATATGAGAAAGACTGTATACACATTACTTATTCTTTATCTTATCATTCTCTCAGATTCTGATCCATATTCAATCTATATTTGAACCCAAACTCACAATTTTACTCAGTATTACTATCTTTTGTGTTTCCAACACCATATAACAACCAGATAATAAATAATACTTATTTTATTGTTTCCACGTCTTGATGTTTCTCATTTTTATGAGTATTTTTGTATATATAAATATTAGGGAGTTTATAATTATTTATTCCTAGACATGGATAGCGGAACAAGAACAATCTATTCCCAAAGCTTAAATAAAGAGTTCAGTTTGAAATTTCCTGAAGGATAACCAGATCAATAGATGCTTGAAGAAGGTCAATGTTCACAAAAGTTAAAAAGCTGTGATAACAAAAAACAGGAGGACATTAGTCTGAATGTAAATAAGGATATTTTTTTTATCCAAGACATTCAGATTTAAAGTAATTGTTTTTATCAGTAGGATTGATGGGCAGTGAAATGAGGATAAACATAACAAATGATTTACTTTGTATATTGTAATTAATTATATTAGGTTGGTGCAAAAATAATGACGTAATAATGTCGTTTTTTGACGTTAAAAAATACGTCAAAAAACGACATTATTACGTCATTATTTTTGCACCAACCTAATAATTAGCATGTCTAGATTCACTGGATTATTCCCCTTTGCTACAATTGCTGATATTTCCTTTTGAAATTCAGACAGCAATGAGTATGTTACTTTTTGCTTTTCAACAGCCAACCAATGTTTTAACATTCTGTATTTGTTATAGTAACATCTGCTAACATATCAACAATTTTGTCACTCCACTTAACTTTTATGATCATGTTTCCTGATTGTAAAAAGAATAGTAGCTATGTCTCTCTGCTTATTAAGATTAGTTTCATTTTTATTTTTGTTGTAGCATTAAACATTAGTGTCAATCTACAGAAATTTGAATTTTTTACTTTTGCTATTTGGAATAGTTTAATGAAATGTCACACATTTGATGAACTCTACTTGATATCTAGTAATTTCTCATTCATAGAATTTATTAGTTTAAAATGTTAATTATCACTGATGTAAACTATTATTATTATTATTATTAATATTGTTTTTTATTGGACGCACAGTGAAGTAATGGATAGAGGCTTGGATTGAGGAATCAGAGAGTCGAGTTTGAACTCCAGTGGAGTTCATTACATTCAATTACATGCTAATACCATTGGGCAAGGTATGAATACATCTCTTTTCCACCCACCTAAACAGAACAGACTGGGTCCTATAGCTTTGGTGGCAAGTGCTCTAGGAGAAGGACAACTCTGAATTCAAAACTTGAGGAGAGTCATTTGTTTCCTCTACTCCCAGCTGTGGATAAATACCAGGACAGACTGGGTCCTATAGCTTTGGTTGGCAACCCACTTAGGAGAAGGAAAACTCTGAATTCAAACCACTCTGAAGATGGTTGGACTCTGTCAGGCTGTCTTGCCCAGGAAACACCACTGCTGCTGTAGCTGTGGTGCATGTGGTACCCCTATGACCCTAATGTGTTACACGATCTGTGATTGAGATGTCTGAAGTTATCTCCCTTAAACAAGCTTCCATTTTTTTGTCATTTTATACTTTATCAATTAAGGATTACTCATAAACAGGTTACCTAACTTCTTTCTTCTTCAAGTTCGTGTATTTTCACCATATTGCTCTAGCAAAAGCTATGTTACAACATGCTGTTTACTGTGTATGACAGTAACAAATATGCAAATAGAAATCAGATCATTATTATATAAATTAGTAAGGCTGGTGCAAGGGTCTTGTGGGCCCCACCAAATCTATGACACAAGACCTTCCAGCTCAATAATATAGGGCTCTCTGAATCAATGATACAGAACCCTCCAACTCTACTACATCTCAATTTTCATAAGGTAGTAGTCATATAAAATACAAATTTTATTATGAAATGGACAAAGTCCGACAATTATTTTAAGACATTTTTATGTTTATACATTCTTTTTATTTATAGATACAAATATTAAATGCTCTGTTTATAATAAACAGTATTAAACAACATTTACCGGCCTAAATGTCCGAGAAATTTTTGGAGGACGAATATTTTCTATGAAAATTTCTCAGACATTCAGGTCGGTAAATGTTGTTTAATATTGTTTATTATATAAACAGACCATTTACTTAAATATTTGTATCTATAAAAAGAATACCCGCCCGGCCCGGTGGCTGGGATCGAAGTGTAGTATCTGTGCTTTGTGAGCTGCCGGGTCGGGTGTCTGTCGAACTCTCTGCTTGCAGAGAGGAACCCTTACGTAGCTCCGCCGAAGGGTAGTGTTGCGTTGGGGGAGGTTGACGGAACTGGCCCCCCTCGGGGGGTTTGATGGTTATTTATTTTTGGCTGGGCCTACGGGCTCGGAGATACCCACATTAAAAAGTCCTTGTGCCACATTCAATCCTCGTGGGTGGATTGATAAATACTATCTATAAAAAGAATACCCGCCCGGCCCGGTGGCTAGGATCAAAGTGTACACTGTAGTATCTGTGCTTTGTGAGCTGCCGGGTCGGGTGTCTGTCGAACTCCCTGCTTGCAGGGAGGAACTCTGACGAAGCTCCGCCGAAGGGTAGGGTTGCGTTGGGGGAGGTTGACGGAACTGGCCCCCCTCGGGGGGTTTGGATGGTTATTTATTTTTGGCTGAGCCTACGGGCTCAGAGATACCCACATTAAAAAGGCCTTGTGCCACATTCAATCCTCGTGGGTGGATTGATAAATACCATCTATAAAAAGAATACCCGCCCGGCCCGGTGGCTAGGATCAAAGCGTAGTATCTGTGCTTTGTGAGCTGCCGGGTCGGGTGTCTGTCGAACTCTCTGCTTGCAGGGAGGAACTCTGACGAAGCTCCGCTGAAGGGTAGGGTTTCGTTGGGGGAGGTTGACGGAACTGGCCCCCCTCGGGGGTTTGGATGGTTATTTATTTTTGGCTGAGCCTACGGGCTCGGAGATACCCACATTAAAAAGTCCTTGTGCCACATTCAGTCCTCGTGGGTGGATTGATAAATGCCATCTATAAAAAGAATGTATAAACATAAAAAAATGTCTTAAAACAAATTTTATTGTAACAATAATGGATTATATGCAATATAGGTGAACAATTCAACTAGAAAAATTGAAAATAAATAAAATGTTTCTAAATACAAATTAGAGACATGTCATAATGTACCATCTTAAATAAATCAACAATATTTTGCAGAAATTTTTAACATCAACTTGAGATTTTTTCTGTTAAAAAGTTGAATAATTTTAACACATTCAACATTATGGATAAAAGTGAATTTTATATGGTGTTTTTACCAGACTTAGCATTAGTAAAACAAAACATGGATTTGGACAAAAAAAAAAAAGAATCCAAAATTACGTCAAAATCTTTCCTCCTTTAATAGTCAGGTGTGCTTAGTTTAATTTGTAACATATATAAATGTAGGTAGAAAAAAGCAAATGTTGATAAGATAGCAAGCATCACAAAGCACTATTAGGGGCCACAAATCACCCCCCTCAACCGGGGAGGTGTTCGGAGGTAATATGCAATACTGTTGATTAATAATCATACACAATTTCATCCTGTAGCCAAGCACATGCAGAGCAATGTGTTTTTCAAGAAGCGCTTTCTTTTATCAGAAATTTACAATCAGTTCAATATCAACTGTTTGTAGAGTAATTGGCCATTATTAAATGTAATTGGCAGGGATGCCCAACAAACAGAATTTTCAGAACAGGGCAAAAATAATACTAAGCAAACACTATATGCACGACAAAAGTAGGCAAAGCAACAGTAATAAGGCAAAAAATTCACAAATTAAGAATGGTGTTAACACACAAAAGGGATACAGATAAGTAATCACAATGCGCTGACTTCAAGACAAGAGAAAACAGAACTAAATCAAATGAGACTAAGAAGTGATCTATCTTATTGTCTTGGAAGAAATCCCAGTATGCATCTGTATGTTTTTTCTATAAATTTGGAGAGAAGGGTGGGATGATTTTGTAGTTATTCTTTTTTCCAATTGGAACAAACAAGCTTTATTGAGCTTGGGATATTTACTGTACATCAAATATGGCTTTTCTTTTTCTTTTTATGTGCCATGTCCTTTCATGATGTAGGCGATCATGGCTCTCCACCTCCCTCTATCCCTTGCAGCTCTCAGCAAGTTCTTTCCCTCTGCTTCCTCCACCAGACCACTTTCTGTCATCCACCAGCTCAAACACATCAGATATGTCATGCGCTGTTTTCCCTTGTCTCTCTTTCCCTCTATTTGACCCCTGAGTATCAGATTCTTCAGGCCCTCCTTCCTCATTATGTGTCCCAGAAACTTCAGCTGCCTCTTTCTGATATTAAGTGTAAGCCTTCTCCTTGTTCGTAACCTCTCTAAGATCTCATCGTTGCTTAGCATCCTTCTGTAGAACCACATCTCCGTTGTCTTGAGTCTCTTCTTCATCTTTGAGAAAATCATCCAACATTCACTGCCATAAAGAAGAACAGATGTCACATAATAGCTCTTTTCTTTGTTACCAAAGAAATCCTCCTGTCTCGCAATACTCTGCTCAGCTTTTGGAATGTGTCTCTGGCAATTCCAATACGTCGCACTTACTGTCCTCTGTCAAGATGCTTCTCAGATATTTAAACTTCTGCATCTGCTTGATTCTAGTGTTCCTGACTTGCAAATCGCATTTTGAGCTCTTCCTCGTACTGATGACCATGCATTCTGTCTTCTTGTAGTTTATGCTTAGTCCTTTCTTCTCACTCTCCATCATTACCTTCTGTAGGAGATTTTGTAATTTCTCTTCTGTGTCTATCAATACTGTGTCGTCTGCATATCTTATGTTGTTAAGGTTGGGGCCGCCAATGCTACAAGGCCAAAATTAGGGGAAAGTGGGTGGCTGATCTTCATCTGTCCTTAATTTAACATAGTCACAATGATTGACCCACTCATCCAATAATGTTCCATTCACCATAATGCCCCTCTTACTACAGTCACCAAAATACTACAATTTCTCTATGAAGACATAAACATATGTAATTTTTTTGTCCGTGGAGGGTGGGGGCATAAAAATAACAATTTCAAAAGTATCTATCCCCAATGTGTATCGAGAATGGGTAAAAAAATTATTTACAAAAATTAAACAAAACAGTGTTAGTAATGCCCAACTCAATAATCCTAAATTGTGACAGAAAATATCAGTTAACCAGATGAAAATAATGTAGGACTGAATAAATATGAAATCATTCACTTTACCAACCATGTTCAATGAAACACTAAAACAAACGAAATGTGAAAAGCATTCTGCATCCACTAGAGAAGAACTAACATGTCTGTCATTTAACTTAGGGGTAGGTGATTAAACTAAAAAAAAGGGGATAAAAATAATAGGGACCAGTGAGCATACATAATCTAGCTAAGTTAACTTAAGTAAAAAAGAAAACGTGAAAAACTTCCTAGACTACCCTAGGTCACGATTATTTAATCTGGGTAGACCAATATCCTACATGCCTAACTGGCATCCAAATTCAACTCAAAGTCAGCATCATTTACTCAATACAGATGCAAAACTCTCATGTTTCTAGGACAATTGCAAACTGGACATTTGCGTCCTAGACAATTGTGTCCATGGACATTTGTGTCCCTAAACAAATGCATACCTCTGATAATTTTTTAAAGCTTTTAATGTAGTAATCATAATTTTTTTAAAAAGGAATAAAATAAAAAAAATTAAACATTTATTTTTGTTTAAAATGCAATGACAGATTAACAGTGTTACAAGATCACTCTACACATCACCAGTATGTTTTTGTTTCATCAGTGTTTTTCTTATGATAGTGGTAGCTGTAATTTTCCTTGTCCACAAATATTTTTCCAGCAATGTTTGATTTTTGGAACTTAGCCATGGGTTCCAAATAAAAACATAATCTATAAAATGCAGAACCTATTTTATGTTTGTGTTATGCACTGCTGGAGTGAACTGAAATAGCAAGCTTAATTTTCTCTTGATTTAAAAAATAAATTTTTCCCTCTTTTTTTATTTATGGCAACTACTTTTCTGCTTGTTTAGAGTAATTAACAGTATTTGTGTGCAAATTTCTATATTAAAAAAAATGGTAACTTTAAAAAATTATCAAAAGTATGCAGGGATGCATTTGTCTATGGACGCAAATGTCTAGGAATGCAATTGTCTAGTACGCAATTGTCCAGGATGCAAATGTCTAGTACACAACTGTCTGTCCACCAACTCACACACCTCTTGCCAAATTTTGATCAGGAGAGTTGCTTCTTTTCTGTCCTGATCTTAATTTTAAGCTGATTCTTAAAGTAAAAGATCAGTTTGAAAGTGATAAACTTCTCACCCTCATGGAATTCCTTGTCACATCATCCACTCCATAACTTTGAATGCAGTGAGAAAGCAGATGAACACATAATGCTCAGCCTTTGTCATCAGTGGTACTACATCACTATAAACAGAACTAGCTTCAAGAATGAAAAGATTCCATGTAACAAGCAGACTATGAAGCCTTCAATTATCTTGCAAAATGTCATACAACATCGCAGTGGAAGAAGGCGTGTTCAATAGTTTCCACCTTCTCTGCACAGCAAACGCATTCTGACGACATTGCCAGTCTCACTGAACAAAGCTTCTTATCGACTCAGAGGACACCTTACATAACTATCCAGGTGAGTGATGCCTCAACATTACTGAAGCATTCTAACCCAGGTGCCCAAGGTCATAGGGAGCAAAATTTCAGCCTTGTCAGGCCAAGCTCATACATGAAACCATCATGAATGTCCCCCCCCCACAACTAACAGTTGATATATTGTCTTCCAGTACAACATTCAGGTGTCAGAGGAGCCACTGTTTGCTCATATAGAAAAACTTCAAAGCTCTTCGACATTTGTGATAGAAGAAGCACTTAGCTCTGGGCAAACAGCAGGCTTCCCCTTTGCACATGTGCACACTCCGCTGTAGAGTAGTATGTTGGATGTATTATACGGAGGGTCTACTTTGACACAACACTGGTAGCCCAAACAATATTGGACTAACCTGCCCATGTGCAAGGATCTAGCAGAGGGTAAATGATGGCAATATAAGCAAGCCACTACAAAGCAGTAAGAAGGCAGTCCTTGATTGGCAAACACTTCACACCTGTCACTCTGACACTTTACATCCTCAAAGTCAAAAAGGCATTATGGGTGTCTTCCTTCCAGAATTTGTGACTATCATCAATTTGTGCACACATTTGATCTAGAAAACTGTCTTCAGATAACGGATCTTAGAGCCTTATCTTGTCACAAGAAAGAGAACAAGACTCGAACAAAAGTAAGTAGCTCAGTAGATGGGAGTGGAAGTATTGTGAGTCAGTAAAGAAGAATTGGATGGATGTGTAAAGCACAAATTTCTGCCCTTCCCTTTAAGGATAAATTCCTCTGAGACAGTCAAACTGATCAAACATTAAGTATCTTGCATGGCCCATCTGTCCAGAAAAATGGCTCAGGAAGAGACATTCTCTTCCACATATTCAATCGTAAGCCAACAGACTTATCACTTATCACTTATCACTTGAGCTCTGTTATTGGCTCATACCCTCTGATTTGTATGCCAATTTGGTCAATCTCAGCACTGCCCATTATAAGTACACTCTCTAGATGGAATACCTGACAAGGTGGTAGCACCATTTAGCATAATTCTGCATAGGACCAGATTATCTTTTATTTGCAAAGGAACAGCTCAAAAGTAAGAATGTAGAGCAAAGACGAGAATAGACGACCTAAATGGATGGAGCAAGACAATATGAAAAGTTGTGAACTTACTCAATTTATTTCCATCAGCACAGCAAAGTCAGATCCAGGCTTGAAAAAAGGGCCTAAAGTCAGTTGCTGCAAGAATTTCCTTCAGAATCAACTATCTTGAATGCCTTGGACTGATCCAAATTGATCAGCACAGCTTTACTGTCGACTTATTCTATGATCAAAAATTCCAAATAAAAGTTGTCCTGAATAGTTCTACCCCTCACTGCAAAAGTCTGTTTAGAATCAATTAGATTAGGTAGGACAGCCTGCAAACAGCTGGCTACGATCTTGACCAAAATCTAAGTTTAACATTATTAAGAACCAAAAATTACTAACCCCATCCTCACCATTTTTGTCCTTGCATAGCAACTTGATCCCACACTTGCTTTATCCAGTTGTTGTAAATCAGTTCCAGCAAGAAAAAAAGCATGGCAACTGCCTCAAGTAAAATTCATAAGGGAGATATGTAATACTATAGACATCCACGTAGACAGGGGAAAGGTGGCATCCACTTTGACTGAAGGATAATGCTGAAGTAAGGGGTGGATTAGAGGTTTTTGAAAACCAAGAGGCAACAAAACCAGAAATAGGGTACATCCGAGTACTGGACTATATTAGTAATCATTCTTGGGTCAGTGAGAAACGGATGTGTCTGTTGAGCAGTTCCAAAACCTAAATTTCATATTGCCAGCCTCCATGTCAGGATGAGTAGTTGGGTGAGAAATTGGTAGGGGGAAGAGTAGATATAGCTGAAGTTGTCCGAAATATCACGTCCCTACCCACTTGGATGAGCAGCCAACTAAAACATCTACATATAACATGGGAAAAGGGATTCACATTCTTATTTCTCAACATAGCATTTGTCTTTCATCATGTTGCCTTGAGAGCATGAAGTATGCTCTTCCCCAGTTTTTGGTGCACAGCAACAAGATCAAAAATCAGAATGCAATGTAGGCGGGGAGTAATCATTAGCCAGGCTGTAGAAAATTTGGGTGAGGGCTTGGGCACCCTGGTGCACAGTTCTTGAGGGTACTTCTGAAAAGCTTCACGTATGTCTGCGTTTGTAGTCACAGTTTGTTCATCAGGCAATGAGACACTCATGAGATGTCCATCAAATGCACTTTGAAATTCTTTTTGTTATTCATTGCCTCGGATGACATTCTTTTTAACATAGCCCTAAATATCAGAGATTGATCCATCTTGATAAGAAAGGAGGCCAGCTCTGCTCTAGCTAATTCCCCAACTATCTCCCAATTTAATAACCCAATCTACTCTGGATTCACATGCTGCTTGTGCTGCTAATCTATATAGTGAGATTTTAGTTGTCAGCTATAGTCAACTGTAAACAACCTAATTTTAGACTCAAGATAATCCCACTGTTGGAATCCTTCTACTCATTTTTTTGTTGAATGTTAAAATTCAGAGTGTCGGGATTCAATACAATAACAAAATACTGTTGTGGGTTGCTTGTAATTCAGCCATTTAGAATAATCACACAATTTTTATTGAAAGAATAAAATTCAGTAGAAAAAACAACGTAATTTCAACAAATAAACGTTAATTTAATATAACAACAAGAATACAAGCAGTTGGTGATAGATTGGAAAGTAATGTCTTTTTAATTGGGTTAATAAAGTTCTGAAATAAAATATAAATTCTCTTTGTGTAGGTATGTGAGAAACAATGAAATGTTGTTATATGTATGTTTGTATGAAAAAGTCAACACGTGTGTGCATGATTCATAGTAAAGAGGATACAAGAGATAGTTAGAAATTGTTTCTTACTATTGGCGGTGTTGCTGTAGTCTGAAGTTTGTCAATGCTGTTGCTTTTAGCATGAGGTTGTGCATGGAGCTTGGTGACAGCTGTGTGTATCCTGTTTGGGGCCGGATTTCATATGTTTTTGTACACTTTTTCCTAATAAAATCAGCTCCAGAATTAAATTATTTATTTCTTCCTAATTGGTCCTAAAAAGCCACATGGTATTTCTTCTACGGTGTCCGCACAATATTTGGGCAGTATCTACCTAAATCATGATGACTAATACAACAAACTTTCTGATTTGTATTCTATGATTTTATTGATGTGTTTTAAGCTGTATGTATTTTCTTGAGTGTGATTGGTTTATGAATATTGTATTTGATATTTTAAAGGAAATAACATGACTACCTATTCTCAACAGCCCCTGATAAATATCTGCTGTAGTGTTAGCAGTAGCTGTTCCTGGAAATCATCCACATTAAATAATGACAAGTTGAATTTCCAGAATCCAGCCATCCTATCCTTAGATCTAAGTTTATCCAGACCTGGATGAGCCTATGGTTCAAATAAACTATTAAGTGGAAATTTTGATAGCCTAAGAGTCCTAGGTCAATTTTGCAAACTAAGACTCAGTTAATGTAGTTTGATTTCAACACTGAAGCTGAGCTACTTCTATTAGTCCAAGTCCATTCTACATCTCAGGAGGGCTCCTGATGAAACTTTTCAACAAGATGAAATATTCTGATAAAGTCCTGAATTGGCTTCATGTCCGGTTTTTAGTACCCAATTTTTCTACTATACAATCTAATTTGGGGTCAGGGATGACATTCAAATCCCCTGTTAAAATTACCTGTTTTGATACAGCTCAATCTGCCGAAATAAAACAAGCCACTCCACATAGTCATTGAGCACATAATCCCCAATGAGATGATGTACCTCATCTTCCACAGAAGGATCTATCATAGAAAACCAGCAAGGATTAGGATTAGGGTTAAACCTGAACTTGCTGAGGCCGCCAATGTCCCAAGGAAACATTAATCTTAAAACCCTATACAGAAGTGAGTGAACAAAAATTGGGACCCTCCCAACACAATATTCTGTATCTCCTCAATAGAGGTGACCATTTGCCTCCTCTACCATGACCAACAGTTTTTGGTTCACAAATCTGTTCACACTATGGTTAAAATTCAGTTTTGTTTTTTACAGATTTTGTATTTTGTCAAATCATGGGTCATACTTGTATCTTTGTTTACTTATCTTTTAAATATAGCTAGCCTCACCCTTTATAAGGGAACTGTTAGAGCTCTTACCATTGGGGTCTTCAAGTGACTGAAGTCCCATAGCTTGATGCTTCACTTGCACTCTACTCAGGACTAGCCAATCCACTTGACTTTTCACACATACAGCAGACAAAAGAGCATTGAGAAATGTGGATCTCAGTAGGGACCCAAACAAGGTCTTTTGGCCAACAGTCCGAGTTGATAACATGCCTGTTACAGGCATGACAGAACTAGAAGTATCAACAATTTACTTATTGCACCCTTTCTGTTTATATATATATATATATATATATATATATATATATATATATATCCATTATGATGAGAACGAAAGTAATATATAAATTCCAACGTTCACAACATTAATCCAAAATTGTTCATAACCATTTTCGATTCTCACCTGTCGAAGTGCAGTTGAAATGCACTGAAACCAAGTTGCATCTTTGTAGTGAGTAAAATGGTTTTGTCTATATGATAAAATTATAATAAAGGAATAATATATATATATATATATATATATATATATATATATATATGTATGTATGTATGTATCTGTGTGTAAAATATATATGTATGTGTGGGCGTGTGTGTGCATATATATATGTCTATATATGTATCTGTGCACATATATATATATATATATATATATATATATATATATATATATATATATATATATATATATATATAGTATATATAAGTATATATGTGTGTGTGTGAGAATATATATATGAAATAATTAAATATATATATATATATATATATATATTTGCGTGTGTGCGTGTGTGTGTGAATGTGTGAGTTTAGTGTATTGGGGCAGGTATTCAAACATATATTGTTAAATATAACAGACAACAAATGTCTATTATATTTGATCCTGAGCCGTTCTAAATTTTGTATTGTTGCTTTAATTTCAGGAGAAAATAAAGACAAAAATTTCCCAACATTTGGATATTTTTTTATTATGCAGTTCCCTGATCTAAGCTTTCAGCTCACATGAGCCATCTTCAGAGTGGTTATATGGACATTTAACCAAGATGTTCACTATCAAAGATGATATTCTATTATGTTGACATAGAAGATTGATATGCAATGATAACGGTCATGGAATAGCAGGCACAGGTCGTAAATTTATAATGCAGTTCTATGATGTCGTACCACGCAAGAGAATGAAATATTAACAACAGAACCATATGTCTAGATGCAATGTAATGTGTTGTGACTAGTTTGATGGTGAATATCTTTGACAGGAGACATATGTTGGATTAGTTGAATTACGCTACTTTGTTGGTTGAAGGAAGCAAGTTATGGAATTTTATTACAAGCAAGAAGAAATATATATATATATATATATATATATATATATATATATATATACATTAAGACATTTTTTATGTTTATACATTCTTTTTATAGATACAAATATTTAATTAAATGCTCTGTTTATAATAAACGGTATTAACAACATTTACCAGCCTAAATGTCCGAGAAATTTTTATAGAAAATATGCATCCTCCGACAGGAATCAAACCTGTATCCTATATTTTTTGTAGTTTAAAAAGAGTAAAATTGTCCTTTGTAGTTTAAAAAGAGTAAAATTGTCCTAAGCACATCAGGTTATATGACAGTTCCGTATAAAAATGTCTTAAAATAATTGTTGGACCATTTCATTATATATATATATATATATATATATATATATATATATATATATATATATATTCAGAGAGTATATTAAAAATACTTTTACATATTGTGGGGGGGGGTTCCTGACACCAAAACAAGGTGAAATGTCTACCATAGTACCTATCCACCAACACATGTGAGGCTGTTCTATAGAACAGGCCTACTAACCAAAAAAATGGCCTACTACCATGACCTTGATAAACCAACACACACTGACCATACCCTCTGACCTCACAACATGCCCACACAAGAATTAGGTCAAATCCTGGCACAACCCTTACACCACCCCATCATCCTGACAACCAACCACTAAAATGGGTATTCCATGCATCCTTCAACGTTTCTGTATGACATATGAACAATAAACGTTGTTTAAAATCTAATCCTCGTTATTCTTTTCTCTTACTACCAAATGCTTATTATAACAAGAGCTACTACTCTTTTAGTGAGTTGTATACATAGTGGGCTGTGTGATTAAAGAAAATTAGTGTATGAAGAAATCATTCCCCACACTCACAGGACTTATTAAATGCATAAGTTACTCAGGGAAACAAGCTTGAATAAATGGACAGTGGAACAGGGACTGGAAGTGATAATAAGCAGACATAGGATAGGGAATTCTTGAGCCAAGATTGCCCACTTTTTCATAGCACCTGACACATAAAAGAAGATATATTTAATTTGTGAAAAAATTCTAAACAACAAATACTTTTTAAAATCTACATTTGATTTCTGATTTTCAAAAAAGTGAGTGTTGGAAAGTTCTGAACACATTTTCATGAATAGATAATATAGATGCTTATTTTTGTATTATTAAAATATATATATATTTTGCATCTCCACTTGATATGAAACTTGACACAATATCAATTATTTAAGATCAACTTTTTTTTATAAAAAATATCTAATTCCATCAAGCTGCAACCATTGAGTGCTGCCTTGATCGTCTTCTATGGAGGTAGATACTGCGTGAAGAAGTTATCCTTTGTGACGTCCCCCCGGTGTTGCTGCGCCAAATGTCTGCCTAGCCACGTCTGTTGTGCTATCCTGTCCTCTGACGACCAACTGGCTTGGTATTGGTCACGGCACCAAACGTGACATTCTAACCTTTTGGTGATTCGGATGGGAATCTGGTTAGATTCGGTATCAGCCTTGTCGTTCCCAGCTTGCCTCCAACGTCTGGTTACCGAAGTAACTGTTTTGATTTCCAGTCTAACCTACCCACGTTGTGAATTGATCTTAGGCAGACGAAATCAATCAGTCGCCGGGCCGTAATGCAAGTCGAGTTCAAACAAGGGTGATATCGCACAAGTATATGTAAAATAAAATAAAATAATAACTCAAAAAGTTCAAATGTGTTAAAAAAAGGATAACAATATTTTATATCTGGTTGCTGAATACAGGACTGCATCTTCTTCACAACCCGCTATATGGATTCGTGACACTTTGTGTTTGTTAGGCGAGTCTTAATATCTTAAGTTGTTTGTTCTTTAAGAAACTGGTTCTTGGTGTATTTTCAGGTGATATTCGTAAAACTTGTTTTGGTGGTGTGAGTCGTTCTTCAAAAATAAATTGTTCTTGATTAGAAGTTGAGGTCGATAATGCACGAATCTTAGTCAGCTTCTGCGAGGCGGGTCTTCAGAGCTCTCAGCTCACTGCAACTGCTTGCCTGTTTGTCTCCAACCCCAACTGCGAACTTCACTCAACTTAACTGGAACTCGAACTGAACTTAACTCGCTGCGACTATGCTTATATGGACGCCGATCAAAACCAGGGTGGGCTTGTCGGGGTTTGAGGTTCCTTGATAATTCTAAGCCCACAATCCACTTCTTTGTTTTTGGTCAGGAAAATTTTATTATTTTCCATTTTTGGAAGTCTTTCATCTTCCCACCTTCTTCTGTTCTCATATTGGTATCTCACCATGCCCTCAGAGGGTGTCAATGGGTTTCCCCTCTCTCTCACAGTGGCATCTCACACCTATCCCTTCAGGGGGGTGCAACAGGCCTCCCCTCCTTCTTCACATGATTACCTCCACCTAACGCTCATGCCACCATTCAGCCAATGGGCGCTCAGCAGCGTGGGTGTGGCCAGACTAGCCTCGGTTTAAAAAATCTTGCTCAAAAAAAAAAATATCTTCCCTTTGTTTTTTTTGTTTTTTTTCTTTCCCTTCCTCGAGGAGACCTCACACCCTAGACTCTTATCTTAACCGAATCACCTGGAATTCGTCAATCAGATTTTCGCCAGCATCAAGTGGGTGGCCATTTGGACGTATTTGCATTCTTGGTGCCAATTACTGATCCGATAAAATAGTTTCGCTATCATAGCCAGCCCTGATAATAACCAGATGCTCCTCTCAATGATATTCTGCATATAGACAAAGGCTTAACCTTTCCTTCATGGTGGTCAGCGGACACTTTTGTTTTTCTCGGACAGTGCGTGCTTAATTAATTTTTATTTTTATCTCTTTAGAATTCTGCAGGAGGTAACTTGTCCAACTTAAAAAAATCTTTCTTTATCATTGCCATGGGCAGATTGGATATATCTTACTCGCCGCCCCGTAACATAAATCAGATTAAATTCTGTGTTTCACCTTCTCGACAATGGAAATAAAAATCTTACCACTTTCCCTGTCAGAAAAATAACACCGCTTAGTGTTTTTTTCGTGATGGCTTCTTATCACCTAAATTTAATTCTCGTCTTTCTTTTTTTTTTTCTTTCTTTCTAGCGACGTAAATAGTGTCACACCTTGGTGTGAATGTTGTTTTGGGCCAAAAGGATAATATTCTGTATCAGATAAAGATTTCATGGTTTTGTGGGAGAATCAGTTTTTCTTATACATGTCAATGGCCACCAAAAATGATGTAGGTATTCACTCACATCATAGGAGCAGAAATTAGCCTCATGTTCACAGAGATAAAAGCATACTTGACAGGAAATAAAATGTACTGAAATAACAGGAAAGCATGGTAAATTATATGTTAATTTCATACAATTTATTTCTATTTTTTTGTGTGTATTTTTTAGGTTACAATTGTTTATGGTACATGTAATTAGAGGAAGTTACTTTGTATTATTACACACCATATCACAGAGAGAAGTTTGACATGTGTTGCCCATACAAAGGTTTGTGGTGAAGAGATTGGATGTAATGTCTTTTGGTAAGATGTCCATATTTCTGGCAGGATCAGTTTTTGTTGCATGCTGGGAGTATTTTTAGTATCTTTATTTTTTATTTAATTTATTTCTAAAAAAGTTTAAATGTTATTGTTTTATTTTATTTATAATTTTCATTATTATTATTTTATATTTTATTTTTATTTGTTTATAATAATAATAATAATAATAATAATCTTACAGCTTCTTTTTCTCTCAGCACCATATATATATGAGGTGGTAATGAAAAGTTCTGATGTTTAGTAAGATATTAAAAAGTGGATTGGTTCAAGAACTTTTTGGCATTGCCTCTTACATAATAACTTTTCAGATACTTTGCCATAGTGTAATGGTTAACAAATTTGGCTCACAGATACTGATCTAGTTTTGTGACCTTGTACCAATTCTTATCTTGCTACCTTGTTTCTCTTTGTTTTCAATAACCTCTTGGCAGACAACCATTAAGAAATAATTATTTTCTTTCCTTTTCAATTGTGTTACAAGTGCAATCACCCTTAGCAAGCAGATGAGACAGAACAGACTAATGCAGCCACTAATGACATGCAGAGGTTTGGTGATGTTTGGTGATTCCCAGAGCCAACTCCTTGATTGTATGACTTTAAGACTCAAGTAGAGGGACCTAGTACTGAGAAATGTGAGACATTTTAAATATATAAAAACAGATGAAACTTGAAATAAACATTTTATTCAAATTAAATATAATCTAAATTTTTATTTTATTCTTTGACTAGCAGTAGAGCACAGTGTTGCCCGGGGATGTAATAGTAAGAGATAGATCAAGTATCGACCATCAAAAAGACTGAAAAATAAAATTGACAAAGATTATTGTTTAAGGTTGACGGTCACGCATGTCTTAATTAGTTTTTTTTTTGTTTTTTACGAATTGGTCAAACCCAAACTCAAACAAAAACATTGTTTTCAATCGTTATGAGTCTACCGATTGAATAGGATTTTATTATAAACAATTGTCTTGTAAATGGAATTTTTAAAGCATCCTGAATGTAAAAATAAAGAAAAAAGTGTGCAAGACAATAAAAAACACTACCTGCCAAAAAAAAAGTGAAGTTTTGTTGAAATCGGTTGAAAAATGTAGGAAATCTGATCCCATATATAAACGAACACACACACACACACAAACAACCTGGGTTTTATAATAAGTATAACTCTATATGAGTTGTCCCGTTTTCATTCACGCGACAGCAATGTCTGTTAATCGTGTTTTCAAATTGATTTCATGCAAAAACAATTGTGTTTTTCCAATTTTTGGCGCTGTCAGAACCACCGCAAGGTAATTTTACGTAGTCCTGTGAAGTTTTGTTGAAATCGGTTGAAAAATGTAGGAAATCCAATCCAATATATAAATGAACAGACACACACACACACACACAACCTGGGTTTTATAATAAGTATGATTACATGCCCTCCCAATATGGATGACCAAGTCTGTCACACCTTTTGCCCCAACCCCTTCTGCATGCTACTGGCAGCCACTGTCAATTTTTGCATTTTATTTACTTACCATCTCATTTGTTGTATTGGATGTCTACCTGCTGTCAATCAAATCAAAGTAAAATATTAATAAAAATCTACACATGTCTGATATAGAAAAAAATTAACGTTTTAGCGATTGTTACTGTTCAGAGTTAACAAGAAAAAAGAAAGTGTGTGCATTGACTTAAAGAATTTATATAGTTTCATTTGTCTATTAAGCCTATAAGAAATAAACCCTATTTCCAACACAATTCCATACCTACATACATACCATATGAGCAAACTTTATTTTCTACCCAATATTAAAGCACAATATTACAAATATCCCCAAAAGATTCCACAATACAACACATTCCATTAAAATATCGGTTAGAAATTATCATCATGTGAAATTGACCAATCAGAGAAAACTAAAACAATCTTTCTCAAACCTACTTTTGGGAAAAATTTGTTATCAAAACACACAAATTTTGACTTTCAAGGAGCAGAGATACAGCTGTCTTCAAGCCAAAAAGATGTGACTGTGTTCCCACAGCGCATGCTGAAAGAAACATGTGTCAGCATCTTCAAAGAAATCATCTCCAACAACAGCATGGATGGCCAGTCAGTGACTTCAAACAAATCATCTCCAACAAGAACCACAATGGTCGGTGAATCTTTGTTAATGATAAAAGTCTTTTCTCAGCCACAACTTTTTTCTGTGAGCCAACTATTCAAAGACTAACTGAACTAAAGACTAATTTTTAATAATTTTTGACTATTTGGAATTTATATATATGTATGTTTGTAAATACAATTAATTTATTTAACAGTCATATCCATATTTTTTTTGTTTTAATTTTATTATTGTTTGGAATTCACACATTCAGATTTTTAATATAACAAAACCTGGACAACAAAATTTCTTTCAAGGCTTTCAATCTCTAGTTGCTTTGCTTCCCTTTTTGGGAAAAGAAGTCAGCAGATAGTTGTGGAGACAAGTTAATATTTTTGTATTGACTGACTACAACCTGTTGCAAAGTCATGTACTTATTTGTTTTAAGAGATAAAGACTACAAGACTTCTACTTTTATACCACACCATCTGTTTTCTACTACATCTGCAAATTTCTAATCTTATTTTAGTTTTAATTTTTGGTGTTTTTTTCCTGAAGAATTTTTTTAGTTTATAGACATACACGTGTTGATCATCGTTTTATGACTTTTTGACATAACACTGAGATCTTTACACATGCAAGTTATTTTAATTACTATCTTTTAGTTAGTATTACCACACATTCTACATGCTTTTTAACATAATTCTTTAACTTTTTTTTTCTTATAAAAAGAAAATCAAATAAATACACATTATGATTAATATTTAAGAAGAGTTAGTGAATAACACAAACAAGAAAAAATAAAATCAATAAAAATACCCAATGGCTAATGAGTAATGACTGCTTCTGTTTATCTCTAGATTTTTTTAATTGAAAAACACATGTCCTATGACTCCCATCAGATGAGTGAATAAAAAAAAAAAAAACATGAGAACTCTTTTTCCTTTTTATTTTCTGTCTTTTTTTTATAAAATTAAAAATTTGGTATTAATTTTGTTTCTTCTCCAACCTTGAAAACTCAAAGTTAATTATAAATTATAATTATTTCCAAGTTAAACTTAAATAATATACGAATTTAAATTGTAATTAATTCGACTGACAGAAAGAAAATACTGTCTGCAATTTATGACAACAACCCAGCCCGTGTTTTTAGGAGGGTGCGTGAAAACTGCAAAGAAAGAGAGAAAGAAAAACAACGAAGAAAAAGGGAAGAGTAATAATTATTAACTAGTAAAAGTAGGAAGAAAGAGAAATGATAAATACGATTAATTTTTTTTATAGATTATGGTTTAATATGTATAAAAAAAATATTAATTAATTTAAAATAAAAACCTGGCCAAATTTTTAACAAAATGAGATATTATTTTTTACGAAACTGTGGCTGTTGGAGCAACATGGAAATGAAGCGAGTTTCATCGTGCGTGGCAGCCATCTTGCAGTGCCACTGGCCACGGATTCGAATCTAGCTGTTCCTTTTCTTTTTGGATCTCTTTATTTTCTAGATTTTTTTTTCTTTCTTGTCCTAACTTATCTGGCACATATTTCTAACTTTCCATTTACACAGTCGACGTGACAGAGACTGTCTGTGCCAGACATCTAGTCAGTAGAGGTGGTAATATTTTTAACGAAGTCAATAATCTACAATGGCCGGTCGTCTGCCTGCCGTTGTCATAGATAATGGCACCGGGTAAGTCTCGTTCTCCTTTTCTAGATTGTTTTCTGTTATTAATTTTATTAAATAAATAAATTTTTTAAATGAACATAGCTTATTTATTGATTCTACTGTATTCTCCTGCGTGTTTCTTACCAATGTAGTATAAATACTCTGTAGTGTATTTAAGCAAAACGTGCCTTGTTTCGATGTGTAACACTAACACGGATGTTAAATGTCAGTTGATTACAAGCTTCTTTACAGCACATAAATCGACAGGCTGTATCATTAAAACTTCTTTTCCGATTTTGCTTCTTTTATTTTAACAGATTAATGCTACGAGCAAAGCTATTTTAGTTTATTAGTACTATGTGTTTTAATGAACACATTGATTTTTACTTTGATTTTTTTTTTTTTTTTCATTAAACCTCTTCCTGAAAGTAGTTTGTAAAACGTCCATTCTTATTTACAGATGTTAAAATATCAATGGTGACACTTTCACCAAATAATTAAAGCTTAAATCCCAATTTTAGTCACTTTATTATCCTTCTTTCAATAGTTTTATAAAAAATACTAGAATAGATCCAGTTATGTGTTCATGCATAACTTTCTAAAAAATCTCGACTTTAAAAAATAAAAAAATAACTTACCGAATAATTTCACTTATTATACATAATTTATTTATCAAACTTCATGGTCATCTTATCATCCCTAACTAAATGAAATGTAAAAACTTGTTTATGAAGAAATAAATATAGGTAACTTTTTGTCAAATTATAAACATGTATTTTCTAAAAAGACTATTGTTTACTAGTTTAATTTTGCATGTAACTTTTTATTTTATAGTTACTTTACAAAACAATTTTGTTGTCTTTTTAAAACTTCTTAAAACTAAAAGTAATCAAGCTAAAAAAAACTATGCATTGACTAGTAAAGAAAATACTGAAATGATTGCTAAAAAAAGATTAAAAAAAACGATCATTTAATTACTAAGAAGTAGGTGTGTCTTTTTTTTTTTTTTTTTTTTTACAAATAACAAGTAAAATTTATTAAATTAAATTTCCTTTGTTTGTTTTGTTTTTTTTAAATTGTATCTAATTGTATCTCATTTGGATAGATATTCACTTTTGAGATCCATAAATTACATTATTTTGCTATGATAACCAAATGTTGTTCACTATCTGGTTTGCACCATATCGTGGAAACACGCCCTCTCTCAACAAAATTTAAACACTTTGCTTTGGTAGCAAACACAATACCAGCAAAATTGAATGAAGAGAGTGAAATTGATAATAGAAAATCAAACGTAAAACTCACAAAAATCTTAAAATAAATCACAACTTAGAATTGTTTGTGCCTTAAAATAACCAAGAATTAAAAAATAATTTTTCCAATAAATTTATTTGCTCTGTAGTGTAAAAGTAAACATTTCTTTTCAATCTTTTGGTTTTACTTTTCTAACACATACTTCGAAGGTGTAGCAAATATATTTTTGCCTTTAATTTTTTATTTTATTTTCATTCAATGAAAGGTGAAGGTAGATCTTCAGCGAAACTTTGATCTGTACAGTACACTGTACAGTGTACAGTGTACACAGTTCGCTCTCATTTTTTTAAGGGCGTGGTTGAACATTTTAAGTGCAGTTAATATATATCGGTTATCCTCTTAGGAAAATTGAGTCTCTAACTTTAAAAAATACATTTAAAAATTTATTTGGGGAACAAACTAAGTTTCATGGATTCTTTCTAGTTGTAAATTATCATGTACATTTTATTGAAGATTGGAAAATTACTGATCAAAACTTCGTCTAAGTGATTTCGGATAATTTAGCTGTTGTAGTAGTAGTCTTTACTTTTTATTAAGAAGTTGAGATCTTATAAATTTTCAGCGATTGTTTCGCTCAAATGAGAAATCAAAGGTTCGATGATTTTAACATTTTTGAGTATTTTGACTTTCTTGATAACGAGTGCAATAAGAAGATTTATCATCTTATGAGTTTGAGATTTTTTCAAATAAAACATTTTCTTTCTCTCTGGGTTGAAAACAACACAATTTTTCCTACATCATGTCCATTGTAAATGCTATGTTTGCTTATTTATTTATTATTAACTAAAGATTCCCTCTAAATCCAAGAACAAAAATTCAATGACAAAAACTTGGAGGGGCTTAAATTTCGAGGAAATAACATGTGGTTTTTTTGTTTGCTTTGAATCCTTTTTTTAAAATTTACTTAAAAGTTTAAAACACTTTCTTTAAAGAATAATACATAAATATTGTTTCGTAATTCATAAACATTTTTAGTTTATTTGAATATTATAATTTTGAGCTTCTGAATCACATTGGCAGTTTTTTTTGTCTGAAGAAATGTCTCGTGATCTCAATGTGGAACGAGTTTATTGAGGGTTTTTTTTTTTTTGTCTTTTTAAAACATTCATTAACTGAACATCTGAGATGTCCTACTAGAACAAAAACAAAATCTTACATTTTCAGTTCTTAGTTGAAAAGTTAAAGAAATTTTCTGAAGATAAGTATATAAAAAATACTTGGAGATTCAATATAGAAAGTCTTTCTTTACTCACGTGTCAGTTATGAGTTAACCTATTTTGAATTATGAGATTCCCTAGAGAGACTTTTTTCTTGTATTATGATTGAAGATCTAATAATAAAATGCCCATTAAAAAAGTAATGAAGTCTTTTTCGTGATCTTATGTTGCCGTTTAGACGTGCATGGTTTTCAGTTCTTTATTATTTATTTAGTCTTTTTTTTTTTTTTTTTTTTTTTAAAGAAAATGCAACGAACACTGAGGGGTTTTTTTTAATTATAGTAACTTTATATAGTACCATCCACGAAATGGTATAATAAAGGTTCTTAAACTCAAAAATTAGTTCCAAGATTTGTTTTTGAGGTCAGTACAAATTTAACATTGTAGTAAACAATTTCAACTTTCAATCTTAACTAAGTTTAAAAACCCTTCCCATAGGAAATATGTCTTGCTTAGTAACGTGATGTTTGTTCCTTGATGATAAACTTATGATAAACACTAACTGTTAACTTCCGTCAGTTATACAAAAACCTAACTGTTGTTTAGCTTCAAGTGTCCCGGGAGACTGATCTCTCTCTCTCTAAATAGACATTCCTTTTTGACCTTTACCTTAACAGTTAGACTGTGAATAATACTCTACGTAACCACCCGCTTTAATATTGTCCATCCACTTCTCTCTTGGTTTCGTGATAAGGATGAAACCAACATTTGCTTCTCCTCGGTGAAACATTTATTTATTTTTTAAACTTAGCTTACACTACTAAGTACTTACAGTATGAAAGCGTTGACTCATTTTTTAATTTTTTTTTTTTTTTTTTTTGTTAATAATAATTGAACCCATTTTGTTCCCGGTTACACCAAAGAAACTAAATGGAAAATAAAAAAACTTGATTCAATTTAAAAAAAAAAAAATTAAATAGTTTTAAAAAAGCACACGCACAAGAAAAGTATTCAATTCATAATTTCTTCGTGTTTTTGTTAAATGCTAACGGAACCGAAATTTCCTCTATTCTCCTCTTGAACCTCCAGATTTAAACATTTGGTTTCAGATTAACAGATCAGGATTGTACAATAAATTGTTATCTAACTGCCCCCTTCTCATTTAACCCACACACTTATACTCAGAAAAGTGCTTTGTGTGTTACCGGTCTTGGTTTCATAATATCCGTGTACTGTAGTGTCTGCTAGTCTTCTTCGTATATTCAGCTGTGTTCTGCCTATTTAACAAACCGACCACACCTTCTGCTATCTTTTTCATCCTGGCAAAATATCTGCAATCTTCAGTAATCGAAATAAAATTTGGTTTCCTGCTATTATATAAGTGGCCTTATGTTTTAATATTGAAGCAACTGAATGCTAGGGAAAGCAGTCAGCTGAGAAATGGGGAAGTCTGTCTGTCTGTCTGCTTGTGCCTAGTGCACCACATGCTTGCCCACTTCCACATTTTTTTTTCTTCTCTTTTCACATTTAGACAACACAAGTAATCCAACACTGCTTCTTGCTTACTAACTCTTGATAATATCAGACTAAAGGATTGGTGTCCAACAAGAAATCCTAGGTTCAACTTGATGCTACTTTACACAAAACATTAACAAGAAAAGACTTTATGGCTGATTTTAATATTTGTAGAAACCCTCAATATCCTAAAAATTAGAAATATATAAAAACATCCTGTCTCTTCTAAGATTTTTTTTAACATGAGGTGGGGAGGTGTTAACAGGTGTGATATTTCATCACAATTATCAAGTTAAAGTTCCTTAAGCAACTCTTGATGTGATACTTGTAAAATCCACAATATTATGTACAAAATTGTATACTCTCATGTGTACACAGTATAAAAATACTGGTTCATATGATTGTAGGCATCTTAACCATTGTTCTTTCTATGACCAAATATAATATCACTTATCTCTACATAATCTTTGTCCTTTACTTTTGGTACAGCCAGATATAGCACAAGCAGGCCTGTTTTCAAAAAATAGTATTTCATTTATTATTTTTAACACCTAGTTCAAAATGTGCAACTCTCCCCATAAAAACAAAAAAAGAGGGTGTCTGTGTGTTAATGAGCAAGTTAATATAAACTTGACATATTGTAAGACCATCACACACACACACACACACACACACACACACACTTTCTTCCATAAAGACATATGAAACTAATTGATATCTGTATCTGTCTATATTTCTGAGATGAGGTATTATGTACACTATTTACATTATTCAGACTATTGTTCTCATCTTTGTCACCATATTTATTACAATGTTTTGGCCGTTGTATGCTCCGGCCTTCTTCAGGTGGTAGGAATATCGAACTGAACGCTTTGTTTTGTTCACTGGAGTAGACTGTTCTAGTTCCACGTGCCATGTCTAATGAATGTCGGTTATCAGTTATCTCCTGCTTAATTCCCTCTCCAAGTTCTCCCCTGCCTTAACCAGGTATTGAACTCGCACTCTTTGGGTCCTGTCGCTGGATCTAATTAATGCCTTTATCCACTGTGTCGTGTGTCCTCAAGGACACATGGCACAGTGGATAATGGTTAAGGTGGTGGAAAACTTGGAGAGGCAATTAAGCAGGAGGTAACCGATAACTGACATCTATTAGACATGGCATGTGGAACTAGATCAATCTACTCCAGTGAGTGAAATAAAAGGCTCAGTTCGACATTCCAACCACCTGAAGAAGGCCGGAGCGTACAACGTCCAAAACGTAATAAATATGAGGACAATAGTCCGAATAATGTAAATGATATCTTTTTAAATTCATCAGTTATATAATACTTCATGTATTTATTAAAGTTTGAACTATCTTAAAGAAACTTTGAATACTCAGTATATGGAAAAAGTAAATATAATTTAAATTTCATTTGTGGTTATAATTAAGTGAATAAATGTAAATTATTTTTCTTAAATTTATAAATTACAATATCACTGAAAATAAATCCTAACCCCATCTTTTTGTTTTTAACCACTTTGTATAAATTCATTCTGTCATAAGCTGCTTTAAAGGTAATTTCTATGCAACCAGTAAGTTTTTATGGTTTGGGTTTACTAGTAGAAATATTAAACTGGCCAATTATTTCTTTTTACTTAGCTAAGCAATTTTTGAAGAGAGAAATGCAAAAAGATTTTGATTTACACAAGCAACCAGTTTAATATTTTAAAAATTTGCAATATACAAAAATATATCTTATAATTAAAACACCCTACTATTAAATAATATTACAAGATTATTTTTCTTTGTGTGTGTAAAGAAAAATTTGTAAAATAAAAAAAATTTCCTAGTTGAAGAGTGAACACTGTTAAATATAGTTATTCTTGTGCAATTTGATTAAGAAATGTTTACCAATTTTATGAATATATAAAGGCAAGCTATGATTTATCTACCATTTGACCTTTTATATTTGGTTCAGTTAAAAGTTCAGGAGTCATATTTTACTTTTTTGAAACCTGTTTATTTCTACTTTTTCAATCTAAATTTGATGGAGGGACAATACATTGTTACAAAGAATAGGGAGATGAAATAATGTTTATAAACTACAGAGGCTACAGCAATTATCTCCTTGAGAAAAGTTCATAAAACAACTCTAGTAAATTTTATACTTGTCTGTTGTTCAGGCTGCTAAAGGCTGTCTCACCAACATGTAATTTTAAAACTTGATTTTTATTAACTTGGTCTACTATTTAGTACATGACTAAGTAATAGAATATTTCAACGTCAGTAAAAGCAAATGTAACATTATATCAGAACAGCTGAAGACTAGACCACAATGTGATGGTCTTTAGTTAAGTAAATGCTAGAATTTTTCTTGCTTATTATCATGTAGAATTGTTCCATTTTATATTTAAATATACAATGTTATAATACATTTGAAGCAAGAATAATCAAATAAGATTATTTTTTTATAATTTTGGGGGCAATTTGACATTTGGGCTGTAACATTTTCTTAGCTAGAAGTAGTTTCTCTGAACTTTTTTTCTAAATTATTAGTGCTGCTCTTATACAATCCTATTGATTTCACCTCTGTTATTAAGACATTTAAATTAATGTACTAACCAATTATTCTTTTGCTTCTTATATTTTCAATGTTCACAATCTGCTGAGAGAGAAAAGCTTGTGTTTTGTTAACTCTTCAGTTTTAATTGATTTTTATCTTTTTTATTCAAAGTAATTAAAAAAAAACAAAATAGAGAAGCACTAGAGATAAAAATACTGACATTTCCAACATGTATATATTCACAATACTTTTAATCCAAATGCATTTTTGTTACATCTTCAGAAATATAAGATGTTTTATTTTAACAACAAGATTACTAAGAAAATAGTTGATTAAAAATGGGGTTAACAAACTTTTTAAAATAAATAAAATCTACTGATAAGTATAACTTTTTCTCTCTAAATTCTCTATAACTGGCTATGAATTGAATTCTTATTAATGGCATTATTATTTTTAATAAAAAAATTTCTAAAGCTCAATATCAAACAGCAGCTTATGAGAATATAGGCATGCATAAAAGCATTATACAGCATTTGCTAGTAAATTCATTTGCCTCTTCTAAGTAAAATAACTTCTTATAGGTAAGGGCTTGTAAAACTTTACTATTTATCATGTTCTTGATAAGGAAACAGTAATAGTTTACTTGTGACATTTTAGTATGACAACTCTTTCTGATTGAAGTATAACTTAACAAGTGAAGTTTATTAATATATTTATATCTAAAAATTCTAGTTTATAGTTTTACAGTGCTACATAGCAGCCAGTCTCTGTTATATATTCACAAGATATTATAAAATAGGGTTTCAATCTTGTTTTTTCAGCAATTTTAACATATCTAGCTAAAAGAATAAAGATGTTTCTTTTAACTGGTTTGATTATTTCATAGCTACTAAACTAAGGAAGAATAATATATCTTAATAAGATATTGAAAGGAAAATGATAATAAAAATGTTTAATACCTAATCCTAGCAATTATTTTAGAATTGCTGCTTCCAAATAATTTAGTGTAGGCACCTCCACTGAATTTTCGATACCTAAGTTTTAAAATTAAATTTTAAAAATGAAAAAGCATTCTAGATGATTTCATTCTAGTTTTAATTGAAAGCTAAATGATTAAATTTATTATTTCAAGTAAGTAAAATATTCTGGTCTATTTCAGATAGAAATTATATAGATTAAAATGTCAAATAATTGCTTGATATTTTTTCTTTTCTTTTTTTTTTAATTTTCTTAAAAGCGGTCCTTTTCTTAATTTTTAAGAAATTTGTAAACAAACATATTTATCAGGTTTTAAATTCTTTAAAAATTATAGATTTGTGACATGTTATTTGAGTAAAATTAGAAAATTTAAAATTAAATTAATCTGAACTGAAATAAATATTACTTATAGCATAAAAAATCAATATACAAGCATTTCTTAACGATGGATTCCTCTTTGATCTTTGTTGATTTATGGAGAAGGACTTAAGATGATGACAGCCTTTATGGATGATCAGAAATTACATATTTACAAAAACTAAGTGAATGTTTTTTGTTTTTTTTTTTTTAGTTTTTGAATACTTAGTAATTTTTGCAAATTAACCTATTTTCAGCAATTATATTTTATTGACTTTGAGGTTAGGTTTTTAAGAAGCTTTATGAAATTTGCATTTTGTCTCTAGGTTCTTAAGTTTACTACCTTAAAAAAAAAATTAATTAATTGAAGTATGATCAAAATTAAAATAAATACATAAAATAATATTTAGTGAAATAGCAATTAAAAAGAAAAGTACAACTTTTTTATATTTTGAAGGGATAATTTGCAAAGACGTTAATGATGAAACAGAAATGAATTAAAAGTGAAATAATTGCAGTGTGTCAGACAACACTTAAATCACATGACCTTTTTAAGGATTATGTCCTCTATAGATTCTCATAGGTAGAAATTAGGAACGTTTTTTCACTAAAAATTATTTTTGAAATATTCAGGTTCAAACGACTGTTGTGAGCATTTCAAATTTCGATTTGTAAATTTACATTTCACTTAAAATGTCATCAAATTGCATTCCTGAAAGCAATGAAGAATTTTAATTGATTTTTGAACTATTATAATTAAAATTTTGTAAAAATTTATTATTCATCAAAAAAATTTTATTCCTTCAGACAATGATGTCCTTAATATAATTTATTTACAAAAGCAATTAAAAGCTGTTTTAATTAAATGTCATAGTTTTATTGCATTTTTTATTTTACAATTCAGAGCAGATTTTTGATGAAACAGGTAACTGTTTTACAAAAAAAAAATTGATTTACTTTCTCCAAAGAGTCCTGTTTTTAACTAATAAAAAAAATCCCCTACTTAAAAATTTAATTTCTCAAAAGTTCATGAAATTATGTAAGTGGGTTGTAACATGTAAAAAAAAAAAAAAAAAAAAAAAAAAAAAAGTTTTTGTACCAAGATTTTCTAAAAATGAAAATTTCAAAAATAATTTTATTAATTTCTGAATATGTCCTGAAAGTTTCATTATAATCTCAAAATTATTTGAATTTTGCAAGAATTTCCAAATCAATGTGTGTTTCCTCGGAAAAAGCGCAAAATAAACCCTTTTTCTCTAGTTTGTTGCTGTCATAAAAAAAAAAAAAGAAAAGATTTTTAACCAAAATTTCAAATGTGCTAGATAGGAGTAAAAAATTTCAAAAAATAATAGAAAAATACTTTGGTCTTTCCCATTAATAATAACAAACATTTTGATCACAAAACTGTTTTTATTGAGTTTGGGGCCTTTTTCATCATGCTATACTGTTTTTACATGACCTGGTGGAGTTACCTAATCTAATGTATGTTATAGCATTTTATTTTCATCTACAAAAAACCGTCTTTCAAGAGTTCAGAAATATTTAAAAGAAAAATCTAATTTAATCATTTTAATAAAATTCTTTAATAGTTTACATTTTAGATTCAATGAAATCATTGTATTTTTATTTATTTATTTTTTTTTTTTTTTCTGTAGGCAGAAAATGCTGCGTATAAGATCCATTATCCTGTAATTTCTATTCTAAGAATAATTTTACTGAAGTCAGAAAAGAATAATCATAAAAGAAAATTTCTAGTGGTTGACATCATTTTCTAAATATTCATATAAATAAATTCTTACTGGAAAAAAAAAAAATAGTATTTTTCTAAATGAATGTTTAGGTTTTATATTTTCTCAGTGTTTTTGTCTATGCCTGCTTCCACATTGTGTATAGCTGGTTGGTAAATAAAAAAAAAAATTGCTTCTTTTGTTGATTTGGCACTAAAATCTTGCTTAAGTCAGCAGCACATGTTCTGTTTGTACTAACCAATGCCATATTGCATTCTTTACTTTCTTTTTTGTCTTTTTTTCTTTTCTTTTTTTTTTTAACTCATCCTCACCCCCCCCCCCCCAACACTGTAAAGTGACTAAGTGTGATTTAACTACTTGACCACCATATTCTTCACTTGCTAGTGTACATTTGTTAGAGTAGAGGACTAAATGCTAAGATCTGATGAACCAGGTCTGTGATTCTAAACTAAAACCTTCCTTTTGGTTGAGTCTAGTATTTGCAAAAATATATAAATATCTGTCTACTAATTTTAAGTATTTCTATAGTTATCAGTCATTTTAGTGCAGATTTTAAAAATAAAAAACTGATAACAATTTTTGCCATCATTTTTGGATCAACATTTTATCCTTAAGGCAAATAATTTGAGGTTATGAACCTCATCAACCTAGAGCTGAAAATAGAATCTTTGTTCACTTGCATTCCAATGATGCTCTAACAGTAGAAAACAACATTGTTATTGTTTAGTAATTAAAATAAGCTAATGCTAAAAACATATGGAAATAGATTTACAGAGAATGTACTGTTTGTCGAACAGTATGTACCAGTTTATTAGTAAGATGGAGCAAGTCAATTTTGATATTTTAAATTTTCTGTTTATCTTGATTTAACTCGGTTTGAATTTTACTATGACTGGATAGGTACTTCTCTTGGTAAACTTGTTACACTCAAAAATAGACTATCTAGTGTTTATTTCTCTTTTTCATTCTACTAGTTCTAAAAATTAGATTTTCCATTTGGAAAAGAGATTTTGGTTTCAAACAGCATAGATTTTGATGAGCAGTCTTAATACAAAAAAAATTTGATCGTTTCTTTACGATTGCTTAATGATTTAGCAAAACTAACCAAAAAAAAAGAGAAACATGTAGATTTTTCTTTAAAACAAAATGTTTATTCAAAATTAAAAGAATAAAAAAAAGTAACTATTTTCTCTGTCTGATTTCATCATAATAGATGATGTAAATAAAGTGGTTTGTACACTGAGAAAATTAAATTACTGGTTGGATTATCTATTATTAATTAGAAGAATTAATATATTTGAGGTTGTATGCAAATGAAATGTATACGATCTTGGTTTCACTACTATTCTTGCTTGTTATCATCTGTTGATACACAATGATATCAATTACCCTAGATATGTGATAAAACTTGAGTATTATTACTGGAAAAAAATGAATATTAAGCACTGTGGTATGAATTCTTGTCATAAAGATCATAATCATATGAAACACATTTTGTCTTTGTGTGTATTAAGACTTGCATTGTAAATTTATTGTTGAGCTAAATATAATCAAATTTCATTTCTGATAGAAAAAACTGCATTTTAATCAAATGTTCAAGAACAGTGGGGTGGGGGATTATTTTCTAATATTAGCAAAGAAATCAGTCTTGTTTTCTGTTTCATATTTAAGTGTTATGTAACAGTAAAACAATGGATCATTGATGAAGTTAATTCACATTTAGAAGCTATTAACTCCATAGTCCCAAGTAATATTTTTGAAGAATTTTCAAAATAAACTTTTTCTATCAGATATAATTATCATTATTGGGTTTTATTATAGAAGACCTTCATTTCCACTGTCGGGAAGTTTTTTTGTCTACTCTGGCTCTTATCCTGATGTAGATATGAAATTTCTCTCCCGCTCACCATATGCTATGTTCCTTCTGACTATAGATGATCATGTTTTTCCATAGCTTCCTTTTTACTACTCTTGGCAATACTTTCTCTTTCCTTTTTTTTCTCTATGTATTTGTTCCTCTGTTCATTTGCACCTACTTTTTAATTAGGTTTTTCATTGTTTTCATTTATTGCCTTCAATATGCCCTATGAGTGCTAAATTTTCCAATCCTTCACTCCTCATTATGTATCCCAAAAATGTCAGCAACAGTTTCTTTAGAGTTTCTATCTTCCTTAAAACTTCTTTATTCATGACATGATCTTGACATAATATTCTTAACATTTCATTGGTAGAACCACACATTGGTTGCTTCAAGTCTTTTTCATTTGTGATGAAATTGTCTAGCTATCATTGCAATATAGGAGAGTAGATATCACATAACAGTCCATCACTTCTTTGTTTCTTCTTTTTCAATCTCTTAGTACTTGGCATCTGAAAACATCTTTTATTATTCATATGTTCTTTCAGATTTGTATCTTCTACTGTTCCTTTTTGCTTACAATTAGGCATTCCATCATATCACAATAGTCTTTTTTTTTTTCTTTTTTTTTTTTTTTTGCTTTCCTTAATTGCCTGGTATAATAGTTCTTTTGTTTCACATCTGAAACTGCCATCTGCATTATTCACATTTAAATGCAATATTAATCATCATCATCATCATCTGTTTTAATTTTTGTTCTTTTATTGTCCTCTCCTTAATATTTTTTCTCATATTCTTTCATGCTCAGTTACCCCTTGTGTCTTAGTAGCTTTATTAGCATGCTTGGAATGAAATGATTAAAAAATAAACATGCAGGATATTATCTGCAGCTTTTGTTGTTGTTATTACAACAATTTGGCTGTTTAGTTTTTTCTGCATAAATATAGCATTATTTGTTTCCAGTTCGATTCTGTTACAAGTTTCATTCATTAGTATCCTAGTTATTAATTATATGGATCCTCAAGCCGACTGGTCAAGTTAAGCTTGCATTTGGTTGCATCTGATTTCTCTGGCAGCACTATGAAAATTAGTTCTACTTAGATATTACAGTATTTTACCACTATGTTAGCATTATCTACTACCTAATGTAAAAAATTTAATACCTCCATTTCTTTTCTCGGAATGACTTGCACAGTTATCACTTGTTTCCTTTTAATGTGTTCCACTTTGAAGCCCTCCCCCCCTAACATGAAACCCCAAAGCTTCTCATTTGTTGTTTACTGTTACCATATTTATTTTTATTTGGAAAATGAAGTTACTGTGGAGTCTTACCTCTTGCAGTTTAAGAAAATTGCTTTAGGTTTCTTTAATCTTTGTAATCTTAATCTCATTTTGTATATAACAAGTTGGGAGGGAGGAATCATTCCTGCAGTTAGTGCCTGGGCATGTCTTAATGTATGAAACTGCATTTCTAAATAATTTTTGAATGGTCAAGTATTAGGTTGGTGCAAAAATAATGACGTTTTCTCACATAGTAACATATGTGAGAAAACGTCATTATTTTTGCACCAACCTTCTCTGGTGCTTGGTGTCTTCCTATGCTTTTCAAGATCAAAAGTACTATGGACATTTAAACTGAGTGTTATTTGACTATTCTCTCTGCACATATTTTTCTCTGTGCTTCTTGCATGATCAAAGTCCATATTTACTGACCATTCTCCTGTTCACTTCCTATTTTTACCTTTAAGTTCCTCATGATCCTTTACTATATACAACAATCCTAAGTCACATCAGGGGAATGTTAATTTCGGCTTCCCTCTGATTATGTTTCAGATCACCTTTGCTGGTATGCAATTGTATCAATTATCCTAGGTACTTGCTAAAACTCAGCTATTATTACTGAGAATGAAATCTCTAAACACTGTTCTGAGTTCTTGTCACAATCATATCTTTGTTCTCAGTATTATCACCATTATACAGCAGTTGATGAGGTAAATCTTTCTCACATCCATGCACACACACACACACACACATTGTCCATCTCTTTTCAATCAACTCTTTTTACTTTTATTTTTTGTATTGAAAATTAACTCCTTAATTTCTGGGGGAAAAAAAAAGAAGCATTCTTAACAATGATCTAAAAGAAATGCTATTGTCTGTAGCTTATAAAGTTAATTTTAAAATAGGTTCTAATCAATGCTATATAAATGCATATGGGTACAAGAGGAAAGTAAAAAAAAAATACCACTACATTAAAAGAGAAGAACAATTTGTAGAATCAACTGACCGTTTTTTTTCCTCTCTCATCACAGCTCAATCAAGGAATTAAAATGTTTTGTACACCAACTAAAAAAGAAGTGTTGGTGGGGGTAATGAGGAAAAGAAGTAGGCCAGTGTCAATAATATATTGCCACACATCTACTTATAAACTGATCACACTAAGACCAAGGAAATACCTATAAGGTATATTAGGTATTGCCTCCACTGAGACCCAACAACTTTTGTTTACACAACGATGATTCTCGATTTAATATAAATTGTCTCGAGAACTTTCAAGTAATAGCTGTAATGTGATCTATTAAAACACTGAAAATATGTTGACTGCAAAATAAGATTTCCTTACACTAGTAGAGATTTGTTTAGAAAATCTTGCACCAACCTCTCCAATTCATGACAATCTTAAATATACAGGACATTGGGGACCAAAAACTTTTGGTTTATGAAACTGTGTAATCATAGCATGAATGCTAAGTTGTACTACACACATTGATAGCAATTGTCGTTAAAGATTTTCTTAAAGTCTAATTCCTGTTTTTAGAACAAATCATTAAGGCACAATGGATTAAGGTCTTAATAAGTAAACCTTTTGCTTGTAAAACCCCCATGAAAATATTTGCCATCACAGGACCTTAAAGGGACTACCTATAATGACCTCCCATCAATTTATCTGTGCATCACATTATCGAAGCTGAACTCCACAGATATAGTGGCAAGCCTAATCATTAAAAACAGTTTGAGTTATAGGAGGAGGAGAAAGATTATTGTAATACAGAGCATCAGCACAAATGTCTGTTTCCTGAAGCAAAACACAATAGATTGCTAATGTCAAATGAACACATAAATTTGTCATCAGAATTAAATGAACAATTCTGCATGTAATTGGCAAATGCAAATGAATCTTTATAATTTTCTGTATATATATTTAACACAGCCAACCATTTTGTCAAATTATGTTGTACAGGGCCAATCATAAATAAAATGGACTGCATCAGGACATTGTCTTTATGGGTCTTTGGTAACCCATATAACTAGGGCCTCAAAGAGCCTCCTTCACAGATATCAACCTGGAGTACTTTTTTTTTTTTTTTTTTTTTTTTTTTTTTTTTTTTTTTTACTAATTTGAACAAACATTTTTGAAGATTTAAGCCCAATTTTAGTTTTATCAACTGTCTCAGTTGGACTCCAATTTGACAAACTTCTGCTTATCATTAAGTATTGTCATAAACTTACTCATGTAATCATTGATTCAAAATATCCCCCTTTACTGTGATTGTAGTTTTTTTCTTTTCTAATTTCCCCTTGTCCTTTTCTTTTTGTCTGTTTTTATAGCATAGATTAAATTTTGTACCTCTAAATAAAATCTTTAAATTTGGTCGTTTATTCTTAATGCAGATGGAAAATTTAATTTCACCATTGTAGTTCATAAAACATAACTCAATATTGCAAATATTAAATTAAAGAAATAATTTTCTTATCTAATTTAAAGCTAGTTTTAGATACCACCATTATCTATGAGCTAAAAACTATCTGGGTAAAATTGTAGGATTTTATTACTTAGCTCTAACAGAAAATACAACTTCCTGTTTAAGTTTTGATCTTTCACTCCCTCCCTAGCTCTCTCACTCACGTGCGCACACACAATGCTACAACATTTTGTGTGTGGGCCTTGTTCAGTTGGTTTTTTTCACTTATCCTGGGATGGGCCATTTACTCACTTGGGGATGAGCTAAGCCAGCCAGTTAGTCACCTACTAACCTACTTCTTACATTTGTCTAATTGTATTCCTACACAGAACTACAACAGCCACTAAAAATTACCATTCTCATCAGTAACCATGATTATCCATCATTTAAAAGTATACATTATTGTCCAATGCTGAATACAGTAAACAATTTCAATATATATTTTCTTCAGTTTAACTTGTATATGTTTTGATTATTTATGAGTGTTTTTTGGCTCATGTTCTATATGTGAATTTTGCAATATATAGATAGATATATATATATATATATATATATATATATATATATATAATGGTGGGTAAATGAATGATGACAAGATGGGAAAACTTATTAATGACACATTTTATTCTGAGAAGGAATATCTTCAGGTTCTATGAATTGAATCACTCTTGTATATATCAAAAATTGGGGAAGAAAGTACAATTACCAGTACAGTTGACATCAAAATGTTAAAGGTGCAAAGGCACTCAGCCTTTAAATTTGTTAACTTTGCACCTCTCGTTCTTTCACTTTTGTAGTTATTGTAATTAATTATACCATATTGAATTTCATGAGGAAATGTATAATACTGGCCATAATTTTTTCTATAGAAAATTCTGAAATTAGTGCACTTTCAATACATTTTCCCTGTAATAAATTTATCAAACTCCCATTCTTTAAATCAAAATTATGGCCTGACCTATTTATGATGAAAGGATTAACACATTGAGTGTAAATGTTTTGTAAAAGATCTCTTATCTTCATATAATTTTTTTATCTAAATTCTTTGATATTTCACCAATGTATTTCATGTGGCATGTTTTTGTAATGTTTTGTAAATTACTGAACGTAAGTCTGGAATTTCTAGAAACTGATCCTTTCCAAAACATTTTAACTAAAGAATCAACATGTTTCTTGATATATTGATAATGCTTTATTAATATTTAAGAGCACTTACAATTTGTAGCTCTCAGTATTTATATGAAGAAAAATATATTGAAAATACTTAAACCAATAAATGCTAATTATTTCATATATAATGCAAAGAAGAAAACTCCTAAAATGGACAAAATCCACAAAGAAATTAACAGAAATAAACTTGATAAACCTAGGCACAGGGATATTATCTACCAACTGAATAACAATTGCAATTGAAAAGAGTTTATTCAATCTTAATATAAAATTTGTCACAACTACTTGAAAAACAATAAGTGACTTAAACACACAATAACATGAAGCAGAAATTTACAAAACTCCTTTCTTTTTACAATTATTGGAAAGATTTGAAAAAAGATCTCATATAAAATCTTGTCATGTAATAATGATGAAAAACAAGTATTTATTTTTCATAAAGAACCAGTACTTTTTGACAATCTCATTCCTTGTCAGTGCATATAATTCAGTGGTGAATATTTATCATGTGGATAAAATAGTGGAAAATTTAGATCAAAATGCAGCTAATGATTTCATGTCAGGTGAGATGCTTATTGATTCCTCTCTTCCTTATGTATGTGTATATATATATATATATATATATATATATATATATATATATGTGTGTGTGTAGATGCTGAATATTTTTAAGCCTGATCCAATTTCCAAAATACGATGAAATGCCAGATTTGGGGGAGGAGTAGAGTTTCTTGGTGGTATCAAGAACTCTCTATACCTGTGTGTGTAATATATAAAGAAAAAATAAAAGTAATTTAAAAAAATAAAAAACTGAGATGAAACTAGTTCAAATGTAGTTTCTCTTATATTACAGCTAAAGTAAAACTCAAGATGCTCAACATGAATCCCATTTCATTTACTTATGTAGATTTTTCATATATATATATATGTGTGTGTGTATGTATTTTCATTTTACTTGTGTTTTATATATCTTTAATATCTGAATAGATCTCATAAGTATAGAGTGACCTATAGTTTTATGCATGTAATTTGAATTCTAAAGACTGGTTTGTCAGATGAATGAAAAGAATTATAAATGGAAATTTATTTGCTCCACTCTTAATGAAGATTTCTACAAATATATGAAATTAGGTACCTTGTCAAAAGCAAATGAATCCTGAAAATCATCCCCCATCATAATGTATCATTTTAATTCTAATAAAGGATTATTAGAAAAAATTTCCAATTCCAAGTTTTGATTTGTTAGTCATTAGTTTCAAAAATTGTTTTTTTGAGAATATTCTTTGAGTTGATTCTTTGAGTTGATTTTGATAAATAAAATGTTTTGGGTGGCAATGGTTTTTATCTGTGATGATTTGTAGGGTTCTGTTTAGTTGAATATAAATTTACATTTATAAAATGATAACACAATTCCATGAAGAGGATGTTTTCTTGATATCCTCACCAATCATTAATATTGTTGTTGTTGTTGTACAAAGTGTGCACTTGCTTCAGTTTTGGTATTTAAAAATAAATAAAAAATAAAGTCACGTCTGTATTAAAGATGTTGATTTAAGAATATACAAATCTCAGTCTTATACATATGACATGTTAAATCTAGTCTTATCTAGTTCATTGAAATCACCAAATATATCGGATAATTAACATACCACCAAAATTATATAATTTTGTCTTTATCTAATATTATCTGCAATCATCCCTCCTGTAATTTTCTTCAATTTGCTTTCATATCTCAAATAATTTCTCTTAATATTTGGGATCATTTCTGTAACAAAAATATTTTTTAAATCTTAACTTAACACAATGTTTGCTATTTTGGTACCTGATTTTGTAGGTATGCTCAAAATATATACTGACAAATGACATGACTCTTTTTTTTTTTTTTTTTTTTTTTTTTCCTAGAATGTTTTACAAAAATTGTAATGATTTCATTTGTTTCTAAACCAAAATTGGGCAAATTATTCATTTTTGATTTTCAGTTGCTTTTTATCACACCTTGATCATGAAAAACAAAAACTGTAACTAAAGTTCAGATAGAACAAAAGTTAAAAATTAACAATTAGCAATATTTAATTAAGATATTTAAATAATACAAGAATTGAGCTGTTTTTAAGTGACTGTATATTTTTATCATTAATATTATCAATTGGGCTGGACTTTTGGTTTATCAAAATTTTAAAATATTGTAATTAAAAACTCTTAATTAATGTTAGCAAATAAATAAGATTCTCTCGATGATTTATCAACAATGAAATATTTTCAATTAAAATATGAAAAGCAATTTTATTTTCATAGTGTGGGTTTAAACTGCCTGAACACTTCAAGAATCACTCCAGTATTATTTGTACTTGAATATTCAAATAAATATTCTTTGAAAAGACAATACATTTTAGCATATACTCATATTAGATTTTAATATATATTTATTACTTCAAATGTTTATTTTAGTGGATACTTGTATTTGGGTAGATGCTGTACTTTTTAAAAACCATGTTTATTTCGTCTACTAGTCTGTGCCCTTAAAACTTAAAGAAAATCTGCCCTCTGTGTCTCCTTTTGCAGAAGAAACTGCCATATGATCCAGTATGCTTTGACCATTTGGCTATGGAAACTATGCACAGGAGGGCACGTTTTCTCAAGTGCACAAACCATTAGATGAAATAAACACCTTAAAAACCAGTGTTTACTCCAATATGGATATCCACTAAAAATAACATTTGAAGTAATAAAAAGTTGGATTAAAAAAAATTAATATGTATATAATTCCAAATAAAACCAAAATATTTGCAAAGCAGTATTTTACTTTTTTTTCCTCCTAATACAAGAATTTTTTATTTCTAATATAAGAAATTAATATTTTTAAAAGATGTAAATTGTGCAAAGTTTATGAAAATCAAATTAATGTTTTTATACAGTTTTCTTCATTGGCATATATAATGGAACATAACCATGGTAGCTTAAAAGATAAAAATTGCTCTTTAAACCTGAAAAATTTCATCTTAACTCACAGGAATTAAATTATTCCAAAACTAGCTTTACAGTGTGAAACTTCCATAAATTTGATGGGTGACATATAACATGTCTTATTTTTACAGTACACAGAATTTTCAATATAAAAATGCCTGCAGCAATCACTATTTTAGAAACAATGTTTTAGAAGATATACATTGAACCATCTAAAATTTGATATAACAAAGTTTTTCAACTTGTATCAGTAAATAAGCTCTTTTGAAAACTTTTGAAAAATATTGGTTTGTTTGGTCGAGAGGGGTGAAGTGTTTAAAAATTTGTGCTCTACTTTTGATGTTTTCCTTTCTTTTATTTTTCTTTTTTTTTTTTTTCTGGAAGTAACATGAGTTGTATACAAAAATCATTGCTGCTGCTGTAAAAAAAAAAAAAATTACAATCAGAGGACAAAACACATTAATAAAGGAAAGTTTTCCATTTGTCTTCATGTTCATTCTTTCTGATAACTTTTCTTTCAATACTTAATATATTTTTGGATAGTTTAATACTAAGTCATTAAATCTCAGAATCTGTTGGCAATGGCTTTTTATATGTATTTATCTCTTTTTCAGTTACACAAAGATGGGATATGCTGGCAATACAGAGCCACAGTTTATTATTCCATCTTGTATTGCCATCAAAGAAAGTGCTAAAGTTGGTGATCAAGCTATTCGGAGACTGGGAAAAGGTGTGGAAGATTTAGATTTCTATATTGGAGATGAGGCACTGGATGCCTCTTCTTACTCTGTCAAGGTAGTTATTTTTTTTTTTTTATTTATTTATTTTTTTTTATTTTATTTTATTTTTTTTTTTTTAAATTCATCAAATACTTATTTTCTTACCTTTTTTAATATTTCATATATGATATAATTCCAAGTAAAATGTGCAGTATAATTTATATTATATTCAGAACTGTGTTGCATGCATCAAGATAGATTTTGTTTTGGTCAAAAGGGAAAGGATAAATTTATCTTTTTATCTAATAGTCTTAAAGATGTAAGAATAAATCATGACAAAATATTCAAAATGTGTTGTTAAAAGGAGAAAAATATTTTCTGATATTAAGAATTTTAGATTTATGGTATGGAAAGAATTCAAAATATATATCACAACAGCTGAAGTGATTCTTTAAAAAAAAAAAACCCTTTTTTTTTTTTTTTTTTTTTTTTTTTTTTAAATTGTTTTTATTATTTTTTTATATATCCAATAACATAAAAATGTGAAAATGCAATATTTGCCACTTTTCTATTTTGTGTCCAATGAAAATTTTCTCAAAATGAATTGCTTTGATGTTGAAATCACAAGTTTTCGGTTTAACATGTTTCATATTAAAGTTATGTTTAATATTTCATTATGGCCTAAACACTGCTATTTGACTGTTTTGTGTTGTTTTAAAATATATTTCTAAGAAAAACATGTTTTGATGTGATCAGTGAAAAAGAAAATTCAATATTACAATTAATTTCCTTATTTTGACATTGCTGACTTATAATCTTTATAAAAAATACATCTGAAAAGCTACAGTATAAACAAAATCAGATATAATGTCTGTCATGAGTTTGTAATCCAAATCTTGCTGGTTTTTTTTTTTTTTTACTTTCAGAGTTTTTGATGATCCATAAAAATATAAAATCTTATTCTAAGAATGAATATTCAGCTTTGATAATTCTTCAAATAGATTGTTACCGCACAAAGATTTTAATAATTTAACCACACAGTGATTTGGAATAAAAGTTATTTGTTGAGTTTTAAGTAATAAAACCTCATAAACCATACATTCACTTGGATTGACACACACGCGCACACACACACACACACACACACACACAATAAGCAGATAGCAGTTTTACTTTTATATTCTGTTCTGATTTGACTTCAATTGCCAGATTAAAATGGATTTGAGAAATGTATGAAGCTGCAAAGATTTTAATCTGTTATTTTTGTATGATCAACATTATTTTAAATATATGCTTGCAAGTAATCAATATTTGATTAACATGAAAATGTTATACTAATATTTGAATATTCATTTGCGTCATGTATTGTTGCAGTGGCCAATACGACATGGTATTGTAGATGATTGGGATTTGATGGAAAGGTTCTGGGAACAAACTATATTCAAGTACCTTCGTGCAGAACCTGAAGATCATTACTTCTTGTTGGTAAGGAAGACATAAAACTAAATACTTTTCCCAGCTCTTCCTTTTTAATTTAGCCATATATGCAGTGAGCTGAATTTAAGAAAGTAAAAGATTCTTTAAGCTAGTTTGAACAAAGTCCCTTCTCAAAAATTCTTATTTTGGTTTAATACTTGCATATAAAAAAATTTATTCACTATTTGAGTAGATCCATTTATAAATGTTTTTGTCTAATAAGTTGACTTTATTTAACTGTTTTAGTTTTTATTTAAAAAAGAAAAAAATATTACTGAAATAATTTAAGTTTTTTGCATTCCTCTGTAACAAACAGATAAGATTGAATTTTATTAAGATTATAAAACAATTTATGTGCTTCTTCTTTCTTTCTTTCTTTCAAGTCCATAGTGTATAAATTATTTAATTCAAATAATTATTTTGATCTCTATATTAGAAACTGATACAAAACTTTTGATAGTGGGACAATTTAATTTTAACTCAGACAAATAAACACTTGATGAAATATGTTAATGATTACTATATTTTTAACATACAACTCAAACGTGTTTTTTTTTGTTTTTTTTTTAATGCCTATACTTTGTGTTTTGTGTCTTCACTGATTATTGTAACTTTTTACAGACTGAACCGCCATTGAACACACCAGAAAATAGAGAATACACAGCTGAGATCATGTTTGAGTCTTTCAATGTTCCAGGACTTTATATAGCAGTACAGGTAAGTTCTGATTACTGATTTCACTATACTCCCAGAAGTATACTTTTCTTTTTTCCTTCCATTCACCAAACAATAATTTTTCACTCATGGTAATTATAGAATAGAACACCTATTTATTTCAATTATTCTCTTTGGAGGCTCAAGAAAAGTGATATTTGATCAAGTTTATGTGAAGCACCTCTAGTAGTTGAATGTTTCTCATTGTTGAGAAGTTTTTATCTTTGTTGGTTTTTATTACTACAACTGATGCATTTTTGGGTTGCAAAATGCGAGAGCCACAACCAACATGTAATAAACATTAATGAAAGACTAAGGAACCAATTTGGATTTTCATTTTATGTATTGTCAATTTTTTTTAATTTTTAAAAAAATGTGATTATTTGAATGCCAAGAGTTTTTAAAGGAACTAGTTTAATATTAGTTTTATTTGAATTTCTGTGTCAAGAAGGTGTTAATGTTATACATTGATTAAGACCAATATCTTTATTGTGGCAACATTTCATTTGTATTAGATTTGAGGCTTTAATTAATCTTTCTTTCATTTTATTTCTCTTGCTTTTTATTACAACTTGACATTTTACAATTAAGTCACCTGGCAGATAAAATGAAATTTGACATAGTTATATATTAAGAGAGCAAAGGATGTTTGCTAAAATTGCACCACAGATCAGATTCATTCATTCTAATGAGAGGTTGGTTATAACATTTTAAGATAACATTTAATATATTTTATATATATGAAGAAAATAGATGTTTGGTGTTGAATGACTCCTCTGCTGATATAGTAAAAAAAATCCTATCTCTAATCTAAATTATACTTAATAAATACAAGTTGTAAAATGTTTTTTCTTGTGTCACTTGTATAAAAATTCAATAAACTTGATATTTGGAAAGGAATCATCTTGAACATAGAATTGAAACCACTATGAAATTCTATTTAAGAACTTGTTTGCCAGTGACATAGAAGTTGATGTGCTATGAAAGTCATAGGCTTGAACTTTTAACATTTGATAAATAAGTGATTAATATTTGCAATTCATGTTTCTGTTTGCTTAATTTACCAATCTTTTTAGAAAAATAACTTTTTTAAAAAATCTTTTTCTTATTAAAGGCTGTTCTTGCCTTGGCTGCTTCTTGGACATCTCGCCAGGTTGGCGATCGTACACTTACTGGTGCTGTTATTGACTCTGGTGATGGTGTTACCCATGTCATCCCTGTGGTAAGTATTCTGTACAGATCTTTTTCTATGCATATTGCTGTTAATATTAAGTCTTCATTTAAGAGTGCAAAAATAATAAAACATTTTATTGATTTACTTGACACTTGCTGTTCCAAAAAGAACAAAGATTAGTGACTCTAAAATTCAAAATCTCTCCAGATGAAATTTGGATAATTTTGACTTTTCTGCTCACTAAATGATTTCAAAAATCTCCAGAAATTGCTTTTTGGAGATAAAGAGATTGATTTTATAAAAAAAAAAAAAATTTTTCTTTTTCATATGAATTGAATTTAAGAAACCAAATTGTTTTAAATAACTAACATTTTCAAAATATCTCGTTTGTGTCTTTTTGTTTACTCTATACACAGGCTGAGGGTTATGTGATTGGTAGTTGTATCAAACACATCCCTATTGCAGGGCGAGATATCACTTACTTCATTCAACAGCTGCTGAGAGAGCGTGAGGCTGGCATCCCACCTGAACAATCTTTAGAAACAGCCAAAGCTATTAAGGTAATCATACAGTATTGGAATTATTTAAATTTTGCTAATGTCATAGAGAAAAGCATGAATTCCAACACACAAATTGCACATTTCTACAAACAAAAAAAAACATTCCATTTATTAGATCATAAATCATTTTCTAACTACTCAGCTCCTTTCAGTTCAACTATTTTCTTTTTTAGTAAATGTCTTAGTATGTCTGCATCCATGTTACTTTTATGCTTCCAACTACATATTTCATCACCTCCATCTTTATATTAAAAAAAAAAATACGAATAATTTGTCCCACTTAAATGAAAGAACAGATTTATTTATTCAACATACTTTCCTTGTCTTTGGTGCATTAAACACTGAAGAAATAATTTTTAATAATAATGTAAAAAAAAAAAAAAATATTTAATTAGTCATAATACCATTGTTCAATGACTAGTAATCTGTAGTAATAATAAAAAACATATAGGTTGCAATTCTATTGTTTATAGCAGACCTTGCTTTATTTGGATGTAAAATAGAGAAGGCAAGAAGAGGTTGAACAATGAACACAGCTTTCTTCTCGATTTGTTTAGTCACTTTCAATAATTTGGTTTGCAGTGCTCCTTGTATTGAAATATTAAAAATGAAATCTTTATTGATCACTTTTATTGCATAGCTGTTGAAGTGTCAGAAACAATGAAAAATATAAGGTTAAATGCTTCTGGTTTTACATTGTTCCTGACAAGTGAACAAGTTTATGAAAAGCTTTAGATGATGTTTGTGAATGTTCAAGTTGTAAGTGAAACCAAGGATGAAAAGAAATGCAGTAGATTGTTTACAAAGACTTGAGTCAAGTGATTAATAAACTGATCTAGATGTGATTATACATTGTTCAAAGAACTAATGAATGATTGTTGTTTTAAAGTTTCTTTTTTCCTATTAATAAAATAGATACAAAAGTAAACTAGGTGCAGTGAAAAGTGACTTGGTTATAAAATAATTTTCCTAAGCCAAACTGATTAACTGTGGACCTGACTAAAGTTAAAGTAAAAATCCTTTTGGAGTTAGCACTTAGTCTTAATTATATGCAATGCTTGCAACATAAGCCTGCTTGTTTTTTAATTCGGGATACTGGATATTATTAAAAAGAAAAATTAGTTGAAGGATAACAATGTGGTTTTAATTGCTACAGGAACGCTTCTCGTATGTATGCCCAGACATTGCAAAAGAGTTTAGTAAGTATGATCAGGATCCTGGCAAATGGCTGAAGAGATATGATGGAATCAACAGTATCACCAAGAATGCCTTTAGTGTTGATGTCGGATATGAACGCTTTTTGGGGCCAGAGATCTTCTTCCATCCTGAGGTTCGTAAGCATTTTGTTTATTCTGTGTTTAGCCTCAAACCAATGTGTATATATTTTAAGATTGTGTTTGAAAGTTAAATTTTAAACATTAGCACATTTTGTATAACCTCTTTAAAATATTTATTGGCAGGTTGTGCTGACATTAATAACTTTGCATTGCAGCATAAAATAAATGCTGAATTTTCAAGATAAACATTTACAAATAGTAAATAAAAAATCTTCAAAGAGAATATGAATATATTATTACAGTTACTTATTGTATTTTATGGTAGTCCATTATACTACACGTAAAATAACATTTTATAATCATGTTTTCAGAATCAATCACTTATTAATAATAAATACTATAAAACTTTGGTAAGGATGTCCCAAAAGAAATTTTTTCTTGAACAGTAACTATTAACTTTGCTGAAAATTTATCAGAATTATTTTAAATCATTTTTCTGATTATTCACATGAAATTTTCTGAATCCTATAGTTTGTAAGTTTGTTTAAATCCAGACTGGGAAAGTATAAAACGTGAGATTTCTTGTGAAATTATTAAAACTATCATTCTTCAAATGCAAAGTTGCTTTTCTCGTCTGTTCATCGATGAAGCAATTGTTGCATTAATATAAACATTCTGATAAATTTTAATTCTTTACTAAAACATGACTTGATTTAATTAAATCCTCTAAATAAACACCTGTATATTTTTAATATCTACAGTTTGTGATGGATAAATTGTTATCTAAATTACACAAAAATGAAAATAACACTGACATCTCATCTTAAGATATATTTACCAAAATTACACAAAAATATCTTGAAATGCTAAAGAGTAAATTTATTCAAAAAATCGCCACTGGCTTCATTCACAGCCTCCAGATGACTCAGAATCTTCTGCAACTTTTCTGAACAGTCCCCTTATTTAAATTGGTGAATGCTGCCATAATCCTTGCCTTCAATTCATCTTTGTCAAAGGAGTTTTGTTGGTCTCTCGTTCAACTGTGCTTCACACATAATAATCAAAGGGTTGTAGTCTGGGGAGTTAAGTGGCCAGATGTAAGGGTTGATGTGATCACAGAAATTGTCTCCTAGACATGACTGGGTTCTCCTGCTTGTATGGCATGGTGCAGAGTCCTGTTACCAGACATAGGGTCTTCTAGCAGCCACCCTCTTCACCCAGGGCAGCACTACCTTCCTGTCTTTATTGACTTGGAGGGCTCATTGACAATCATGGCTTGGATCTCACCAATAAATTTGCGATTCTTTTCTTATCAGAACAATCAGAGTGAGTTTTTCAAGCTGTCGTACCTCTGTAATCACCATTAGATTCATCCAGCTCTTTCCAAGTCCTCTGCACTGTCCTCAGATTAACATGCGAACACTCTGAAATGACTGTATAGAAGCTTCTGGTGTGAATGTCAAGCAGTACAGCATGCCATTTCCAAATTTCTGGCAGAGTGAATTGCATCATAGTACTGTTTTTCTCAGTGCCTAACAGACACTACTATACTGTGCAGTGAACAAAATCAAAAATACAATGCAAGTGCGTGAAATTAAAAACATAAAATAGTGACAATTAACTCATCATGCCCTTTATTTCATTGTGTCTGCTTGAAATATTTCTGAATAGATTAATAACATTGACCTTCATAACCTTTTCCCACATTACAATTTGATAATTCAAATTTAATTTGTATTTTTTATTATGGATAATGAAAAATTATTTTTTTAAATTCTAGATATTTATTTGTTTACTTTCCTTTTTACGAGTTACTTTCAACCATTTCTAAATTACATCAAATGATCTTTTTATCATTTATAAATTCATTTTATATTATGGCTGCAAATTAATCTATAATACTTGGTATTTCAGTGTTATTTATTTACTTTTTCTTTTTTTTTTTTTTTTTTCAGTTTTCTAACCCTGACTTCACAATACCCATCTCTGAAATAGTAGATAATGTTATTCAAAATTGCCCTATTGATGTCAGACGTGGTCTCTATAGAGTAAGTATTCTTACAGCTTATTTCCAGTTTTGAGACAACAGCATGTAAAGCAGAATTCACTATAATTCCTAAAGCTATAAAATAAAAAATGGCATAATTTAATTTTGTCTTAATATCTTATGCATTTGATAAGTTAGGATGGCTCAGTGGAAATTTTGAACTACTTTAGTTTCTATGTGTTTGGATTTAGAGCAAGAGAATACAATTTATAAACAAACACTGATGAATTAATGTGTGTTTGTTTATTATCACTTAGTGCATGAAAATGTTTCAGTGTTTTCGCTATCAATTTGTCATCAAAAATTTACTATGGTAACTAAATATATTAACAGATAATAATTTTCTTGTCAGAATATTGTACTTTCTGGAGGCTCAACCATGTTTCGTGATTTTGGACGTCGTCTTCAAAGAGATGTTAAAAGAATTGTAGATGCTCGTTTGAAAGCCAGTGAAGAATTAAGTGGGGGACGATTGAAGGTGAGTTTTATTTTCAGTGGTCTCTTAATGGGCTTTACCACAATTTATATTAAGTGTCATGTGACATGTTTGCATATGATGGTTGTAATGCAGTTTACTTCCAACTTTTGACATCTGAAATGAAATTAAATAAATTGCCTTTAATTACATTAAAGAATAAGATTAATAATTTTATTTTGATGGCTGTAAATCAATTTTAGTTGCTTGCTTTCTCACTGGCCAATTATATTAACCACAACACAAATACCTGTCCAAAATAAACACCTATACATCAAAATATTTAAGGATATACTAATCTCAAACCTTTTTAGGGATTAAAAAAAAACTTTAAAAAGTAAATTGATTATAAAATATAATATAAGGAGTTGGAAGAATTGATTTATAATTTGAAAATATATATATATATAAAAAATTTTTTTTTTTTTTTTTTTCTCAATTTATTTTAAAAATTTGGGTGGGGAATTAAAAGTTTAATCATCATTATGAGAATGTTACAGCTAAAGTTGTTTAATTTGATTGAAAGCCTGGCCTTGACACTATAGCTCTGTAGAGTGAATAAAAAAAAAAAGTTTTAACTTGTTCAATACATTAAGTGTCAGGTCTTTATTGATAGTACTTTGTACCACTCTCCACACAAATTCTACCAACATTATATGTTGTGCCATAATCTCTTTAATCCACCTTCTCTTTTGTGTACTTATTCTATATAACTGGAAAATCCAATAGCTAATTCTTCATAGTATTATATTTAATGCAAGGGTTTCATTTAAATGCATTAAATTATCAGTATCTGTCTATATTTCTGAGATGAGGTATTATGTACACTATTTACATTATTTGGACTATTGTCCTCATTTTTGTTGCCATATTTATTACAATATTTCGGCCCTTCAGTATCTTTCTATATTTCTGAGATGAAGTATTATTTACATTATTTGGACTATTGTCCTCATCTTTGTCACCATGTTTATGGCACGTGGAACTAGAATTAGCAGGAGGTAACTGACATCCATTAGACATGGCACATGGAACTAGAACATTCTACCCCAGTGAGTGAAATAAAGGGTTCAGTTTGACATTCCAACTACCTGAAGAAGGCTGGAGCATACAATGGCCGAAACGTTGATAAACATGGTGACAAAGATGAGGACAATAGTCCGAATAATGTAAATAGTTTATTAAATTATCAGTTCTTGTTTGGGCTAAAAAGTTGACTATTCTATTTAAGAAGCTACCTTACACTGATTGTGTCCCTAGCCTATTTGCAATTTAGTGACTCCTGCACCAACAGAATTCAACTGGTGGCATTTATTATTTAGAGGCACACTTTTACAACCAAGGCCTACCAGAAGAATTTCTCATAGATAATGATACTATGTTCTGTATCCAGCTGATCAGACTTAGCAAAGATGGGTGTCCAGCTCCACTTCCGAGGTGCATACGTCTCTGCAGGTTATGGTATAATTGAGATGTCATCACAGCATTAATAGATGCTGCCAGAAAACAATGCTTGATCATGGAGACAGTCTAATGGTATAAGGTCACAACAAAAGACAACTCTTCCTCTGCTATTATGCCTGCTAATATGATCCATCGCTATCCAGTCTGAGTAAAAGGAATCTGTCAAAACACCAAAAAGAACGCATGCTGTACAGAGTGGGAGATTGTGGGTAAAAAAAAAAAAAAAAAAACTAAAGAAAAAAAAATGTACTTCGAGATATCAGATGGGGCATGTAACTGGTATCCAACGTTTGCCCAGCTCCTGGAAATCTTGAAAAGTCCTGTAAAATTGACAGTACCTTTTCCAGGGCTTGAAAAGTTCTGGAAAAACAGCAATAGCCCAAAATCTCCTTTAAAAGTCCTGGAATTTTCTAAATTGGGCTTTTTTTCTCAATTCATGAAAGTCAAAATGACAAATTCTAGGAACCTGGCTTTTTTACAAGCTTAAATTGTCCTTTAAGAAAAAAACTTTTTTTTTTTAGTTGTCAGCAATATTTGGCTATTATTGCAAATGAATGGTTTGTTTCCTTGATTAGTACAAGTTCATGACCTCATAGTTACTTTTGTATTTTCTTGTTCAGGTGATAAGAAAGGAAGAAAGAATATGAAGGTGTCTTTTAACTGCTACCTTCATTCATTAAGGAAAAGCAAAGACAAAAGGCATCAGAGACAAGTAAACATCTCCGTCAAAAATAAATTCACACTCATTGAATTTGTAGTTGAAAATAAAATAAATTATTTTACAGTAATAAAATATATTTTAGTAGGATCTTAAAAAAATTATCAGTCTTTTAAAATTTAAACAATTGAAGAAATTTTATTCACATGTCAATTTCAAAAGTTAAAGTTCTTCAAATGTAAAAAAGTGAATGAGTGAGTTCATGCTGAAAAAGTAGATACTTTGTGTCCCGTGTCAAAGTGTATCTATGTGTAAACTACATTTGTCTAAATTGTTGCCAAAAGTAACAAATTTGATTCAAAGAAAACTGGAAGGGTGATATTAGGTTGGTGCAAAAATAATGACGTAATAATGTCGTTTTTTGACGTTAAAAAACAACATTATTACGTCATTATTTTTGCACCAACCTAATAGAATAAAAAATGTGTCTTTGATTTGTTGTAGTGTAGGATTAAAAATATGTCTTTGAAAAAATAAAAAGAATGTTTTTGAAATTTGCATGCTAATAATGACCTGTATCTCCTAGCTTTTTTTAAGTGAAAAATAATGACATATATTAAAACTTATTTGGCTTTTATTGCTTGGCTTTAAAAATTCAATCTGGCAACCATGTCCCTTTTACTTTATTATTTCTGCTAGAAAATGTATAAATATGTGAATGACACTTAGACATTTGGCCAGATGTCATCAGATTTGTGAACTTAATTAAAAAACAGAAAAATGTTCCCAGGCCAATTTGAAGTGCTGTCAAATATGAATGATATTTTATTCCCAGTGAAACTGCAGATTTTTGTGTCTGTTTCAAGAGACATTGAACTGTTTTTGATAAAATATCCATGATAAACCGTTTCTTCCTTTCTTTGTAGATGATATTTTTATTAGTATAGGGACCCTCACTAATTCAGTATAAATTTTTGGTACCTAAGGTTTGAAATGAATTTTTTAAAATGAAAAAGCAGTCTTGGAGATTTCATTTTAGCTTTAATTGAAAGCTAAATGATGACAGCTAGTATGGATGACTAGAATTGACTTAAATTTACGAAATCTAAGTGAACACATTCTTTTTTTTTTTTTTTTTTTTTTTTTAACTACCTACCAATTTTTACAAATTAACATTTTTAGCAATTATCTAATATTTTATTGACACTGTTATGTTTGAAGATGCTTTATGAAAAAATAATTTAAAATACTATAAAATTTTCTTATTAATTTTAAAATTTAATAACAGATGAAATTAAAATAAAGACAAGTAAGCAAGAAAATTAACACATTGATCTGGAAATTTTTTTTATAATAATTAAAATATTCTTTATTCATTAATAGTTAATAAACTTTAACATTAGCTAAAAAAACATTTTTCTATTTTCTTCATAGGCTATATAGTTTTTTTGTTTTAAGTAGAAACGAAAAATCAACTGAACTTCTCTACATGTCTTCTTTACATTTGAATTAAAACTGTTTTTATAGACACAAAAGACTACATAAAATTGATTTTTACATACTTGTGGGTTGCAGACTGCAATAAGTTGTACAATTTATAATCTGTAAAGATAAATCTACTTAACACCATTGACTAAACTGCTCACCATTTTCACTAATTTTAGAATATTTAACAACTTTAATGTAATAATTTAAAAAAGAAATGTAAAAATTCATTTTTCACTAAAAAAAATTTTTTTCCTTCAGACAATATTATCCATATTCATAAAAACTAAAACCATTTTAAAATTAAATATTTTTGTTTTTATTAGGTTTTGTATGTTACAATTCAAAGCTGATTTTAAGCAGAGGAGGACCAATTTTTTTATTTTTTATTTTTTTTAAAAAACATGATTTACTTTCTTCAAAGCCTTGTGCTTTAAACTAATATAATCACTAAATGAATTGAATTTCTACAGTTTTCACAACATTAGTTGCCCCCCCCCCCAACTAATTTTATGAAACCTCTAGAAATATATAAAATAAATGTTTTTACCATAACTTTCAAAGAAAAATAAAATAAAATAATTTTCATCATTTGTGAATAGTCTCTGAAAGTTTCATTAAAATCCAACAATTATTTTTATTTCTGAAAGATTTTCCAAATTAATGTCTGTCATTAAAGGGGGAGGAGGTGCTAAAATTTCCTGTTATTTAGTAGCACCTCTGGACACAAAAAGAAACTAGGTTTTTTTAATCAAAAGTTAGAATGTTCAAAAAAGGATAAAAAAAATTTTTTTTTTAAATACTTGAATACTTTTTTCTTGTATCTTAATAGTAACATAAACCTTTTGATGATAAAATTGTTTTCATCAAGTTTGGGGGTCTTTTTCATTATGCTATGCTCTTTTTTAGTGAAATTGTGAATGGTCCTATATTAGTATGATCATGAAAATTTTAAGATTTGTAAAGGAATAGCACATTAACAAGATGATTACATTTTCCAAACTGAATAAATTTGTAAGAATTTTGTCAAATCCAACATGCATAAATATACTGCAAATATCAAGTGTGGAGTTTTGGCAGATAGGGCTTTGCAAAATTTATCCAAAAAAGGAAATGTCAACAAAATATCTGTTTGCATGCAGAATTGCAACAATGTTCATCACCATCATTAAGAAACTTTCAGCAAAGTCTCTACTTAGAGCAATGCTCTCTTGTAAGGTAATTTGCATGGCTGAACAATGGATCCATTTGTGAAAAAAAAAAAAAAAAAAAAAAAAAATGCCCTAAAGACGGTCTAACTGTATGAGGCTGTATGTGAGTACAACTGATTTTGACTGCATTTGTTCTTTTACAAAACCTTTATGTATTTACAGTTATTTTAGTATTAGCATTTATGTATAAATGAGTGCAAAGGTTAAATTTAGGCAATACTAATGAGGGCTATCACCCCCCCCCCCGGATTAAATTTTCAATTTGTAAAAAAGGAAAACCTGTTTTAAATTTTGTTCATAATGATTTTCTGACTTCATTTTTGCTAGTCAACAATTCTAAATGTCATTTTTATGCTTTTTAGCCAAAGCCTATTGAATGTCAAGTAATCACTCATCACATGCAACGTTATGCAGTCTGGTTTGGAGGAAGCATGTTGGCATCAACAGTAAGTATATAGACACACACAAAATTTTTTTTTTTTTTTTTTTTTTTAAGAAAATTTAAAATTTCTTTTATGCATTTCTATTCAGTTGCTTTGAAAACAATCTTGTGTTTATGTATTGTTTTATGTTAATTCCATCAATATTTGAAAATTCTTCCTCTTTTGTCTTTTACATACTTTCATATTCTCCTTTGCTGTTTCACTTAGACTTTATTAAAAGTCCTTTATTTTATATTATTGTAAAAAAAAAAATAAATAAATAAATAAATTGATTACCATCCTATTAGGTCTGTTCCAACCCATTTAATACATATTTCAAATTGTGTGCATTAATTATTATAATCAAAAAATAAGATTAGCCTATGAGGAAGTTACACAAATACTGCTGAAGCTTATTAACTTACTAAAACTTTTGATCAGTTCACAATGAAAGAAAAAAAAATTAAAAATCTGTTTTTTCTGAATGTACTAACACCTTGCGTAAAAAATGAATTCAAGACATCTGTATAACAAAATCCAACCTGTACATATGTTAAGATAGGATAACTTCGTCAGTAGGCCTAGCATAGAAATACTCTATGGGGAGCCATTAATAAAGAGATAATGTAGAGAGGGCAAAGCTTCACAGCAAGGCTGCAGCTGTAAGAAAAGAGAAGGAATAGCGGAAAGAGATCAAACATAACAGCAGCAGCAGCTGGCTGATAATAAAAACATTGAGTTGCAGGCTCCAAGTTCTTATTTCTGGATTTTCCTATGGGGGAAAATAGCAGACTGGGTTAAAGTATTGATTTGTGATAATAAAATGAATAATTCAGAATAATGACTGCTCTGAAAACATCAGTATCTGCAAAGCAGAAACAGAAGGTTGAAGAGAAGGGATAGGAAAACTTATGGTTTGTTTCCCTTACATCAAGGGCCTATAAAAAAAAAAAACAGAGGTAGCGGATGGGGGGTAGAAATTCAATATTCAGAAGCAGCTCAATCTTAGGGAGACATTCCTGCTTAGTTAAGCTTAACATCAAGAACATGACCAAGAACTGTATGTATTCCATCTCTTGTGGTTATAACAAATAATACAAAGGTGAAACCAGCCATTCCTTAAAAGTAAAGTTGGTAGATCTTCGAAAAAAAAAAAAAACATTACAGCCGAGATAATCTGATTTTGTATAGAGAAAATAGTAGTCATGAACCCATTTGGAATGAAATAAAATTACAAGGGAGAGAAGAACACTGGAGAGTCAGACAACAGAAGGAATTGGTGCTTGCTCTAGGCTATGAAAACCACCTCAGTAGGTCTAGCACAGACATAAATATCATGTGGGAGGAATAAACATACAATTGGTCCTTTCTTGCAGCTTTCCACCAACCAAACAAATAGCCCTTCATGTCCTTGTACTGTCTCATCTCATTTCTGTTGGTGTGCACAAAAAATGGGAAAAGTTTGTTGATAAGGAAGAAAGACGAATTGTGTTTCCAATATATTTGCTTGTTCATTCAGGGATTCACTTGCACAGTTAGCTAGGTGACACTTGGGACAACTGCTATCATGACAGACTAATGGATCAATGTTTTCCTTAAGCCTGTAAAAATTCTTCTATCACCCCTCTGCCCATTTCTATAACTTGCTAATGGGTGGTATCGAACTCCTAATAGACACCAGTATCCTGCCAACAACCTGTATTGTAACAGCCTTCAGTTCTGACAGGCTGTTTATATAAACTTATAAATTGAATCTGTCTATATTTCTGAGATGAGGTTTTTGTACACTATTTACATTTTCCGGCTATTGTCCTCATCTTTGTCGCCATATTTTTTTACAACGTTTTGGCCATTGTATGCTCCAGCCTACTTCAGGTGATTGGAATGTCAAACTGAACCCTTTATTTCGCTCACTGGGGTAGACTGTTCTAGTTCCACGTGCCATGTCTAATGAATGCCAGTTATCAGTTATCTCCTGTTAATTCTCCACTGCCTTAACCAAGTATTGAACTCACACTCTTTGTCCTGTCACTGGATCTAACACCTTTATCCACTGTGCCATGTGTCCTCAAGGACAAGGTGTTAGATCCAGTGACGGGACCCAAAGAGTGCGAGTTCCATACCGGGTTAAGGTGGTGGAGAACTTGGAGAGGGGAATTAACAGGAGATAACTGACATCTATTAAAGTGAGCATCAACATCGTTTGTCTGACTGTAAATAATGGCTGATCAATGTATTTCTTATAAGAGAATGTTGATCTATCTATTGCAGATGATACCGAATAAATTTATTTTACCTCCGATATAAGATATGAATAGAAAAAAAAAAAAAATTGTAAAGTTACTTTTGAAGCAGAGAATGAAGGCAATGATTATAGATCAAATATAAATTGTGGTGGCTTATTACTAAACTACAAAGGACAGGAAATTGTGGCAAGCCATAGAAGATGGTTTATTAGTAACATAAATTGTGACATAATCCCCCCCGCCCAAACTACTTGATTAAGGAACATACTGTCAAATATCCAAAAGGCCTCAAAACAAAAACAAAAGTTTTAAAAAGAAAGAAAAAAGTAGGAAGGAGGTGGCAAATTTTAGCAGTAGTTTTTTTCTTTTAATATTGCAAATTAATAAAAAAAAACTGCTATTATCAAGAATTATAATATTTTCTTCAGATGGGAGAACCTAAAAAAAAAAAAATCATTTTTATATTTTTCTTTTAACAAATAAATGCTTCTAAATATTCCCAACCATTTTTATTCCTGGTAAAGATCTGCAAGACAATTTTAAGATAAAAAGTGATTTTTTTTTTAAATTCACATGCTTACTGCTGGTATTTTTTTTTTTTCTTTTTATACAGCCGGAATTTTACCAAGTGTGTCACACAAAGGCTGACTACGATGAATACGGCCCCAGTATATGTCGCCATAATCCTGTGTTTGGGACCATGACGTAGTCATCTGTTCTGACATTTTTTTTTTTTTTTGATGCTGCAACTAATGGTGATGCAGCCAAAGACCAACAACACAATGACCCCCACCCCCTTGGCCTCCTTCTTCCATTATTAACTGCTTGTCAGCTGTACAGAAGATCAATTTTTTCTCCTTGAATTTAAAACAAGCAACACCAGGTCCAAGGCAGTGTATAAAGTATTTTTCCAAAAATGTACACAACGTACATAAACAACCAAAAAGATGATTTAGTACCCTTTTTTCTTTTTCTTTATAACAAATTCATACAAGAACTTTACCTATTAAAAAAAAAAAAAAAAAAAATTTCCCAAAATTAAAAAGTCAAGAGTGTTCCACTTCTCCTAAGCAATCTTTAAAAACATCCCCAATATTCTTTGACTTTCTGAATTTGAATTGCCCCAAATATTCCTTTTATTCTTAACATACTTTTCCTGTCCAATTTTTTTTACTTATTTGTATTTTTATTTTTTCTAAAACTTCTGTATAGGAAGGGAACAGCCGATAATCAATGGCCTTTTGTTTTAAGTCAATGATGGCATGAACAAATTGTCACTTCTTTAGACCCGCCCCCATCCTCTAAATTCATTTTAAAGTTAATTTTAATTATTTTTTTTTTCTAGTAGCTATTGTAACATTTTATTTTTGTAATTATTATAAACTAACAAAAAAACATACCCAATATGATAAGTGATTTATCTTAAATGTAAGAAAATATTCTATAAAATCTCTTTCTATTTTGATTACACACTGCTGTCAAAATCCATTACGATTGATTGCTTTGTGATATTTGATCCTTAGAATTTCAGAATTGATCCCTGTCTCTTCCCTACCACAAACCCTATCATTAAACTCCTCTGAAGTATTAAGAAGGGGAATACATTGTTGGATTATTGACTTTTTCCTGACTGGAATGGAATGTTAATTGTGAAATCATTTTCAATTCTATTCTATTCTCTGCCATTATTGGCTTTCTAAAAAATCTAAAAAAAAAAAAAAAAAAAAACCCCCAAAAAAAAAACATTCTCATTGGTACAAAAAGCCCCTCCTCCTTAATCCAACCCCCAACTCTAAAAAAACAACAAAAACAATGATAATAATCCTGTTACAAGGGGTACACTGATCAGAGACCGTTGCTGACTGGCCCCGAGGTGTGCTAGGTTTATCTGATTGTCATTACTTGGCAATTACAAATTTTGTCAGAACTGACTACCAGCGCCAGGGAAATTTGTTTTTTTTTTTTTTTTCTTCTTCTCCTCCTTTTGGCTCTATATCTTGGAAATACATTTTTTTCCTCTAAAGAAAATCAAATTCCTATGACCTGTTTTAGATTTTGGATAAAAAAAAAAATAAATCTAAAACAAACTTGCTTACAATCACATGTATTGTGTGATAATCCTATCTAGACCAAGATGTTTTCAATCTGTGGCATTGTTACATCACCTTTGGGGGGGAGGTTTCTTTAGGTGAATTCTTTAGCCAGGATTATTTAATATTAAAAAAATGCATATTCAGAATGTCAGGTCAGTTTCTTTCTTTTCTTTTTTTTTTTTTTTTTTTTTTTTTTTTTTTTTTTTTTTACTTTTCAGGGGAAAAATGTGAATGAACATTTGAAACTTAAATCCGGTTGCTAAGGCTTAAAGTTGGTCTTCTCTTGCCAGCTGTGCCCATTGTTATGATTATTTTCTTAGATAGCATTAACTGTTGCATGCAAATTACACACACATACACACACTTTATTATAAAATGTATGTATTTGGTACAAGTATGATTATTGTTTGTTGGTTGCTTAATATTTAGTTTTTTTTTTTTTTTCCTCAATCTTTTCATTCTCCTTCAGGTGTAATATGGTAAATGAAAGTTTCTAATTTTTGTTAATATATCACAATTTTAATAATTTCCACAGTTAGTTTTGATAGTGTTGTTCTGACTCTCTGACAGTGCACATCTCTAGGATCTTCTCCACTTCGGCATGTGGAAGTAACATCAAGTATAAAAATAAACATTCAAAAGATTTGAAGAAACTAAGTAAATTGTCCACATATACTGCAACCATGTTTGCTTGTTTTCTAATCAGCATTGTTACGACCATATCTACAACTGTTTCCTTAGGGATAAAAGCTTTTTCTAATTCTACAGAGCAAATGAAATGAACAGCTGAAAATATTTTACAGGCAGCAGCAGCAGAAAGTGTTGTCTCTTAAAAAGTGTTAATGATAATCAAAATGTTCAAATGTACCTGGCTGCTCTTATTGAATTCATCTTAAAGAAAACTGCCACTGTCGCACACGTAAAAGTTTGAAACTTTTGATATAATAACAATGATAATATCAATAATGAATTTTGATATAATATTGTTTTTGTTGAAAAACCTAGGACCTTTCAATTTTTTAGATATTCAAAAAGATAAGTAATATAGTGATATACAATTTTTTATATATATATATATATATATATATATCATGCACACACACACAAAGGTAAAAAAGTAGTTCATTCCAACAAACATTGTATTATATGCATAAACTACCCAATGAAGCAATTATATATGAACACACACACACATGTACACACACAATAATTGTTTATCAGTAATTAAAAATAGTTACTTCTGATGAATTTATTATACATTTGTCTTCTTTCCTTCTCCTCTCCCCACTTCATTCAGTAGACTGCCACCTGAACCAGCTTATCTCTTTTTTCCTTCCCCCATATCTCAACCAGAATCGTTGGTCTCACTATGCAAATTCCTGTCCAACTCTCCTGGTTCCTTTGCTTGATCTTTGGCCAATTTCTGAGCTGCCATTAATGAATGGCCAGCATAATAAGCATCACATTTCTGTGTATCTGACAGTGAATGGGAGATGTTTAAAGTTATTTGTAGATAGTATGAAGGAAGCCCACATGGGGTTGCTTGTGAAGAATTGGATTATTAGGTGCAAACAACAGAGGGATGATGATTTTTAAACCACAACTTAATGCCAACAAGACACTTTCCATAACAGGGAATTTGGCTGAGAAATCCTTCTTGGAGGGTATGTGGAAGTTAACAAAAGAAAAACAAAGCACAACTGTTTTCATATTGAATCCAATAAAACCTCCAACATTTCATATGCATTAACATAATACATCTACTTTGAATTGATTTCTTACATTCTTGTTCTGTTGTTGTTTGGAGATTTCTTTTACTTCTTACTACTCTGCTCTCAGTTCAGGTTTTGTTTTTTAAGCATGCAATGTTGTAAGCAATATAATTTGGTTAATTATTTCTCTGATTAACTCAGCCTGTCTGATATTATAAATGGGCATGTGGATTGTACCTGTTCAAGAATCTGATCACCAATCTAAAACCTCTTGCAATATTATCACTCCCTCCCTCTATTTTAACATAAAATCTTCAACTGGAATATAAACGGTAATTTTAGATATGTTATACTTTTTCTTTATTTCTTTACCCTTTTAGTTTTTTTTTTTTTTTTTTTTTTTTTTTTGCTCTCTTTCTTTTCTTGTTTCTCTTTCTTGCTGCCTTTCTATTTCTCTAACTGCAGACTTGAAGCTAGCCACATCAATTTGCAATAATGAGTGGTTTATTAATGTCAAAGGAAGGAAGAGCTACAGTTCCTTGAATGTTTACCAACTATTTTAGGCTTCTTCGCTATCGCTCGGCGCTGGCCAGTCCCAAATAATTACACTTGGTCTACTAATCAAAATTGAGATGATCCCTTGCAACAAAAGGGCTTGGAATACAAAAATATATATACCTGTGGGAGTGTGTGTGTGGGCATGTATCACATTATTTTTGTTAACTCTTTGCTTATTTGAAAACTAGCCAAGAAAAACAGACTAAAGATGACATCTGTGAAATGATGATTTAAAAAAAAAAAAAAATTATGGACATAATTGAATCATAATGAAAATTTACCAATGTAATCCTCGAAAAAAAATAAAAAAATTTTGTAACAATGTAAATTCCCTTTTATAGAAATAAAATATTTGACAATTAATAGATTAAATTTGTTAAGTTGAGGCAGATTGTAAACTAAAAAGGAGCAAAAGTGTTTCATTGGTTATTGAAGAGGTGTTTTTCTTTTTCTTTTTTTCCTTTTGATTTTTACAGATATTTTCTGAGTGTGCTAAGATGTTTTACTGCCAGTATAACTGACAGACTCAGGACTGGAACTTGATAAAATATTCCGTTTCATTGTCCAATTGTTTCAGTAGATCATTAAGTCCTGGTGATAATCTGAATTAAGCTGGGCCAGGTGAGCTTCAATTTTAAAGATGAAAATGAGTTACTTATAGAAATTGGTTGACAAACTTTTTCTTAAATTACCAGGAAACTGCATCAGCTTGAAATTATTGGCCCTCCTCGGGTGGTGGGAGGGGATACTCCCAACTCAATTTCACATTTGGATTGTGATATAAACACAAAATATTTGCTTATACAACTATATATCAAGTTAAAACTTTTATAAAATCTTTTTCTTTTTTTTTTTTTTTTTTTTGTTTATTTATTTTATTTATTTATATTAAAGGCATTTGATAATTTCATTAATAATGTACCACCCGTTTTCTTTTTTTTTCTGGGGGGGGGGTTATAGCCATCACTTTTGTCATTTGATAAGATATGTATAACATTCTACTAAGCAAGAAGCCTCAGTAAATCTGTTTAAAATGACCAACCATTGTCAAGAATGATTGTATCATGTTTTTGTTGCTAATGTCGAAGTAAGATAATCTTGTGTATGATTTGCTAAATTGCTCTCTCGCCTACTTTGTCAAGATCGATCATTGTGGCCATAAGACTATAGGAAAAATATCTGATAATCAAATCATTTAAAGAAATGGATTGAAACTTTTTCTCAGAGTATTACTATGAAAGCAACTATTATTTTATTTTTCTCCACAAAAACTGTTTAAAATAGGTAGACTTGTTTTATGATTGTGTAATCTTTGAAGAGACATTCTACCCACTATGCCTGATGTTAGGGTTGATAAGCCATAAAACAACCAACTGTCCACTATGCATGATACTTTGTCCATTTGATAAAGAAATATAAAGATGAATGCAGTCATCCCTACCCACTTATAAATTGGTTTCAAGATCATTTATGGCAAGAAATTTCTATTGCTTGTCAGTATTGTTGAATTCCTATCATTTGTAGTTAATATCTGAGATGAGGTATTGTAATTATTTACATTGTTCAGACTCATCTTTGTTGACATATTCACAAGATTTCAACTATTGTACATTCTGGCCTTTAGATGATTGGAATTTTGTACTGAATCCTTTATTTCATTCACTGGGGTAGAGTGTTCTAGTTCCATGTGTCATGCTGGATATCAGTTATCTCCCTTTTAAATCAACTTTTTTTCAAGTTTTTGTTCATCTCTGCTATAGCCATTTATTGAACTTTCAGTTCTTTGGGTTAGCCAACGCTTTTATCCATTGGGCCATGTGTCCTCAATACCTGGCAACAGCATAGGTGAATAAAAATTTGGAGAGTTGAGTTAGAAGGGAGATAACTGATAGTGAGATATCTGGAAGAGACATGGCATTTGATACTTTAACAATCTGGACAAAATAAAGGGTTTGGTTGAAAATTCCAATCATCTGGAGAATGCAAAGGTCAAAACTTTGTGAATATGGCAACAAAGATGAGGACAACAGTCTGACTAATGTAAGTGTAAATATTTACAAAAACTTATTGGATGTTTATCCACCCCCACCCCCTACTTCTGGACTTGTAATGTCACTGTGTGGTAGGAATTTTCTCCAATAGCTAGTTCCTTATAGAAAGGGTTTATCATGATAAACCTAACTTTTTGCAATTAGAAATTCACTTTCAAAAGAACCATGAATACTATTAATGGAACCTGAGGCTATTTTAATATGAAAATTTTTTTTTTTTTTTTCTTTTTTTCAAATTTTCATAGCTGATTCATTTGTAACCATGTAGATCATGTGCTGCATTCAGAAGTGTACTTGGGTTGAAAGAGTTTTTTTTTTTTTTTTTTTTTTCCTTCCCTCTCCTTTCCAAAAAGATTTTGCACATAACCAGGATATTGACTTGACCTATTCAATTCCACAGATAACCTTGGCATGATCATAAATCAAACACTTTGAAAATGTCTAAATAAAACAAGCTTTCTTTGACACGGTATATTAACTTTAAAAAACTTTTCAAAACTTTAACAAGCAAAAAATATTCAGAAACCTTCCCAGCTCATTCAAAATTCAGATTTTATGAAGTCTTTTGTCAATCAATAAGCAAGTATTAATTCTATATTGACAAAGTATTGCTTACAGAAATGAAAGAAAAAAAAAAGAAGTCATATTTTAATGACTATTTAGATTTTTCTTTTGAAAAAATATAAGGAACAGAAATTGTTAAACTTATCCTGTCTTCTAAGATTCTAAATAAAATTAACAAATACCTACTGTAATAATTATTGTAATGTACATGTAGTGTCATAGATAAATGGTTGGAATTTTTGTGGCCATTTCTAGATGTTCTATTCCTTTTACTACTTTATGGTTATTTCTAAGATCATTTCAGGAGTAGGGGGTAAGGCAGAGTGGATGACAATCATGATGCGAGGGTGTTGAGAATGATGTGTGTACACAGACATGCATATTAAAGTCCCTATTTGATGATAAATTAATCATCACGTGACATCCTCAGACATTTTAACATTATGTTCATTACATTAATTAGTAATATTTAATTGCTGAAAAATAATAAATTTGTGATTGGAAAAAAAAAAAAAAAAAAAACCATGACCAGGTTGAAGTTGAGAATGATATGAAAGGAAATATGTCGTTAATTTTCCTATTGTTGAACAAATGAGTTTTAATTTACAAAAGCCGATTATGTAGAATGGTTTATTTCACATACATCGATAAAATTTATTTACTCTAAAAATTGGATTATAAATGCCACAAGGAATATTCATGTTACCAAAGAAACAGGACATTGAATACAGGAAGGCCGACTGAAATTAATGGATGGATGGTTTCTAACTTTTGCCTTGTATCAGACTAAGTTGAATGTGATGATTGTTCATCAGTTACAGCTTTCTTTCAAAAATTTCTTTAGTATTGGTACTACTTTAGTACTTTTACTAGTTAACCTACATGAATTGGGAGGGAATCTTAACCATTCCCATCTCTTTAATATGAGATAAGAAAATGAATTAAAAACTTGAAATTTTTGCCGTGTTCAAGCAAGTAATGATTTATATATATATATATATATATATATATATATATATATATACTTCTCAAAAAAATTTTTACAATGAACATCAAACTTCTACATCTGCATTTAAAAAAAAAAAAAAAAAAAAAAAAAAATTCATTCCAATTGACATTTCCAGGTATCAAATGTACTTTAATTGGATTAATTATTTTGGCAGTTAATTACTGGCTATGTCAAAATAGCTGAGCACTCAGTGAGGATTCTTTAAACCTGTGTGTTAGGTATCTCTGTATTTTTTTTTTTTTTTTTTTTTTTTTTTTTTATTTATTTATTTATTTTTTAAATAAAAGCATTTTTTTAGAGATTGAATCCTTCAAAAAAATTGCAAAATGAATGCATATGTAGCCTCAGTTGAAAATTCAAACAACTCATCCAATTCCAATGGGAAATTTGAAGTGGTATTTTATTACTTTCATAGATTTAGAGCAGAGATCTTGTAAATCAGGCTTCAGGAGAACATTTGACTGCAACTACGGCCTTTTTTTTTTTTTTTTTTTTTTTTTAATAAACTGATTAGATGATCCAAACAATTACTTAGGTTTTCCTCATTTACTTAAGGTGATGTAAAAATTTCCTGTAAATTTTATTCATACAAATTTATGGCATCTGTTAAAATATTTTCCTTTCCATTCTATGATTTTTGTCATTTTTCAATTGAATTGGGAATTTCATCATAAAAGAACAATTCTAGTTTTTATTTCATTTATTTTTCATCATTTGAGCTTGTTGCTAGCACTGACCAGTCTGGAGTAAAACTGGTGACAGGCTTGGAGAATATATTGCCTGAGGATAGACATTATTATGCAGCAAAACGGCTGGCTTTCCTTGTCCAGAAAAGTTTGTTTTAATGCACTATTCAACAAATAAAAAAAAAAGGGCGCTGATTCACCTTGAACTACTTTTAAAAGTTCACGCTCTTCATACTGTTTCCTTTTTAAAAAGGGGTTTTCATGGTTTTGAACACTGATTTTTTTTTTTTTTTTTTTTTTAAATCTTGTGAAACTTTTCCAGCACATCTTACACTTACTACATCTTATTGTCGTAAATTTTATGGCCAGATTAAGTTATCAAGCATTAAACATAAATTTTATAGCCAACTACAATTTTTACCAAACTGATGTAAAATTATCAAGTCTTCACAATTTTAAAATATTAGGTTGGTGCAAAAATAATGACGTAATAATGTCATTTTTTGACGTATTTTTTAACGTCAAAAGACGACATTATTACATCATTATTTTTGCACCAACCTAATAGAATACATATAAAAGGAATTAAGAGTAAAAATACAAAAACATTTCTAAAATTTCTCTTCACATATTGCAAAAATGGTACTGAGAACTTTTGTGTCAGTAATTTTTGGCAATTAATGTTTTTTTTTTGTCTCTTTTACTTGGGGTGGGGGCAATTATAAGTCCACTTCACATGTAGGCTGATAGGAAGACAGACTGCAAAAAAAACCCAAAAAAACAAAATCCTTAAACTGTTCAACACCCTCAAAGAACTGGATTTCTGCAAGAAATTAATGTGCATAAAACATGTTTAGCCCCAAATTTTATATTCCTTAACCAACAGCAAAGAAGAAAACTTCTCTATGAAGATCAAGTATTACATTTAACACCTGATAAAGGAAAAGTTCTGGCAAGCTCGTTGAGATATTCAAAGAATTTCATGTAAGAAGCTTTGTTGTTTTTTGTTTTTTTTTGTTTTTTTTTTGTTTTTTTTTAAACAATCCTAATACTTTAAAAAAATATAGACAAGTAGTTAATCTGACATTATTATTAGGTTGGTGCAAAAATAATGACGTAATAATGTCGTTTTTGACATTAAAAAATGCGTCAAAAAACGACATTATTGCGTCATTATTTTTGCACCAACCTAATAAATGATAATCATGTGATTGCTTTTGATTTGGTCACAATGGTCAATACTGTATGGTTCTAGAATTAAGATTACTGGAAAAATCGATGGTGTATATACTTCAACATGAGTTTTTCAAGTCAAAATGTTGGGGGTTGGAATTAACCTCTATTTATTTTAAATTCATTGGTAATTGGCTTAGCAACAGTTTTAAGTGAAGGGTTGTGCCTTCAAATAAAACTCCCTAGCTTATGACAGACAACATCTACAATATTTTGGTATAGGCTAGTTCATTAGATTATCGATATGTATAGTCTTTAAATACTGAAAGAAATTTTGGAGAGCCATGAATGAACATGGTATTTACTCAGTCCCCCCCCCCCCCCCACTAGGACGAGATGTGATACAAGATCTATTTTTAGGTGGGGACCTGAGCATGTACGCCCAGGACAGGAACAAAAATTCCCAACAGAGGGTTGCGCTGACCTCAGTGTGAGCACTAATCCCTCCCGCTGGTGCAATGGGAGTGCACGCCCTCGGGCAGCTGTTCCCCAGAGCTGAGCGCCTCTTAAGTATTATTTTCCTCAGTTGCCCCTCTGTCCTTGACAGAGAAGTCCCTGAGCATGCTCTGTCCAAAGACAGACACGCAACTTAGAGATAAGTAAACGTGTACAAATTACTCAAAAAGAGTAATTTACACATTAGAATTAACATGGTGAAAGCACATTTTATAATACTAGACTTGATCTTAATACCTTTATCACAATATAATGGTTTTGTGAAAATAACTCCTGTTTTATTTAAAAGTATGATGATTCTAAGTTCTAAACTATTGAGTCCATTTCATTCTTCAAGAAATGTCACCATAATTGCTTTTTGAATGGTTTTCATTTTTTTTTTTTTTTTTTTTTTTTTTTTCCTGGCTGAAAAAAATTTCTGATATTTGTTACTTTGGGAAGTGGGTTGGGCTGAGAGTTTTTCATCATCTTTCATCATTGATCCAAATTGGCTTGAATATTTGAATGGAGATAGACACCATTTTAGTGAATCTTCTCAAGTTTTTTGTTTGATTAACTGTCAGTTTTATTGAACATGGGTGCATTTTTAATGAAGTTTTTGTGAAATACGAGGGTGAATCAAAAAGTATAGAATGACAGCTGAATTTTCATCTAAAATTTTAATAATGTTCAGTTTATGATTAATGGAGAAGTTGAGGATTATGTGCACTGACAAGCAAGATTATGTTGACAATATTTGTTGGCTAAATGCTTCTTTCATCATTAAGCTATGAACTTATTGATGTACCTAATGCTGTATGACTATAGAATCTCAAAGACTGCAATCAACCTCATGACAAAGCATAATGCTTCAACTTCAAGAGTTATTTTCTACACATCAACTTCATTGTGCATTTCTGTAAAAATAATGTGCAAATTGTCTAGAAATACTTTTTTTCTGAATGAGGCACAGGCCATAGAATGGTGGCTAGCCATTTTCACAAAGAAAGAACTAATTAAACATAATTTCAAAAATTATATACTGATTTAACATTTTTCAGATGAACTGGCTGGCTCTATGTCCTTTTGTTTTAAAACTGAATCTAATAATGCCATTTGGTCATATGGAGTATGTGCTATTGATTCACACTGAGCAACATAGCAGCTGCCATGTAGCAGTGACGGACTTGAAAAACTTGCAATTTATATTGTGATTCTTTTTCATTAATGGAAGATCAAATTTCAATACCTTAACAACCAAGAATAGATTTATATATGTTGAGCAAGTCTTGTAGGCAATTCTTGACACTGACCATCAGTCTGAAGTTGGAGAAATTGATGAATTTTGATAGCATTAAGGTGTGTGTGTGCGTGCATGCATATATATATATATATATATGTCACCCACAGAGAGACTTGTTCTGCTGTATCAAAGCTCTTCAGTGTGGCTAGACATGCAGTTGCTTCAAGCCAGGATCAAAACTCAACCAATTTGACATCAGACGGAAACTCTTACCCTTAGTTTATCAGTACACGCTACAGAAAAAGTGAATTTTTAATGCATTATATATGTGAGATAAGCATTTATCAGCTGCCAGAGTGTTCTATTCATTATAAAGAGCTTAGCATTATAGCAGCAGCAGCCATCAAATACCCTTTCTTCCAAAGTGCTTAACCGACAGGATGATAATATCAAATCCATAAGTGGAAAGGATAATCCATGTGGGTCTTTTTTAATATAAAATATTAAAATGATAAATTATGAAGAGAGCTCAATGTATTGTATACAGAGAAATATGATCTATATCAAAGGAAAAAAACATGACACATCATTGAAAAATCTGGTAGATTTCAGCAGATAAATTTTTAATACCTACCTCATCAAACCGAAATTACAAATTTTGTAATTTCAGTCTGATGAGACAGGTATTAAAAACTTATCTGCTGAAATAAATTTATTACCGGATTTTTCAATGATGTTATGTTTTTTCCTTTAAAATATATATTATTTATATATTATATATGTGCAGTACTTATTGGAAAGCACTCAATATCACAGATAGAGCTAACATATTTAGTTGGATTGATGTGAGTTTGTGACTCTGGGTTTCACGCTTTTTCAGTTGTCAGGCAAACTGATTAATCTTTTAAAATTTTGGATTTATGTAGGGTTGCATGTATTAGTGTTTTTATGGAAGTGGAAGGAAAAATAGTTGTCATAACGCCACTCATACTTGCGCAAACATACATGCCCGTACACCCATTGACATACGTGGACACACATACACATGCTTGCCCACCAGAACTCACATAAACATATAAAAACACCAATACATGCAACCCTACATAAACCCAAAATTTTAAAAAAATTACTCAGTTTGTCTGATGATCACAAAAGTGAAACCCAGGGTCACAAACTCACATAAGTTCAACTATATATAACTATGTATGTATATATATATATATATATATATATATAATTTTTAAATTTATTAATTTAAAAATATAATTCCATCGCTACACAGGAATAACCATGTTTCAAAAACAGAAACTAAAAACTTCAGATTCATTTACAGAATTAAAGTAATGTTCCTAGTCCTGTTTCATTTTCAAGCAAATTTTGGAATAACTTATTTTGAAATTTACTGAGTCTTATAAGCACATATGTTCATAATATTAGTTTCTAAGGATACAGGGAAATTCAATCATTTTGACAACTATTGTATCAAAATATGAGTTTCTTTCGAAAAGAGGTTAGGTAAAACAAACTGTACACTAATGCAGTTTGATATTGAAAATTACTATCAATCAATATCAAAAGAACCTCTTTTCGAAAGTAACTCATATTTTGATACAATAGTAGTCAGTGAAAATAAACACCCTACCACCCCTTGTCAAAATAATTGGATTTCCCCATATCCTTAGAAACTAATATTATGAACGTATGTGCTTATAAAACTCAGTAAATTTCAAAATAAGTTATTCCAAAATTCGCTTGAAATGAAACAGGATTAGGGACTTTAATTAAATTCTATAATTGAATCTGAAGTTTTTAGTTTGTTTTTGAACAATAAAAAAATATTAAAATTTTAAACTTTCATGCACACTGAGTTGACTAGTTTCAGCCAGCATGGCCCTCATCAGGAGAAAAAAATATCCCTGCTTGTTAGTAGCAGTAAACTACAGGAGTAGCGAACTTTATATGTAGTTTTCATTTGTTTTTGTATCATTAATTTTGGTCAGCCCTTGTGTTGGTTAAATGGCTTCTTTGAAGTTGTTATAAGTGTGTGTTATCTTTTAGTTGTTTTGGGAGTGTGTATGTATAAGTGTGAGACCTCAGCACCTCTGTAAGTATGTCTTCTTGAGTGGGTGAGTAATGTGGGTAGGGTTTGATTTATGGGGTTACATATTAATTTTATGTTGTTAAATTTGTTTTGAGGTGCAAAATCCATTTGTCTTCATGTTCCTCTAGAATTTTTCTATCAATAGACATAGCAATTGATTCAATATCATTATTCCGCTTCATGTCAGTGGAAAATTTATAATGTATTTTGTATTTGAGAACAACACGGTTGTACCCTGTTTCCACAGAAACAACCAAAACCAGATAATTACTATATGAAATATGAATTTCCCTCGTATGGCATGCAAAAACCTAATGGCAAACTTTTCATTACTTGTCATAAATTGATTGAGTAAAAGTTTACAGAAAGAAAGTAGTTATCTTAATCTAGAAAATATATTTTTATTTGAAATGGTCAATATCTGATTAAGGTAGATAGTTATTAGCATAGTAAAATGAGACTTTCTGTCAAGGGCAAATGTAGTACTGAGTAAAATTATACTACATTATATACTCCACTTTTATTTACTTATTTTAGTAAATTTTTGTCTACTCTTGACTCAGCTATAATTTATGTACATGTCAAATGGTAAAAAATGCACAACATGACAGCCCAGTTAGAGATTTGCAATAATAGCTTTCCTTGCCAGTTGGAACCAATTATCCTGTCTACTCTAGTTTTCCATTTTCTCTCACTGTTCATGGCCTAGTCACATCACTAATGTGATGTATAACCAACTATAAAGTAAGACATTCATTCACTTCTTGTTTACATATCTACTAATGTGCATCTGTTTTGCTGCTTAAACAAATTATTGTGTTCAGGTTCTGTAAACATGTAGATAAAGTGTTTCTTTCAAGCATATGTACTTGTCTGTTTTCAAAGTGTTACTATGCTGTAAGTATGGCAATGCTTATATTGAGATGGTAAAGCAAATTTATCTCCATTAGCCATTCCATTAAATGCAAAATAGAAGAATATTTCTGAGGATGTATTTTTTGTTGTATTCTTCTATAGAACATCATAATGTAATTCTACTGCTTTCTCCAAAATTACCAATCATTAACATAAGCAATTCAAGTTAAAAGTATTAGTTACCTAATCCTAAAGAGTTCCTTACACACTTTGTGTTCACAAACTTTGCTATTTCTTTCTGTCTAAGGCAATTCTTTCAAGAGTCAAAAGTGACATTCTGGTGTCCTCTATGATTTGGTCTTCCCATTTCTTAGATGGTTTACCACATGGTCTTTTGTCAAGGAAGTTGTCTTAGCAAACTTCATTCAAACTGACAATTGAATCATGAAATTGTCAGTAACCCCAGCTCCATTTGATGATATAAAGCAAAGAATAACACTTGCCTCAACTGATTTTGGAAGACTGAAGGAAAATATCTGGGACAGAAAAGACATTCCATACTACACCAAGATCAGGCTCTATTATTCTCTGGTCATCCCCATAGCAATTTAGACCTGTAAAACCTGGACACTTGAGAAAAGAGAATATACAAAGGCTCTTGAAAGCAACTGACACAGAGCTATGACTGGGAAAATATCAGATGAAATTAAAATGGCTGCTGCCAAGAATGAAGACTGAGACTCTGAAGATAAGTTAATCCAAGCTTTATTTGGCAAAATACAAGCAGGGTTCACATCACATGTGCTCCTGGTATTCTCGGATATGGCTGATTGTCGTAATCCGGAGAATGGGCCGTAAACGAATATGGTGTTGTAAAGGAGTGTCGCAGTTCATTACTTATTTATGACAGCTGCCATAAGGAAAAAGCTAGATGTGAAGGCTGGTGTAATTTCTCTCTGATTAGAAGACACAGCCTAAATTGATTTGACCATGAAATTTAAAGGTTCAATAAGAATGTAACAGCTGGGCAAATAAGTAAATTCTGCTTGTTCACTGAAGAAATCGCAAAGAAAATCATTAAAAAATATACCAGTTACATTTTACAGGGCCTCTATGAAGCAATTCTGAAGATTTTCTAACCCAATATATTTTAAGCCATTAGTTGCCAACCTTTTGAACTTCACAGACCACTAAATGTATAACTTTAAATTTGGTGGACCACTAATATTAGTAAAAAAAGGTAAATACATTTGTATAATAATAATCAGAAAACTTATTTTATTAATATGAAATGCACCCATTAAAGGTAACAAATTTATAGTGTAATTATTTAAATTGAAAATTTGAAGTTTCATATAAATTGAAATAATATCCCAATTTTTCTGCAGACCAACAAAAATTTTGCATGGACCACTGGTTGTCCGTAGACCACTGGTTGACGACCACTGTTCTAAGCCATACTCTATTGCAGGAAATTAATGCATTAGGAATAAATGTTAAAATTTTGCAATTACTTGAGAGTAATTCTTTATGGTTTTGGGTAGGATTTCATTTCTTTGTCTTTTCTCTGGGTTTCCACTACATTTGTCAAATCATAGGCATTCTATCTATCTTGCTAATACAGGTCTGGAGATACAGTCTGCTACAATACTTTGGCTACTTTTTATGTGTGTTACATCAAGCAATATATTCTGTGAGTAAATGATGTCATTGCTGATGATCTGACTTTGTTTTGGCTGTGAAAGGCACCACATAGTGGCTTGTAGTCAGTGAATAGTACTACATATATATATCTATAAGATGGCAAAAGTAAATTACTGCTAAATAAGCAGGTAAAAGTTCCCTGTCAAATGTGTAGTATTAAATTTGGGCTTGGGATAACTTGTTTGAGAAGAATCCTATAGGAACAGGTTTCTTGTCAATTAATTAGTGTAATGCAGCACCAACTGTTTCTTCCTATCCATCACTTGAAATGCACATATGTTATTACTTAATAAAGGCATAGGTTCATTTGTTAACTTCCCTAATTGTGTGAGAGGGGGGGGACTCTTTTTGTGATAGTATTACTAGTGCTTATTGTAGGAGTAATGTTTGCAGGGACTTGTGTCTTACAAGTTCCTTGTTAACACTGATACAGTTTGTTATTGCCAGAATCTCTTGTAGACATACTGATGAACAACCAATCATTGTGGTAGTCTTCATCAGTTTCACCAATAGCTTTGGCTTAGTCCTCTTGTTGCAGATGTATGATGTGTGTTGGAGAGGAATAGAAGGTTTGAATTATCAGAAGGCTTAAAATTGTGTATGTTCAATAATCTTCCATCCACAACAATTAATACAAGATAGAGAATAAAGATTCAAAAACATCTTGTTTCAAAACGTAACAATTGAATTTATTAGGGTTTGATATACATGCATGGATACTGAGTGAAAAGGTTAGACAGAGTTGTGTCTCTTAGATTAGGTAATATTTGTACCTAAGCTCATAAAGTGAAAGTAATTATTAAACTGTAGTTTAGAAGAATAAAGTTTCTTTAGCATGTTTGGAATTGTGTATTGTACAAGTTGGTAAAAGTTCAGAAGAGATTTCAGAGTTTGTACTTGCGTGAATGTTGGTAATGGTCTTTAACGTCTGACTGCAAAGGTTAAGACAGGAGTTCTTGAAGATTACATCTTGGCAGCAAGGAATGAGATGCGAGAGAGATGAATGAAAAGAAAACACCAGGGAGTTTACACATTTTTTTGTACCACGTGACAGGCTCAGATGAGTTGGTGCCAAAATAGATCTGTCGCGTGGGGGTGATTTGATTGGTCGAAACTGACCAATCAGCAAGCTAGATTGAAGGTGATTAACCAATGAATGCTTGTTATATATTTGTAAGATTGTGATGGTGAAAATTACAACAGGAATAGTGCATTTCCTAGCAGGGATTAACTGGCTTGTTGTGGAAGATTTCACACTCTCATACACTAATATTACTGAGTCTTTCAGTTCTTCATATTTTTGAGTACTAAGTACTGTGTTTGGTAATTTAGTAACTACTTTAGAAACTAATGCATTTATCCCAGTATAGAATTTTGTTTCCTCATCTTAAATGGAATTGAGATTCAATAATACTAGTGTTATAGACAAGCGTATGGTTGCAAGAAAGAAATACGACAACAGCAGAAATAGATTTATGTGGTTTATTTCAACAGGAACGTGAGGGTTTGGGACAGCTACCTTGTGGTATAGTTCATAAGCCGGCTTCGGATCTAGGTCGATCTCTCATAGTAGTTCACACATGTTGACGGTGGTTGATGCTCTCCTGCTGACAGCTGCTGGCCGTGACGGGTCTCGTCCCTGGCCACCTGTTGACTGCCTGTTGAACTTCCGTGTGACCTCATTTATAGCGTTTTTTTATGGCTTAACAGCCTCGAAAACGAAGTGAGTATAATTAGGAGGGAAGCATTTTTATTGGACGAAAAATAGAACAATTTAAATATTATTTTATTTTTCGACCGGAACTCGAGTGTCGGGAACATTTGTGATTTCTTTTCTGTGTAGTGTAGGTAGGCCAATGTTGGGGTGACGGCCGGTAATGACATAGTGCGGGGAGACACCGGTGGCGCTGTTGGTCGTGGCATTCATAGACGAAACGACAGATTCTAGGACATCTGTCCATTCACAGTTCCTGTCTTCGCATGACATATAAAGTGCATTCTTCATCGTGCGATGTTGTCTCTCGATATTTCCTGAGCTTTGCGGGCGCCAAGGACAGTGAAGTTCTTGCATGATTGACATCTGGTTACAGAATTGTTGATAGACTTCTCCAGTGAAGTGTGTGCTTCGATCAGAGGATACTATGCGTGGAATCTCTCGGTGTCGAAGGAAGAACTGGTACAATCCGCAGGCGGCGTCGATAGCACGATCTCTCGCGCATGGTATGGCTGTAAAATGTTGGCTGAAGCTATCCAACATGGTTAGGATGTAGCGTTTTCCCTTTGAGTTGGGCATTGTGACAAAGTCTATAAAGACGAAATCGAGTGGTCTCTTTCCTCGTTTGCAGTGGCCAATGGGCCATGGGGTACGTCTACCATAGTTGCCCTTGCACTTAGCACACGTGTCGCAAGAATTGACATAGGCCTTGATGTCGCGGTTTTTGAATTCCCACCAGTAGCTGGAAAGGAGTTCTCACATACGGGTAACACCTGAGTGGTTGTTGCCCTCGTGTGCCTGGTAGAGGTATCTAGGTCGTAGTTTGTATGGTACAACCAATCTCGGAGAGTGTTTACTGTCTCTTATCATCAAAACGGAGGTGCCTGGTTCTAGAAAAATTGGTGTAAATGTTTTTTGAAAAGCGTAGCTCGGTGGTCGTCAGGATCGATATGAGGTTCGCTTGGAGTGGGTGACTGGAGGGCGCTGATGATCCAGGACGTCGTCCTTCAGTTGTTCATCTGCGATGCCGAGGTGGTTGCAGATTCTCTCAGTGGGGATGGTGGTGGTGGTGGAGTGATAGGCGAAGAATGCGTTGGTGACGCGCTTGTGGGTGCGGGCGTTTTGTGGTGTGTGAGTTTTGGGAATGAGCTGTAAATCGTTAAACTCGCCGAGGCACCATGATGGGATGTATACGCGGAGGTCTGAACCGCTTACCTCGAATGTCCTGCCTGCCGGTGTAGGGTCTTTCGGGGCTTTCGTTTTCTTATGTCCGCAACCTCTGCTGAGCATGTCAGCCCATACATTTGATTCGCCTTCAACATATTCCAAGACGAATTTATAACATGAAATTTCTTCTTGCCATCGTCGTATTTTGGCATTATTGAACTCTCGTTGGTCCAGATATGTCAGCGATCTGTGGTCGGCGAAGATGACGAAGGGGCGGTTGCGAAGGAAATAATCAAATTTCAATATTGCCCACTTTATTGCATATGCCTCTCGTTCTGTCGTGGACCAGTTCTGTTCCGTGGAGTTGAATGTATGGGAAGCAACCGCTATGATATCTTTCTTCCCATTGTCGGCTTCTTGCATTAAGATTGCTCCACATGCGACGTCACTGGCGTCGGTGGTGAGTGTGAAAAGTTTGGAGAAATCTGGAAACGAGATGACGGGTGGCGAAGAGAGACGTTCCTTGATTTTTATTTTTTTTGAAGGCTCTGTCGGCATTTTGCGTCCAGACAAACGGTTTATTAACCTTGTTGAGTTCGTATATGGGACCCATAAGTTTTGAAAACATATCTGACCTGATTTGTTCATGAAGACGTGTCTCTAGGAATTGTCTGATCCACACTAAACGGCCGATAAGGCTTTGTAATTCCTTTTTTGATGTTGGAGGTTTCATTTCCCTGATGGCACGAACGTATTCTGGATCAGCTTTGAATCCTTCGCTGTTTACTATGCGTCTGAGGAACTTTGCCTCTGATGTGAGGAAGGAACATTTATCGTGATTCAGCTTGAGTCCGAATTTTCGGAGGGCAGTAAAAAATTGTTCGAGGGAGAGTATGTACTCCCTAAATGTTCTAGCGTGGACCAGTTTGTCGTCGATATAGGAGGAAATGTTGTCACGGGATGTGACCATGGCTAGGGCTTCTGCTATGCAACGGGAGAAGATTTGTCCGGCAGATGTAAGGCCAAAGGCCAGGCACGTGTATTGATAGCATTGGTCCTTCCATGTAAATGCTGTTTTGTATCGGTCTCGTTTGTCGATCTCAATTTGCCAGTAGCCGCTGCGTAGATCGAGGGTAGTAAAATATCTATTGCCTTCGCTGATTTTGTTGAACAAGTGGTCGATCCTTGGCATTGGGTAAGAGTCAAGATCGACAAAGACCTTGTTGAGAGTTCTTTTAAAGTTAGCAACGACACGAATCGATCCGTTTTTCTTGCGTACGGCAAATACAGGGCTATTGAAGCCTTTGGGGTCGCTGCAGTTTTCAATGATACCTTCATCAGCCATACGCTTAATTTCGGTATCTACATCTGCTTCCAAAGCCTGGGCTATCGGGTGTTGTTTCTGGCTGCGAGACTCGCCGATGGTTGGTATGTGGATGGGTCGGATGAATGTGCCTTTGCTGCTGCTTTCTGTGCCGATAATGTCAGCGTAGCGAATGAGTAAATTTGCAGTGGCCTCTAGTTCGTCTCGGTTCGGGTGGTTTGGTAGCAATAGCCCCGTGTTATGCTTTAGCCAGGTTAGCTTTTGATCCAGCGTCTGGATGTTGGTCTGTAATTCCATAGTAGGCTGGTTTGGGATGATGTCCGCTTGGGCGCCATATGCTGGATCGTTGGTTGACGATGACGGTGATATGATTGCGGCTGTGTGTGTTGTGTATCCTGAGGAAAGTGTGCGTCTGAATTCTATAATCGCATTTTGGTTGTCGATTATATAGGAATCGAGCGTGTTGTGACATAGGATATTTTGGCCGATCAGGATCGGTGTGGTTTGGGTAGTTACCAGCACGTTAACCTTTTTGAATGTGGGTGAGTCTCGACTGCCGATGGTGATGTCGCAAGTCAGTTCGCTGAGGGCGGTGGTGCTGCCGTTGATTCCTTTTACTAGGACGTCGGAGCGGGTCATGAGTTTCTTGGCTTCTCTGAGTAACTGAGATATTGGTACGATGCAGGTAGAGCATCCAGAGTCTAGCATTGCGATGCCAGAGAAGGTGATGTCTCTGAAGTTGAAGGTGGACTGGACGAGCGGTGAATGGTGAGCGAGTCCTTAAAAGTTGAAGGTGTGATGGCTGACGTAGGGGCATGGCGAACGAGGCATCACATCTCGTCCTGCCCGAAGCGAAAATCCTGTTCCACATCATTTATGACTTGTATATTATCATTCGTTGCGGCGATATGGGCCTGTGCCCGAGTGCGAGGTGGGTGGCGATATAGGCAGTTGTGTCCATGGTGGCATGGGCGACCTCTGAGGTAGTTCTTGCACACGCTGATTCATGGTGTGTGCTGATGGTTTCTGCGTGTCGGATGGTGGCCATGTTCGGGAGGGTTGGTGAGGCCCGTCTGCTGTGGGTTTGGTTGGCTGCTGGGTCGGAGTGGCACGTTTCTTTGGTTTGACCGCTGTGGTTTCTGTTTGAAATACAGTGTTGTGCGAAGGCGTGTCGTTGGATTTTACACCGCGATCAAGATATATTTGAGCTCTGAAGGCTATGCCAATGGCTGAATAGTGGTTGTCCATTGTCTTGACGAGATGTGGGTAAAGATTTTAGTTCCAAATTTTCACCTTTTCGCTCATTAGCATAGCGCCGATGATGGAAATAAGTCCATCGACTGTTAAGTCTGTATTTTTGTCTTTTTTGTATTTGTTTTTTATGTGGACGGCTGCCTCTCTAAGGGTGTTTTCGAGTTGACCCGCGAAGTCTGTTAATTTTTCACCGTCTCGCCATTCCAGATTCCAGGCTTGACTGAGGTGTTGGAAGTTAGTCATCTGGCTTCCGTGGGCTGCTAATAAGTATTCCTTAAGTTGTTCGAAGGTGGATATGTCCTTTTTTGAGTCAACCATCTGCTGAACGATACTTTGGTCCAGTAAATCTTTAGCAGACTTGACGAATTCGAATTCCAGGCTGGGATAGGTGCTGAGTTCTGGCGTGAGTTAGAGTGCGTATGCTTTGTTTAGGGCCGTGATGAATCGGTTCACGTCGTGTCCAGGGTGAAAAGTTCTCTCTAGCTTCAATATGTCGCGTATGGTTTGTTGGCGCATCATTAAGCTGTAATCGCCGTTTGTTTGAGCGGTGGGAGGTGTTGAAGTAGTTGATTTTAGGGCAGTCAGCATGTCATTTATGTTGGCTTGAATTTCCTGTATCGTGGCTTCGGAAGGCTGTGTTGGTCCCGTTTTCAAGTTGAATAGTAGTGTTTTCTGTTCCTTGATGAGAGTAAATAGTTCGGCTCGGGTGAAGCTCGTGTAGTCGGCCATATTTCTCTTGCTGTACGCTTCTGACACCGGTGTTATAGACAAGCGTATGGTTGCAAGAAAGAAATACGACAACAGCAGAAATAGATTTACGTGGTTTATTTCAACAGGAACGTGAGGGTTTGGGACAGCTACCTTGTGGTATAGTTCATAAGCTGGCTTCGGATCTAGGTCGATCTCTCATAGTAGTTCACACATGTTGACGGTGGTTGATGCTCTCCTGCTGACAGCTGCTGGCCGTGACAGGTCTCGTCCCTGGCCACCTGTTGACTGCCTGTTGAACTTCCGTGTGACCTCTTTTATAGCGTTTTTTTATGGCTTAACAGGGTCGAAAACGAAGCGAGTATAATTAGGAGGGAAGCATTTTTATTGGACGAAAAATAGAACACTTTAAATATTATTTTATTTTTTGACCGGAACTCGAGTGTCGGGAACATTTGTAAACGAAGATAATGGTCATTTTGTGACGGGGCTTTGTCTCGTTCACATCCGGCTCTCGCTCTTGAGTATTTGCCTGTAAATCAGCCGAGATATGTCTTATTTTATTTTATAACACTAGTAAAGCACATGACAAGTCTCATTGAATTCTTGTGCCTTAATGCTAACTTGTTGCATTTTTGGGCTTCCACAGATTTTTTTTGTAACTGTACTAGAGAAAGAAAATGAGCTTCTAAAAGTGTCAATAAATGGAAAGAATAAGAAGAATGTCAATAGAAAGCAGACATGTATGGATAAAGCAAAAAAGGTTTGTGTGTAAAATTTACTCACTGATTACATTTTATGCATCTTTCCTTTTCTGTTCATGAGGCATTATTTATTTATTTATTTTTTTAAAGTCTGCACGTTTTTTATCAGATGTTTGAAACTGTATGTGAAAATGTCAGTGTCTTTTTATATACTTTTTAAACATCTCGTTTGTTGTTATGTTCTTGAAGATAATGTAATCTGGTGAGGACATATTTATAATTTAGTGACTTTAATTTGTGGTAGCTTGTTGCATTTTTTTGCTCTAGGTTGGAAAAAAATAAATTCTGTGCCGAAAATTCCAAATCACATCCAAGTTTCCATAACCATGACATGTTCTTTTTGTGCCTTGATAAATCCTTCTTATCACATCAGGATTTCTGTATCACGTTGTGGTCACCAGTGTGGAGGTTGGGACGTGTGGGATTTTCCTTCACTTTGATACTGAATCTTTGATCTTTTGCTTTACTTTTGCTTATGGTTTCAGAAATGAACTTAGCTGATTGTCCCATCATTAAGAATGCTGGTGTTAGTGAGGTGACTTAAAAATTTTTTTTGGTAAGTGTAGTTTTATTTATAACAAAAACAAATTAAATAATACAACAGAACCTTTTTTCCGTTTGAATAGCAAAAAAAAAAAAAAAATTAAATTTCTTTACGGTAGTGCGTAGTGATTTTCAGCAAGGAAAGTCTGTAAAAGAAGTAAATAGGCCAAATTTTCTGATTACGCCTGTGTAGGTACTACGCAGTGAATTAATCATGATGGTAGTAATGGGGGACGAATGACCAACAAGAAGTCCGATTTTCTTTTTGTCGATAACTCCAAAACGGTAAGGTTTCTTCATAATTTAATTGTTAATTCGAGCTCAGCATGTATTGTACATTGTATATTTGCACGGAATTATGACGATTTTGGAAAAATTTTAAGGGGTTTTAGTAGCGCTCGAGAAACAAAAAAAACAAAATTTACCTGAAAAACAATGTTAAGAAGACTTCACTTGAAGCTATAAATCAATTCATTAAATTTTTCACTGCCAAAGTTAGCTATTTTAAAGTTGGAGTTTGAATTTCGTCATCTGTCAAAAAATAAATAAAATTGATCTCTGGTAGTCAATATGTTGAATGAATTGATCACTTGGGAAATTTTTTTTTTTTCCCATAATAATTTTTCCAATGTTTTTGATTGAAATATTTAAACCTCAACCAGTTAGGCATTTTACTTCTTGAAATTACAACTCAAAACTTTTGTTTGATTCTTAAATTCATCATATATTGCAACATTGATCACAAGTTACTGTGCAACACAATGAAATTTTATTTTGTTTCAGATTTTAATTAAATAATTCGAGATTTGAGTGATTTTGAAAAGCTCTAAAATCACCTTTTTTTTAAAGTTTGCAATAGAATTCTAAATGATTTGAGGTCAGTTTTATATTTATCCTGTCCTGATACAAGAGACTTCTTTCTGTCGATACTATATTTTTATTAAAAGTAAAACAAAATTTGGTATGGAATTAAAAACTTTTAAATCTCATCTCATCATGAGAGGAAAATTAAAACCTAAGGGAGGTAAGTGAGTTGTCCATGTCGAATTACGTCCCTTGTCAGAAAAAAACCCCAGAAAAATGGCGATGTTAGTGCACATGTGTCACGGAGGAATCGTTCGGTTTCAACGAATTTTCCCCGTACTTCAACATCGTATCCAAACTTTTACTTCAATTGTGACAGAAAAAGATGTTGAGGATACTGTGCAATATCCACCGATCAAACCACGCTGGCCACCTGGTTCATGGGGTAGCATGACAGAAAATCAAGCCTGGCAATGGTGGGAGAGAAAGGTCGAACTCGAGACCCAGTCTCTGTCCGTTCAAGAACGGTTGGAAATTGTCTCAGCCAAACGTCAGTGGGGTTGGAAATTTCCAGTCATTCAACACTATCCTAAGGCTCTCTGGTATCAACAGGATGTCACAAAGACCGGTTTGCTAAGTGGGATGCCTGATTATTATGAAACTCTTGAGGAGGAAGCTGCAATTTGTTTGCCGACTGTTAGGACCAAAGTAGAAGAAGCTTTACTCTTGGAGAATGATTTCCTAAACAGATCGAATATTCAATTCAAATTCCCATCGACGAGGACTTTAAAAAATCAATATATTCAATTTCAGCTGATCGATTGTTTATTTCGATCGTTGGCCGCTGATTACCCACATTTGCGAACATGTCAGTTTGGGGAGAATGTCAAGGTGAAGGCATTTTGGGACCGACATGGCTTTCCTGTTACAGCCACACCATTTAAATACGATGCCGACCAAGATTTACAATTGTCCCACAAAACTCGAATGGACAGCCGTTTTCTTACAGAATTTTCTTGCACACAAATACGATCGGAATTGCCACTAAAACCGGTAATGTTTTTGTTTTTTTTTTCATTAAAATTGTTTTTAAATTATCCAAAAAGTAAGTAAAATCATTATTATTTATTAAATTCATAGTAACTACAACAAAAATATTTACTTTTTTAAATTGTTGTTTACTTTTTTTTAACAGAACAATATTTTTGGATGTCTCTTCTTACTTACTTGAAATCGTAATTTAGCGGGTAAAATTAAAAATAAAATCTCTAAGAAAATAAATATTCTCTAAGTTAACAATTTTATCAACAAAACAATAAGGTATTGTTAAATAAATGTTAAGTTTAGTTAGTACTTCAGTTATTTCTACATAACAAACTGTTTCAACTAGCCTCATATTCTGAAACCGCGGAAAGCAATGAAGAATTTCTTAAGTGTCGGTTTTTTGTTTGATAATCCATTTTTTTTTTTTTTATGTATTTTGCTTTGCTTTGTTTGAATATGATGTCACTACTTAAATAGAGTGGTCCACTCGTGAAAAAAAGAAACAATAGTTCAGATAATTCTTTAAATGTCAGGGATCGATTTCTATCACTCTTCTTCTCTAAATCGATAAAAAATCGAGATTTTTATTCTGACAAATAATGTCGAGGCTTAAGGATATCGACTAAAAATGCAATTAATGCTAATTTACAAAAACTTTTTCCCTATTTTTTTCCCTTAAGTAATACCAATAACATACATTTTTAAAATGTTTCATTTTTTTAGAAGGTTGCCCTCAGTGCCCTCTGATGTTTATTATCGTCAGAAATGAATGTGAAACTGAATTCTGATTTTTCTTCCCATTTACGAAAAAAAAAATGTCTATGAAAGTCTTCTTAATAATTCTGTTAAGAAAAACAAATCTTCTTAAATTTGAAATAAATGCTTTATTTGGGGATTTTTTTTATATTTCTATTTTCTTTTTTTTAGTATTTTTATTTCGATGAAACTTTTAGTTTTATGGATATTTGCGTAAAAAGGACACAAAATCCGGCTTCCGCTTAAGTTTTACAATTCAGTTATTAAATAAACCTGGAACACTTTTTAAAAAACTAACTAACCAAAAATGGAAAAGCTTAAAATACAAATCATCAAATACCAATATTTTTTTTTTTAAATTTGTAATTTTTGTATGTTTATAAATGCCGATTTTTGTAGGTGCGGGTGATCATATACGAAAAAAGCAATAACTATATTTGTAGGTGCCTCCACTTTTTCGCGAAAAACAACGTAGCTTAATGGACCGGAAAAGTCCACAAACTTAATAAAAATAAAGTATTATCGTCAAAATGTTTATGTTATTATTAAGATGAAAGACTAAAGTATTTTTTGATTATTTTTAAAAAAATTTTAATCCTTTCTGACGCGTTCGAAATTTTGATTAAAATCCTGTTTTGTTTTCGTCATCGAGGTGGCTAGTGGCATAATAATTAAATTCTTTTTTCCATTGAAAACACATTGATTAGGAAATTCTTGTAAAAATGAAATAATTGTTCGATTTTAATTAAATTTTCAGGATTTATTCAAAAATGAATTAAATTTTTTTTTTTTTTTTTTTACATATGTTACCGCCCACTTACTTAATTTCATGAAATTTCGCAAAAAACCTTTCTATTTCCTGATTATATTTTTTTTTTATTTGTTAAAAGTAGGACTCCATGGAGAATGTAAATCACCTATTATTTTTTTTCAAACTTGCACTAATTTAACTGAAAATCTGCTCTGAATTGAAAAATAATGAATTCAATAAAACTATGACATTATTATTTTAATTACTTTTTTTGTTTGTAAATAAGTTATACTGTGAAGATTATTGTCTGAAAATTTTTCCAATGAATAATGAATTTTTAAAAGAATTTTCTTTTTTTTTTCTTTTTTAAATTTTAATAATAATAATAGTTTAAAATCGTGTGAAATTCTGTATTGAGCTATTTCCTGGATGTTATATAGTAATTAAGTGGAAACGAAATTTACGAATCCAGAATTGAAAAGAAGAACGTAGTTACACTATTCTATTTTTAAATTTTTTTTACTTAATTTGTTCCCTTTTTTCATCTGTGAAAGGCTACACGTGACATTATTACGAAAAGGTCATATGATCTAAGAGATTTTGTTTTTTGTTTTTTTACAGAGAAATTAATTTAAGAAAATTTTATAGTATTTTAAATTTTTTTATTTTTGCATAAAGCATCTTCGAAAAGTAAATAAGTCAATAAATTATTAGATAATTGTGGAAAATATGTTCATTTGTAAAAATTACTAATAACCAAAAAAAATGTATTCACTTCGATTTTGTAAATTTTATGTCAATTCTAGTCAGCCATACTAGCTGTCATCGCTTTGTAAATTAATTGTCCAGCAATCATTGCCTCAGATAAACAGGACTGATCAATAACAAATGGTTGTATATTACTTTTTTATGTTATATTTATTTCAAATCAGATTAATTTAACTTTAAATTTTCTAATTTTACTCAAATAACGTGTCATATATATATATATATATTTTTTTTTTTTTTTTTTTTTTTTTTTTTTTTTTTTGGAATAGTTTTAAAATCGATAAATTTGTTTTGTTTACAAATTTCTTAAAATTAAGAAAAATGACCGCTTTTAAGAAATCAAAATTAAATTTAACATTCCAATCTACATAATTTCTATCTGAAATACACCAAAATATTTTACTTACTGGAAATAATAAATTTAATCCTTTAGCTTTCAATTAAAGCTAAAATTAAATCTTTAAGAATGCTTTTTCATTTTTAAAAATTCATTTCAAACCTTAGGTATCAAAAATTTATGCCGAAAAAGTGGAGGTACCTAATTTAAAGCTAGAAAGTATCTAAAATTCAATAAACATTTGATTACAGAGAATATTCTTAAAATTTTTTATATCCTTGCTAGATGGAATATCTGACAGTATAGAAATGGCTCTCAGAAATATAGGCAGAATGTAGAGACATTCTGCCTATATTTCTGAGATGAGGTATTCAGACTCAAGGACACATGGCACAGTAGATAAAGGTGTTAGTTAGATACAGTGACAGGACCCAAAGAGTGTGAGTTCAATACCTGGTTAGGGCGGTGGAGAACTTGGAGAGGGGAATTAACAAGAGATAACTGACATCCATTAGACATGGAACTAGAACAGTCTACCCCAGTGAGCGAAATAAAGGGTCCAGTTCGACATTCCAACCACCTGAAGAAGGCCGAAGCATACAATGGATGAAACGTGATAAATATGGCAACAAAGATGAGGACAACAGTCCGAATAATGTAAATAGTGTCTCTCTACATTCGTTAGCAAATATCTTTGTGTTTAGCAACTTCAATGCTCATCATGTCACATGGCTTTGTCATGTTCTACTGCTCTTGCTTAGCATCCAGACCTTGCATTTTTCATTTGCACAATCTCGCACTCAAGTAGTTCAGCTATTAGGCAAAACCCTCTATTAATAGAATATCTTTTTGCTACCAATGCACTGATTGGGGCTCATTTTGTGATTTTCTTCATGACACCTTAATGGAATGAAATTCTTAATCTTCTTTTTGAAAATTGTACCACTATGGTTTCCCTAGGTTAAAGCCAGCACATAAATATCAAGTTAAACTACAATCTTCTCCTTGGTTCACTCCTGTCTGTTCAGCTGCTATAGCCCACAGGAATATCGTCTCTCACAAGTTTGGTTCTAGACATTACTAGTGGCTCTGTATGTTGAGCAATAGTAAATACTCAATCCCTCTCCTCTTCAATCAGTTTGAAGTATTATCATCTACTGCTGATAAAGTACAATACTTTACTCAGAAATTCTCTTCCAACTCCACTCTCAACTCTTCATGAATAACTTTGCCTGATTTTCCCCCTAGAATGGAATCTCTACTGGGTGGTATGTATCCATGGTTTCTGCTATGATCTCCAAACTAGATCCCCACAAGGTTTGCAGATTTGATGGTATCTGTATAATTTTTGAAAGGAAAATGTGCTTCTGATTTGGCTCCCATTGTCTCCAAAATTTACAATAAATGTTTTGCTGCTTCTTGCTTTCCAGTTTGTTTGAAATCCTCCTCTGTAGGTGTCTTTAAGACCTCGATGAATCTTCTGATCCCTCTAATTAATATCCTTCTTTTACCCCCTTTTGGTAAAGTACTAAAGGCTCTAATTCAAATTGAAATTGGTTAAGCATTTCACTTCACACAGACCTCTTTTCGGATAAACAATACGGTTTTCATTTCTCTAGATCTCCCGCTGATGTGTTATTAATGAATTTGTCAATCAGGCTTTTGATATGAACAGCGAGGCACAAGCTGTGGCTTTAGATATATTGAATGCATTCAATAGAGTTCAGCATGCTGGTTTTCTCCATCAGCTCAAGGGCTATGGTGTCTCTGGACAAATATTTGGTTTAATCCAATTCTACTTAATAAATTGTGTGATGATAGTCATGTTGAACAGATATGTTTCTAGATTGTTTGATACTAATGCAGATGTCTCTGCCAGGGCTTCTATGCCTGGACCTGTGTTGTTGTTGTTGTTATGTCTTCATTACTGACCCCCCTTCCTGATGTCGCCAGTTTCTGACTAGGTATTTATGATGATGATGATAAAAATATTTACTCCAAATTTAATAGCAAGTCCAATAAATCTGGCAAAGTAAAAACTGGCAGCTGCTCTTGAAAATGACCTGCAATCAGTTACAAAGAATGGCTTGTAAAATTTAACACCTCCAAAACAAAACTATTTTTTATCATAAGAAGGGACCTTTTTTGCCTCCTATCAGCATGGCTAATGCTAACCTCCAAGAGATCAATTTATTTCAAGAGAAAAAATATGTTTGTCTCCTCTATTTTTCAAGAATAATGAGAAATGGTGTTTCCCTTTCTTTATAGCCTGTTTTACCAGCGTTTTCTTTTTCTTTTTTTGGTTTTTTCTTCTTTTTCTTTCTTAGTTAAAAGGACTTTTTCTTTTTCTTTTTTTTTTTTTTTTTTTGTAAATACAAAAATGAAATATCTTTGGAACTTTAGCTGGTTTAAAATTTTCATAAATTTCCATTTCCTGAATTTTTATTTAATTCTTTTTGAAGTCTTAAATATTTGAAACTTGATTGGTATGTTAATCACTAACTTGTTGATAGTGAGTAACTTGTGTAATCTGTTCATGAACATTGTTTGACTAAAGAAGCTCATAATAAATACGTTTGAAAGGACACATCTGTTCCGCATATGGTCAAATGATGTCCAAATATGTAATCTCATTGTGTGATGCAAAAGGATTATGTAATTTGAATTGAATTGGTCAATAAGTCAGTGTTTTAAGTCATTCCTGCTTTTCCATTCCATTGGAGTTGGTCAATCAAAATGGATTTAACTTATTTGACTGATAAGATTTCATAAACTTATTTGTAAGTGGAAATAAATTCACACCAAATGGAAAAATTGTGTACATTATCTTAGAGCTTTCAATGTTATGTAAAAAAAAAAAAAATGTTTCACAGAAAATGAATTAAATTTTTCATAATAATACAACAGTTTTCTCTTTTTTAAAAGTTTGTAGATCACTATGATCCACTGTGTACAGAAACACCTTATCCCCATTTCAAGTACTGGCCCAAGGACTTAGCACAATTCCGTGAGAAAGTGCAAGCCACATGCCTTCCAGGTAAGTCTGTTTTTTCTTATTTAAGCTAGTCCATTAATTTAGGATAACAGTTAATGAGCTTTTACACATACAAAATTCACAGCGACTTTGTTACAGTGAAATTGCAGTTTCACTATTGACTACAAAAAAACGAATAAATTTTTTCCATGACAGATATTGATATTATGATAACCTGCATTAGTTGGGTAATTTTGCAGGAATTTCTGATTATCAAAATTTTTGAAATCAAAGAATAACAAGGGGAAATGATGGAAAATTTAATTTTGGCCTTAAATTTTCTTTTGCTTTTTCTAACAGCATCATCAATTTTTATCAAAGATGAGATTTTTTTTTTTGCAGTTGTTGCTTGAACCACAAGGCAAGGACCTTGAGTGAGAGTTAACCATGTCTGGTTACTTGAAAGCTCTAATCAGTTATATGAAAAATCATGGCAAAAAACTTGGCAACTTTGAGAAAATACGTTTTCATCATGTTTCTCTTATGTTTTATTCACTAAACTTTGCCTCGTCTGGCATGTCTCAGATTGCCAAAATGGTCACTTATCAAAGTATTAAACACGTATATCCATGCTTTACTTTGGTAATTAAGAAATGTTTTCAGCATAATTTTGATTATAAACCTACACTGGTAGTTCATCTGTGTGTCAACTGATCACCTCTAAAGAAGTAATTAAATTTTATTGTCAGAAAAATAAAAAGATTTTTTTTTCTTAATACATTACTGAAAACTCAGCTGTATTGAAATTTTAAAAATTATTTATAACTATTTTAATGAAAAAAATCCATGGAACCAAAAAACAGATTTCTTATAATATCAAATATATTTGAACCAGTTTCAGGATTAGAAATCTGCAAAATTTGGCCATTTTTCAACAGACAATATAAAGACATTATGTCATTTTAAATAAACATTGTCTTCCATACAATCTCAATCTTCCATGAACATCTCATCTATGTCCTCTTGTAATCACAACTTTCTGTTCACAAAATAAAACTGGAATCCACTGATGTGAGATTTGATTAATTGACCAAATGACAATCTCAAGATGTCAAGTGTTGAAAGTTAACTTGAAAAGGTAAAATAGCAGAGTCTGTATTTTCCAATGTTATACCTCTGGTATTTTTTTTTTTTTTTTAATTAGTAGGAAGGAACTTATTTACAACTGAATTTCTTTCACTCTAAGATTTTTTTCTCAACACAGACTGGCATTTTGTCTGCATTTCTGATAGGACATGATTTTTTTCTTTTCTCACCCATTCTTTCAAAACATCAGGATCCCATTTGCTTAATCGCATGAAAATACACATTGTTTATTTACAGGAGATCATTGAGACTGACAAAGTCACTTCTGTGAAATCTTTGAAAAAATCAACCTTGCTTAGTGTTTGATTTTGTTTTTAATGAAGTAATGTCTAAATGTAAGAAAAATCATTAACATTACAACTGCTTTGTGGAGTTACCAGTGTTTTGGGTGATTCATTCTCCGGCCTTCAGGTTAGAATCCATAAGGAAAGATAAAGAGGCTGTTTATTTTTTTTTTTACAGTGGCTAAAACGAAGCTTGAAACATTGATCATCTTTTTACTTTCTTGACGACTATACAACAATCATTCATAACTCGGATTTTGTCTTTTCTTCTTTTAGGTTACTTTCATGGTGACCCTTGTGAGTTTGGTTTGATTGCATTTGATTGTCCAAATAAATTGCATCGTTGTGCAACCAAATATGGCAAGGAAATTGCTGCTGAAATGCAAACTGGTATGGGGTTAATCACATTGTTTGCATGGACAGTTGCACAAGCCTACTACCTTGGTATGTATAAATATTTATTTGGTTTAGCCTGGCACAAGGCCATAATCTGGTGTTAGTGTAGCACAAGGTTGTCAGTTATGTATGTACAAGCTGTGATGATTTAATTCTTGGAATGATTGCAGCATGTTGCCAGGGAAACAAGTCTGGCAAATATTAGTACTGGAGTATATCTGGAGATGTTGCAATTTTCACTTTTTTTAGTGCAGACCAGAGGAGTCATTCATGGCTGAGCAGTAGAGGAAGTTGCGTGTGTTCATGTTGTACTGTTGGCAGTAAATGAGTGAAAGGAATCTGAAGGAGTGAATTAATATCAAGTTTTGTAAGAAGATTGGTAAAGATGCTAGTGAAATTTTAACCCTGTTAAAATGGCTTTTAGGGAAGAGAATGCTATGAAGAATTTTTGAGTAGCACAAGCAATCCCCTATAAAGCGAAAAGATGTGCATAATGATGCAAAAAGTGGGTAGCTAAAAACATGTTGGCAGTGTGTGAACTTTGGTGTACTCAGATCAAAGATTAAGTGTTAAACAGATAGAAGTGAATAACAGTATAGTAGATTCTATCAGGATATTCATATGAGAAAACTTTTCTCAAAGAGTCTGCCTTGAATATTGACTGATGAGCAGAAAACAGTGTCAGCTTCACCTTTCATCTGATCTTTTGTATTAATGCATAGATATTTTGTGACACTATTTAGGGTTGCGTGAAAAAAAAGGAAAAGAAAAGGCGAGAATTACATTTAGGTGATAAGAAGCTATCACGAAAAGACACTGAGCGATGTTATTTTTTCTAACAAAGAAAAGTGGTAAAGATTTTATTTTCATTAGCGAAGAAAGTAAGATACCAGGTTTAATTTGATTTATGACGACGCACCAAATTGGAGGATGGCAATCTGCCCATGGCGGTGGTGAAGGTTTCAGGTCGGTCAAGTTGCCTGCGGGACAGAATGCTAAGAGATAATATTAATTAAGCATGCCCTGACCGCAAATGAAGTACAAAGAAGGAAAGATTAAACCCTTAACTATTTGCGAAGGTATCATTTGAGAAAAACATCTGTTTTGTGTCAGAGCTGACCATGATAAAAGAAAAAAAAAATTTGTTATCAGAACAAATAATTGGCTGTAGCGTGCAAAGTCGCCAGATGACCACCCACTTGTTTGGCAAAGGTCTCGGATGACGAGTTCCAGGTGACATTCGGATAAGATTGAGATTAAGGATCACACTACGGGAAGAAAAAAAGGAAGATATTTTTTTTTTTTTCTTTGAGCGATAATTAGCAAACACCTACGCTGCTGAGCGTTCATTGGCTGAAGGGTGGTGTGAGCGGTAGGCAAAGGTAAACCATGAAGAAGGAGGGGAGGCCTGTTGACGCCCCCTGAAGGGATTGGGTGAGATACCTATATGAGAAAGGAAGAAATTGGGAGGACCATTCCCTTAAAGTAGAAACTAAAAGATTTCCAAAAATGGGAAGTGATGGGTTTTCCTGACCAAAAACAAAGAAAATTCTTAATGCGGATTTAGAATTATCAAGGAACCTCAAACCCCGACAAGCCCACCCTGGTTTTGGTCGGAGTCCATATAAGCAGAGTCGCAGCGAGTGGACGGGAGTTCGCAGCTGAGCAGTTGGGGTTAGACAGACAGGCAAGCAGTTGCAGTTGAGCTATGAGCTCTGAGGCCCGCCTTGCAGAAAGCTGACTGAGATCCAGGCAATCATGACCTCAACTTCTAACCAATAACAATTTATTTTTGAAGAACCACTTAAAACTCACACCACCAAAACAAGTTTTACGAATATCGCCTGAAGATGCACCAAAACCAGTTTCTTAAAAGAACAATTTAAGATGTTAAGACTCGCCTAACAAACACAAAGTGTCACGAATTCATATTAGCGATTTGGAAGAAAGACACAGTCGTGTATTCAGCAACCAGATATAAAATATTGTTATCCTTTTTTAACACATTTGAACTTTTCGAGTTGTTACTTTATTTTCTTTTACATATACTTGTGTGGTATTGCCCTTGTTCGAACTCGGCTTGCATTATGGCCCGGCAACTGATTGATTTCGTCTACCTAAGATCAAATCACAATGTGGGTAGATTAGACTAGAAATCAAAGCAGTTACTTCAGTAACCAGACGGAGGCATGCTGGGAACAACAAGGCTGATGCCGAATCTGACCAGATTCCCATCCGAATCAGCAAAAGGTTAGAACGTCACATTTGACAAGATCATTGCCAGTGGTGTCTTCAATACAACTCGGAAACAAAATACTTGAGTATGTAGTGGGACACAAAGAATCAATCTAAGCAAAAAAGAAAAAAAAAAAGCAAATGTCTCACACCAGTTCAAGATCGTGTGTGTTTCTTTAGTTAGAAGCAGACAGTTTACAACAAATTCTTAACACAAGGACAAACTGTCAATCAAAATGTTTATTTGGATGAGAAATTACCTGGAGGAAAAGATTTAAACTTGACCAGTGGATTCCCCACCATGCCAATGCTCCTACAGATGATTGCATTAGGAATTTGTGAGTTGCTGGCTAAGAAATCCTTTACAAAAATGGACCATCCACCTTATTCACCAGACTTGGCATCTTATGATTTTTTACTGTTTTCCAAAATTGAAAAATGTCATGAAAGGACAAAGATTTGCTGACATCTCTGGCATCCATCAACATCTGACAGTATACTGAAAAGTATTCCAGCAAACTAGTCCCAAGAATTTGAGACAATGGTGCTATTTCTGTAAACAAAAAGCATCACTTCACAAGGGACACAATCCCAGGGTGTGACTTTGAAGGTAACAACAGCAATAGTGACTAGGTAAGAAAATATTGATTTCACAGGACCACTCCAAGAATTAAATTGTCATACCATGTATGGACTCATTCAGTTGATAGCAACTTATAATATTAAATCAATAAACCAAGTCAAATGTAAGTTTTGACTATAATTTTTTTTAATGACTTTAAAAAATAAAATTTGATTTTCTTTAAATGTTCCATTCAGAAATCTTGCATTTTCTCTCTTCACACACACACACACACACAAAACATGGAAGCTTTTCATGGTGTAATGGGTTAACAAACTGGTTTACACAGATCCATGACTACCAAATAATAAATATGAATTTCACCAGGTGCCATGTACTTGTGGCTTGATGTCAAATTTAAGTGGTAGTGGCTTGTCGCTTGTATCTGAGTATGCTTGTTTAGTAGGGCGTCTAGCTAATCCCTGTTACAGACGCCTGCTCAGGCAGCTTTGTGTTTATTCAACACCTACAGAGCCTACCTGTAGTTTATATTGTAACTATGCTGAGCAGATCTTAGTTACAGTTTCTGGGAGAGAGCACATATTATCTGGCATGATCAACAGTCTGAACAAGAGCAGTAATGTTCAAAACCCTCAGTTATGATGACTAGCACAACCAATTAGAGCTCCCAAATAGTTCTGTCTACCCAATTTCACTCCCATGGCTTGGGTCAATCTGTTTTATTGTTTCAGGCATGTTTCCAAAGGTGTCGCCTTATGGGATTGTGACCCCAGGCCGATAACATCAAGGTCACCTTCCTGACAAATAGACTATGATGAGATTTGAACCTGGGTCATGGTCAGAAAGTGAACATTCTAACCACTTGGTCTAAGACAGATTGATATAACACAGAGTAAATAAGAAAAAAGATTTTGTTTTTCTTTCTAAGACGTACTTCGAAAGGAAACTGAGTCTTTTTCCTTATTGATTCCCTGTTACATGAATTAAGTTTTCTACATTAAAAAAAAATTCTCACTTCTTTATCTTCATTCTTAATCCATTTGTACCAAAAATCAGATGGTATTAATGCATTAAGCAGATTAATAGGTAGAAACCTATAATACTATATTTTAATTTACATCATTATTGCTGGATTTTAAGAGCGGGCATTAATGGGTTAAATCTGCTTGTGTTGATATTCTTAGACAATCTGTATTTCTGTTTCAGGTTTTAACACTTATACGGGACTGACATATCCACTTAGTGGTCAAATGATCATCACAGATGGCCAGTTTTATTCTTTCTTTGCTTACCAATTAAATACACTAGAACTATGGAAAGATGATGATGCTAATCCTCTCAGGAATTTGTGTTGGCACCAAGAAAATATGAAACTCTTTGAAGATATTCAAGATGGCCAATTGGTTGATTTTAATGAAAATGTATTGAAGCAAGTGATAAAATTTTTCATCAATCAGCCATGCAAGCGTGACTGTACACTACGGCCATATCTACTTCCAGCATCTGACAAAGAGACTCCATATATCAATTTTATTTAACCTGATTCATTCAGGAATTGCAATAAATCAGTTTTTTTTTTTGTTGTTGTTAAAAGCTTGTTTTTGTTGAATTTTTCTTTGACATTTTTTGGGCTCATGAAGCACCATGATTGTTGCATGGGATTGTAAATAAATTTGTTTCCAATTAAAGTGTACCCAGATACAAATCTGGGCAAAGTTTAATATATGTATCCACTGTAAATGAGTTTAATATTTTTGTTGTCTTTTCTTGAGGGGGGGGGGATATATAAATCTAGTTTCATATGATTGATTTTATTAAAATTTTAAAAATAGCATTTTAAAACAATAAAAATTGCTGAGAGATACGTAATAGTAATGTCGAGAGAAAAAAAATGTCTCTTTGATACACTGTTTTTTGCGGGGTGGGGGTACTAAAAATGTTAAACTTTGCCCAAATTTGAAATTATATTTTTTATTTTATTTTTTAATAAAATCTGTTAATGATCTTAAAAAAAATTTAAATAATTTACAAGAGAGTTCAGTTAAAAAAGATATTTAATAATATTACTGATGATTATATGCATTAGGTTTAAATTTTGCTTTAACAAATTAAAAAGTATTTCTTTTACAAACTTTTCTACACATAACATCACTTGCATTGAATACACATGTAAAAATACAATGTCTTTATTGTAACTGGGAATATTAATGTTCTCAATCATGATAAGTAATGGGTGAATGGACTCATGGCTACTTATACAATGGGATACAAAAGGATGCTAGAAAGTCCATGACAAAATCTGATCAAATGTCAGATTGTTTTATTTTTTTGTTGAGAGGCTTCTAAGTTGAGCTGAGACCTTTTCAGCACACCCTTGTAAAAAAAAAAAAAAAAAAAAAAAATGACAGGCCTTGTTGGATTGTTGCTGCCGAAATGTTTTCTGGATTTATGGTTGTTTGAAAGAAAAGGCTAAGAAATGTATATCAGAATGACACACTTGATAAATGTCAATTTATGTCAAAAATGAAGAATGTTGATATTTCTTTTCTTTGTTGCATATTTCAAGAGATTCTATCTGCAGATTCCTGATTTATGAACATTACCAACTTCATTTGGTAAAAAAACTGCCTGATAGTAAAAGTTCTTTAAAACTCATCTCTGGTAGTGGAATACGAAGCCTCCTTGATTCATAGTGAAGGGCATTCAACTTTCTCACTTCTTGCAACCAGTACAACATTTCAACACGATCCCATCTCATTTTTTCCAAGTAAGGTCGATCCTGTAAAATAGAAAGATCACAGTAACTTCTACAAGACATTAATATAATAATTTTGTTCTAGCCACACTGATAGCTGCAGTAAATGTGGTGCACCCAATGACCCTAATAGATTACAAGATCTCAGCTAAACAGAAACAGTCACGTATACAGATATGTATTTTAAAAAGAAAAAAAAACTTTTTAGAAACTGTATTTAAACCGTCTTTAGATAAAACATTGAAAACTTCAAAGAAAAAATGTAGGAAGATGGAACAAAACAATAAAATCACATGGAATCTCTTCTCAATGAATCAGTTTTCACTTTTTATAGACAATTCAAGTATTCAAGCCTCACACTTCAAACTCATTTTTGTAAATGACATTTTATTTAAAAATGCCTAAATGAGGACCAACAATGATTTTATTTTGTTCAATTCTTGACTACAAAATGTAAATTGTTCTGTAAAAGAATTTATGATTGTTTATTTCTTAGAAGAATTTTAAAATTTCCATTATTATATGTGCCATGTCCCTTCAGAATGTGGGCGATCATGGCTCTCCACAATTTCCTGTTGGAGCTTATAGTAAGATTTGTCTTTTTGCTATCTCTCCAAATTCCTGTGTAACAGGGCAATGGCCATAATTGAATCATAATAATGCAGGAAATGTCATTTAGTAAGTTGAGGTATTGAGAAAATTCTAAGTGAAGGAGTAAAAATACTAAGTGAGAAAAGTATGGAGCATTAGTATTTGCACAATTTACATGCAGACTGCATTTCAACCTTTGTGCCCTTCAGTCTTCATTCAGTGTATAACGATTCCCATTATTTAATCTACAGAGTAGACTGTCCTCATTCCACTGCCTTATGCTGAGGATAACACATTTAGCTCTTAGTTTTAGTACTGTTTAGTTATTGTTTATTGTGTTTCCATGGAGTTCAAGTACACACTGCCAGGCCCAGGGATCAAACTCACAATTACGGTGTCATCTAAGGGCACAACGGCTGAAACGTGATAACAACAAAGATGAAGATAATGGTCTGCATGTAAATAGTGTAAATATCTCCTTACTTTGTTTCTAACAAAATTTTCCTGTTTACTAATACTTTGCTTAGCTTTTGAAAGGCACCTTTGCTATTCTAACGTGCCTTCAGATTTCAATGCTGTTTTCTGTCCTCTGCAGTTCTTTGCAGTTATTGTTTTGTCACCTGGAAACTAAATCATCCCTCTGCACTTGCATGAAATGGACAGCAACATCTTTATTGGATGCAAACCTGCTTTGGCCATGGGTCCTGAACATTCACAAGCTTGTTTCCAGCTTCATTTGTGTTGAACATTATCATAAACAGTCCATTTTTTTATTGCCTATGATAATTCTGTCCCAAAAAAACAGCTCCTTTTCATGGCTTAACAGGAAATAAATTGCTGCAGAAACAATTGAGCTTCGTTCTGTTCTGTCAGAGAATATGGAACCTTATGTGTCAAGTTTGGAAACGAACCAAAGTCTCTTCAAATAGCAAAAGGCAGTTGAAATTGATATATCAATTTTCAAACTCTTAGCAATCTCTTCTGTTGAAATATTTGGTTTATTCTCCACAATGACAAGCAGAGCATCTTCATCCATGTCTGAAGGTTGCCCGGAGCATGGTTGATCGTTTAGGTTAAGATTATCCTGACAAAATCTGCCAAACCTCTTTCTGACTGTCTGAAGAGCTGGAGCATGATCCAAATAAACCTTCTGAATGTTTTTTGTTGCAGTTTCAATGCTTATTCCTTTCAGAAATTCAAAGAGCATAATATACTGAAAGTGCAACTTATCATCCTTTATCTTTAAGGCATTCATTTGTGGACAAAATGTCAACATTCAACAAAGTCTGACTTGCAACTGAGCAATGCAAAGTTTCAATCTAGAACACCCCAGAAATTGGCACCAAAACAAATATCAGTGTCAAGTTGCAGTCATTTTATATTAACAAAGAAAATCAGGCACAAACTTTTGCAATAATCTGATGCCTTCTGTAGGAGTTTCCTAGTTTTCCATAGTTTAGCTGTCAACTGCATGATCTAATGTTGTAAACATTGTGATTGCCAATAATGAATGCTGGTAGGACATCTTATTCTTTCAGGATTGCCTCATTGTAAATGTTGAATAAATCTGGTGAGAAGGCACATCCTTGTCTTGTGTCCATTTCTGTTTTTGTTTATTTACTGATTTTATTCTTTATCTATATTTAGGTAGTTTGCTCCCAGTATAAGTTCTGGATTATTCTAATATCCTTCCCAAATAAATCAAGCTTCCCTAGCAGTTCAAACAGTTCTTTGCGACATACTTTATCAAATGCTTTTTCATAATCTATAAAACATCCAGTTGCATTTTTATTACTCTTTCTGATATTACATTCCTTGTTCTAGTGTCTTTAATGAAATTGCAATATCCTTTGTCTTATTTCCAGTTTAATTCTGCTGCACACTCTATTCATCAGAATTCAGATGATAAGTTTTGTTATGTGGTTCATTAGGCTGATTTTTCAATGGAGTTTGCATTTGTTTACACCCAGTTTCTTAGACAGGACCATGAAAATTAATCTACTTAGATCTTCCACTATATCACCACTGTTATGTATTTTTTTATTATGCCTGTAATTTTGCCAATACCAAAATCATCTAAAGCTCTGCCAACATCCCTTTTACAATTTCGTCTGGTCCTACTGTTTTGTTTCTGTTCAGTTTGGCCCATGGCTGATTTCACTTCAGACTTTAATATTTCTGGTCCTTCCATATTTTTGTGGATTGCAGGTTTTCCTTTGTCATAGCAGGTTTTCATCTTTGTAGTATTTTCTCTCTATTATCAGTATTCTCTCATTTAATTTTCTACATCCTGTTGATGGGCATGTCTTTTCCTCTCTCTCAGTTCTTTTATACAACATCTGCTTTATCTTTATATTTCTGTACACTTTTTTTTATTGAGCCATTCCTTTTTTGCCTGTCTGCATTCTTCCTAATTTCTTTGAGCATTTGTCCTATATTCTGTGTCATACTTTAGCATTGTTGTCTCATTTTCATCAGATTGAAAATTTCATCTATCATCCATTCATTTTATCTTTGTTTACTTTTCTTTGGAATAATCTTGTGTGCCAATGTCACTAAAGCTTCTCTTAATGTGTTCCACTTTGAATTTCTGTTCTTATTTAGTTCATTGTATAAATCTTCAGTTGCCTTGATCTATCCATTATCCTTCTCATCCTTTCCTCTATTACTCCTATCTGCTCTCGCACCAAATCCTCTGTAACCTTTTTGCGTGCTAGTGGCTTCCAGCCTTGCTTAGGGTGAAATGCTTTAAAAAAAACAAAACAAAACACTTTGAACTAACCTCAAAAGTTGTACAACCAAAACACATTTTCCAGCTTCTAAGACATTTTTTCAAACATGTTTGTAAATATTATATTACATCTAATAGATAAGTAATATGGTAGAAAACCAAGCACCAAAAACCCAATGCTGCCCAGGAATTGGGATAAATTATCAAATGTTCTTGTAAAACACATCTGTGAAAAGGATTTTACTAAATAAATTTTCTTTCTTTCTGAAATTAATCCAATGCCATATAAACCAATCCTGTTAGTTCTACAATCGAAATTGCTTAATTAAAATTAAAAGATTTTAGATGAGAATGAGGACAGCACCAATGTAAACGGGAGAAAAAAAAAATACTGGTTTGTTGTTCATCTTACTTGAAATGTAACAACTTCTCCATATTTTTTGTGTATAATGTTGATTTGTTTTGATAGCTTCTTGTCCAGTTGTTCAATTCTCTGTCAATAAAAAAAAGAAATAGATGACAAATGAAGAAATGATAATAATCAATAATTTCAGATTGAAAGAAAATTCTCCATCTGCTGTTTTCAAGCTTCATCCTTGAATGCTACCAAATTAAACAAAACTTATCCATCGAATCTAATGGAAGAACCTAGTGGGGAATAAATTTACTGTTGTTAATATTAACAAAAATATAAGCAAAGCCTAGAATGAACTGTTTTAGGGATAAAAATGAAAATAAAATTAATTTTAATTACTAAACTTAGATGTGACTTATGTTTTAATATTTTGACTGGTAGAATTTTAATCTTGTATGCTGACATTCTTCATGTACGTAATGTTTACTCTTTTAACAAATTAAATCAACTTTTATATGTCACCTTAACTCCCCCAGATTCATTAATGATGCTAGATCTAGTCAAACTCTATACCATTCAGTATCTGTCTATATTTTTGAGATGAGGTATTATGTACACTATTTACATTATTCAGACTATTGTCCTCATCTTTGTTGCCATATTTATCACAACGTCTTGTATGTTGTGATAAATATGGCAACAAAGATGAGGACAATAGTCCAAATTATGTAAATAGTGTCTATGCTATTCATTTATAATAACCTTCAACAAAGCCAAACTTTTGTAAAAGGTGGAAAATACTTGGAGTCTGTATTTAATCATGAACAACTTTGTGTTTTTGATTTTAAAAGAATAAATTGAACAAAGCAATAAGCAGAAATATTTCTCATGAGGAATGTTCTTGAAAATGTTAAAAAGGAAATATTTAAGAAAACTAAAATTATTTTCCATATAAACAAATGGCAATTAATTCTTTACACCTTTTTGATTTCGTTTCATAGAAATATATTGACTTATTGAAACTTATATTTGTAAAATGTTAGTTTTATATTGCAAGACAAAACTTGATTTTTTTTAGAAGTTAAGAAGTATTATTAGAATGCACTTTACAATTTCTGAAAAATAATTTAGCCAGATTTCAATGTCACCAAATAACAGTAATAAATGATCAACAAGTTAAAAAAAGAAAAAAAGGCAAGTAACTCCAACTGTCTTTGTTGTGATAACCATTTGTCAATCACACATTAAAAGAATATTTTAATTTTTAATAACAGTTTAATAGAATTTCAATATGATTATTGCACTCCTTGAATCAAAAGTTCTAAACATCCATTTTAGTGATCTTTTACAATGTATAAATTAATTTATATTTTAGAGTAGAGATTGCAAAGTGACATCAGACACTTTTCCTGTAAATGTAGTTTCTACTTCAAGACATTCCATGCAGTTTAAATAGCAAATGAAATGAAAGGGAAATTCTAGTTGACATCTTTTTGTTTCTTGCCATGAATTTAACTCTCACAGCACTTTACCACTATGCTTATTATCATCATCACAGACAATGGAAATCAGAAGAGTGAAAGTAATGCTGTGTATGTCTCCTCTGTCTCCAATATATATGCAAACTGTGATCTGCAAAGTAGTTATTGCTTACATTATTCTGGGAAGTGAGAATGAAAAACCTGATCAGAATTTTTCTCATTAGAATATTTAAAAAAAAAATAATTCTTTAATTTGGGATATAAAAGTCTTTCAGAAATTCTTTACTTGGGAAATAAAGAGAACTACTCAAACATGAATCTTGTAGGATGGAGTGTCAGCATTTTCAATATTTAGAGCCTCATATGATTCTCCATTTTATTTCAAATTTTGTTTATACAGCACAAATATATTTTTCTCTCTATATAAAGAAAATATCCATACCTGATAAAACATACTTCGAGTTTTTGCTTCTTGCAATCTGAGGTTTGCATTTCCAGGTCCTAAACATCAAAGAACATCTGATTAAAATTATTGTGACAACTTTGATATCTGTTCAATAAAGTTAACCATTGCCTAAATCTACATTTATGACTGCTGAATGAAGAATCAACTCACAAACAATAGCTTGTGAGATTGGCATTATTCTTTGTCAGCTGATCTGGTGATGAATATTGTAAATTATTTATATTTATGTCTAAAGATTTGATTTTTTTTTTTTTTTTTGCATCAAATCAGAAAAATTGCTTATAATCAGCAAATTAGTAGAAGCAAATTCTTATATCACTAACAATAAGTTCACCTAGAAATCTTTTGTTCTTAATTCTTTGAAATTTCAAATTTCACTTTTATTAATGAAAGACAAACATTTTATAAAGAATGTACACAATATTTTCTGATTAATTTCAAAAGAATCTTCTGCTGTTCTTGATTGTGAAAAATTTATTAACAGTTTGAAAATCATTAATAAAAGCCAAAATAGAACCACTCCCTGTATTAACTTTTCTTAAGAAGAGCAAAGAACTGTTAAATATTACCTCGAACAAAAAATCTGTTTGGGTCAGAGGCTTCACTTTCAAACACTAGGAGGGAAGCCATGATTGATTCTCTTTCAATAATGAATTGTGCAGCTTGTTCCCAATCAGACAATGACTGAAAATAAATTTGCATTGCAAGTGAAATATTAAACAAAAGAAATAAATAAAAATATTATCCTTCATTTGCAAATATAACAGGCATCATCATAATGGAGAGCAGTTAATGTTATATGCATATTTAGTTTAGTATTAATGGTGTGCAACAATTCCAGAATCTCATTTAAAAAAAAAAAAATTCTATATATTCAGTTTCTACTTTTCAAAGAAAAAACTGTAGTGAACTTTTGCACACACATACACACAACAGTAATAATAATAGTAATAACAGTTGTTGTTGTATTAGTAGTAGTACTAACAACAACCAGGAACTAAGTAAACAGAAGCACCATTTCAGCCATTGTTCAGACATGAAAGTACCGTGCTGGCCATATTGTTATGTGTGCTGGCAGAGAAGTAACCATACTAAACTGTGTTGTCATTATTATTACGGACCCCTTACCAACTTATGACATTATTATTATGATGATGTTGGGAGGGAGGGTAATAACAGAACAAGAAAAAATATCATAGAAAAAAAAAAAAAAAGACAAATTTTAAAGAAATTTTCATGTTTCAACAAAGATGTAGGTCTTTATTTTTCCTATAAAGTAGCAAATACTTTAGTCAAGCCGTTGGACAGTATTGTAATGATCTGTTTTATTGATTTCTGTAGACTCCATGTAGAGCAGAAGGGTGGCAACTATATCAAGTGATGTTGCTGGTATTTCAGTAGAAAACGAGTTTTTACAAGGCCACTTTGCTATCATGATGACCGCATTTTGTGCCTCTAAATCTTTTATTATTTTTACCCATTGCTAGTGAATTGGTGCCTTTAATCCAGAGCATTAGTGTCACCTCCATTTCCATTACAAGAATTCAAAAAGTAATCTTTATCTTCTGCTATATACCAAGAGGGTAGAAATGATTCCAATTGCAGAAAACTTGCAAAAGACTTTCATAAGGATATGAATGAAATAGCATTGTAATAAATATGGTAACAAAGATGAGGACAATAGTCCAAATAATGTAAATAGTGTATATAATACCTCATCTCAGAAATATAGAGAGATACTGTAGAATATTTTGTCTGTCAGTCTTACTTATTCACTCATAACCTGAAACTCATTCATCTGAGTCCCAAATAATCCTATTTTCCCTAATGCTTGTATTAATTTCTGACTACTCACAATTCCTTTTTTCCAGATTTTCAATTCACATCATATGAATAGAGTTCCAAAATGAATTTTAAGTAAAAAAACCACAATAAACCCTTCAAATTGTCATGATTACTTGTTATTTCATTCATATCCTTGTGAAAGTCTTTTGCATGTTTTCTGCAATTGGAATCATTTCAGTTTTAACAATTCTTAGGATGAAATTTCCAAGATTCAATATTTCATATAATTTCACAAAAATCATCCTTACTGATTCCAACTGTTCTGATTTCTCCTTTTTGGCATATTTCATTGCCATTTCTATTTTCTGATCTTCTGGCATCTGGAGGGCATTCCACATCTTATCCAAACGTCCTTGCAATTGCGGCATATTCAAAACTTTTGTCTTGAAGGAGAAATGAAAAGAACAGCTTTGAATAAGGATCATTTATTAACATTTTATTAAAGCTTCAACTCTTGTTATTATTGTCATAAAACAGAGAGTTTTAATTGAAAATGCATCAATGTCAAAATACACAAGAGTCATCTGCAACAATTAGTGGTCTTTTTATCTTAGTAGTTAGACAAAAAATACAAAAGCCCCTGGTTGAGAAGCTTCACTTTATTCAGACATAGAATGGAGAAAGAGAGATCAAACAAGGGACCTCCACCTAAAAAGCACTGGTAAACAAATGCCCTGCAAATATTCCCTGAGTGTGAATGCCAATTTCTCTATTTTTGAAATGCTTACTGATCTCTTTATATATTCATTCTATGGTTAAATATATAACACTGGCATGTGATGTTTTCAAGGTTGAATATATAATAGCTGATTTTAAGGCAGTTTTTTACGCTGAATCCAAAATTCATACCCATTTTTACTAATCAGATCAAATTTTTAAGATACAAGCTCTTACTTGAAATGTATAGAAGAGTATTATAACTATTTATTTTCTTGTTGAATTAAACAAATAATGCTAAATTTAGGGCTGATATATTCGCAAAAATCTCACATTGAGCCATAGTAAACTGAAAAATACACAAGAAGCTATTCATGAATGAAAGGTCTTTTCAGGGACTTCCTCCTGCACTTGGTAGCAGTAATCAGCAAGAAAGTTTACATCCCACTGGCCTTGGTAGCACTCTTCCATAATGTGAATGTCTTGGTGAATATGCTCACCCTGCTCTTCACTCAAATCTCCACAGTTCTTTGGAAAATAGTTCAAGTGTGACTGCAGAAAGTGCAGTTTGACTAATATTCGTGCCCTGAGTTGGTGGAAACTCTTCAGCAGCTCTTCAATTTCCTTCCCATATTTCAACCTCCGGTAGTTTCCCAGGAAGTTTGTAAGTACTGACTTCAGTGACTTCCAGGTGAACAGTTCAGCTTTGCTCAGTGCTTCGTCAAACATTGGGTCCTTCTTATTTGAGGGCTGTCAAATATACCAGACTTGAGTTTCTTGGTGCTTATCTGTGGGAACTTCTCCTGGAGGAAAGCAAAACTGCTGCTGCCTTCCCTGTCCATTGCCTTCACAAAGTTCTTCCTTACCCCTAACTTGATATGTAAAGGTAGAAGCAGTATTTTGTTCAGTTCAACAAAAGGGTGAGACTGAATGTTATGCAAGCCAGGTTTTAATGGCCACTCTTGTCTGACATAATGTTGGTCATCAGCCTGGCTGTCCCAGAGAGACTGAAAACCAAGGATATTTTGTGTAACTACCTTGGAACCCTAGGACCAGTCCAACCACCTTAAGATCTCCACAGATCAATCATTTGTGCTTCTGATAGTTAACAGCAGACAAAAAATGATCCATGCTGTTGTGAGTTTCTTTCATTTGTACTGAATGCCCAATAGGGATAGATGAACAAACTATTCCCATTATTTGAAATTTCTGCTGGATGAGTCAATAAAAAGTCTCCATTCCGTTGCATCATACTCTAAGTCTAAGATTTGATCAATACAGCAATGTTGTTGAAATAAACCAATGATGGCTTATCCTGGAACATGAAAAACTGTCTTAATTCTCTCCCTTGGTCTCGATACCAGTAGAACATTGTACCTGGTGCCAACAGATCTTTCTCTTTGAGGCATGAACTCAGCACCTGAGCAGATTCTTTTGAAAGGTTCAGGTCTCGTGTCAGGTCATTGAGTTCTGCTTGTGTCAAGATTACTGACTGGTCGTCCTCTTCTGGCTTGTAAGCATCATCCCCACCTATAATAGTCATGTCACTATGTTTGGAATCAGAGCTATATTCCATGTTACCATCTGGCTCAGGAACAGGAAGGTCTGGGCCATGAGGGATTGGTCTTATGGCAGAAGGAACATCGAGGTATTGGACATGGTGCTTGTTCTTGCAATTTATTCCTTTTAGATTTATCATGCAGAATTGGCAGCCTGTAATATGATCTTTTCCTTCCTTCTAGACCACTGGAATGGCAAATGGCAAACTCTTCCTTTTACCATTCCTCCAATCTCTCAAGTTCTCAACACATGTTTTACAACAAACGTGGGGAGCGAATGGCTTATCCTGATCCCCTAGTTTGACTCCAAAGTAATTTTGATATGCCTTCTTCACAAAGTCAGTGATTTTTGCTTGATGGTTAGGAAGAACCACATTATGGCACATATAACAGAACCTGCCAAGATGATTCTTACACTTGCAATCCATTCTTACAGGAATACAAATGTCAAGTTGAAAAGAGAAAAAATAAATCAGCACTCAGCCTGTCGTTGACACTTGGCATAGTACATTAAAATCATTTTAAGTTGAGGGATAAGCCTTGCTCCCTCTAGATATATGCAAATAGGGTGGTACACTGTAGTTAGGTATACATACAACATTATATGCTATACTAAACATCAGGCACCTGCGATCAGCTGTGACAAGTAGAGTTCACAGGTTTTTGAATAAGTGTTATTATTGTGTACAATTTTTTGTGAAGTATTCATGTACATCTTAAAAACCAGACCTGACCAAACACAGTGAATGGTATTTTTGAATTCAGCATAAAATGGCAATCATATATCACTTGATAAAACTTTGACCTTTGTGAAAAAGATTTTAACGCAGGCCAGTGTGATCAGTAGATGACATGTACCTATGTGTCCATATGATTACGTATGTTTTGTCCTGTGATTAGACACTGAATAAGAGAGAGCTATCCTTTGATCACTCTAACCATAGCTGACTTTGGTCAAGTCATGTTGATAGATATTATAATATCACAGGATTTATTAAGCAAATATGTTGAAACTTTCATTCATTTGAATGATTAGTAACAGAAAATGTTGATAACAGGTGGAGATGGGTAGAAATTAAATAATAATCAAAGCTGTATAAAGCTCTACTGATAACTGTATTTGAATCCAGGATGGGTTGGCAAAATAAATTTGGCTTCATTTTTTTTTTTTATCACTGCCCACTGACTATACCATAATTCCACTTTAGTCATTCTTTTTTGCATGAATAATATTTTTTTTAATGTCATATCTTTTCAGAATGTAGGATATCATGACTCTCCACAGATTCTTATTATTATCTGTAAAATGCCATGACTTTTTAGGAAAGTTAGTCGAATCGTCACTCATTTCCTTCTTCATGGACTTGAATTCAGAGTTTTCCTTCTCTTAGAATGATTTTCATCCAAGTCTAGAGAGCCCAGTCTACTCTGCTATCTAATTCACAGCTGGAGAGATTTATACCTCTCCCAATGGTGTTTCTATGAAAGTAAACACAACAGACTAATCTAGAATTTGAACTTAGTTCATCAATTTCACTTTTAACACCAATAACCATTACACTACCTTCATATACTTTTTTGGTGGTAGAAAAAAAAAAGAAGCCTAAAAACCTTTGATGATTAAGCAATTAATTTTTTAATTTTTTATCTAAAATTTTAGCAAATTATGGCTCTCAATTATGCATTGAGATCAAACAGGAGATTGTCAGTTGGTCAGGCACTGAATAAGACAAATTTTATAAGAATTGTAAGAATGGTTGCTTTTCCCAGAATTGTTTTTTTTTCCCCATTATTCAAATTTTATTTTCATCCAAGTTTAACTTTGATCTTTTGAAAATTCCTTTACCATTGTGTGACCTGACGAATTTGTGCTGAACAGTAGTAAGCTGTGTCTATGGAAGTTGTTTTTTATTTTTATCTCAATAAGTTTAAACTTTTTAGGAAATTAAACTATCAAAATTTATCATTTAACAGAAAAAATTGTTTGTTAAACAAAGAAGAGAATTTGCAAGACTTTCCTACAACAAAAACTACCGTATATACTCGCAGATAGGTTACCTCCCACTGGATAAGTCACATTCCTACTTTATATTTTAATAATTGATGATTTACTGTTGACTTGCAGATAGGTCGCACTATGGAGTTACACAGCCCTTTTTAAACATAAGAATTATCAGATATCTACCTTTATTTCTACCTTTATTTCTATCTTTATTTCAAAATTTACAATTATTAATAAATACAGTTACACTTATGCATGCAGTTAAAAATAAAATACATCAATCATCATAGTAAACAAAAGGAAGTAACTGTTGTACTGGTATTTTTATATTTACCGCATATTATTTTAATTTAAAACCTGCTTCATAATTCTTTCTTTTACTCATGATTAGGGTTTGCAACAATTAAAATTATAAACTATAAATTTCGCTACTAACTATATCACTGCACAATGCAAAATAGTGCAAACGTTTTGGGCACTAGATTCATGCACTTTGTTATTTGTAAATAATACTTAAGAATGTCTTTTAATGAAATGACCATTAAAGAAAATTATTTCATAAAGAATATATTTACTTTCTTTAAGTCATATTTTCCAACGTATTTTTGACAAAATATTGCAGAATGAATCATGGGACTATCTTTTCTTTGTCAATAAACATCTACATGTGGTTCCTTAACTTATGTATGCATGTTCAGGGTTTTTATATCAGTCTAGTGCAAAGGCCCTGACCAAATGGTGACTGATGGATCAATGAATATTTTATAAGTTTATTTATTTATTGTGATGGATATGTGAATCTAGCAACATGAGGTAAGTTTAAAGCAGTGAGTCAATTGATAGATAAATTGTTTCTATACAGAGAAAAACCACAGCTTTAGTGTTGATGGGTATCATTTCAGAGTTCTCAGAAATCATGATGACAAGGTAGTGTTGTTTTACATTCATGTTGAGCGGATAGGTCACACCACTAATATTTTGTGAAATTTTTGATAAAAAAGCACAACCTATCTGCAAGTATATATGGTAATCAGTATTTGTCATGTACGAGTCTTTTCTTATGAAGAGACTTAAATCATTTACAAATCAATAAGAACAGAATGGCATATTTATCTCATTTTGTTTCTATTCATTTAGCTAATGTAAATAATTTATGAAATTAAAAACTCGCAGGAAAAAATACAATGCATCTTAAACAAATTTTATATCTCCAAATCTACTAAAAGTATTCACTTATTTATTTATGTTAGAGTGAAATGAGGGTGGATCAATATGTTAATAGCCTGACAAAGTTATTAGCTGAATTTTAATCTGTGTAACCTATGGAGAATCACTGAATTAAGTGCATTGACAAGAAAGAAAATTATGTTGAAAGATTATTATTTGCTATGTAAAATAAATGTCTTTTTTTCCTTATTAAGGAAAACATGACTTACACGTAAAAAAAAAAGTATGCTAGGATTTTCAATCTAATATACTCATATTGAAAATCCTTATACTACTTGTAATGTTGAAAATACTGATACTACTTGTAATATTGGTGCAACACAATCTTCCTATCCTTATTTCCTCAGTTAAACTTAAATATTAATAGCATTGTTCATTCAACTTTGCCACCGAAAACTGAAAATGTCTCACGCACACATAGACAGAGGAGGGAAACTGAATATTAAGCAAAGACGGAATGCAATAAGAAATACAAAATATAACAAAATTAAGTATTTAAAAATGAATTGAAATGTTTAATGAACAAAGCAAAAATAAATTGGAAAATCACAAACAGTTTGAATTGTTTGAAAAGGAAGAAGTTGGAAAGAGAGACAAACCTCTTCTGATGTTGGAGAGTCTAACTTTTCTGGAACACACCTGATGAAAAATAGACAAGTATAGGAGATGAAATATGATAAAAACAAAAGGTGAAACTGGGCCAAAAAATTTAAATTATTATTCTGAAATTTCGTTGCATAGTAAAATGAAGAATATTTTTATTGATAATTATCCTTCTGTTATTTATTAGAATTATTAACAGATTTTGATGAATAAAGGCTTATTACTTTTTAATATGTTTAAAGATTTTCAAAAGAAATCTATACAGGAAAATTATTTAAGTACAGAAAATAATAAAAACTGTTTTTGTTAACATGAATTATTATATTATTTCCTAGTTCAGGGTTTATTCTATGACCTGATTTGAGCTATCAAAATCTGTTATTAGACACTTGCATTCTAAGACAGAGCAACTCGGATTTCTTCCCACTTTTGTAATATTTAATAACTTTTTTTTAAAAAAAATCATCTAAAACAAACATTTTCTAAAGAAAAATTCTATAGAATCTAGCATAAAAATATCCAAATCCAGTTGATTTTACCAGGAAATTCAAAATATATCACAAGTGATTACTTACATTATTCGGACTGTTATCTCATCTTTGTTGCCACATTCACAACATTTTGGCCATTGTACGCTCCGGCCTTCTTCAGGTTATTGGAACTTCGAACCAAACCCTTTATTTCGTCCACTGGCGTAGATTGTTCTCGCTCCACATGCCATGCCTCTTCCAGGTGTCTCAGTTATTTCCCTTTTAATCAACTCCCCAAGTTTGGTTTACCAATGCTGTGGTCTGGTATTTAACTCACAATTCTTTGGGTCTAGTCACTGGATCTAACCAATGTCTTTATCCAATGGGCCATGTGTCCTCAAGAACTTGGAGAGTTGAGTTAAAGGGAAATAACTGAGACATTCAGAAAAGGCATGGCATGTGGAACAATCTACCCTAGTGGATGAAATAAAGGGTTTGACTCGAAATTCCAATCACCTGAAGAAGGCCAACATGTACAATGGCTGAAATGTGAATATGGCAATGAAAATGAGAATAACAGTCTGAATAGTGTAAATAATCATAATACCTCAACTCAGAGATATAGACAGATATCAAAAGTGATGTCATTTTTTTTAATTTGTTGTATTAATAAATCTTTCTAACTTTTTATCTTCTTGTGCTAAATCTTTTATCTGTGGCGATTTTATTGTTGGCTCTGTGATTAATATATTTCCTCCTCTTCTTTCTTTTTCTTTTTCTTCTTCTTCTTCTTCATTACCAAAAAGATGAAATATGACTGCCAGATAATCAGTCTCCTGCAAAGGAAAAAATTGTTAATTTCATTTTCATTTGTCATCAATATTTTTACATTAACAAACAAGATGTTTTTACAAAAAAAAATAAATAAAATAAAAAGGAAAAAAAACTGACTTTTTAAAAACTGTCTAAAATTTGAACTTAGGTAGAATGCATATGTACAGGTCTGAGTACAGCTTTTATTTCTTTGTTTTTTTTAAAAAAAACAAAAAAACACACAAGAACAAAACATTGATAACTTGAAACTGAAAGTACCAAAAGTTGATTGCAACTAACACTATTCCTTCAGGTCAACTTGAAAAGAAAACTCAATTCTCCTAATTTACACTTGAACCAATGTCCTTATCCTTGTCGTTTTTATTACAATGTTTCGGTTTTTATGTTCTCCAGCCTTCTTCAGTTGTCTGTTGGTTCAGGTAACCTTCAGGGAATTTCAAACTGAACCCATTGTTCACATCGAGGGATATCTTTCCTTAGTTATCTCATCTTTGAATTCTGCACTCAAAGAGTCTAAATATCTACTACTTGGCCCAGATATTAAACTCACAGTTACAATGCTACCAAATTGGCAAACCAATGTTTTAATACTCTAGGCTATTGTCACATGAGATAATCCTGAGGCTAGAAGTTGGAGCCTTAAACCTAACGCTGTATTTGCCTCCTCTGCAGATTGAATGATACCAGAAGGCCATTTCCAACAGTTGAAACATTGTGATAATAACAACAAAGATGAGGACATTAGTCTGACAGTAAATAATGATAACTCCTCATCTCAGAAAATCAGACACAAACCAACTTTGTTGATTTATCTTTCTTGATTTCATTGATAGTTAAAGAAACTTTTATTTTTATTAGAGTCTAATCACAGAATGCGAGAATTCACTTGTTGTAAATTAGTTAATATATTTTCAATTTTATTAAAATTGAAGAAGCAAAATTTGTGTTTAAGATATATCATACACAAAGTTTAAAAACCAACATACCTGCAAACTGAGGAATTTTAGATAGTCGTCATGGCACACAATACCTTTCCACCAAGACCTCCAATATTTTAGATCTCTTCTTTCTTTTCTTATTGGCTGACTCAGGTCTGGAATCTGAAAAATATAAAAATAAAAGAGTTTAATGTATAACATCTAATAAGAAACAAAAGTAGAATTGTTGTCTCTGGCTTCCTTTTGTCATTTGCAAATTCTGGACAATTACATAGACATTATAATGGATTGTTCAAGTGTGACATTAACACCCTCGACATTTAACCTAGAATACTCATGATTAAAAAGTTGTTTTCAATCTCTTATTCAATCAAATCTATACCAACATTTCAAATCTATTATACAGTGACTGATATCTGGAGAAATTAGGATAATTCTAAAATTTAAAAATATTTGTTATCTCTTGGCCAATGTTATAGAAAAGATGAATTTAAATTAATTGTTAATGAAAAATAAAGCAAATTCTATCAAAGAAAGAAAAACTTACTCTTGGATAAATTTCTTTATTGTTGAACATAATGACATGGGCAGGCCTACAAAATTATAAGAAATCAAGTAAAGATTATAATATTTTATAATAATAATTCTCAAGGATGTCTTCAAATAAGCATTTATATATATATAGACATAAACATATTTATACATTTTGTGAAAAACCACACAAAGAATTTTTTATTTTTCAAATAACTTTTCTTCTTTACATATAAAGAATGCAGATTTGGAGTCAGTGGGGGTATTTTTCAAACTTTTTGCATCTAATATGTTTGTATAACCATTATTTGGCGTATGCAATTAAAAATAGCATAACTGATCAAACTATTCATTAATATGAGCATGAATAACATTTTCAGACAAGTTAATCTATGGGATACAGTGGGAATTATATGGCTAAGATACAAGTTAACAAATTTATATTAATGGCCAACATACAAATTAATAAAATTGTACAATTTTAAAATAAATTGTCAGCACTGAAAAGGTTTTAAAACCTGACTGACTTCTCCAAATCATTATTCTGATTCTTGGTTATTGAAATATTAATTCATCTGATCTTGATAATTGCAATAATGGCTAAGAATTATGGTCAAATGAGCTAAATGCAAAACATTTAGACACTAATTAGACACTCTTAATCCAGACATGTGTTCATTAAAATAAAATAAAAGAAATAATATTCCTTGTCTATAGTAATTAACAAAATAGACATTAAGAAAAGATTTTTTACCTAAATACACTTATGCACAGAAATATGTTTTCTTACAGATATTTGCAAATCTAACTGCATAAGAAATAAACAGATGATAATTGAATTAAGTAGCTTTTTAGAAACATGATAAATAAAAAATACTAAACAAAAAAGATCATTCATTTTCACAAACAATTATAGGTTTGGCACAAAAGGTTCTGCTTTTTTCTGTTAAATAAACATTAGAAGTTTTTAGTTTTAACTTTATTCAAAAAGATGACTTGTATTTGTATTGTGACAACTGTCATATCTCAGTTTTCACTTTCAATTTGCCAGATTTTTCTTTATTCATTCTAACACTGAAGATAGAAGAAAATAAGTGACATTTTCAGTATATTATACTCTTTTTTATTTTAAGAAAGTTAAAAATGTAACTAAAAAAATGTGTTGTACAGTGAATGATCAAATGTGTCAAAAATTGTTTGTAAAATTTAATGTTAAAAGTTTTTCACTAAACAATGTTTCAGAATTGGGTAAATCAATTGAGGTTGGTAGTGACCAAATCAAGACATTAACATGACATATATATGTGTGGGTGTGGATGTGGGTGTGTGTGTCCAGGTAAAATCAGAATAAATGGAGTATAATTCCACTGTACATAACATTTAATTTAAGAGAAGGCTCAATACAGAGTACAGCTAAATATTTTATTTATTTTTGGGATATTAAAACAAAATCATTAAAAATTGCTGCACAATTACAATCATGTTTCAACAGCATGTGTTGAAACATGAGTGTGTTAAATTACCTCCCTTCCCATTTTTAGCATTTACTTAGAAAGTGAATTCTGAGTATGAAATGAAGAGACCACATATGAAACTTCTCCAGCTTCTTGATCTGTCTGCAGTACAGTGTCCAAGAATCACAACCATATAGAAAGGAGACCAAAACCATTGCATTATAGACTCTCAGCTTTGTAGTCAGCCAAATGTTATGTTGACTGAGCACTCTGTTGTGAAGTCTTCCTAATGCCTGACTTACTTTGCTGATTCAGGCATCAATTTCTTTGTCCAAGGAGCTGTCACAAGAGGTGGTACTTCCCAGGTATTTGAAATGCTCAACATTGACAAGCTGCGTGTTATTGATGACGATGATCGGTGCCGAGGTGTTTGGTGTGGGCTGATGAAACAGCTCAGTCTTGCTGAGATGGATTGTAAGGCAGAAGAGCTTGGAGGCGTCAGAGAAGCCGTCCTGCATCAGCTGCAGATCAGACACTGCATGGGCCACTAGTGCACAGTCATCAGCAAAGAGGATTTCCTGGAGGTGATCTTAGAGGCTCTTTGTCTTGGCAGTGAGATGACAAAGGTTGAAAAGGGAGCTGTCCAAACGGTAGTGAATGTAGACTCCCTGCTCCAAAATCTGGACAGCATGAGACAGCATGCAAGCAAAAAAGACGTTGAATAGAACCAGAACTAAGACACAGCCCTGCTTTACACCATTGCTGATCTCGAAAGTGTCCATCATGTTATCACTGGAGAGGACCTGACCAGTCATGCCATCATGGAAAAGCCTAACCATTGTCATGAACTTTGGTGGGCATCTGATGTGTTCAAGGACTGTCCAAAGTGCTTCCTCGTTGACCATGTCAAAAGCCTTGATCAGATCAACGAAAGCAGAGTATAGAAGCATGTTTTGTTTGATGCACTTCCCCTGAAGTTGTCTTATGGCAAAAATCATATCAACAGTACTTCTGCCTGACCTGAATCTGCACTGTGTCTCTGGGAGGTTTTCCTCAGTGACTGTAATGAGTCGGTTGAGGATGGCCCTGGCGAAGATCTTTCCAGTGATGGAGAGAAACGAAATACCTCTGTAATTTCCACAGTCAGCTTTGCTACCCTTGTTCTTGTAAAGGGAGACAATCAGGGTATCACGGAAGCCATCCAGCATCTTTTCCTCCTCTCAGATACTTCGCAGGACATCATGAAAGGACCCCAGGGCATTTAGGCCTGCTGCCTTGTAGATCTCGGCAGGAATTCCGTCCTTTTCTGATGCTCTGCTTAAGCTCACCCAAAGATTGCTTTCTTGATCTTGGCAATAGTTGGTGGAATGGCGAGCATGTCCCATATCAGTTGCTGAGGGATCTGATTCTGTGCATCTGCATTCACCAATGAGAGTCGGTTAAGCAGGTCGCTGAAATGTTCTTGTCAGCACTTGCCTAGACCTTCTTGGTCCTTGATTAGGGTTGTGCCATCTGAAATCAGTAGAGGAGAGCAGCCTGATGCAGAGGGACCGAATATTGTCCTCAGTGAGCTAAAGAATTTCTTGGAATTGTGAGTATCAGCATAATATTGAACTTCAGCCGCTTTGTACTGCCACCACTGATCTTGCATTGAGTGTAGATTGGACTGCACTTTGGCCTGGAGAGTACTGAATCTATCATGTTTGGAGGGCTTCCTTGATCTTCTCATTGGTCTGGTCAAACCAGTCTTCATGAGTTCTGGTCTTTGTCCCAAGAGTGTTCCTAGCAGTCTCAGCGACAGTGTCCCTGAAAGTAGACCATTTTCTGGTGCCACCTTCGTGGGTCAGACTGTCTTGGAGCTTTTAGTGAAGCAGCTGCTGAAACTGGGAAAAGCAGGTCTGGTCTTTCAGTCTGGTAACATTGTAGGAAACCCTAACAGTCTTGGGTCAGTTTCTTTGAAGCGGTTTTGGAGCTTTTAGTGAAGCAGCTACTGAAACTGGGAAAGGCAGGTCTGGTCTTTCAGTCTGGCAACATTGTAGGAAACCGTAACAGTCTTGGGTCAGTTTCTTTGAATCGGTGGTATGTGCAGCATCAGTATGGCCCTAACCAGACTGTGGTCAGTTCGGCATTCAGCACCCCTCATGGCACAAGTCACACAGATGTCCCTGACGTCATGTTGGCATACAATGATGAAATCAATTATGTGCCAGTGTTTTGACCTCAGGTTCATCCAGGTAGTCTTATATTTATCAGCCATCCTGAACAAGGTGTTGGCAATGCAGAGGCCATGTTCTGCACATGAGGAGGAGCAGGCTGTTGTCATTGACCTTGCCTACTTTGTGTCTACTGCAAAAACCTTCCCAGCTTTTGTAGACTCTTCCTACTCTGGCATTGAAATCTCCAAGGATGACGAGTTTGTTATTCTTGGTGTTCATAGAACTGCTCTTTGGCATCGTCTGGGCTCATGAGCGTGGGTTCGTACACACTGATGACCATGAGGTGTCTTAACTTACTAAGAGGAATGCGCAGTTTTATGAGGCATTCATTGATTCCAACTGGGAGAACTGATATGCTTTTAATCAGATCTGTTCTGATCACAAATCCTACACCATGAATCCTGTTTTCAATGTGAGATTTTCCTTTCTAGAAGAAGGTGTATCCACTCCCTTTATCTCTTAGGGAACCTTCATCAGCAAGTTGGGTTTCACTGAGTGCAGCAATGCCTATTCGGTATCACTGGAGTTCTTTTATGGCAAGTTCTGTTCTTTCTAGTCTCGATGGTACTGGCTCTATCCAGTAGTGTTCGAACATTCCGGACTCCCAAAATGAGATTCTTGTGATTTTTCTTTTGCATTGTTCGACTGCAATGAGGATGAGTCTGTCAACCGCGGTAAGCTGACCAGACTAAAAAAGGGCAAGCATTTGTTTGGGGCACCTTTTCTAGCCCCCTTCCCTAAGGAGGCTGCCTAGTCGCCTATGGGTGCTGCTGGACTCTCTTGTTGTCCTCGGATACAGGAAAAAATGACCACTTGGCCATGGACCACCTACATACAGGATTGTGACGACAACAGCCAGTGGTTACGTCCACCTGTTCCTTCACCATGTGTCCACCACTGCAAGACTTGAGGGGTGCGTGCAGATAGATCAGTGATGAGTTGATGATGAGTAATGAATAATGTGTTGCATAACGGACCTGTGTGTGAGGATTTTATAGTGAGAAGATTGTTGCATGGGGACAATTCCACTCTCTTGGTCTGGGAAGTCTTGATCTAGTGGCATGGGGATCTGTTATGACATGAGACTGCCAGGCTACAGTGGATGACCAGGACTTCTTTATGTGTCACGTCCATACTCTAGGGCAATCCACAACACTTGCTGCCACCACTTTCACAACCGTTGGATCCACGGGTGATCTCTTCCACTTGTTCCACCAGGAATCAGTCTTTAGGGCTGACACAGCACAAGCCTAACTCACCAGGGGTTGCAAACCTGTTGGCTACTCTCATTTGGTTTGGCTGGCCTGCCAAAGCTGTTGCCTGTGGTTGGCCACTGTTGCATGGGACAGCTTCTATGAGCCACAGGTGAGAGCTGGGTGACAGGTGAGGACCAGTGGCAAACAAGCTACTCCAAAAAGGACATGGTGAACCCCACTTCTAAAGGTACTACCACTTCCTGACACTACATAACCACTGCAGACACATCAAGAAGCTGGAGAACTTTCACATGTGAGCTCTCCATTCCATACTCAGAATTTGCTGGTAGGACCGCATTACCAATCTTGAGGTTCTGGATTGTGCTCACTCCTCAAGCACTGAATTCAAGCTAATTAAGGCCCAACTCTGATGGATGGGGCATGCCATCTGCATGGAAGAGTACTGCTTGCCAAGACATCTGCTGTACAGAGAGCTCCTGCACAGCAAGAGAAACCAAGGCCGTCCAAAGAAGTGGTACAAAGACACTGTGAAAGCAAATCTCCAGGGGTGCAAGCTTGAACCCAAAGAACTAAAGGAGCGTGTCAGTGATTGACCACATTGGCAAATCACAATTCATGATGCTGCTATCATCTTCAAGAATGCTCAACACTAAAAGCTCACTGCTGCCAGAGATCAACGCCATAGAGCATCGTCAGCAGTGATTACAACAACAGTGACTCCACTGTTCCAGACTCTATGCCTCCAGCTTGGGGCTGCGGAGCCACCTCTGAGTTAATAGATTAGAGGCAGATATGACATGTCATCTGTGGATTTTGGGGACAACTGATATATTTGGAAAGTTAAACATCAGACTTTGATACAAATTGCAAAATAATGTAACAACTTGTATCTGTCCATAAGGAAATTGTCTAGGATTTATATGTGATGGGTTTGAATTTAGCATAGGTCACATTCAATTGGTTAGTCACGGCAAAGCCTAATTTTTTTTAAAAGCATTCTGCTTTTGAAATTGCATTAATCTTTCACTCACCAGTGGTTTGACATCCTTCAAGGAGACACATTTGTGGTGTTGAAACATGATTGTAATTGTGTAGTGATTTTTAACACTTTTTGTTTTAATATCCTAAAATAAATAAATAATATATATATATATATATATATATATATATATATATATATATATATATATATAGATAATGCCAACATGCTCAAAATACTCAAATAATATGTGGTAACTTGGTCATGAAAGTCACTTTCTATATAAGTTAAGCAGAAAGAAATACTGTACTATATTCCCATGTGACATTTACTACTTAATATACTAAAAATGTTCCATTTTTTAAATGAATTCTGACATGCAATGAAAAGTGGATAATTTACAACAATGTTGAATGTAAAACTTATTGCAGTAAGCAAAGTGTACTACTACTAACCATACTGAAAGCTGGTCTTCATCCAAAGTATGTTGTATACATAATGGGTTTGAAACAGAGACATCTATATGAGCCCCTTCTGGAGAGCCAAATGATTAATTTGAATAAGTACTTTTCCCAATTAGACTAATTGAAAATAGCAATAGATGAAAAGCATCCACAAATAGTTAAAAAAAATGATGTAATATTCCATTAGAATAAAGATAGACTACATATTTTATATAAATTGTTATAGCTTGGTTGGAAAGTTTTCACTTGTTACCATATCAACTATTTATTTCTGTCTTTACAAAATTCTCTTAATGAGAAAATTTCAATTTACTCTAAAAGAGTAAAAAGAATTTGGAGCATTTCTTTATGCAAAAAAATAAAGAACTGTGAATGATGGAATTATGAAGTTTGCTTAAACGATGGCAGAAGACAAACAAAATGATAAATATAATTGTTTAATAATATCAAAATAAGGGAAATGATATTTTTTTATTTTAATAAAAGTAAATAAGTTTTTTTCTGGTTATCCAATACAAGAACAAGAAACCTGTACTTACTGAAGCTGCCACTGGTTATGGTTGCTTTTAAACCAAGGAGGCTTGTTAAACTGACACAGTTCTTCATTTAAAATTTCTTTTTCTCTGTTTTTCAAAGTAGCAGAAAGCTCTAAATTTGAAGGAACATCTATGAAAGTTGTATCCTAAAAGATAGATAATAACCATTGTACTATAGACTGAAATAATAATCGACTTGTATGGCTATTTAGTTGTTACTATTGTCAGGATCCTCATTAATGCTCTATTGGCAACATTGTCTTTTTTAAAATGTATAAATAAACTTGGTTGGCATTGAAATAAAAGGAGACAAACAGAAAAGGAAAGAGACAATTTTGCTGTCCAGGAGAAAATCTTTTATTTTTTTATTTTTCATTAGCTATAGAAAGAGGTGCTGAAAAGATTTTGACCTGACCAAGAAGCCCAAAACCTAAATTGCTACTTTTTATGGAAGATAAGATTTTCCATGCCAAAAAGAACCCATTCAGAAATGAGGGAGGCTGGAAGCTCTGTTCTTTTTTGAATGCTGAGAGAGAAGTGTTCACAATGTAAGATCTGAATTTATCCCAGTGAGCTTTGGAGTATTGGGAAATTGTCTTATGCAATAGGACATTGGAGGATGCCTTCTGCTTGGCATCAATTTTGACACTGACCAGTGAGTGGGTCTGAAGGAAAATAACACTTCAGCAGAGCATTAGTCAGGACAGGATGTAAGGAAGAGGTCCAGATTAGCATAAAGCCCAGCAATATTGTGAATACAAATAGGCTTATCCACAATCTGAGTCAGCTTGTATGTGATGAAGAAGGTCATAACAGTGTTTGTTTTCTTCATTGGTTATGTTTGAGTGGACTGGCTATCCTGTATGGTGAATATTGAATACACAACAAATATGAATGGCAGCTGAAAAGTGATTGGAAAGGATATCATCAATCCTTTCAGTTATTCTGTCAAACATTACAAAACCATCATACAGTGAAGACAAAGGACATACTATGAATAAGGGCTACATGAAAAACCAACCCTCTGCCCATGTGTATGTGGTGAGGTCACTTTAATTTCTAAACAGTATGCAACATTTTATATAAGAACAAACATAATTGTCAAATGAAAAACTGAATGAGAAATAAAAAAAATAAATGATAGAATTTGTTTTCATTAATGGTGTAGATCTAAAAGAAAACCTTTTCTGTTACAGGTTAACAAATGAGAAAGTACTATAATTATAAGCTCTCATTAAATGGATACACTAAACATCAATTGTACAAACACAAATATTATTGTCTCTTTAATAGTCTTAATTAAGATGTACAATTTAATAGTAGCAACTAAATAGACATAGCAATGTCTCATAAATAATCAAGTAAGCATGCCTGCATCTCAGACAAACCTTCAAAATGACAGGGTGGCAACATTTCACCACTCTTCTTTATTAAAAATTATCCTATTTTCAAACAGTGTCAGGAAGAATCTGGCTTGAAGAACACATCTATTTTAACAAAAATAGATAAACCTAATATTGAGGTCTCTGTGTTTCAACCAATCCTCACCACAATTTTTAATGGTGGAGGAATTGATTGATTTTTTTTTTTTTTATAGCTTATCAACCTTTTGTGGGCTATTTAAAGCCAAAATATTATTTGGATTGCAAGATTTTTTTTTGTGAGTGAATAATTAAAAATTTTTTGGAGATAACAATGATTTTTCCAGATACAAGACCTAATATTTAACCCATAGCTGAGGGGAGAACAGATGGATTTGTATCTTTCTGAAGATTATTTGCACATAAGTGAATGCAACAAACTTGCCTGGAATTGGAACTCAGCTCTCTGATTTCTCATACTAAGCCGCTATTTACTGCACAACCCATACATCCTTGATAGTGGTGGTGGTGGTGCAGGGGTAATGACATGTAGATCCTCTTGACCACTTATAATCATATAATCAGCATTTTTTTTCTTTTACAAATCAGAGACCTAGTAAGTTCCTACCTCACCTACTGATTCATAGAACTGCACTTATACAGTGCTGCTCCAGTTTCAGAGGGGTTTTTACCATTATCAAAATATTTGTATATCAATAATAATATGCATGTTTCATTAAAAATGACAGACAAGGTACTACGGTTTAGCTTTTTATTTAATTTTTCTTGTGTTCTAACAAGAGCTTTCTTTTCTAGACAAAGGGTGTGTAAGAACTGTCCAAATGTTTTATATTTCCGAGCACTTTCGGCTATACCATTAGCCATTATCAAGGATGATTTGATTTTTCAGCTTAATTGAGTGTGTGCGTTCTGTGTATGTCTTAGTGTGTGGTAGAGACGTTTTTCATTTCCGAATACGGTTAGCACATTGTGGCTTTGTTCGTAGTTAATATTGTTAAGAGTTGGCTTTTTCTTTTTTATTATTAAAGCTTCCATTATTTTTAGTCTTTTTTTGTAGGTGGATGCATTTAATATATTTGTGTTTTCTACTAGTATGTTCCTAATGGAGTTGGGTAAATTTGTGTGTGTGTTTAAATGGGTCTTAATGGAGCTGTGATCAGATAGGTGTAACGTAAGACGTCTGGATAATAATATGTGCATTTGAAATAAAACAGATTGTTAATACAATCATTGTAAGATTGATCCTTTTAACATAATTCAGTTTGTTTCTTTTTCAGTTGAAGAGAGTGAAATACTGGTAATATGGATATGAAAGGAATATTATTACTTGTCTATTGATTTGTTTATCATACCAAAACAGGAATTCATTTTTTGACACTTATGATACTGTTATTTATTTACTATTTTTTACCAAGTATAATTTATATTAAGTTGGTGCAAAAATAATGACGGTTTTTAACGTTAAAAAATACATCAAAAACCGTCATTATTTTTGCACCAACCTAATACCTTTCCTTCAGAGGTCAGGAGTTCAGATTATTGTCTAGCATAGATTACCTTTCTCTGGGGCAAGGATAAAAAAAAGTGTCCCCTTCAGCTTATATGACAGAGTAAATTTTTGAGAATCATTTTGGATGTGAAGAAATATCTAGTCAGGAACAAATAATGATGACACACTTCTAATGACAACTTGAGATGATTTTAAAAAAAAAAAAGAAAAGAAGGTATACATTATACTTTTTATAAGATTTGAAAGCAGAATTTTAAGGATACAAATATAGAGGAAAGGCTGTAAACTCACATTGTCAAAAAAGGTATCACCATGACTCATTGAATCCAAGAATTTTTTAAAAACATCAGTGAGATTTTTTTCTTCAAATAATGTTTTGTCCAAGTCTTTCATGCTGTCGGAATCAATCTGAAGCAATAAAAGAAATCAAAAATAATGTTTAATATATTATTATAGAGGCTTCTTTTGTGTGCCATATTCTTTCAGGATATGTCTTTTGTTGCTCTAAATAATACTTGCTCTTTTACAACCCTCCCCATTTTTTTAACTTTATTCTGTCATCTAATTACTCACAATTGTTAAATTGGTTACTTATGTTACCCCCCTGCTTCTCTATATTGCCTTAAATATGCCCTGTGAATGTTCAAGTCAGCAAATGTTTTGTCCCCAAAATTTCAGTTGTCTCTTTCTAATTGATAGTAACAGTTTCTTTGTAGTCCCTGTTCTTCTTAAAACTTCACTTGTTGGATTATCACTCCCTGATAATTATCATAGGTGGCGTGATATTTGAAAGGCTTTTCCTCTATTCTGTTTGACTATTGGAATGACAAGACATGTTTCCTTTCATTCTGATAGAGTCAAGGTATTTAAGTACTTCAGAGACACAAAATGAAGATTGTATCTAACTGTTCATAACTTCAACTTTGTTTCTTTCTTTATCCTTCCATAACATGTCTAGTTAATACATTTGTTAATTGTTTGGTTGAATTCTATGTTTTGTGTTACAGCTTTATGTAACTCAGTACCCATATCCACACAAAATCTTACACTTATTGACCCATCTCTCTTTCCTATCTTTTTAACAATATGTGAAATCTCCCTCCTCTCACTTTTGGTATGTAATAGCAGTCACTGAATGCAAAGACAATTAGATCAGACTGACAACCACAGCAACAGATGGAAGCCAGAGCTAAAAATAGATTCTCGTACATGTGACAAATCACATGACCAGATATGAATGATTGAGCAGGAAAAATTGGCAGAACTCGGTTGGGTGAAAATCTTGAAGGAAACGAAGTGTATATTAAATTCTCATGTGAATTGGCTTTCTGAATTGAAGAGAAGGAATGACAACCCCAACTCACATGAAACTTAACATGGAATTAAATGGAGATGAGTCTTGTGTGGAAAATTCCTCTTTCACTTGTTACAGTCATGCAAGAGAGATTGCATGATGAGAGACAAACTCCAATTTAACTTAACACTATGCAGCTTACATTAAGGGTATAGGTGAATGGCGAAACATGACCGTTGTGATATACTTAATTGGACAAAGGATACAAAAGATGAAGTCTGCACAGCTAAACTTATGACTTACACAGCACCGAGTCCTCATAACCAAATGTACGATTTCTGCAGTCACAAAAATAAATGACTGGATAATGAACACAATGTTGAAGTAAGAATAGATCAAAGGACACAGTTTGAAAGTAAAAGGGAGACATAGAGAATCATAAAAGAAAAAGAGAGAAGGGAAAAGAGAAAACTTTATTTCAGAACAAATACTGAAGCTAAGTTTCTGTTTCAAATTTTGCCCCCATAAAATAATGCATGCATCTTTCCACACAGAAATGTATAGCACACATCTTTCCATGCATTTTCATATCTAAATGTTTTTATGCATTGTCTAATTGTAATTAAATATTGTTAATTTGTATATTGACCTTTGTTATTGGTCACTGTTGGTTATCATTTTGAAATCATATATTTGACCCTTGCACTAAATCCTTCCACTATGGAATGGTAAACCTGGATATCTTTTAAACGAGTTGTTTTTTTTTGTCTTTTTTTAAAACTTTGTGCTGCAGTAATTGGCCGTAACATATGTGTATCCATTTTTTCCCAAATCCACATGAGTTTGCCAAATATTGTCTGTGGTACAAACATAGCAGGAGGCATGAAATGATAATACTTTCCATTCCTACAACACCCTAAGGTTCCTGATGTCTTTCCAAGTTTTATATTTGTTCTTAACTGCAACTGCATAAGTTTATTTGTAAATGAAATCACTGCAGACATTGTTGTATTGAGGATAAGGCATTATTTTTGGTTGCTTTAATTTTTGTAATTTTACTCTTAGGTGATCATTCTCACAGTCAGCATCTGGTTATGTGCAAAACTGCATTTCTAAATCATTTATTGATGAGTAACTAGTCTATCTGGTTTTTATTCTCTCTTTATGTGATTTTCAATGCCTACAAGGATGTCCATGAGTGTTCTTCAAACCAAATGTTGTTTAATAATTTCTTTTTTTAAATCATTTCACCCCAAGCAAGGGAATAAAGCCACTAAGATGCAAGGAGTTAATGAATGTGAGAGAAAATGAGAAAAAAAATTTAAGTGGATAGAACAATACAAGAGCAGAAATTAAGAAGACAGAAAATAACAATTGACATTGCATTGAAACTTTTGAAAATCAAAACTTGACGGGAAAGCAAGAAACTGGAAGAGATTTCCACAAGCAAGAAGTGCGAAAGAAGAAACTGTTAACATAGAACTTACAGCTAGATCTAGCAATTTCAACTGTAAAATGATGAGATCTTGCCATTGATCTAGTATTGTGCTTTAATTCATAAAGTCTAGGTACCATAGAGGAAAGTTCATCAGAACCAATTACTGTGAAAGTATTTAAAGAAAAGACACAGGGAATCTACATTACAGTGGTGGGAAAGTGACTGAAACTGAGATGCTAGGTCAGGACCATTAACATTGCAGATTCTTCTTCTATTTTATCAAGAATATCTAAATATATAGCAAGAGCACAAGACCAGATATGGAAGCAATATTCAAAGCATAGATGAATGGTAGACTTATAAATATTTTAAGATAGATTCTGGCAAGAAAAATTGTCTAGTACGACACAGGGAACCAACTAGCAGCAACTCAAGGAATTGATTCAATATAATCTTTCCTCTTCATGTCAATGGAAAACATTAGCCTGAGAAGGTGCAATGAGTCACTTTCCTGGGGGTTAGCATCAGCCATGCTGATGGAAGGCAAAAAGGGTTCTTTCAGATGATTAAAAGAGAGTAGTTTTATTTTTTGAGGCATTAAAATTAACAAGCCATTCCTTGCCTCAGTTAATTATTTCACTTACACCACAACATACCATTGTGCATATCTGCAGTGGTGTTGTGAGAAGGATTGAATAATACTCCATAGTGTTGAGTGATGAGATCATATCCTGTCTTCATGCAAGTAATGGTCATTTGCTTGCGTGACATTCACCCATGACACACAGGCCCAGCCTTGGAATCATAGTGTAGGGGGTACCATAAACGGCAGTTCTCATTTTCTCTTTGTGCTTTTGTGGAGGCGACATTGAACAGTGACATGTATGTCCAGAACCTGTTCTGTTGCCATTCTTGAAATAGAATGGCAATATCCTTTTCCAGCAGAATAATGCTTACACCCATGCTACTCAAAATGCCCTGCAACTTCTGTGGCCAGCACATCCCCCATTGAACATGTATGGGACATGATGGGAGAATGCCTAACTCATTCAATTAGCCCACCTACAACTCTTCCTGTATTTCATCAACAGGTGCAAGAGACATGGGATAATGTATAACATGATAGCATATATGATCATATGCATGCAAGAGTACAAGCTAATGTTAAGATTCAAGAAACATATATTATTAATATAGGGTCTGTTGATAGACTCCTTATTTTGGGACCTGGTCACATAATGAGCTGTAAATGATGTGATCTTTACTGAAATCTAGTTACCATTATGTTTAATCTTAAATTGAAATGCATTCACGGTGTTGCAATTTTATTTTTTATCATTACACACACACACACACATAAGTAATTATCTTAAAGTGAAAGTGATAAAAAGCTGGTGGAGCAATAATTAGTTATGATAATACAGAATCAACTTTGGTGAAAAAAGATATTTTACGGTTGGTGATATTCTAAGCAGATAAAACTGAAATTATAACATTTCTGAAATTAACCTAAACATGGATCTAAATAAGAATCTAAAAAATGAGACATTCTTGAAAATCAAATGAAAAGTTTTTTAAGGTTAAGATAAGCAAGTAAAAAGAAAAGTGGAAATTTTCAAAAATACATAGGTAACATGCAAACTTTCAAATCTGAAAACGTAATATTTAGCACATTTTAATCCATATAAAGAAGTTATAAAACTGCATTTTTTTTTGTTCTTTGAGGACATGATTCAGCTTGGTTTGGTTTAAGAGGATTCATTTAAATGGAAAGATTACTTTGGATCAGGGGACAATGATTTAAGTGATTTAAATGACTGTAAATAGTTTGAAACTTCTAAGTGAATAATGCAAAAATGAAGAAGTTAATTTTATTCACCTCTCCTAGAAGATCATTATATTGAGGATATTTGCTGATCAAATGATGATCCACACTTTTGATTCGTTTTGATATTCGTACATCAGTGGTACGTGCAACAGTCTGTAAAAAAAAAAAAAAGAAAATATTTTGTTATTCCATAAAAGCTTCCATCAGCTTTTCTTGCATCTTACTTGATGATAGGAAAAAAGAATTGTTAAAATTATTTTTTTTTATGTTAAAAATAATGCCAGGTCTCATGTTAGGGAAACTTTAAATTTTTGGGTAATACCTACATCTGGCACTGATGTGTACTGGAATTAATAGAAGAAAAGAACATAACAAAATAAGCAGTAGAACAACAAAATGACATTTACTTGACTTTATATAAGCAAAAAAAAAACAAAAAAACATGAGTGGCAAAGAGAATTTACACTGTTCACTGGGAAATCTTTACAATAAATAAAAGAAATAACAGTGTTGGGCTAACTTTCCTTTTTCTTCCCCAGTTAGTACACTCCATGCTTGCTTGCCTGGTCATGTGACTCTTTACAGCCAATCAGTGAAGCCCGGTCTGTACAGAGGACAGTTTTGGTATAGAAGCCACAAAGAGAAGTAATGTTACAAGCTGGATTTGTGAGTAAAGATAGATTTTGTAATATCCACTATCTTTTCTTTTCAGAATGAGAGAGAAGGCATATAACACATTTCTATATTTTGTTAGCATGTTCTTTATCTAGAAAATAAAACCTTCACTTATATTCTTTTTGATTTCACTTTAGTCATCTTTATTTTAAATGTTTGAGTAAATATCTGCTTTTAACAACAAGCAGATACTACTGAAGATGCTGTTATATTAAGTGGATGATGGCAGAAGAAAAAAGAAACAATGAAGTTTTAAAGAAATAAACAATTGTATTAATGTAAAATACAACAGATGACAAATCAATGTAAATGTCTCCTGTTGAAAAAAGTGATAGGTGGAATTGTAAAAGGTGCTTGCAGAGGTGTACAACAGGAGAGGGAGGATGAGTTGTGAATTACTGGGGTGATAGCCTTTGGCGATCTGTCTCTTTGTGATGGGAGGTTGAACCTGGGCCAAGATGCCGTCCAACTGCCAAAAATGTCCCTTTGATGAGCTTTTATGTTCTTTCATGGGCTTAAATCAGCTCCAGTTTTTATTTCATTTCTTTAGGTAGAAGTGGGTGCTATTAGGTGGAAATTCTGGATTGTATTGCTTATTTTTTCTTTGTGTGTGTGAGTAAAAATGGAAGGTATGTGCAGAGCCTTGTGCAGTTGACAGAATTTTAGTTTAGTTTTGGCTATTCAGAGTGTTCACATCTGACAAGTGGTGGAAATTAGTGTAGCATGAATCAGAAGATCTGGTTTTAGGAAGAATGTAACAATGCCCAGATATATTTAGTAAACCTAGCAACAGAAAACTCAATGATAAGGCTTCCTTTCTATCATTTGACTCGGTCATTTAATAGTCTTCATATTTTCTTCTAGATTTTTCAATGAACTGAAGTATACACAAATTTCTCTAAGCACTACTATCATGAATTTGGACTTAGCAAAACTCCAATAATTCTGACCCCTTGCTTTCTCTCTCTCTCTCTCTCTTCTCCTACTCATCTGACTCCTAGCTCAACTCTATGAAAGAGAAAAGAAGGGAATCAGATAAGCAGAGATAAATCCTGAATAACACTTCTTTTCCATGTGATCTCTTCAAACAATGGCTGTTTAATCTGTTATTGTCTTTATGGGAGAAAAATATTCCAAACAAGAAGGTAAACTTCTAGAATCTTCTCAGGATTATTCCTAATCATATTTGAAGTGTGGAATTATAGCTGAGGAGATGCAAAAAGGTAAACTTTGCATAAGTTAAGTTCCTATATGCATGCCCACCTGTATAAGCACAACATAAGAAATTAAAAATAAAACTTGCAAGTATTTAATAAACAAATATGAAAGGGTAGAAAATGCTGTTAATATTTCCACACCTATTCATACTATTCTCAGAAAATAAGAATTAATATTGAAACATCAATATATTCAACAACATTTTTAAAAGAATTATAGGTACATTGGACCAATAAATGTAATAATGTCTTAAAGTGCAAACTGATGGTAATGCCTTTTAAAATTGAGGATACAATAAAGGAAACACATCTTGTGTAAGACCCCCCCACTATCACATGCAAAAATTTTCCAGTGGGATCAATAATATGTGTAATATATTTGATTTGTCCATTTATATACAAAAATCATCAAAAGATTACCTGAGTAGAAAGTTGTGTTGTCAATATTGTTGGTTGATCAAAAGCAGGTTCTAGATTTTCCAGACTAAAAATATGGAAGAATATAAAATGAGACATTTCCAATTTGTATTTCTAATTATTCAGAAGGATTTGCATTTGTTAACAATATCTATAAGCCAATAACTCTATTCCCATACTCATTTTAATTTCAAAAATCAAAATTCTCTTCCTGGCTCTTGCAGCATTTGGTCACCATTCCAAGCTAAGAAATCAAATTATGTTCCAGGAGAATTTTAAAAGTATTTACAATTTGGGACAGAAAAAAAACAAAAACAGAAAGAAGAAGAAAATAAATTTAGAGTCAATACAAAACAAGATTCATTTCTGATTAATATGTTGAATGTAAACTGAAATAAATGCAAAACATAAAAGTTGAGAAGTAGAAGATTGATTTTACTTTAAAATCATGATAAATGGAAGGAGAGCAATGAACAAGAAAAAAGATGAAAAAGAAAAGGTTTAAGGCTGACAAAAGCCACAACCATGTGCTTCCTTTAGCTTCTGATTTTATTCTGTTTTTTTTTTGTTTTAGCCTATTTTTATTCAAAAGAATTCAAAGTAGAGGTTCTCATATTGAAGATCAAAATGTTTACTAAATTCTATGGCAACAAGCATTTCAAGAGCTATTTGTGATTCTTCATGTGATTGGATTATTGATCCACAGATAAAAATATATAAGTAAATATGTAAATAGTTATTTACCTCTCTTTTTGTTGCAATGTTTTTTCTTTTTCACACAGCTCCTGAATTTGTTTATCCAGTTTTTCTCTGGCTTTCTTTCTTTTTAGATCTTCTGGCACAGCCTCACAAGAAGAAACAATATTTAATTTAGGATCATTATCGAATTAAAATAAAAGACCATGAAAAAGTAAATATTTGAATAGTGACACTCATTCTCAAAAATAGTAATAATCAAATCTTCTTAAACCACAAGAATGATAGCAGAAACAATACTTTTAAGCGGCAGCAGCAGCAGCATTATTATTATTATTATTATCATTATTATTAACAACAACATTCTAGTGCTGATTACTGTATTTTCCGGCTTACAAGACACACCTTTTTTCTAAAAAATACCTTGAAAAATTCATGTGCATCTTCCAAGATGAATGTAAGGCAATGCCCAGGCTCAAGTAAGCTTGTAAGGCCACCTAATTGACTGATAGGGACGTGGATTTGTATGTTGAGTCATTGCACTATAATATTAGCCATCTATCTAATTCAGCCTTTTATATGATGTAACCTCAGTACTCAGATGTTACAATTATTTCCAGGACTATAAACCTTCCTGGAGCCAAGCCACAAGCTTAAACATGTTCTGTTTACAAGCAATGGCAGGAGCCTTTCAACTCTTGACTACTATGTCATTGTCATACAAACAAAGTCACACGAGTGATTAATGTATACAATATGTGATGCCCGTATGTGAGGGACGCACAGTGAATGTGTTGTTGTATGAGAATGACTTTTTTGCTTAGAAATTTCTTTCTAATATTAGGGTGAGTCTTCCAAGTCACAGCATCTTGTAAGCCAGAAAATAAGGTATGTGATGATGAATTCAAGTTAGCAAACTATATGAATATCGAATGATACTTATTCAATATTATCTTTTCTTAAAACTATACATATATTAATTTTGCCAAATATTAACATTTGATATTAGTAAAATTAATTTTTCTCTTCACTTCTGTTCACTATTATACCAATGAAATATAAATTATCCATAGTAATAATTCACCCCCAAACTATAAAGCTGAACAATAACAATAATCATTTTTTATTTTGTTTATTGTGTACACAAAGGAAAAATACAATACAACAAAATATGATGGATGTTTTTACTTCTTTCAGAATAATGCATTTTTAGTGCATTTATATTTGATAGTGTGTGTGTGTGTGTGTATGTGCTCATGTGTGTATAATATATCAAATATGTGTAAAGCTGAAAATGAGCTTTATCAGTGTAAGACTATTTGACGGACATTCTTACATGGTAAACTGAATGAGAGAATTTTCTCAATTTTGTAGACAAACAGAATTACAAGTTCAATTTCTGGTACTAAATTTGAATAAAAGCAATTCTAAGAATTTATATAAATTATATCTCCTTCCAATTGAAATGTATGAATCTGATAATTTAATTTCTGTTTCTGACATTTCTATAAAAAGAAAATATATTGTTAGTAATATTAATTATAAATAATATTGACTGATTAATTTTATAACTAATCAATAAATGGAAAATAAACCAAAATTCAAATTCCAGCTATAGGTAGTTTGCATTTATTTTGCACTAATGCCCTTGGGAAAGGCTTGAATCCATGTTTCCCAACAGTTCATATTAGGGATTATATCATGATGTTGGTACCATGTAACCTAGTACAATATGATGATGTATGTTACTTGGAGTGGAGATGGTTACTACCAAGGTAACCCATATTAAGTCCTCTAAATGTTAATATAAATATAGAAATTCCATGATTAAAAATAGCTTAAATGGCTATAGTTAAATGATGCTTCATATCTGCACACAATGGAAACTGTTTTGTAATCAACAAATCCATTTTTTTTTCAAATCTAACCTTAATAAGTGGTGGCATATCATCAAGAAGCAAAGTCTCCAAATCTTGATCATCTTTTTGGTTTTTTAATAATGTTTGCAAATCTTGATTGATCTTTGTTGTTGATTGCATAGCATTCTTGTCCAAATTATTTTGTTCCTGAAATTAAAAAGTTTTTCAGCTTTTTAATTGAAACAACAAACTTAGAATGTATTTTTCAAAGAGTTTAAAAAGTGGAGGTTGAAGTTCAGTCATTTTTTCTGCAGCAGGAACTAAATTGCTTTCCCCACTTTTAGTCAATTATATGAGTTCAGAAGAAGATGACGCATATAAACATTTTAATATACATATATTCAAAATTATGTTGTAAAAAACTTATCCTATTGCAAATATTAGGTTGGTGCAAAAATAATGACGTAATAATGTTGTTTTTTGACATTAAAAATATGTCAAAAAACGGCATTATTACGTCATTATTTTTGCACCAACCTAATACAATTTGTGAACTTGTGAAAAATAAATATAAAAGTGTAAAAAAAATTAGTAAATAAACATGGTACAAAAGACATCAAATAAGTAAAATACTATATATTAAAATAAAAAAGTTTTATCAGATATAACTCCCTTCTTTTATTTATGTAATAATGTTTAGTTTATGTAAAATTTAACATGAATTTTTACTTTACAAAATACATGCAATCATTGTTTTAATAATTTTTTAAAATAAATTTAGGTGCTTGTTATAAAACAATGGCAATGGTTAGCAATCATGTCATGTGAAGACCATAGCTTAGTCTGCAAAAAAAGCCATAATGGTGATAGACAAAAGAAACATCAAAGTGATTAAAGTAGCAAAACTTTGTAAATATTTTGAATAAATAAATGAAATATTTAAACTCTACATAGATTAAGTGTAGTTTTAAGTTACAAAATATACTAGTATAATATGCTAATATATTAGTACAAGATAAATGAGAACAGATAAGATTGTGTTGTATGAATCTTCCCAGTTAGTAGGAAGCTAACTGTTTAGAAAATCATCCTTCAAAATCTTGATCTTTTGCCTGGTCTAAAGCACTGACTTCCGGTACCATTGAGAAATATGTAACTATTTCAAGAAGAGAGGTCCTTTCTCTAATTTTCACATAAATATAAATGCAAACTTTATTTAATTTTATATATATATATATATATATATATATATATATATATATATATATATATATATATATATATATGTATATATGCACACGATTATAATTTAAATCTCTTTATCTCTCTCACATGTGCACAGCAGAGATTTACCATTTATCTTCAAGTCATTAAAGAACTTTTATTTTTCAAAGGCAATTGGAATAAATATAGAAAAACTTACTTCCCAGTCAAAGGCAGTCAAAAACTCAGAGAAATGTTGATTTTCTAAAGATTGACATCGCCTCAGCTGAGGTGTTTCTTTACCAATTTCAGTCCACAGTGATTCATAAGAGAGCTGAGGATGGGAATGGCAATGCTGAAAAGAGAGTTAACTACAGATTAACTATATTTTATCAAGATGATCTATGATGGTAAATCCATAACAGTTATCAGCTGAATTTTTAATGTAAACTTTTTGGTGATCAATATTAACCATTGAATTATAGACCTGTGAACAATGGGTTTTCTCCCCGTAGTTCCCCAGTAGATATAATATAGTGTATATATTTACACTATTGTTGAGAATGATTGATAAGTATTTTAAACTCATAGAGGGTTTTTTTATAAGTTTGTTCAGTAAAATATTTAGCTCAATTTACAGTCAGACTCAATTACCCACTTAAGAAATGAACAGCTCTTGTTGGGACCTCAATAGCTGAAATGTAATGGCATGTCTAGCTAAGTGGGTTTCCTAGAAAAAAAGGAATGTGGATTTGTACATTTTCTTCAGTATGACTTTAGATGACCTAAGCTGGCAGATGGTTGGTTGGTTGGTTGGTTGGTTGGTTTTATGGCATATCAATCACTGTGGGTTATTTAATGCCAAATCAAGTTTATATATATATATATATATATATATATATATATATATATATGCCAAATATATGAATTTTAAATGCCTATTTTGTATGGAACATTTTTAGCAAGCTAGAGCTTATTTGCGTTTGTGTGTTTGTTTGAGTTTTATGGCATATCAACCACTGTGGGTTATTTAATGCCAAATCCAGTTTATATGAATTTTAAATGGCTATTTTGTATGGAATAAAAAATGTATAGCTGGCAACATTACTCTTTTACAAAAAAACGTATAGCTGGCAACATTACTCGTATAGCTGGCAACATTACTCTTTTACAAAAAAATGTATAGCTGGCAACATTACTCGTATAGCTGGCAACATTACTCTTTTACAAAAAACGTATAGCTGGCAACATTACTCTTTTACAAAAAAACATATAGCTGGCAACATTACTCCTTTACAAAAAAAACGTAGAGCTGGCAACATTATTGTTTCAAAAACATAGAGCTGGCAACATTATTGTTTCAAAAACGTAGAGCTGGCAACATTATTTTTCTGAAAACATTATCTGAGACCTTGCTGTTGGATGCAGTTTATTGCCGTACCCAGGACGCGGATGTAGTTTATCATCATACCCAGGATGCAGATGTAGTTTACCGTCATACCCAGGACGTTAAGCTGGCAGATGTTGATGATATTATTTGTAAATAAACAGAGATACCTACTTAAACACATGTACCTAGTAAAAATAACATTTATAGTCATAAGAAATACATAATATATATATATATATATATATATATATATATATATATATATATATATATATGAAGAAATATAGTTTTAAGGTGTGCTATATTTATGGGATAAAGTGCTCAATATAGAGAGATAGAGTGTATGTAAATACAAAAGTAAACATTAAAATCAACACTCAGAGGCAACAGACTGTTTCATGCTAAATTGCATTTAGCACATGTGGCCTGATGATTGCATTTATTATAAGGAAATCCATATAATAAACACTTTTTTATATATAAGGGAAGGTTTTATGGTTGTTCCAATGAGAGAAAAGGTGTCTATTTTAAAGAGAGAAAAAAACCACAAACGTTTTTTATTATAATATGGATTTTTTAAAAATTAAAATACTTTATTCTATATATTTTGTTACACTTGTTTCAGGTCTTGTGATCTTCATCAGGTGAAGAATGGTTATTTCTGCATATTATTTAAAAGAAATACTTTTTTTCCTTCCTATGTTAAGTCTTTTAACCATTGTCTTTTGTGCTTAGTAGTAGTCATCTGAATCCATCTTGGTCTGTTCGGAAAATGTGTCCTTTACTTGAGGAGTAATAAAACAATTAATTTTGGTCAGAGAAAGGGAAAGAAAGGATGATGTCTGTGTTCTTATCTTTTTATGTCCCCCCCACCCTGTGTATCTTTTCGTTCCTTCCTCAATTTTGTGTAATGTGTGTATATAAGTATGTGTATATAAATTCTTTCTCCATACACAATGTGTATGGTGTGTAGGGTTTGTGTGTGCATGTGGGCCATCTAGTGTGTTTGCTTTTGCCATTCTGTGTGTATATATTCCTTCTCCATACATATATATTGTATACTATATTATTATAAGGAAATCCATATAGTAAACACTTGCATTTCATATGGTGTGTTTGTGTGTGGGTTTATGATTTGTTTAGTGCTGGTTTAAAATTGTCTATGAAGTGTTTTTCTTGTACTTGGAGGTAAGAGTTATATATATATTTGTCATGAACTGGGAACACCACCCAATGAAACTATAGTCACATGCCAAAAACGTAGGTACATGTATATGTACTAATTAATACTTATCTTTGTTCTGTATAACTGCACTGAGCACTATTACATTTATACCTCATGCATAAATTTAACGATTATTTATTTGCTTGCCTACATATGTACACCAGCACATGTGTACATGCTTGCTTATATTTGGCCATTTCATTTATCCACTCTACAACTATATATATATATATATATATATATATATATATATATATATATATATATGTGTGTGTGTGTGTGTGTGAAAATATATAGAAAATAGGAAAGAACTCATTAGGTAAATAATCCAAAGTTCTTTAGTATTTTTGTTATCATTTTTAAAAAACAGTGCTCGATACAAAAGTAGAGACAAAATATAATTATTTATTTAAAAATATGATTCCATCACTACATAAGCGTTCTCATGTTTCAAAACAAGAACTGAAAACTTCAATATAATTATTTGAATTAAACTGAATTAAAGTACCAAGCTCTGTTCCATCTTCAAGCAAAATTTTTGGAATAACTAATTCTTGAAATTTACATGTTTTCATAAGCATATTCATTATTAAAATTAAAATTACTATGGTAACGGCTAGAGCAATTATTTAAAAAAAGGGGCGTAAGGGTTAATAATTTGTATCAATATCTCAGTTACATTCAAAGAGGTCAAGTCAGGGTAAGGTTGGGGTGTCTAAATTTAAAGCGGAAGATGACATCGTCTAGTCTGGTTTAAATTTAGACACCCCAACCTTACCCTCAGTTACCCTGACTTGATCTCTTTGAAAAAAAACTACTCCAGGTTAAATTCAAGATATACAGATTGTGTATTAAGGAATACAGAGAGAGAGAGAGAAAAAAAAAAAGAGAAGTAAAGAAAGTAGGTGTGTGTTTAAAATATGATTCAAATATAATTTCAGATAATTTTTGATCTAAACTCATAACTTTAGTAGATATACACTGGAGAATTAGGATGCCATTTATTTTACTTTTAATTTAAAATACCTCCATACCCTATTAAAATGTAATAAATAAATCCTGCTTAATATACTTTAAAAATAAAATAAACTAAGTTTCTATGGATATTTTAGTAATTAATAATTATTTTATTTAAATCTCTCGGGTAACTTAATTTAAATCTCTTGGGGAATTATATTAAGAACTTTTATTATGGTATGGTAAATTCTAATCTTTCGCTGAGTTCTGAATATTTTTTAAAATATTGTTAACTAAACACTATTTTTAAGATAAATTTATAAAAGTTTGTTAAATGGAATATGTATACATCAGATTCTTAGCCAGTAAGTGACACAGACAGTGTTTCATAACTCCCATTGACTTAACAAGATTTTCATTCAACCTCTAAATCAAAATGCAACATTGTAGTGTATGTCATATTAAATAAGTCAACTCAAACCTTAAATCCTCAGGTCTTCTTCCTCCCCACCACACCACCATTACATGTTCATAATTTTGAATCTTTCCTTCTCTTTTTCTCTCTCTGTCCCATACAGATATACAGATATTGTACTGAGGGAGACCTCAGTACAATATCTGTTTATCTTGAATTTAAACTGGAGAAATTTTTTCCATTTTTATTTGGTTTGCAGGTCTGAAAGATTGATGGCTATTTTTGCAGCCTTTCATGAAATAAAGATTATTACCTATGGTATTTTAAGTGTTTGATATTCATATACACACACACACACACACACACACACATATATATATATATATATATATATATATATATATATATATATATATATTTATTCTATTAAATAGAACAGACACCAAATATCTGTAAAGCCTCTTGGTGATATTTTCTTGGTGTTGAATTAACCACTTTATTTCAGGTGAAAACTTGAAAAAAAAATTGAAAAAATTAAATTTTAAGACCTGAGTAATTATAAAGCAAAAGCTGAACAGCCGTTCACTGTTCCATTTAATAGATTTCTGCTTAAAAATCTTTAAGAAAAAAAAAATCTTTGATAGTTTTTTCTTATTGAATAGAGTAATATTTTTACAAAGTGCATGAGTAAAAGAAAATGCATCTTACTTTGATGAATACAGGTGATTCAGAATATATTGATTCCCAACTGCAATAGAAAGAAATAGAGATGTTGTATATGTAGTGATATTGAAATAAGTCTTGCCTCATTTACATATGAGCACATAGACTTGTATGTATTGTCCATCTAGTACTGAGGAAGTCACATTCAAGTAGAAAACCTTGAATCATACACTTCACAGCAATGGTGTTGCTGATAGGATCTTTATTTCAAATGGATGAACTTGACTTTGTTGTCGTTACGATGTTTCCCAGCCAATGTTTAGATTCCAAGAAACTAAAAGCAGGTGGAGAGGTCAAAAAATGAAAGCGCCAATTTATTTTTAGCTACAGCAGAGTGCAAAGAAATCATGAAAATCTCATTAATAACATAACCAAAAGAATTGAAAGATTTAACATTCAAACGATTTTGTGAAATAATCAAGAAAAATAATAATCAAGACTAAAAAAGTGATTGGTTGTTGCAGAGTGAACTAATTTCATGGATATTTTAAAACAAGAAGTGGATGAACTAATTATAAAATTTTTATATTGGATAGGAGATGCTAGGAGAGTCTGGAAATTCGAAAGACTTGGAAAAGACAAAATCTCTATAGAAATATTAATCAAGATCAATTGAAAGTATGTACAACACTTCTCCACATAGATAAAACATGTTGACTAAAATGTCACTGAATTCATGCTTTGTGTTTATTCAATAAAAAGAGTCGATTAAAAAATTTAACTCTACTAAAAATCAATAAGAAATTATAAAATGATTTATCTAATAGGAAAGAAAATGTTTGAATTTTGTAAAAATTAACATAAAAATTATTGAAAAGAAGAAAAATCAGGAAAATAATAAAAATTAGTCCAACATGCTTGTTTTAAAAAAATAAAAAATATGAAAGAGTCATATTATGGATTACTTTCCTGTGTGGCCTGAAGTTGTTTGTGTTCATGACAGAATAATACATACTGTAAGATAAGGATTATGATTAATATTCTCCAGAAATGGTGTCCTAAAAACATTAGTATGCAGAATTTTGCAATGATTGTCTGTATTCTTTCTTAAGGAAAATTGGCTGCATTCCATATAAAATGCTACTTTATCATCCACGATCAAATGAAATTACAGACAATGGTACAGTCTATAAAAATGGGATCAAAGACATTTTCTCCTCACATGGATAATAGTTTTCTACCAAAACTATTGCTTCATTATTGAACTATACATGCTGACAAATTACAAAGGCCATCTGCATTAATGGCAAGAGAGATTAGGTTCCTGTTAACTGTTTATTATTCTGTTTATTAGAAAATGTGGTAAAAGAAAAATAGCTACTTGACTCCTGAAAGGGTCAAATTTATAATGTAGAAGGGATAAAATACAGCATTAGTATCAGAACATCAGAAGAATGTTATTGCCTATACCAACCAAATAAAGCCAATATAAGAATTGAAAGAGGAGACAGAAGAAGAGGTTAAAGTAATCCAAGCCAGGAGCCTTTCAATCAAAAAAATGAAACTAGTGAGTCAAAAGAAGACAAAACCTGGAGAATATAGACATAGACTATGAAGAACACCACCAAGGTCATAATAACAGATGAGACAAATTTAAATCAGTCAGAGAGAGAGAGAGAAGAAAGTGAAATAATCAACAGAAATGAAACGGCATGTAGAAGAAGCTCAAAATCCACGAGGGGGGGGTGCATAAAAGTGTAGTGATATTTGCTATACTTCATTGCAGTTAGATCTCTTTCTGCTTCATTCTGAATGCTGGCTGGATGTGAATGCCATGAAGACAAGGAACAAAATAAAAAAAGTCATTCTCTGCTCATAGACTCCCATGCATCACATCCATTCCACAAAGCAAGCTCTGGCAATGAAAATGACACTGGCTAATCATGAATGTTCTTACCAGAAAAGGAGATATCCTTGAAGACTGCAAGACTTGCTTAAAAGCATGTCTTCAATAGCAACCAAGGCAGTTTGTTGTAGCAAAGAAAAGAAAAGACTGTCAACTTATATTAGGTTGGTGCAAAAATAATGACGTAATAATGTCGTTTTTTGACGTTAAAAAATACGTCAAAAAACGACATTATTACGTCATTATTTTTGCACCTACCTAATAGTAGCAACTGCAATAGATTTCTTCTGTTTCTTGACTGCAACACTTGTAGCCAAATCGCAGTTCAAACAATAGTCCGTTGTAACAGTCCTACAAGCAAAGTAGAAATGACAAAATGGGGTCACACGTCCAACCTTCACTTCTCACGAGCAAAAATGCGTGTTCGGCTCACCAGCTCAGAAAATCTGCCTTTATAAGCGAAAAACAATGGCTTTGGTTCATTGAGAGATCTTTCTGATTGCTCATGCCATTCAGGGGAGGGAAGAACATTAGCATAGATTCTAGTCATTGAAATAGATTTTTGCTAACTACTTTTTGGTAATTTTTCTTCGGCAGATTGCACACAGAACACAAACTTTTTTCGGGGTAACTGTTTATCTCTTTCACTACACAGTTGCAGGCTGGGGGATCATTGGCTGTCACGCAGCATTCTACTGCTGCCACTACTGTCAGTGCTGCCTTTCAATGACTGTTACCACTCCCAAACTTCTCCCGACTCTTAATGCTCACATCCTCTGCATTGGCAAAGTCAGAATCATGACTTCTCTTGGCTATTCATGCTCGCACTCTTGTATCATCTTAGTGAGATTCATAGCTTTACTAGCTGCTCTGAGCCACCACTTGGCAGCCAACCACCATCATCTCAGCATACCCAACTCGTTACAAGGCATTCTTTTGCAGTCATTGCTGTGGCCCATTCAATAGAACAGACCTACCAATCAACAAAATTGACCCACCACCGTGACCTCAATCAAACAACACGTGCACTGACCATAATCTCTGACCTTGGCAAGGCCAGCACAAGAAATAGGTCAACTCTCAGCATTTCTCTTAATCCTGTAATATTAAGTGTATGGTAGCAAGAGAAAGGAATAATGAGGGTTAGAGTGAAACAACATTTATTGTTGGTAGATAATACTGGAATATGGTCAGGTGCACGCGTATGTTAGGGATTGAACCATTTCTTATTCTGCCGTGGCCAGGGTCACAAGATACAGTTAGTGCACGTTTGTAGGCTGTTTGGTCATTGGTAGATCTGTTATTGGGGTTGACTGCATAGGGAGTGCCTTGTAAATGAGTCGAGGTAGGTTGAAGTGATGGTGGGTTTCGGGAGTCCAGTTCTGTGGAATGGAGGTTGCTGCATTGACTGCAAAGAGAGTGCCTTGTAAGTGAGCCAAGGTAGAGCTGTTATATTGAACAGATGTTGCTGCGTCGACTTCAAAGGGAACACCTTGTAAGTGAGTTGAGGTTGACAGAAGTGACAGTGGATTTAGGGAGGCCAGTTCTGCAGAATGGAGGTAGCTGCATCAACTATGGCAAGAGTGCCTTGGAGCAAGTCGAGGTAGAGCTGTTCTGTGTAATGGAGGTAGCTATGTTAACTTTGAATGGAGTTCCTTGTAAATGAGCCAAAGTAGAGCTGTTCTATGGAACAGATATTGCTGGGGTCAACTGCAAAGAGAATGCCTTGTAAGTGAGTCGAGACATATTAGGGTAGGTCAAGGTGACAGTAGGTGTTGGTATCGATGAAGGCCTGTAGCTGTGAGGAATTAAGGTAGAGATGTTGAGTTGAAAACAGGTTGTAGGTCAAGCCAAGATGTGGTAACAGTTGTTGAAATGTGCAGTCATGTTGAGTGGTGACAGTGAAGGTGGTGACTGTGGTGGTAGTAGTACTTTGTGCGGTGGCTGGTCTGCCACTCTGTTGTCACGGTGACGGGATCATGGCAGAGGTAGTAACAGCAGTAGCAGTGCCCTGCATGATGACCAGCAACCACGCTGACCGCACATGTTCCTTGTTCATCCTCAGAGCCTGCTTTTAAGCAGTTCTGGTAGTCCCAAGGAGCATCTCTTTAACTGATGGGAACATTCATGAGTAGCCACTGCCGAAGTTCACTTTGTAGACTGGATGTGTTGAGCAGAGCCCAATGCGTAGAAAACAACTTTTGTTATTTTGCCTTTTTCCCTTGCAGCGTTCACATACAGTCAGCGTTTGGAATGAACCAGAATGAGATTTAAATGTGAATGAGTATAACATTCCTGATCACCATCCTGACAATTGACCACTGAAACAGACATTTCACCTTACCTTTGGCATATCTGCACAACATACTATACAATAAACGTTGTTCAAAATCTAATCCTCTTTATTCCTATCTCTCGCAATCAAACACTTATTATAACATATATTAAAATTAAGTCTTGCCTCATTTACATTTGAGTGCAAAGACTTGTATGTAAGAGGAAGGGGGAGCATTCAAGTAGGAAACCTAGAATCACACACTTCACAACATTTATCGATCATGCGATTATACTGAATAATGAATGCAACACAGGATTTTATATATATTTATATACAAAACTGAGTGTATCATCCCTTAAAGAAGGAAAGAAAAGTTAGTTTTTAAAGTTTATAAGTCTCTTTTGGTCTGTGCAGCTGGGACAAGAAAAAATATTTCATCTGTCTTTTATCCAAAACAATCACTCTACAAATTAAATTTCTATCACTACGGTGATTACTGATTGGTCTAATTTTTGGTCATTCAGTATCATAACTAAGCAATATGACACAAATCTCTGATCACTAACTAGTTCCCAACCAGGGCTACCAATGTAGTCCTACTTTTAGCCCCGAGGAGGAGAGACGATTTCACTAAAATATAATCTAGACAAAGAAACAATTTATTTTTCCATTTTTCCAACCATAATAATTAGTAAATAGAAGCAAAAATATATATAATGAACAGAATGTCAAATGAAAACAGCTAATACTTAGCTTTGAGATTTTATGATGAGAACATATCGATATGCAAATATATTCAATTGTTACAAACCGTTCTTTGAAATCAGCTGTTACTATTTGATCAGTAGAAGTTGCTATATTTGGACTTTCTGAAGTGAAAAAAAAAAATTAATTAAAAAAACATGCACTAGCATCGATAAGATTTTATGTGAAGCAGAATTGTATAATGGTTCATTTGAGGTAATTTCTTCATTTTTATTGTTTTTTATAACAACATTTTGGCTACTGTTCTTTTCAACTTTCCTCAAGTGTATAAATGATTAAACTAATAAAAAATTCAGCAAAGGTAAGGAAGTTAGAATTAACTAAAATACAATGGTTGCAACTCCTCCTCCTCCTCCTCCTCAAAAAGAAAAAAAAAAAGAGAAGGAATGTAAACTTACTTGATTGCTTTTTTATTTGTGACAGATGATAAAGAGATGCTGGGAGTAATCCATCCGAGTTGATGGAAGGCATCTGCTTAATAATCTATAATTTATGAGAAAATATCAGGAGACACAAATTTAATGTATTTGTCTAAAAATGGATTAATTAATGATGAAGTAATATTATTAATAATAATAGTACTAAAAAACTTAAATGCCTCAAATAATAAAAAATGGTTGCCCATAGCTGTGAAAGCCTAAAGTCATGTATTATTTCACTATTTACACTATTTACATTGTTTGGAGTGTTGTCCTCATCTTTATTGTCATATCCACAATGTTTCAGACATTGTATGTTTCGGATGAGTGTACAATGTCTGAAACATTGTGGATATGACAATAAAGATGAGGACAACAGTCTGAACAATGTAAATAGTGTAAATAGTTACAATACCTCATTTCAGAAATAGAGACAGAGATATGTATTATATATATTAATACATGTTGTCTCTTAAATTTTAGTACTGTTATTAGTAAAGTTTGAATCCCACCAGGGAGCACATATTTATTTAATAGCTTAAAAGCCACCCTATTTACTAGCTTAAAAGCCACACAAAATTCAGGATTGTGGGTCTAGATCCGGCCCAGAATATTTTTAATTTGCTCACAGAGTTGGCCTGATTACAAAATGGTATGATATGTTGGGCTATGGTCACTAGGAGTAAAGTTGAAAAAGAGTGACACAGCAACATTCACATTTATTATATAGATTAATCCATCGATTTCAAATGTAGGTTTGAATCCTACCAGAGAGCACATATTTGTCTTTAATAAGATTTCTCAAATATTCAGGTTGCTAGATGAAAATAAATAAATATACTGTTTAATAAATAAATGGAGTATCTACTCAAATATGAGTATACACAAAAAATAATAACAATAATAATAATATATGTGTGTGTGTGTGTATTAAATATTAAAAAAAAAAAATTGTACATGTGGAGTAATAATATGACAGCACCTAAGGAGAAAGATATTAAATTAAAAAAATTGAAACACATTTTAAAATGCTTATATTATATCATACTTTTAAAAATCTGATTCTCAATGTGATTTTATCTTGAACACCAAAAACACTATAAATCTCAACTTACCTCAGAAATATCCCCTGATGCTGATGAATCTGAACGTCGTTGAAGAACATTCTGAGTTTGAAAAATGCAAAGAAATTAAAATATGAGTAATAATCTATATTTATCTGCATATATTTTTCTGATTGTCTCTTTTTCACTATCATATGTGCACATATTTTGAGGAAGGAAGACAGATAGAGTGAAGGCAAGAGATGGACAAATATAGATCCACACATACTAACACACACAATAGTCTTAATATTAGTTTCTGATTTCTTAAGTCTTAAACCTTTAATAAATAAATTAAAACACAAGATTTAACTTGTAAAAATATTTATAGACCTTTAAAAAAATAACGATTTAATTAAGAAAACCACACCTCTAAACTGAAAGAAAATAAACAAAAATTCTATTTATTCAATTAAAAGTAAATGACTGGCAACCTTCTCACACCCTAGTGTGTGTGCAGATATCACTCAATATGCCATTACTCAGTTTTCTATTTTGTCATTCTGAGAGAGAGAGAGAGAGAGACAGAGAGAGAGATAAGGAGAGACATAGTTATAAATGAAGAAACACTAACATCCAAATTTAAACACAAGACATCATAAAGTTCAATATCAAATAAATTAAAGGGTGAGAGAATGTATTTTTTCCTTCAACTGTTTCAAGGAATTTTTATTATAAATTTATAAAGCAATTGAAATATCTTAAAAAGAATCTCTTCCACTGGACTTTAATGTACAGATAAATAGTGCCATATTATGATTTATCATTAATAGGTTGAGAGTTGGACATCATCAACTAAAAAATGTTGAGTCTTAATGTAGAGAATACAGCAAAACATTGTTATATGTTATTTATTCAATGCTTTTGATCAGTCAGATTTTGTTAAAGAAGTTTTGTATAAATTACTGTAAAGACTGCAAAGTAAAACTGCTTTATTAGATCATTTTTATCACATATTCTTTGTTCTATTCCACCTTAGATTTAGTATTGATTGGTATGAAGGGCCACACCTGTTTATGCTTCTCTTCCAATTCAATTTTCTGGTGCCTCTGCTATTTACCTTGAGCTGCTTGATAAGATCCAAAGATGAATCTGCAATATTATTGGTCCTGATCTAGCAGCTCAGCACCAGTCACTTTCCCACCACTTCGCCTCTCTATATCATTTCCATAAATACTTTCATGGTAATTGTTCAAATACACTCTTTGCTATGGTACCTAGAGTTTTTGAATTTAAACACAGCACTAAACTGACATCAAGGTCTCATCGATTTACAGTTCAGCTGGATAGATGTAGCCATAAATTCTATACAAACAGTTTCTTCTCTCATACTTCTCACTTGGGGAAACTCCCTTATGGCTCCATTCTTTCCAGCTGTTATAATAAGCATTTGGTTGTGAGAGAAACACATGTGTACATGTTGGTTGATTGAAGTTATGAAGGTGGGTCAATCTCATTTGTTGATAAGTCTGATTTATGAAATGGGGCCATGGTGATGACTGCAAAGGAATGCCTTGTATGTATTGGTTATGCTGAGATAACTGTGGTGCACTGATGAGGTGTTGTCCCAGAGTGGTTAGCAAAGCTAAAAATCCGACTATGATGATACAAGGGGGTAAGCATGCAAAATTGGGAGAAGTTACAAACCTAACTTTGCTGATGCAGAGGATGCAAGTGTTAATAGTTGGGAGAAGTTATGAATCTGATTTTGCCGATGCTGGTTATGCTGAGGTGACTGAAGTGGGTTACCAAGGTGCTGTCATGGTGATGAGGTCATGGCGACAGTAGCAGCTGCAGTGCCCTGTGTGACGGCCAGTGGCCTGCAACTGTAACTGTCATGGTGGCAAGGTCATGGCAGTGACAGCAGCAATGGCCTGCGTGACGACCGGTGGCCTGCCAGGTCACAACTGCTTGGTCAATTCTCAGAGACCTACTTTTAAGCAGGTCTGGTAGTCCTCAGGGGCATCTCTTTTTCTAGTAGGAACGTTTGTGATTGGCCAGTGTTACTTTCAATGCCAGAGTCTGTTTTGTAGATTGGATGTGATGTGTGAAGCCTATGTGCATAAAACGACTTTTGTTATTTCATTCTCTGCCTTCATGGCATTCGCATCTGGCCAGCATGCAGAATGAATCAGAAAGAGATCTAATTGCAACAGAATATAACACAACCAACATTAATCTGCAAAAATTTAAATGCGAGGTCAATCACTATCTACTGTCTACCTGATTACTCTCTTCTCTTTCTGTGCATCATTAATATTTTTGTTCCTAATTCTTCCACACCCTGTAACCCCTTGTGTTTTAGTGGCATTATTGCCTTGCTTCGAGTGATTCTGATTAAAAAAAATGGTTTACTATCACTTATATCGACTGCATCTGATCTGGAGATTTAATTCAAATACAAAACCACTATTTGGAAACTTTTAAATCAGCTACAAGCAAGAAATAATTATATATTCATCCACATTTATTTTTGAAGATTTTATATTGCATAGTCAAGAAAATCTGTTTTTAATATAAAATATGAAAAGTTGGACAATTTTAGATCTGAGTAACTAAAAATATACACATTTATTAACAAAACATTAAAATCATCGACAATTGTCAAATAAGGGACATTTTGCATCAATGTGTAAATAAAATATTGTTCAAGCTTTCTTAGTGAAAGAGGCTTGCATCCTAATTAGGGTCAAATTAACAATTATTATTTTGTATTCACAGATTTTTAGATAAATTGCATATATAAAGTTACCAATTAACAAGGAAAGGCCGAGTAATTAAAACCTGAAAGTGATAAATGAACATGTTTCTCTACTCATGAGATGAAGTATCATGACTTGATTTTTGGAGAACATTATTATAATTTTATAGTAACATTTCAACTCTTTATCAAGTTAAGCAATCTGCATCCAGTGACTCAATTAAGATAATACATTTGTGATTTGACTCACATCTTCCACTGATAACTTTCTTACTTATGTTGTAACAAGCATATGGAAGCAAGGAAAAAGATGAACACTAGAGTAAGGTTGAATATATATTTTTGTGAGAAAAAAATGGGGAAGTTATATATGCAAAGGTAACCAGGAGTCATTACAGAAAAGGGAATCCATTCATTAAAGAGTTCTGTGGTTTGTGGTTGAAGTTTATTCAGACAAAAAGAATTAGAAGATGTTAGAATGATATTTAAGTTTCAGCTTCATGTGAGTGGTGCAGATGGAAAATCTGGAAGTAGTAGTGGTGGTGGTGGGTGGGTGGTAGGTCAGCTCAGTTGTCAAGGAGATATGTTCTTGCGGGATGGGGGGAGTGAAGAAACTATTGACAGTTGAAGTCGCTGATGAGATGAAAGTGCCCTTTTTTGGGGCATGTGGGGTTGTATTCATATCACTTCAAGGGATCGAGAAGGCATCTGCATCCTTGGTTTGTGGTGCCTTCCAATTGGCCGAAAAAAATTTAATTGCTTGTGTTACATGTTGATAATTGTAACAAAGGAAAAAAAATGATTTACCACAACAAAGAGCTAAATCACAAACAAATATTTAATTTACTAAAACAGAACATAAAATATATACAAGATAAACATTTGTGGCCTACAAAACAGAAAACACAGAGTTACTGGCAAAGTGTTACGAGGGAGAAGGAAAGGGAATCAAATATCTTTATCACTTTAGGGCTAGTGAAGTAATCTAAGTGCTATATTTGGAAATCCACAAAGGTGTGTAAATAAATATTAATTTTTAGTTTGGTCAATGAAAATTAGTCAAAATTCTATTTACCAAATTTGTTCCATGAAATTCTCTTTTGGGTTTTGGTTGGTCGGCAACTTTTTATAGAGATTCTTTCGGCTGGATATAATAGTCCTTGAATCAAAAGCTGGAGTTGATAACAGCAGAAATTTCCCTTCACCAACTGACAACCCTCTTCCAAAAACCTATTTTTATAGGGGCTAACACCTAATTTGCATATTTCTGGATGTTTCTCGAATCATCTAGATTCTTCTCGAATATACTAGAATCATCTAGAATCTTCCAAACATTCTATTTCTAATTTCTCTATTTTACAACTACTTCATCAATGAAAACTTTTTTGTAATAACAAGTAGAACTCAGTGGAATCTCTTATTATAGAAATGCATCCTCGTAACACTTGTCACGTGACTACTTGTCATCATGTCTGCTAGTCAGTGACCTCGAGATGACCTGTAGTTTCTGACCATGAAGAAGGGTTCATAAATCGCATTGAGATTTGGCTTTGAGTATAGCACTTATATATCAAACACTACTCTTTAATTTCCTTCTATTCCAATTGGGGTTACTTCTTGATAAATATAATAATGAGTTTCTTTTTTATCTTCTTAAATGTGAAATGTAGGGAAAAGTCTAACATTTTACAACAGCAAATTTATAAATCTGTTATAAAGTATGAAAGCATATTTTGAAAAAATATGATTTTATGTTGCATTCTGGAGGTGATGGGAATAAACATTGAAAAATCAATAAAAATTACTATCTTTGATTAAATATTGATTATCAATAAATATGTTATTTTAAAATGACTTTTATCTTTTAATTTGAACTGCATCATTGTTGTGCCATGAAATAATGTGCAAAGAAACAACAGTTTGAAAAAATTACCCTGTAACTTACTTCAGATCTTTCCAGGGAATTATCCAGCATGGGATCTTGCATGCTTACAAACACATGTCCGACTCTCTGGAGACTGAGACTGTAAAAAGCAAAAAGGGTGTGTAATAAAATTTGACATTTGTATGCATGTAAATTTTCAGGATGTATTTATATGATAAATATATAATGTAAATTTCACTTACATCTGTTTTCATTAGAAATATTTATAATCATTTGTTTAGTTCTGTGAAATTTTATTATGTAACTAAGTATAAATAAATACAAGAAACAGTATAATTATTGATATTTATTTTTAAATTTCAGATATATAAATATTACTATATCTCTATATCTAGGAAAATACTTAGAGAAGCATATGTTACAGATGCAAACAGAGAGAAAAGTTGCAACGATTTAAGAACATTGGTTAAAGACATGAAAATTACCATACTACTAGTAAATACCACAAAAAGAAATATATAAGATGGGTGAAGTACATAAAAACTAATTTCTCAACAGTAATTTTGAGTGATAAATATAGAGCTACATTAGATAAAAAATTATGACTATATTGGAGGTTAGATTCTTCATGGAAATAATCAACTAACAATTATAAAACATTGGGGGAGCAGGAGTGATTCAAGCTAGTATTATAGGGAGTAGTAAAATTACAGGTCCTTTGATAGTTGATGATTGAGAATTAATGTAAATTATTGATATTTTTTGGAGTTGGTAACAACCAAGAAAACTTAAGCAAAAGAGCATATTTCTTACAATACAACGTTTGTTCACATTCTGTAAAGCTGATTATTTCTCTCCTTATGAAAAAGATTTCAAAGACATCAAATTAATGGAATTGCTCCCAACTTTTCCAGATATTAATCTAAGAGAAAACTTGTAGTCCATCAATAAAAAAAAGATGTATATGCTAACAGAGAAAACAATATTTAAGCAAGAAATGTTTCTGAAAAGTAATAAAAACTGCTATAAATAATATTAAACACTAGGAAATTTACCAAAATTAATTAGTGAAAGCCCAATGAAAGTTATACAATGTCAATTAGTTCATTTATAAAATGCAAAATACTAATTTATTAATAAGAGATTGTTTACTAAATATGTTTCTTTTGTTTACATCTTTTGATTTTATTTATAAATAAAAATGTATGTTGCATTTAGTTGTTATCAATAGATAGATAATAGAAAACTGAAGGAAAGATATATTTTTCTCATACACATCAGGAAAATTTGACCAATATCAATTGGTTAACACCAATTTTATTTAAAAAATATTAACTTGCATCATGAAATCTAATATGTTATTTGATAGCTATTTTTATTATTATTTCCTAGAAATTGTATTCTTGATGACCTTATTTAAGAAGTGTGAAGACATGTCAAGTGTCACCACATTTGTTTATCCAAATCTTACCAATATTTCTATACATGAAATTCAACAAAGTAGTTAATTTGAAATGGTTTATTTTAAAGAATCAACAATATTAAGATTAATTTTATCACTTGTCACATGTATATAGACAATGAAATTGTTGCTAAGTCCAATGAGAGGAAGGGAAGCCATACACACATAGACTCTTCACATAAAGGAATAATTAGAAAGAAATAAGTACATTTTTATCCTATCATCAAGAGGAAGATTAAAAATAAAATAATTTTCAGGTGACCTGAACCACCATTTTGTTAGATTCCATATTTTCTTCCAAGTGTTTCAAGAAATAGGGCTCAAGATAATCTTTTCCAGAACAAAGACTATTATCTGTAATTGTAGTGAAGCAAATGATGGCATCAGTACTAAACTCATCATAAATATTCAGAATGTTGAATTAATAAAAACTAAACATTTCAAATAACTCAGTGTATGGATCAGTTAAAATAATTTAGTATAGGAGATAAGGAAATCGAATATAGAATATGGTTACGATTAGAGCTAGGGTAGTTTTGCTACAAAACCAAATGATTAGCCTAAGAATGTGTGTTCTTAAATAGCCTCATCAGATAAAGATTTTCATATGGATGTCATACATGGTCCCAAACTCCTTCAGAAATATCTAAAGTGGCAGCTGCATATAAACTGCTTTCTCAGGTCAATGATTAAAAATGGCTTTCAGTGAATGAAGCCTGTAGGTCTTAGTGAGGATCATCCTTCTTCGAACCTTGTGAACTAGTACTACACAATCACAAAGAACTGTACTAAATAACATAATCACATTACTTGAGGACTTTCAAAAGCAGCAACAACTAAAAAGAATACAGCATGTAACTTGAAGCAAAAATAATGATATAAAGAAGTTCACATTCTACACTAGGAAAAACACCCCCACCAATACTGGAAAGAATGATAACAGTTAGTGGTCTTGAGAAACCTATTTTTCTGAAAAATGTTTTAATAGAAAGATTTTATAAATTTCAACAAAATATAGCATTGGTTGTTTGGTCAATGAATGCTGAATATTTTCATAAAAGGAAATAAGCTAATATTACCATTACTATTACCATTTATCATTCTTGGAGCCTTAAAACCACACATATTTTGCTCTTATCTTTTATGATTAATTAATTAATATTTATATTTAATATAAATAAATCACTTAGGCCATCTTATAAAAGAAAAATGAAATAAAAACTAATAATTCATACATTTTTTCAGCATGCATGGCGAGCTGTGTTCGAAGTCGACAGATATTAGCAGTTCCAGAAAATATTCCTCTTTCATTCAAAACTGGAAATTTATATAAAAATCCTTTCAGTTATTCATGCACAAAGAGAAAAGCATATATGATTAAACAGAATTACAAATACTGCTCTGGAAAACAACATCAACAACAAAAACACATTCTCCTTTCACAGAAATAAAATAGGATGTACTTTCCTTGCTAGTTTGTTTTCAAGACTAGAGTATTTATAAAAATTAAAATAACCATCAAAGATTAATGAGATCAGTTTGTCAATTATTACATGAGAAATTGTAGATATAGTAATAATATTAATAGTTTTTAAACAGATTGTCTGCAAAAGTGTTCAGAATATTTTTAGTGTTTTTAGTTCATAGATTAAAAAAAAATTGTATACCAGAAAAATTTTGTATATATCCTTATATATACAATTACTAAGTTTACTTGTTCAAAAACTGATATGGCAACTCAATTCCAAAACAAAATAAACAAATCACAAGTTCAGATTTGAAGATCCAGGGGAAGAAAGAAATGTCAAAATCCAATGCACAATGCAACAGTCATTTGCAAATAGACATAGGTAGAAAAAAAAACAAAAAAAAAACACCAATTTGCCAACACCAACCACTTTTATCAATGGAACAATTTTTTATTGGTGGACGGTTGGTGAGGACAAACAATATTAGCATATCTGAGATGCATTTATGGCAACACCTGTGACTGACTTGTTTCTATTTTGGTTATTTTGTCTTTGGCATATCATACAGAACACACATGCCCTTTTTCTCGGTAAGTGACTTTCTCTTTCGCCACACTCAACCCCTCCTCATCTCATGATCACACTGGTGACAATCAGGGATGGTTCTCTTAAGCCTTTTGCTTCTTCTCAAAGGAAGGACTGCAATATCCTCTCCCGATAAATTGCCTCACAAAGAGACATCAGACATATTACCACTAGGCTGAGCGTAGTTTTCTTCCAAAGACATACTTGATGCATCCTTTATTTTGAACAGTCACTCATCATTAGAGAACTTGCTGTCGACATCAATTGTTGATGTGTTTGAACTGACAAAGAGGCACAGATCCCTGACATGGCGTGGCATCCCATCAACAAAAATCATGTGCAGGGTTCTAATCCCTATGACACATCCCACTTGATAATGAGTTGTACATCGGTTTTGAGGGAGTTTTTACCTACACACAGTCCCTTAACCCATATGTCAATTGTCCATATTTTTGCTTTGGTGGAGGTGTTTTATTAATATCTTGTACCTGGACTTTGTAATGGTAAATCCCATTAGCAGGTACAGTGGAAAGTGACACATCATCCTTGTGTGTAATGTTGTACCAATATATGGCTTCCGTCACCCAGCATTGTTTCACTGCAGCAATTCACTTTACACTTTGGTGGCAATGTTCAGCTATCCTGTTACCAGAGGGGATGTGCATGCAATGGAAACAGATATGGATTTCCCACCTGTCTAAAATCTCCTTGAATGGTTTACTATGGAAAGCAGTGTCAATTTCAGTGAGAAGTTCAGCAGGAGGTCCCTGTCTAAAAAATAGGGCCTTTAAGTGGTTGATGATGCTGGCTGAATCTTGTTGATGTAGTTGTCACCAAATTGTGAATTGTGTGGGTGTACAGTTAATCAGCATCAGGTAATGTTTACCATCATGATGAGTGATATCCATCTCAAGCTGGATCCGCACATCTCTTACATCTAATTTTCTTCTTGACCATCGTATTGGTGATGGGTCAATGAACTGACACTCTCTACATTATCTGACTATAGCTCTAACCACTGCCTTGGACACTGATGGATCAATCTGCCTTGCGAAGTACAAGGTCTTTTTAATGCCAGGATGTCCACTTTGACAGTGTACCAACCTTATCTTGTCTGAACTGCATTTGCTCACTGATGTTGCACAGAAAGTTTCATGAGTTCTGTTATCTTACTCACTGTGTCAAGCCATCTCTGCAGTATCCACATCAGCTTGTCTGTTCAGTTTTGGTTGGATTTCACCAGCTTTATGTCCACAAATAAGTCATATTCACTGGCCAGTTTTTTTCCAAGAGGTTGAGCCTCCTCCAAATGAGCATCTCACTTGAGGCCTTTGTGTGTATTTTGGCCTTTCTGGTGAAAGTGTCAGATATCCATCCATGAACATATGCAGAGTCTGTGAATAAGTACAACTTTTTACCTTCTGTTGAAGTGCTACATTAACACCCCTAAATACAGCATCCAACTCAGCTATGTTTATATGCTGAATATACTTTTTGGGATGCAACTAGCATGCATCATCTACTACATACTAATTTAACTCGAGAGACACTCCAGTTGCCAGGAAGCTTGCATCAACCCATACTTCAAAATCATGTCCATTGACACACCATTTACCTTGCACAGGGTTGTCCTGCAGTACTCTTGTAATGATGTCCATAATCATGTTGTTGAGTGGGGGTAGTCTTCTGGCTAGACATAAACTCAGTTGCTCTGCATTTGATGAAGGTGGTTGCAATATGGAGCCAACTGCAAACAGGAAAGTGTCCTACTAATATTTCACATTGTGAAAACATTTTTTGCCAAGTCAAAATTTGGATCCTTTTTGGTACTTCACTCTATGCTTCCAGTACAAAGTGTTCTGCTCCCAGCAAACTTGCAAGCCAAGCACTTGGGTATTGTCCCCAAATTGTTCTGGGTCTTTGCATGTCAATCCAAAATCAGTGAGATGTGTAGCAGACATCACATCTTCATTGACATAGATGTCATCAATATAGGCTGAAGTGGCCTGGAGAATGGACTCATTTTTTTCCAGAACAGTATCCACAATGGCTTTCATGTTACCTGGTGAAACATTTCCTTTATTTTTGCAAACTATTGCCATTAATGGGATCAGGCCCCTTGGGGGTCAGAGTTCTTTTTCAGGGCAAGGTATCAGCCACCCATTGTCTATCCATGCCTATAGTTCACACTGATATTCACTCCTTGCCTGATTAGACACAGGGTACTCAGATACCCGGTGTTTTAGATATTCCAGTATTTCCATCCAACCAATTCCATGATGCTATCCGGGTCCTGGTACATTGGTCGAATTACATGGTAAAGTCAGGCTGATTTACAGTCATGGCTGCACAAATATGGGGATTAACAAACTATTTTTGTAATGTGAAAACCAGCCAACTTCTCAGTGCCATCCATCCCGAGGAGCAGGTTGAATCCTAACAATTGTCTCTCCATGACCAGAATATCTATATTGATAACAGTACCACCAACTTTCTCAAATCGGACAGGTAAACATCTATAGTTTCACCTAGGCACAGATTCCAAGCTTTGAACTGCTTGTATGCAGAGAAACTGACTGCAGCAAAAGCAGTGTATAGCACATCAGTAATTTGTGCTGCATCTGCTCTCTCTTCCTTGGTCAGTTGCTGATAAACTGCAAATGCTCCTCCAGTCAGTCGAAGGGGAATGATGGTCTCAAGACACTTCACACCACAGAGGTTGCATACAAATTCAAATTTTTCAACCCATTCTACTATTGACCCACTGCTGTCAAATTCAAGAATCAATTTCGTATCTAATTTGACATCTGCCACGTTGCTGAAATAGCTTGTTCAAAAATTGATATGGCAGCTCAATTCCAAAATGAAATAAACAAATTGCAAGTCAAAGATCCAGGGGCAGAAAGAAATGTTGAAATCACAAATCACAGGTCCAAAATGTCATAAATCCCAATACATGGAAATGATCAGAAATTCAATGCACAATACAACAGTTACTCACAAGCTGACATATGTAGATAGAAAAATAAACTATACCAATTCGCAAATGCCAACCACTTTTATGGACGGAACAATTTTTTTATTGGTCAATGGTTGGAGGGTACAAACAATATTAACATATCTGAGAAGCATTTATATCAACAGCTGCAACTGTCTTGTTTCTGTTTTGGTTATTTTGTTTTCGGCATATCATACAGAACACATGTGCCCTTTTTCTCAGTAAGTGACTTTCTCTTTTGTCATTTCAAATTTTTAACATATATTATTAAAGATAGAATAATAAACAAAGATAGTCACTGGTACTTAATATATATATATATATATATATATATATATATATATATATATATATATATATATATATGCGCATGTCAAGTCCATTGTCTGAACAAACATACACACACTTGACTTTTTTACACTTCAATTTAACTATGATTAAATTACCCAACCATGGACCAAGCTTTATACTACTTGCTGATAATAGACAACATATTATTATAGAAATTCACCTTGAGCCTTATCACAGTAGTACAGGAGTAACTTCTCACAAGCTTGAGCCACAGACTGATGGAAGGAAGAGCTTAATTTTTTTTTCTGTATTTCACTCTGAAAAAAAGAATAGACGCAAACGAACTTAATTTAAGCAACCAATTTAAAAATTGATGATCAGGATGGATTTTTATCAAATTTAAATATGTTTTTTTGTAAAAATTAATGTAAGTGAACCTTTGCTGTATTTCCTGTTATATAATGTATGTATTATATAGGAGTCATATAGTTTCAAATTACTTTTTTTGTTTTTTTTCTTATGCCCGTTAAGCGCATTCTGCATATTTGAAAGGAAAAGTTTCTTCTAAAAAGAAAGAAATAATTTGATGTTTCTGCATAGTAGAAGTTGTGTAGGATTTTGCACCACATTGCATTATATCCAGAGAATGGGCAAAGAGCAAATGTTGGCTCAAGAAAATTGTTTTTTCAATCACTAAGGTTTTATACCATTGCTTTTTCAGCTTTAAATAAACAATAGTCTTCTTTAAAACATGATCAAGATATGTAAAAAATATTAAATATGTTTAAAGATGAGTGAATAGTGAATAAGATAGATATATAGAGAAATAGAAGACAATATAAGCAACTAATAAAAAAAATTACTTTTGTAGTGGGAAGGAATTGCATATATCATCCTCATCTAAATGTAATAGCTTTGCTGCTCTTAATAACTATTTTTTTTAATAAATCTAGTTGTAAATGTTATTTACTAGATTCTTCAGATTGTTTATTGAAGCCAAAATATGATTAGGTAGAATATTTTAAAAATTTGATTTATTCTCTTTCGACATAAACCTAATGACGTTACAATAAAAGTATTATTCTATGCTGATCTTTGAATTGAATTAAAATAATATTATAAAAAATTTAATCTGAAAATAAGATCAAAAAATTAAAATTTATAATATTAACATGGCTAAATTTTACCAAAGTCACACTTAAGAATGATAGAAAAATCTACATATGGAATTTTTTTGCTATATTTTTTATCTTCTATATATGGAAATATAATCTCCAGCATCTATAATGAAATAATTGTAAAATTCAGTAAAGTGATGATTGTTAAATAGTCTTAGATTAGTAGATTTGGATAACTGTTACTCTCTTTGACAAATTAAACATTTATATGAAAGGTTCTGAAGGAGGAAGGTGAACCTGACCCAGTTCCTCAAATCTGACCAAACATTGAATTTTTTTAAATCCCTTGTGGTTAGTCAAGAACATTTCAGGACAACTTGTATTAAGATAGCAAAACAAATATGATAATAAATACATTATGAAAAGTAAGTCTGTTGAGGATTCTGTAGACAGTGATATCTTCCTGCTGCAGATTATTTATATATTTAAAATGATTTAATTTTTGTCAGTAAAACAAAAGAGAACATTTTAGAGAAATATTTTAACCTGTATAATGATAAGGAATATCATATATATATATATATATATAATTTTTTAAATGTATGTCCTTATGAAGAAATATAGTTTTAAGGTGTGCTATGTTTCTGGAATAAATTGCTGAATATCAGTGATAGAGTGTATGTAAATATAAAAGTGAACATTGAAGTCAACACTCTTTAATTGATGTAACCAGATGGAGTTCTAGTTACCAAAACATTCAAAAAAGATAAAGTTGAATTGGTTTCAATTCCCATTGTATAACTTAATTCTGGTCAGCTGGGTCTTTTTTTTTTCATCATGAAGGATAAAATTGGTCTTACCTTTTTTATTTCCATAATAAAGTTCTGTACCTCTAAGAAAATTATGAAATATATATATATATATATATATATATATTCAAAAGTTTGAATCCACCCCAGAATAATTAGTATGGGATGAACATGACAGAAGAGTGAAAGAAAAATGAAAAAGAGCTCTTAGAGTCATTGAAAAAAGAATGGAATCAATTATCAAACTTATACTTTGAGAAACTTTTGCAATGAATGCCAAAAGTGTGTGCTGCAGTAATCAAGGCTAAAGGAGGATATTTTAATGAGAGCAAAATTTAATTATGAAATGCTTTTTTACTTTTTGTCATAATAAAATTTCTAATAAAAATTTTTTTTTTACCATGTATAATAATTTTCTCTTGTTTAAAGTACAAAACAACTACTTTTGGACCAATTGAAAAAATTACCAGGGGTGGCCTCAAACTTTTGAACTGAATGTGTGTGCATATATATATATATATATATATATATATATATATATATAAAAGCAATATCAAAAGTAAGAGAATTTTTATTTTTATTACTTTCACATTTACTTTTACAATATTCCAATAAAAATGTCATGTTATTTTAGATATGACAGAAACAAACAAGGAATTATTGAATATAAAATAAGGATTAATAACTTGTGTGATTATTATCAGAGGTAGAAATAGAGATATTTACAAAACTTAATCTGGTACAAGGCTACATGGTTTTTATCATTCTCTATAATCAGAAGTAACAGCCTGTGAAATTAGGTCCACTAAATTACTACTCTTTGACATATATGTTTGACAGTGGTAAGATTCAGGCTTTGTTTAGATGCTGAGAACCATACAGTATGGTAGCAGAGATTCAAATGTTAGGTATTTTCAAAGAACTCATATATCTACTTACCAAAGAAGGATTATTTATCTGATCTTTGATATGTGGCTGAATATGGTTTACTTCCTGCAGAAGAACAGCTATCTGCATGATGAAAGAATATAAGAATTATAAATATTTCAAATATAAATTATTTATTTGAAATAACAATTTAAGGTGAAGTGAAAAAAAAAATTAATAAAATGTTCAACTTATACAGAAAAGATTTTTTCATTATTCTCTTTATTATTTTGTTTTCTTTATTTTTACCTTATTTGCATTTTACTGTTTAGTTTTGCTTCGGTCAACTTTTCCCCATTCTTTGGGGTGGAAAAGAAGGAAATGGACCAATCAGACATATGGTAAAACCTAAGAGTTAGTTAACCAATCAACTTTTATAGAATGACAATGTAATATTTATGATTATCTTCAATTCATAATGACAAGTCTTTATTTATCAATTACAATTTTAAATATTATTAAGCTTAACTACTACTTACAATAATAACGTTTGATAGGAGTAGAAGAGTGTGTAATATCAGAATATAAGTCATTGCATGAGTACTTAGGGACTAGTCAGGAGTAGATACTAAAAGGTGCACTGAATGAAAAGGTGATTTTGGAGAGAGAAAGGTTGGTGAATTATAGGAAGAGGATTTATGATGAGAAAGTCAATGCATGGAAGGAAAAAGGCTTGAATAGTGCATTTGCATAAGAAACCCAAGATATGCTGAAAGGATGCTCTGTGCAGTGCAAGGGCAAGCTTTAAGAACAAATTCCATCAAATATTCTGTTGATAAAACAGGCTGTGTGGCAAATCTACTGAATGTATTCAACACACTGTCAGTGGCTGCATTTAGCTGGCACAAAAAAGTAGGCAAAAGCCATGACTCTCAGAATACACTGGAAACTGTGGGGTACCTCAAGTATTGCAAAGAAGTGGTATTCACCCACCCCATCAGAGTAACCAAGAATGAGCAAGTGGAATTCATGTGAGCCATCTTTTGATTGACAAGTGCTTGGAGAGCAATCATACTGATATTACACTAGTGCACAAGAGCAGCCATGAATATACCCTAATAGACATTGCAGTATCTTGGGATAAGAATAGCACGAAAGTGAAGCAGGTGTAAATATAGAGGTATCAAGACCTGACAGGATAAATTGGAGAAATGTACCAAGCAGAAGCTCAAGTTGTCCCTTTTGTGGTTGGGTACACTCAAGACTATTTCCAAGAATGCCTTACATGATACCCTGAAGATATTGGGAGTGCATAGATGACAGTGATGCTTTGAACAGATATGCTAAAGTGTCCCATTTGATTTCTTCACATAAAAAGTTGATCTTGTGGTGAGGCAGTTAAATTACAATATTTTGTTTTTATAATAGTTTTAATCCATAAAATCATTTTTTAGTCTCGGTTATTGAAAAGATTTATTTTTGTTTACGTAGCATACTATGTAAACAAAAATAGGTCTTCTTTTAAATAACCGAGACTTAAAAAAAGTAAACATTCTTTTTATGAAACTTAAATTTGCTTCTATGAAATTCATGTATTTCTTAAAATTTTATAGTATTCAAAATGAATTTTCATCTTTATTTACTTAAAAAAATAAACTTTTATTTGAAGTTTCCTTAAATAAAACGTTTTCACACAAAAGTTTGTATTAAAAAACTTAAAATTTAATTTCCATCAAAAGTTGTATTTAGTTTTATTTTACTAATATTTTTACTCTGGTATAATTGAACTATCCTGTGTTAAATTATTATGGCATTTAAAATATTTTGAAATTTTTTCTGATTTATTCTTCCTTGAAGCCAAATGAAATGCAAGTTTTATAAGTAGAGGTGTAAAAAAAAAGTTAAAAATGAGTATTTTTATCTGGTGTGAAGCTATTTATTTTATTTATATTTTATTTTAATGCTTTGTAACAGTTGAATCTCATATCTTATAAAATGATCAAGTTGGATATCAGCATTATTTAGCTTTCAAATTCCTAATATTTAAAAAAATTTATTGTAAAGTTTGCTAAAATTGTTTATATCTCTTTAAAAAAGATCAAGGAATATGCTTTTACTGAGTTGTTGCACTTTTACTCTTTTTTTTTCTTTTAACAAAAATGAAACACTTTTTGATTCTTTTTAAAAATTATTAATTTTTTAGTTGTGAGAAATTTATTTTAGGCAGTAAAACTCATTAGTGGTTAAATTTTTTAGATAAGATTGAAGACCCTTTATTATTTATTTATTAAGTTGCTGTTATAATTCATATTTTTAAGTCTTATTAAACATCTGTAAGCAAATTTAAAACTTACATTTATTTTTTATTCAGTCTTTCAGGTTTTAGATACTTGTACTTTATCAAAATATATGCATGTGTTAAATACATACTTTCTGCTTACTCTTGCAATATTATATATATTAGGAGGGTGTCTCTTATTTTTGAAGTGTATGCTGAAATTGAATTATCATCTCTAAATTTGGAAATATGGAATTTTTCAATGAATGGAAATTGAAAAATTCCACATTTTAAGGAGATTGCATAATATTTAAAAGGCTCCTTAGCTAGTTAAAGCTTAAATGGTGGATAAAAAAAATAGATGCTTTTTTTTTTATTTTACAATTAATAACAAACCATTATTAGTTGAATCTTTGCAAATTGTAGACATTAAAAAACTAGAAACATTTTTTATCTAACATATTTAAAAGTTATTTAAATTTTAACCAATGTTTATTACTTTCAAACCCCACTTTTGGCAAATGTATCCAATGCCAAGTAGAAAAGTGTAGTTTGGAAGTTTTTTTTAAAGATTTCTGATGATAACAAAAGTAAAGTAATATGTCAACTGTAGATGGGTACTTAAGTGATTTACATAAAGAAATTGTTCTCTTTACTGTTTAAACTCTTACCAAATTTTTTAAATAAAAAGGATATCTAACTTTATTTCTTAAGCTTTTGTAATCATTTTTCTGCTAAATGTTTTATCAATAAATGTAATTTGTTCATTAAATTTCCCAAACCAACTGCTGCAGCCTGAAAATAATGACTTTTAATCATTGTAGGTATCAGAATCATATCAGAATTGTAAATTTAGAACAGAGTATCGTGAATTGAACCAGAATCTGTAAAAATATTGGGTATCATTCCATCACTAATTTAGGCATTCATAGAATAGAATAATGGATGCAAAATCAGGTCAAGAATAATTTAGGAAGCACATGATAAACATTGTTCTTTGTATATGCACATGCTAGCATATTTATTTTTACTGAGGAAATATCATTCTTTTATGGAAAGCTATGAATATGATTTGATAATAGCACAATAAAGCAAACTTTCTATTATGTTGTGAGTTACCATAATCAGCTGACCAAAATTCAAACATTTCATTCAATAAACATTCAGATAAAATTTTGCATTTGAAAACACATTTTAGTGACTGTATGTTAAGAAAAAATATTTAAATTACTTACCAATTCTTGCTGTTCTTCAGGTGAAAGTGGATAGCTATCTTGTTTCAATTTCAATTGTTTTTCTACACATTCCACCAGACAATGTACATCATCACAACTGCTGTCTACTGTCTTCTAAATATGATAACAAATAGAAGACAATCAATAACAATGTTCTTGTTATATGTGTGTGTGTGTGTGTGAATGTTTCTGCTCTGTCCAAGTTTCCCTATAATTATATCAAATGTCTCCTTTGTTCCCTTCTTTAACAATTTTGTTTTGTTGTGAAATTGTAATGATTTTAAGCAGTGTTTTATAATTTTTAATTGATCTGTTGTGATTTTTGTGAATCTGGAGTATCCTTTCCTGACTTTCTTCTTAGAACTGAGACTTTGTTGAGTGATATGTATATAACTCCTTCCGTGGTTTCTGCTATCATCTCTAATCTGGACCCCCTCAAAGCATGTGGGGACCTGATGGTATCCTTATAATGATGGTGGTGAAATGGGAATTTTCTTTCAGGAGTAGAGTTGATGGTGAATTTTTCCATGTCTCTAGGTTGATGTCAGCACAGTGAAAATGCTATTTGTTTCATGGGACTGCATATACGTGTGTGTGTGTGTGTGTGTGTGTGTGTGTGTGTGTAGGCAGGCTAAAGAGGAATGGCTCAATGAAAAGTGTGCAGAAGTAGAAAAGATGAGCATCATAGATAAAGTAAGTACACACAAAAGAACAAACAAATTAACAGGACAAAAGATGTGCTCATCAACAGGGTGTATAAAATCAAAGGAGGGAAAAGAAAAATCACTCATAAAGTTGGAGCAAATATGTTTCACAACTATTTCACAATCAGAAAGAGAGAGAAAAAGACCAACAATATACAGAAATATGGAAGGAAATATGAAAGTCTGAAGAACACTAGACATGACGAACAGGAACAAAGCAGCAGAACCAGATGGGATCATATTAGAAATGCTCTAAACATTAGATAATTTCAGCATCAACAAGATCACAAGTAATAAATGAAATATACAACAATGGCAACATACTAGAAGACCTTAGTAGATCCATCTTCCTTGTACTGTCTGAGAAGCCAGATGCAAATGAATGTGACCTTCATTGGACAATCAGCTTAATGAGTTATATAAACGAGCTACTAATCTGAATTTTGATCAATAGACCAAAGTAGAATTAGATTGGAAATAGGGCAAGTACAATGTGGTTTTGTCAAAGACACTGGAACAAGAAATGCTATATTTATGATCAGAGCAATACAAATGCAGGAAGATGTACACTTATGTTTTATAGATTACACAAAAGCATTTGATAAAGTATGACACAAAGATCTATTTGAACCATTAAGAAAACTAAACTTATTTGGGAAATTTTACGGAATTGTGAAATCGTTAATCTTAAACGGGTTTTTAATTAATTATTTGATTTATTTTTTCAGATTTTATTTTTTAATTCTTTCAAAACTTAATAACTCTCTGATTTTGTTAAACATTTTAATATAAAAATAACATAGTTATTTCCTTAAAATTTGTTTTTACAAATCTTTGTAGGTATTTTCCTTATAAAACCCCAAAAATAATTAGGAACCAAAATGCTAACATAACAAAAAGAAAAGTGGGTTGTCGATTTTTTGAGAATATGTTGGCTAGTCTATTTTTAAATATTTTATAACTTTTCTAAAAAACTGTATGTTGCATGCGAGATGAAAGGCAGAAGGTCTCGGCTCAGTCATGGCCACCTAGATCCATTGCTAAAGTGGAAATGGTAGACAGACACTAGTTGATGTCAAAATTGGAGGGGAGAGAGAGAGAGACAGAGATGAAGCTCAAACCAATAAATTTAAGAAATTCATTTCCTTTAGGCCTCACTCAATTTACAAGTAAAAGATTCTAAATAACTTGTAAGTTTGTTTTATGAATATGAAAATCACGTACCTACCATACGCTTTTGAAATAAAGAAAAAACAATTCTCCAAAAACACTATTCTATGAAATGACTGGCTTGTCCAAGCTTACTGTCACATAATGATTCTCCTGGATTAATTATTGCATCATCTTCAGTGCTTCACCATTGTAAACAAATTTAAATTGAACAAAAAATCCTTTAATAACATTAACTGTCAATGATTATTTTTTAATATTTTACTTATAATTTGTAATGTAAACCAGTTTTATGAATAAGCAACAAATTGCCATGCCAAGATGACTGAATCAAGTCAATATACTGAATCAACCTCAAAAGTTGGGCCTGCTCCTCTCAAGAAAAAAGTAAGAAAAAGAAAATGACCCCAGTATCTAAAATTTGTGCTAAAGCCAGAGTAGAGCAATTTCCTGATGATTTTTATGCAGAAGAAAATATAATTTTGCAAATTCTGTCTCTGTAGTTTTGACATTTTTAGAGTTGACACAATCAAAGATCACATTCAAATCAAAAACTCATTTGACAAAAAAGTTTTCAAAAAAGTCAGCTCAACTGAAACAGAAGACAAACACAACTTTGTTGAAAGAGGTACAAGATGATTTTGTCCTTGATTTTTTTAAAAATGTGCACTTTGTCTGACATTCCCTACACAAAATTGACAAAATGAGACTATTCATATTAAAACACTGTAAAGAAGGTGGTGTTATTCCAAGTGTCAATTGTGTTAGGCAAAATTATTTGTTTCTTACTTTGCTGCTCTGAAAGCCAAGCTTGCTAATCAATCAGTCAGCATCATAACATATGATACAACTGACTATCATAACCACAGCATTTTGAATGTAATTGCAAGCATTTGATGTTGTAACCTTGCAACAATGCAATCATCAAACTGTAAGTCAGGCATGCATCCATGCTGTAACTCATGTGAATATTGCATTTGATGATATTATTGCCTTTGTAACAGATTCTGCAGCCTATTGCAAAAAAGCTCATAAGGAAGTGCTGTCAAATGTCTTTATTAACTGTTGCCATGTGTTGTGTTTAGCATGTATTTTAAATCTTGTTGGTGAAGTATTTTCACACTGGTCAGCATTTAATAATGTTACCCAGCCTGTACCAGTGGCAACCAGATGGAATTTCTGGTTTAATGTGGCCACATATCACTCATCCTTTGTACAGTTTTATGCCATAGATAGGATTCTAGAATTAGTAGATTATAGTCGACTACATCATGCCTCTTACCATAATTTGTGCTTAAATTAACATTTTATAAATGAGAACTGCACTCATTTAATAAAAGCTTTGACAAACTTAGAAAAAACTAAGTCTCTGCTTGCATGTGTTGTATATAACATGATGGAGGATGTAAAACAGTATTTGCATACTGGTACATCAAAATCAACATTTGGCCTAGAAATTGATTGTCTTCTGTCTGAACTAGAAAACACAGAGAGAGAGAGAGAGTTATCTCAAATTTACAAGATTTTCTCAGCACATCTTTTTTGAAACTGAATAAATACCTGGATACCCACCCTGTGTATAACTTTTACAAGGCAGCTCGCCTGTATGATCCTAGACAGCTACCCTGTATAGACCATAATTTAGACAGTTTTGTAGCCATCAAGGACTTGCAATGTCCTTCTACTGATCTTCTTGAAGAATTCCAAATGTATGTGAATTACTAAGATGATTTACCAAATCCTTTTAATATCCCACCATTTTGGAATGCAAATAAGAGCAAATTTCCAAATTTCAGATTGCCAATAAGGTCATATGGATGCTTGTTACCAGCGTAGATGCTGAATGTTCATTTTTCCAGTTAAAATTACCCAATAAACAATGTGAAAGTCTTACCCTTGAGAACACCAAGCAACTCACAATGTTGTATTACAATGGAGATTTAAAGAAGAGATTTGAAGATTAGATATTTCCCAAATTAAGAAATTAGCAATTTTAAATCTGAACAGTTTTTCAACTTGTGATAAGTTGTTTTATTTAAATATTGAATTAATATGTTTAATTTGTTTTCTGATATTTTGTTACAAAGATCCAGTTATTATGGTTTAATTACTGATTTGTTAAATTTTTGTCAAAATCTTTGACTTTATTCAGATATTTATTATTGAGATTCAAGTTATTTTCTGTTGATAATTTAAATGTAATTTTTATATCATGAATCAATAATTATAAATCAATCTAAATCCTTTTACTTAAAAAACAAAAACAATTTGAATGTGTTTTGAATGTGTTCTTAAAGAAGGAAGTTCTGATTAAAAGTTTTACCTCAAAGATATTCACTGTAACATTCCATTGTTTTATTGTCTAGTTATGTTCCATTTTTTTTTTTACATATAATTTATTTTTGGACTTGGATTTTAGCATTTAAAAAAGATTTGTAGATATTTTTTATTTCTTTATATGCAATAAAACTCTGAATTATGTTTTTGTTTTCAGTTTTAATAATAATTATAGTGCATTGTATTGAAATTATCTCAGAAAATACTATAAAATGAAAAAAATGAAATTTCCCAAAAATAAAAACGAAAAAAAACAGAATTTACCAAAAGTAGAAATGGAATCAAAGAAAATTTGAAACGCAAAATCAGGGCCCTAGTGTTATGGAGTACCAGATCACTCCTGCAAAATGAACTGATCTAAAAAGATAAATGGCACACTCTCTTAATGAGAGGTGGAAGTTGAACAGAACTGAGGTGAAGTTCACAATTAACTGTTATTCCAGTAGACTGTATTCTCAACTATTAGTACTGTATTATTCTTTGGAATAAATTACTACTACTTTTTATACATGTATTGACTTATCCATTTCACAATACAACATTTGGCAAAAAGCGATTTGAAATTTACAGTTGATACCAACATTTGACAACAAAAAATTTGAATGTTAATACCAACACAGACCGAGGACTCAAGTGTAAAAATTTATAGCCATATACCAGGAAATTATTTGGGAACTAATCAATTTTGGATTAATTCCAAGTCGGACATGCAAAAAGAAGTAAGAATTTTGTCTGGTTTCTCAGTTAAATTTTGTCTTTATAAAGAAAAATGGACGATTTTAAAGAAGCAATGCTGTAATTCATAAGAATCCAGAAGAAACGAAATGAACAGTTGGATGAACAACAATGTTTGGACCAGGAATGCTCTGAGAAATAAAATGAACAGTTTGAAAAAATGTTCAAATTGTTAGGGTTAAAAAAGAAAAAAGAGCAATGCAATGTGAATTCTTTTTCTCAGGATTTGGTAATAAATTCAATTGGCAAATTTAAGTACAGTTCTGAGGAGGAGGTAACTTTTGTGGCTTATTTTCACCATTATGAAGAGGTCTTTCAAAAAGATTGTGCTACATGGTCAGACAAAAAGAAAATATGTCTTTTGCTTGGAAAATTTGGTCCAAGTGAACACAAAAAAAAATGATGCACACTACAGACAAAAAAAAATTACACACATTACCAACAAAAAGAAAATATGCATACAAATACACTAGGCATATTAGATAGTAACGCACACACATGTGCACAAAAGTTGGTTAATACTAATTCTATTGTGAAAATATTAACTTGCATAATAAAAGTTGACCTAGTATACAAGTAGAATATTACATGTCATAATCATTAATATTTTTTACAGACCCATATCTATAATAAAAAATAAATTAACTTACCTTGTGATTTTCCACTACTTTAGGTTTAGGTAACTCCTTAGGTAAATCTGAAAAAGATTGAAAATTAGTTTTCATGGTATTCTGCTTGTCTAGAATATTGGTCACACCATACCTGTTTTTGTAGAACATTCTCAGCTTGACCAAGGAATTCTAAAATAAATTCTGGTGTTTGGTCATGTTATACTCTGCTGCAATTAGATCTCTTTCTGCTTCACTCTGCATGTTGGCTAGATGTGAGTGCCAAGAAGACAGAACACAAAACAAAAAAAGTGGTTTTCTGCACATGGGCCCTGAGCATCACATCTGATCCATGAAACAAATCTCCACAATGAAAATAATACAATAGCCAATTATGAATGATACTGTTGGAAAAAGAAATGACCCTGGAGACTTCTAGATTTGCTTAAAAGAAGGCCCCCTTGTAATGACCAACACAGTTATAGGCTGAAAGGCCATTACCATAATGATTGCTTCTCTCATCACAGCTGTGAATAGTTGCAGGCCAAAAGCCCACCTGTTGAAATGCAGGTGCGTTGTCATCATTACTGCCATAATGGCTTCTCTCATCACAACTGTTACCTCACCCAAGCTTCACTAATCTCACTCAACTCTTCAAATGCAGAATGTGGCTGACAATCCAGCTTCAATACTGCCAGACTCCTGACACCAACCACCATGATTTATAACACCTTAACGTTGTTATCACCCAACTCCAGGCTTTCCTCATCGTCACTGTGACCCCCACCAACATGCCTCAAAATGAATCAACCCACCTTACCACTTAATTATCTACTCCAGGCACCCCTTGTTATCACCACTGTAACCTGCCTCATTAATAACACATTTGGACAGAATCCAACAGAGACATTTCACTCACTTGACCAACCCCATCTCACTGATACCACAGCTGACCAGAATTCAACAGACATTCTACTTGATCAGCCTTAGCTGTCTACTCCAGGTCGCCCTCACCCAGATCCCCATGACCCTGTTTTGTTGATACCACATTCAACCTGAATTCAACAGAAACATTCTGCTCGACCCATACCAGGCCTCCCCCATCATCACTATTGTAACCTCGTCTAATTGACATCACATTCAACCAAAATCCAACAGAGACATTCCACTTGATCAGCCTTAACTGTCTACTCCCGGCCTCCATTGCTGTCACCACTGTGACCCTGTTTTGTTGATACCACATTCAACCCGAATCCAACAGAAACATTCTGCTTTGCCAACTTCAGGTCTCCCTTGCCGTCACCACAGTGACCCTGTTTCATTGATACCACATTTGGCAAGAGGAACTTTCCACTTGTCAACATTCACCAGCTACACCTAATCCCTGCTGTAACCTCAGCAACCAATACACCTTACCACAAATCAACCCACCATTGTGATCAACACACCAACCCACCTTACCAAGCAATTCAGCTTCAACATCTTGGCATTACATGACCACCAGCCCATCAACACCATCACAGGTGTTGATTTCAACATTGAAAGGTATGTCAAATCCCACTAATGGCTAATCCACTCCAGATATATGCCCTGGGTCCCAACTCGGTCAAATCAATCCAAGAAATCAGTCAACTTCCAGCACTATGACAACACCCTTACACCTAATTGCTATTCTGACAAACAGTAATCAAAAACGACATATTAGGTTGGTGAAAAAATAATATCGTTTTTTGACGTATTTTTTAACGTCAAAAACGATATTATTTTTGCACCAACCTAATATTAACAATTTTTGCCAATTTTCTAACAACTGTGTATATATATATATATATATATATATATATATATATATATATATATATATATATATATTATGCATATTTAACAAATACACACTGTTGAAAATTTAATCTTTGTTATTCCTTTCTTTCACAACCAAATGCTTGTTATTCCAGTCATTTGATCAGATTTTGAAAAGTGGATTGGCCAAGAATCTTTTTGGTATCTTGTATTTAAAGTAGTGAGTAAATGTTTATCAATATAAAAAATTAAAATTTCTGATTTAGAAGGGAGATAAGACAACATTAGATTTAAAGAGTGTGAATTCTTGAAAAAAAGATGAAGATACTGTTCAGGTGGAGTAATGTTGCTAGTTGCAGGATTTTGAAATGGGTAGAAAGAATTTATTTTGAATGTAAACCAGAAATGTAATTTCTGGTTTTATTTACTTTTAAAATTATTTTACAAAACTCAGAATTTATTGTCATAGAAAATTATGTGTAGTATAATTAGGATATTTGGAATAAATTAATTTAAAAATACTTTGAATATAGTCTTGATTTTTAAAATAGTGGGTTTCACAAACAGCACATTTGGCCTGTATCTTTGCAATAAAGATAAATATACACATTTTCCTTCTATTATGTTTATGTAAATGAAAGACTTAAAGATGTATTCATATTATGGGGTTTTATGGAATTTTACATACATGCTTATTAGGTAATATAAAAACAAATGTGCTAATTTATTTGAAATTTCTACAAATCTAAACAAATCTGTAAATATTAAATTTAAAACCAATGATTCAACAAAACATTTCTTTAAAACTCTTTCTCATTCCTACCAATAGGAAAAAAAGATTAAGAAATTCCCTGCCCAAAATTTAACAGAAATATATCACTACTCACCACCAAAATTTTCTTCTTTTACACACATACATAAATAAATGAATATCCATATGTAATGATGATTATTTTTACTCAACCTATTTGGAAGACACTTGAATGCATTGTTTTCCACTCAATAATGTCAACCTTCTCTTTCAACTCTTCCTTGATAAATTTTTCTCACTTTAACAGAAATTGTACTAACTTTATTTCTTAAAAAAAAAGTTAATGACCACTGGACATAGAAAAAGCAATTGTTACCAAACAGCACTTGAGCTATTTCACAGCAAATTGTGCATGTTTGACATGAAAAACTATCATTTTAACTAGAGTTATTATCATTTGTTGTTTGGTTCTGACAAAAACAGGAAAAAAAAAAGAGACATCTCTATTTTTTTTACAGACTTTACAACTGAAGAATGTTCTAGAAGTTATCAGTTGTATGGCTGGATAGTATTGTTAGCTACTCATATCTGAGTATGTTTATCTGTTAGGGTGGCTAGCTATTCCTTGTTGCAGATGCCTTCTCAAGCACATTTGTATTTGTTAAAAATTCACAGAGCAAGCCTATGCTACTCAGACGATATTTACATTTTCTGGGAGAGAACACATAATCTGGTATGATTTACAGTTTGAATAAAACTATTGTGCTCAAAACCTTGATCAATATGACTTGCGATTTCATGCTAGTAAAACCATTGATAGCTTCCAAAAAGTTGGGTCAACTTGTGGGGTAAGGTTTGCAAACACTTCTCAATGGTGTTGAATGCTGGGATCCTCTCCCCAAGCCGATATTATCAAGAGTAACCTCATTGACAAATCAACCATGTTGAAATTCAAACCCAGATCTCATTGTCAGAATGCTAACAGTCTAATCACTTGGCCATATGCCCACCATCTGTAATGTTGTAATAACAACATAAACGATACAAACAAGAAATTCAAATACGCAACCAATTTTTGAAAATGAAAATTTGTTTCCATTTTCTACTTTATATTAAAGTTCTTAGTTTCTGAGACACGTTATTAAATCAGACACTGTTGTCCTATGCCAAATGAATTTGGAAATCTCATCAATGAACATAGAATTAAGAAAGGTCTCAGTATTTAACTTAATTACCTTTTGGCGGTTGCTCTACAGTAAACAAACTAAGTGGCTCCAGCAACATCTTCAATTCTGTAGAAGCATCTTTCTGGAAACAAAGTAAAAAGGCAGGAAAATTATTATAATTACCAAAAATAACATATTAGGCTGGTGCAAAAATAATGTCGTTTTCTCACATAAAATTGAACGTCAGAAAACGACATTATTTTTGCACCAACATAATAATTACATTGATATAAACATATACCTCATCAAATTTTATGTATGTATATCAATAAGTCTGTAGCCAAATGATGAAAAAAGCAATTATTTTATACCATAAATAATTTTCAGCATAACTTCCTTTTCAATGTACTTAACTCGATGACTTTCCATTAAACTTTTAAAGCCACACACACTTACAGTCTGGGAGTACCTGAATGCAGCCACAGTAGGGTAGCACTGTATTTCTATACACAATGTTAACACCCATCGTATGACCTACTAGAGGTGCTAAAAATTTACAACTTTTACTAAGTTTAAATTTCCAAAAACCCTATACCATAGCCAGTAATATCAAGGAATTAAATTTATATCGTTTGAAAGAGAAATCAATTTACCTTTAGATAAAATCAACTTGTAATACTTAATTTTCAACGTTTTTTTGAGATATATCAATAATCACAAAGATAAAAAATTATATTGTGAAAATTTTATATTAAAATATAGTTAATAAATGTGTCAAACTAAGAAGTTATTGATCTACCTTTATATAATTTGTATCTAAAGATTTAATAAGTACATTATTATTTATTAATGTTTTATAACATGAAACAATTTTTCTAAAAGTAATGTGAGAAAAATTTATAAATACTGCATTGTTGATTTTATATGCATATATTGTGCAACAGAATACTTCCTTAGTGATGTTTATTCTGGTGTCATAGAAAGTTTTGGGCCTCTATGACATCAGACTTTCTTTCCTCCCATCGGCCCAGTTGAGAGTGATCATTTCTTGACTAGGATTCTGGCATAGTTTCTGCATGATTGCAAGAATTGTAATAATATTTGTGGCTACTGAAAGTCAATTGTATTATTCAATCTTATGTATGAATTCTGACAATAGCATAACCTGTAATAACATTATCATTTTTATAGTATAAGTTTTAGAATTTTACTATTATTTTATAACCTAACAAAAAGGTCCCATTATTTTAATACATCCACTGGATATGTTCATAAAATTATCTTACAACTCTGAACATACTGTTAGTCTCATTGAGTGTCATTCTAGTAAAAAGCTCTGCATTGTTGGTTCTAGAACTATTTTTCTTGGTAATAACTTTTAAAAGATATTTTATAAGACCCACTGTGTATGAACAGTGGAGTGTTTCTAAAGACTACATTAAAACATAAATAGCTTTTGATAAGTAAATGTTAAAAAGAGCAGGAAAAAAATTAAAAAAATTTTGGAGAATTTTTTATTGGTTGTGCAGGTGAATGTAATGGCTGTTGGCACAGAAAATGAAATTGACAGACTGAGTACAAAAGTTGGCTGAGGGTGTTTTGTTCATTTCACATTAATGCTTTTTGGAAACACATAAATCCATCTCTTTACACCCCCCCACCCATCTATGGGTAGAGTGGGATTTTTAGCCTTGGTAAAGCAGTTAGTTGAGAAGAAGGACAATTATAAATTCAAAACTACAGTGAAAGCAGCAGGAAACAACTTGTCTATCTTTCCCAAGTAGCTGTAGCAGTTCACAGATATTAGTAGAAACTGTGAAGAGCTATGGCCGCCTATGTTCTGGAGGGTCATGCTACTAAAATAAAAGAAAATTAAAGAAATTAATTTTAACATAAATATTTAGATCTATTTAGATCTAAAGCACTTCTTTATTTCATCTGGAAGCTTGAAAAAGTATCCTAGATTCTATTATGAAGCCTGTTTAAATTCCCTTAAGAATCAAATGATTTTTTCAATGAATGTCATTACAATGAGTAGTGTTTTTAGAATGTATTACTAGACTAAGAGAAGCATTATACATATCAGCACTAATCCAGACCATAAATTATCATGTCCCATGAAGTTTGACTAATTAGAAATCTAATAAAAATAATAAGTGCTTAATATGTTCAATTAAGCTGATGTGAAGTTGAAGTTTAGCACTAGTCAGTTGCTAAGCTTGTCTTCATCCTACGTTATTCTCAGTGACGAGTTATATAGGCTTTCTCTTGCACTTATGCAAATTAGGCATATTAATTTGCCAGTGTCACTACATCTCCCTGAAACGTATAGGTTTTATACCTCTAGTAGTTGTTGTACTTCTTCTCGTGATAGTTTCATTACTTTGCTCTACTTCTCTCTCTCCTGAATTTCTTTCTCTGGCAGACCTAGATCTATCCCACGCTACGCTGTAATCATAGGCCTCTTCTTGCATTATTTGATCTTTGTCCAAACTTTCAAACTCATTCTGGCCCACTTGATCCTGCATTATTTCATCTTCTGATGTTTCATTCTGTAACGGTTGTTCTAATAAATCATTAACGGACGGAATCGTAGACATTTCTTCATCATTTTGCTCTTCATATTCACCCTGGATCCTTATTTGATCTGCATGGGCTAATACACTGTTGCCGTTTTCTCTATTTATTATAGCTGTATTGTGGCCTTTTTGCATGATAAATTTTGCCCTTTCCAGATTTGCTTCTTTGTTCTTTTTGCACCACATTTTTTCATTTGTAGAATATGACATCATTAGCGGAGCTCTAATTTGTCTTCCCATTAAAGCTGATGGGCTTTCTAGTCTTCCAGTGTGTGGTATTGTGCGATAGCTTAAAAGCAGCCTCGGTAGAAAAACTTCTACTTTTTCTTTTTGCTGAGAGCATGCTTTTAGTCCCGTTTTTACGATCTGCACCATTCTTTCCGTTAACCTGTTCGACTGAGGGTGATATGGGGGTGTCTTATATGGTTTACATCCTATTTTTTCTACCCATAAATTAAGATCTTCATCTCAAAATTCTGGTGCATTTTCAGATACCAGGGTTTTTGGTATGCTGTTTCTGGAAAATATGACCCTTAGAATCTGTTTTATCGTAGAACTTTTCTTGTCTAGCACCCGAATTATTTCAGACCAGCCTGAAAAAGAGTCTACTAGAATTAATAAGAGTCCCACTCCAGTAATATACGCATGATCCATATGCACCCGACTCCATGGCTCCACTTCTCTGGGCCACGAATGTAAAGTAGTCTGTGTAAAGTTTCTTAATTCTTTACATTTTTTACACCTTTTTATATATTCTTCGACATCTCTTGAATATCCTGGCCTCCATGCTTCTAATTTTATCCTTTTTTGTGTGGCCACTACTCGACAGTGTATATCATCATGTACACTTTTTATTACCAATTTTCTTTGTGTTTCTGGGGGAACTACTAGATCCCCATTACAAATCACTCCATGTTCTATCGTTAATTTCTGTCTTATTTCTTTGTAGGGTCTTTCCGTCCTAGAACAATTTCGCCATGAGTTTTTTCTTATTCTCGATATTATCCGACTTAGTACTGGATCATGTCTAGTTTCTGCAGCCATTCTATCTAAAGACAAAACATCAGTCTCTACCCAGTGTAAGAATGCATCTTCAAATTCTTCTGTTTTATCTTTTGACTCCTTGTAAAATCACTATCTTGATAGTGCATCTACATGTGGAATTGAATTTCTTTTGACATATTCTATATCAAAGTCAAATGCCATCAGTCTAATTGCCCATCTTAGTATCCCCAATCTTGTGACTTTGGGTAATTTTTTCCTTCGGTTAAATATAAACTATAATGGTCTATGATCACTTCTAACAGAAATAAATACATTATCAGATGTCCTTCTTGTGATAATATTCCCAATATCAAATGTTCGCTTGCATCTGTGGTAAATGTAATGTCCTTTTTGGATCAAACATTTTCACTACTGGCTTCTTTGCCATAATTACTTTTAATCTATCAAAAGCTTTTGTTGTTCCTCTGACCACATAAATTCAACATTCTTTTTTCTTAAATTTGCAAACGGTTCAGTCAAGTCCGTGTATTTTGATAAATATCGGCTGTAAAAATTCACCAATCCCAAAAAAGACTCCAGTTCTTTTTTATTTGTAGGTGTAGCTACTTTTAGTATTTTTTCTATCAAGGCTTGGTCTAGTGATATACCTTCTTTTGAAATGGAATAACCTAAAAAAGATATTTTACTACAATTGCTTACGCATTTTTTCTCGTTTATTGCCATTCCAGCATTTCTTAATCTATCCAAGATTATGTCAGTTTTCTTTTTTAATTCATTTTCATTAGTAGCTCCTATGCATATATCATCTTGGTAACAAATCATATTTTTCATATTTTCTAAAACCTGTTTGATGGCCCTTTGAAATATGACACTTGCAGTTTTTATTCCATATGGCATCCTTTTCCATTTTAGTAACCCTATTGGCGTATTTATCATGGTTACTTCTTTGAAGTTATCGTCTATTGGTATTTGGTGGTATGCTGTTTTTAAATCTATTTTTGTAAAAACGCTCATTTCTGCCAGTGCATGTAATGCAACTTCAACATTCGGTATAGGATATGAATTTGAACAAACTTTGTTGTTTACGCCTATTTTGTAATCTCCACAAATACATAAATCACCATCTGTCTTCCTCAAAACTACAATGGGTGATGCCCACTTGCTACCCCAGGAGGAACATGTTCAAGAAGGTCTTGTTCTATTAACTTTCGTGGTTTTGTTACTACTAATGGCAACAAATATACTGGTAATTTTCGTGCCTCATACTAAGAGGGGGAGACATTTTCTTTTAATTTTAATCTCGCTTTATAGTTTTTTAACTTTCCGGTTTTTTCCATTTTTATCTCATTAATTAATTTGGTAGAATTTATGTTAAGCACATTGTTTCCAAGAAGATTGTGGTTCTTTTTACAACTTGTGACAATTATAGGTATTACTTCAAATTTATCTTTTAACTCCAAGGAACCTTCAAAGTATCCTAAGGTTTTTATGACTGACCCATCAAATTGGCAGAGTTGTAAACTGCTCTTTTGTAAAGGTGGCTTTCCAATGCGTTCCCAAAAATTTTTTGGTATCAGCGTTACTTCACTCCCAGTATTCATTTGCATATCTAAATTGCAGTTGTTGATTTTAACCTTTAGTATAATGTCTTTTTTCTTTTGTTCAATTTTTTCTATATTCTTATTTTTAATGTGAAGACTTCCATATTGTTTTCGTTTTCTTAAACTCTTTCAACGTTTCTCTTTTTGAATTTGCATACTGCTTGAAAGTGGTTCTTTTTTAAGCAATTTGTACAGGTTTTTCTAAATGTTGGGCATTCTTGCCTTTTTATTTCGTGTTCACGTCCAAAATACAAACATTTTCTTATCTTTTTTAACATGTACATATCAGCGAATATTTGTTCACTGGGCTGACTTTTATGATGGTTGTATTTCTGTATTAATTCTTGTTACTGTATAAAGTCAATGCATGTATTTAAAGACATATTTCCTATTTGTAGTTGTTCAATTATTTTATATCGGTGTGATACATTGCACATACCTTCAATTAACCTTAATTAAATCAAGTCCTCTTCAATAGTCTGTTCGTCTTGTCAGAGTTTTTCAAATTCGCAATATCTACTCGCATTTTGTAGACGGTGTAGATATTTCATAATTTGTTTGTCAATTTCTTGTTTCATCGACATGAATTTTGTTCTTTCTGCCACTACCAGCCTTTTCTTGGGTCTCATATTTCTCCTTATAATCTGACTTATTTTTTCAAAAGTCAGGTCTTCCAAGTTTGTGGGATATGCCATGGTCGAGACTTATCGCCTCGCATCCAGCTGTAGCCAAAAATAATCCGTAATTTCATTTTTGCCTCCCTTCTCCTTGTTGTCTTCCAGCTTTTTAATTCTTGCACTGGCAGAAAAACAGTGAATCCATGCATCCACAAAATCTGAATCTTCTAGAGACAAATGGGATCCTATCGGCAACGCCATTGATGTGAAGTCAAAGTTTAGCACTAGTCAGTCGCTAAGCTTGTCTTTGTCCCACGTTATTCTCAGTGACGAGTTATATAGGCTTTCTCTTGCACTTATGCAAATTAGGCATATTAATTTGCCAGTATCACTACATAAGCGTTTATAGTATATATGCTTTGTAGGCTCTTTTGATATTGAGGTTTTGCTTTTTGCAGGTTTCAGAAATGTTGCATAGTGCCAGATGTGGTTTGATGACAAATATTTCACATGCTTAACAAAGTTGCTGATATACAAGATATCTAGTCAGTAGGTATAAAGTAAATTGATGTTGTACAGTCATACACATTTAAAAGGCAGACATTTCTCTAAACAGACCCTTTTTATAAAAATCTACACAGATGCTAGAGTTTTAGGATAGTCATTTGGAATTTGCAATTATTTTGCCTTTTTGAAATGAAAGCAACAGCAATCTTAGTTAATGAATATAAACATTAAAAACACTGGAACTATTTAGTTATTTTTTTATGGAATTTTGCCTGCATACTTGCAGTAAAAATATTATTAGAAACAAGATAAAATTTTCATTTGGATATTTTTGGTGAATGGAATTATAGTAAAATGGTTTTGTTTTGAATTCAATAAAATTATTAAATAATATTTAAATATGTCTTTTTTTCTAGTTCATTGCAAGATAAAAATAAAACATGAACTGCATTTTAATCTTAAGAGTTCATAAGTAAAAAAAATCATATTAGTGTAATCAATTTATACAAACAAAAGTTTTTTTTAATTTATCAATTATTTTCTTTGTCATCATTACAAAGGCATAGAGGCTGAAAATTTCTCAGCTTGATCCATTTTCACAAAATCAGTAAGCTCTTGTAGTATTCCAAGTATGTACCTTAGAAATTACTAAAGAATGAAGTAAATGAGTGAAAGAGGACCAGGCTTCCATTGAGTTATACTTTGCTATTAGAATAGCAAAGTATAACTCAATGGAAGTGGGAGGGGGGTATTAAAAAGTCAATTATTGAATAAAACAAAGCAAAATTCATGATGTGAAGCACTGACAATAAAAGTTAAAATTCTATAATAAAATTATATAAAGAGGTGAGCAAAGTATTTTTTATATAATGAAAAATTTAAAAATTATTTTTCTTCCTTGACACATTGTATTTGATAACATATAAGACCCACTTGTTTTGAACATAGCCAGAGAGGGAATATATATGATGCTCCATTAACATCCAATACTTTTTGGGACAGACACAAGTAAAAAGTGTGAGAAAGTGAATGAGTAGATAAAAGTAAAAAAGTGTGAGAAAGAGGTGGAGTAGGTACAGGTAAAAAGGATGAGAAAGATAATGAGTGTACACAACTAAAAAAAGTTGAGAATGAATGAGTAGTCATAGCTGAAAAGAGTGAGAAAGTGAATGAGTAGACACAAGTAAAAATGGTGAGAATGAGTAGACAGCTACTGAGAAAAAGAAAGCGTAGAGACAGGTAAAAACAGAGAGAAAAAAGAATGAGTTGACATGGGTAAAAAGGATGAAAAAAAGAATGAGTAGATAGTTAAAATCATGAGAAAGAGAATGAGTAGACACAAGTAAAAAGGGTGAGAAAGAGAATGAGTAGACATGAATTAAAAGTTTGAGAAAGAGAATGAGTAGACAGTCAAAAGGGTGAGAAAGAGAAGGAATAGGTACAAGTAAAAAGGATGAGAAAGAGAATGAGTAGAGAGTCAAAAGGGTGAGAAAGTGAAGGAATAGGTACAAGTAAAAAGGATGAGAAAGAGAATGAGTAGACAGTCAAAAGGGTGAGAAAGAGAAGGAATAGGTACAAGTAAAAAGGATGAGAAAGAGAATGAGTAGACAGTCAAAAGGGTGAGAAAGAGAAGGAATAGGTACAAGTAAAAAGGATGAGAAAGAGAATGAGTAGACAGTCAAAAGGGTGAGAAAGTGAAGGAATAGGTACAAGTAAAAAGGATGAGAAAGAGAATGAGTAGACAGTCAAAAGGGTGAGAAAGAGAAGGAATAGGTACAAGTAAAAAGGATGAGAAAGAGAATGAGTAGACACAAATAAATAGGGTGAGAAAGAGATTGGGTAGACACAAGTAAAAATGGTGAGAATGAAAAAAAGAGTGATTAAACAGAGCTAAAAATCACAAGATAGAGAATGAGTAGTCACAAGTAAAAGCATGCGAAAGAGAATGAGTAGATACAGGTAAAAGGGGAGAGAAAAAGAATGAATACACACAGAATATTTCAATGTTGGTTTATTATTACTATTCTCCCTATGAGTAGACATATACATGTGAAGATTTTAAATTAAAATACCCACAGTTGCACACTGATGGGACAATGTAAAAATATACTAATTCTCAATACTATACAAACTCTGATGATAGGAGGACCATATATTATTGCTATTATAACATTAGTAGAGACTATTATAACATGAGTAGATTACTTATTTCTATGTTAATATGTGTAAATAAATCTTTTTTTAAATGTTGTGAAATAATGACTGCTTTATTTTGTTGTTCAGATATATTTTTGCCAATTTAACAAAGTCATGTATGCATAAATGGTGATTGAGAGAATCCATACTCAACTGAATATGCATAATAGAGAATACAATTAATAATCTCAAAAAATACTTGAAGTAAAATTTCTGAACATAAATTGTTTTTAAACATTGATATAAAATGTAAGTAAACCCTCTTACAAATGGTTTTGTCATGTATTTATTTATTCCTTTTTGATAAGGTCTCCTGCTGATACAGTTCACAGCAGCCATGTTGAGAGTGTTGCCTGTGATCACTCTTGGCATACAAGTCATGGTAAGCTCAGTTAAGGCATCAGTGCAGCTGGAGAAGTCTTATGACATCTGTTAAAAAAAAATCATTACAGAATAATATTAATGAATAAGAAAGTGAAATATTTTGTAAAATCTGTATTAATTATAATTTTTTTTTTATCGCAAAACATGAATAACTTATTAGCAGACAAAGTTTGATCTGTGTGCAATATTTGAACTTCATCCATTGGACACCTACACTACACAGAAGAGTTACTCTTTTCACAATCATACTTACATTGGGTCAAGCAAGATTTATCTTGAAAAAATTAATATATTTCTCACATATTCTTAAAACATATATAAGTCAATAGACTATTTGTTATACTGGAACACACCTATTCTATTGTTAATAGACTCTCCCACCTATAATAAGTAGGAGTAGTTGCAGTCGCTGAGTGAGTGGGTCAGTCAGTTGATGTCGGACGACCGTTAGTCGGATATTAAAGTATCAGCCACCCCAACTAGATTACTGCGTCATTACCTATTATATCAAGTTCCTAACGTTTTGTACGTCGAACCTATTTTAGGACCGACTTAGTACAAATACAAGCCTCCACTGTGAAACCACTACATAACACTATTTCTCTTTCTACATCTAACCATGGCAGCTGTAGTGAGCCTATATAAAAAAATGGAAATAAATATAAACAAAATAAAAAGAATTCAAATTAAAATAAGATATCTCTGCTTTTCTTGAAACCACTTATATCTATTTTTCGCTCTCAAAACTTCTCTCTCAACTAATGAGAAGCAACCCTGAAATAAAAAAGAGGAAGAAGAAGAAAAGACTGAACCTGGCTGCAAAATAACGGAGGTTTGTAGGACCAGAGTCTACTAATTTGTGACTGAAAACTACCAAAAATCAGGGTTAGGGTTAATACTAAGTTGTATAACTTTCACTATATAAAAAAATGAAAAAGAAAGGAATGCCAGTAAATAAAATAATTTTGGCCACTCAAAAACATGAACATAAAGAGACTTTTGATATTAGCTGAAACCTAGGTTTGCACCAAGTGTCAGAGATCCTGGTCAAAAGGATATAAGATCACAGCTCTGAGGTAGACGAGGAGAAGGACCATCAAAGAAACCACGAAACAAAAACGAGACTGCCAGAGGAACTAATTGTGCATGATGCGTGAAGTAGTTAAGAGGTCATCTGTTAATCATATTTATACCCTTCTTAGGACCAAGAAAATACAGTAGATTGACACTGACCTATTTCTAAGAAGACTACTACTAGCAAGGTCTGACTTTGAAACTAACCACTACTGAACCAGAACAAACTTTCTCCAGACTGCCATCAATATCCCCCTCATAAACGAAAAATTTGCTACACTGAATACCAAAGGACTCACTCTAAATCAAATAAATAAATATATATTATTTATTTTATAGCCTTGAGTCAGTTCATTGTAATTCCAAAGTTTCCAGTAAATAAATACTAAGACTCTCTTGCACACTACGCCACACAGCAATAAATTATGAGGTAAAGAAGTATTTAGATTTTCTCCTATCCTTTCTCTAATAGGAACATTAGTTCACATGTTTTCTCAATACTAATTTATGGCATTCATTCATTCATAATTTAAATGCAAGGTTGGACAACCCATTCAATTGCTATGACATATGACAAAACTTATTCAATATTACCATAACACTTAGACTTAATTACTAAAATCACTATACAAATGTACATACACATTCTTCTTTTTTTATTTAGACAATTTCTTTTGTCAAGTGAAAAACATGGAAAGATGCCATTCTACCAGAATTTAGATATAATCTTTTTAGCAATATTTGTAATATTTGAATATTGTTATTAAAAAAATGTATTTTTTAATCATGCATTAACCAGTTTGCAGTCACTGTGAGGAAAAAAAAATAACTGATCAACAAAATACTTTTAAGTGTTTTTATCTCCTCTCTCACTCTTATTCATAACAGATTTAGGAGATCAACTATGGATTAATGTTAACTTTTCATGTCAAGTAGTGTCAAGTGTTGGCAAATTGAAGCAAATTCTTTTAATACATCATGTTCTTAAAAATTACTTTCCATTCATTCCTTTCTTAAATGATTATTCTGAACAGGTAAGCACAAAATATTTGGTAAAATAGAATGCCTTTAGTAAAATGTACATTAATCTTTCAAAAGGTGTATTTTCCCCAATTATGCATCATGTATTTTGGCAGTAATTTTCAACAGTATTTATATAGATATTCTTAACTGTTTTTCTTTCAATAATTATTTTATTCCCTATCTCACCCTACTGATTTTTAAGTACTTTCATACTTGTAAAATAAGGTATGCCAAATTAACTTTATCATAAGACCACAAAAATGACTTTTACACTTCTGACATCAAGCTGCTTTTTACTATGTACACATTCCTAACAAAATGTATCAAAAGTATATATTTTGTTCATATTTGGTTTACTCTTAGTAAACAGTGTTAAAGCTATTTTTTCTGTTTTGGGACTGTAACACCTATTCCAAATATATGTGATTCTGAAAAGTTTGTGTTCCAACCAAAAAGGGAATGACCTACAGGCATAAACTGTACATGCCATTCCACATATTCATCCTAAAGTTCAACATTCTTGGCACATAATTTCTTAAACTTCTGCAGTGCCCACTTTTTTAAAAATTCTGTTTGATCACTAGAATCAGCAGCTACTACCACCACCAGATCATTTGAAGCAAGATGTGCTGTGTAGGGTGTATGCTCCATGCACCACTCAAACATCAAATTCTTCAAAACATTTATTGCCTTGTCAGTTCTACAAAACAAGAATACCTTGACAGTAGTATTCTATATTAAGTATTTGACTCTTCAGAAGATAGTCATGAAAATACCTTCCTTATGCTAAAAAAAAAAACATGGCCATGACCTTTCTTGCTGTTATTATAAAACCAATGTATTCTCTGGATATATCTAGTGTCTAAAGGAATTCTGTTGTCCAAGATTCCTTGATTGGCCAGAATTAGGTCATGAATATAAGCAACAATTTCTCAAAAGCTGTGTCTTGAAATTTCCACACTGGAAGTTAGTACACTTCTACACGCGGGTCAGGCCAAGGGCTTTTCAGCATACCCTTGTATGCAGTTGAAATGACAATATCTGTTCACAACATTTTCAGTAATCTTGACCTGAGGAATAGATATCTTACCATTTCAAAAAGAGATTACCAAGCTCTTTCAACAGTGACTTTATTGGTATGGGGGGGAATAGAAGATGGCAGATTTTTCATTCTTAATATGGTACTTAGTAAGAAGTGATACCAATTCTCAACATGTTAATTCTGTATCCCTGTTACTTCCAATCTATTTCTCTGATCCATATGGTGCAATTTCAGCTGAGTATGTCTCAGTGCTTGGAGAGTATGACCCTTTTAAGAAATAAATCATGATCAAACCTAAATAATCATCTATAAAAGTTACAGCTTAACTTAAACCATCTTTAACAATAGGGCATATCAGATATTGAATTTGTCACACCAGAATAGCACTTACATATAAGGGGTTGTTGAAAAGTTCTCAGCCTGATCCACTTGCCAAAATCAATATTCTGATATTTGGACATTAAAATACTGATTTTTGAAACTGAGCCAGACTAAGATCTTTTCAGCACTTTCTTGCATTTAAAAAAGAAATAAATTAAAAGAGTATGTGTAAAGTTCAGGAATAACTTTGATGTTACGAATACTGACTTTGTTGGTCCTCTGCCACCATTCACAGCTTCAAAGTTATTGGTGAACTTTATACACTTTACTTTTTTTAGTTTCTTTCCTTTCTGGAAAATATATAAGGTATGCCAGACTATCTTTATTTTAACTCAGAAAAATAACTTTTCACTATTGTCCCAATCTATCTAGTTCTGTTTTAACTTTTCAGGCTTTTGTTGTGATTAACATGGGCAAAATGCTTCATGAAAAGATTTGAAAATTTCATGGGCTATCCTGAAAGTATCCGGCAGTTTTGAAAATTATGGATGCTCATTCTTCATGCCTCATATAGGGTTTTTCACATCAATCAGGTTTGTCACACCCAGTCCAAATTTGGCTCTTTGCAACTTCTGGCTTTTCCCAAATCACCATCAAAAGGAAGATTTCAGATTGTGGTACAACAGATTAATGATAATGTGACAAGGCCACTGATGGTAATCTTTTGCAGTATGTTTCAAAAAGTGGAAGGGATACTAGAGTAAGTGCTTGAAGCCCCAAGAGGAGTATTTTAAAAGACTAATGAACCACTGACCTATGCAGATTATCTTATTGTTAATATTCAATAGCTGGATAATTTCTGGACAAACTTATTTGAACTATTTTAAATAATTTATTCACCAAAATAATGTCTCTTCTTTCACAGACAACAATTGATGCCCATGCAATATAATGAAAGACATATAGGCAAAAGTTTGTGCAAAATGCTGATCACACTCATGTATATTACAACAGCAACAAAAAAGACAGATGGTCTGTTTATGATTTGCAAATTTCAAATTTGAATTAATTCATGTCATGTAATTGTTCTGTTATGTTAATTGGTTGCCAAGAGAGATTTTTCAGTCAATAGGAAACAAAAAATCAGAAATGGAAAAATTATAATTTATGATCCTTCAAAATATTATATATATTTTTGTTATGAACCACTTTTTCCACAGATTTTTACTTGTAGTAGAATTAGCATAAAACTATTCTCCAAACTACTGAAATGTTTTTTCTAAACAATACACCTACTTTTAATCTCGTGGTAACTTATTTTTTTCATATGTTTCTATAGAACAGTTATAAGATCCATGCAAATAGTAAGATCTGCATAAATTTACAACTTGCTGTTTCATGCTCTATCTCTGTCTATGGCCACTGAAAATAAGCAACATGAGAAGACTTGTACATTACAGTAGTCTGCTTTATTTAAAACAGACTGCTACTCTTACATCACATGAGCTGCTTAGTGTATGTAAGTGGTGTCCCACAAAAACAAGTTCTCATGAAACATCTTTTCCCTTTTGAAAGAAGACATTTTTCTTTTCTTTTTATTACTTGAGGGGAATGAGCAGGAGATGAGTGACCAAGGCATTCATTGGATAGACTACCCTTTTTTGCCTTACAGGGATTATTTTGCCCCTTCACTCAACTTTCTTTTTCTTTTAGTCTATTCCTTCTTATTTCTTACATATGGTTTCACCTGGACAAATTCTGCTGGGAGTGAAGGTAGCAAGGATCTGACTTTCTGATTGAAGTAGAGTTCTTGTTTTCTATCTCCATGAGTCAATGCCAATTTTATATTTCTGTTTATTTCCAATATTAACAGGTCATTCAAGGCTGGAAAAAGAGTTTTTATGCTCCTTGACATAAGCTTCTGTAACAGTGATAGAAGACCTTTTGTGGATGTGTTTTGGTGAGCCAATATTGCCAAATACAAGGTGTCCATAAAGTTCGTGTGCACTTTAAAAAATTTATAACTTTATTTGTATTTGTGATAGAAATAATTTGTAAAAGAAGTAAATCTATATTTTTTAAGGTTTTATTGAAATTTTATTTAACTTTCCACATGTCCTCCATCATTAGCAATACAAAGGGTAATACGATTTTGCAGTTCACGGAAAACATTTGCCAACTGATTTACAGTAATGCCTGAAATCACATTTTAGCTTTCAAATCTTCTAATGAATTAGGTTTGGTTGCATACTCAATTGTTTTCACATGTCCCCATAAAAAAAATCTAATGGAGTCAAATCTGGCAAACATGAAGGCCAATAAAATGGTCCACCCCTTCTGATCCAACTGTTAGGAAATTCCTGATTTAGAAACTCTCTAACATGCAGAGCAAAGTGACAAGGAGCTCCATCTTGTTGAAATACTGTATTATAACATTTTTTACAGATTATTTTTATCACAAATAAAGTTATAAATTTTTTAAAGTGCACACGAACTTTATAGACACGCTGTATAGATTAGCCTCAGTGGCTTTGGCTTTCTGGAAATGATTCTTCATCACCTTTACTCCTGATTCCATTTTCCATTAGCTTTGCTGGTGTATCAGCATGTGTGTGTTCAACTCCTTCTGTAAAACTCTAGCCACTGTCTGAAACTCCTCCTTGTTCATGCCAACCAAGTTCATCATTGCACCTAGGAGCAGATGCAAATCATCTCTCACAATCACAAAATTTGCAGCTCATTTCTTTCTGTTTTTTGAGTTAATCATCTTTATAAAGCACTTGCTCAGTGGTTTCATCTCTGCTACATTCCATATGATGAGAGCCTTGTCAGAGGGCTTCAGATTTCTGAACATAGTAAGTATGAAACATGTTCATGAAAACATTCACCGGAGCTCCACTATCAAGCTAAAACACAATTTTTTTTTTAATCTTTCCCCAACATTTCTGCTTGAACTGTCCCATGTGCCAGGCTGTCAGCTTTCCCAGTCACAACTATATCTTTGTATTCAAAGTCTGACTGTCTACTGCTACTATCTCCACTTTGTTTGCATTTTGCCTCAGCACTTCAGACACATTTTTCTATATGCTGGATATTGTTCTCTATCTGGTTCATGACAAAAAATACAGAATTGGTACTCTTTTATGAGTTTTGGTTTTCTTAATGGACTCTTCTGCATCTTAGTAGTGACCTTGTTTACTTGTTCTGATCACAAAGCTCTAGAGTGTTGAGCAACATTCTCCATTAGTTTGAAAATGTCAATGTGCAGCTGCAAATCCAGCTTCCATTAGTTGCTTTCCAAATAATGTATTCTGTCCAAACCAAGAAGGGAATTGTTACTTTTCTGTATCAAACAGTCAAAAACTTCAGTGGACATTATATGCATTTTTAAAAAATTTAATATGTTTCACAATTTACTGATTACTCATTTTTGACATCGTTCAACTGAGTGATACTGATAGAGTTCTAATAAATATTTTATTCCCTTTCATTTTATTATTATTAGCACTTTAAAATAACTACAGAACTTGTATTATCAGCAGCCAAATTTACCTGTTGCTGTATAACTGCTACTATTACTACGTTTACTACTGATACATACATATGCTTTTCAGCATAAACATTTGAATCAAAGAAATGACAATATTTCATTTGTCATTTCTATGTTTTGTAATTGTCAATATTTTAAAATGTAAAAAAAATTTGTTAAATTTGTAAGTGTTTAAACCTTGTTTTCCCACAATTTTATTTGTCTACAAAATGGGTGACCTTTGACTTTGACATATATCATAAATCAACCCTGCCAAGAAACACTGTACTTGGTTCCATAAAACTTATAGTTTCTCAAAAATGAACCGGTTCCCAAAGGAACGAAAGACATTTCCTAAAAGAGCAAAACAAACTATATCAAATAAAATACATTTTCATGGTAAAATTAAAATATTCATTTTAGCTTACTAGATGTCTTATTTACTTTTAATTTTTCAGTGTATATATATTTCAAAGCAGAGATTTTTGCCTTACAGAGTCACAATCATTGCCAATTAGAGTCTTCAAAAGTCAAGCAAGTGAGAACAAATTGGCAATATATCGTATATAAATGTTACAGAAGAAGCATTTATTTATTATCACTGTGCAAGGCACAATAAAATTCGACAGCAGCCCCTGAGTATACCCCAAAAATACACAGAAGAGAAAAGTAATAGTTTTTTTGTTTCTTTTTTTAAAAAAAAGAAAAAATACTGAAAAGTGAAAACTATCAATGTGTGGCAGCGTTCATTTTACGCAGAGCTCAAACGTAAAAGATGTCCCCCAACCAAGTGCTTTGTCCTAGAAATAAAACAACACCCTGAGGGTAATAATTTCAACAAGTGGTACCCGGGATGTGTGCTGATTTTTTTTTTTATGTTATCTGTTTTGCGGCAACAACGAGAATTAGTAATGTCTTCCTTTCTGGGTAACATCCTAAGGCTCTCTTGTCCGCTGCCGAGCTATATGCAGTACACAATCAACAGCTTCCTTTGTAAATTATTTTTTCTAAGAATTCTCAGTAAATAGAGTCACTACTGCTACGCCTTCTTGGCCAACACGATGGTGTTGTTAGTCCAGGAGAGATCCTTAGCACTGCACGTGATGACCAGAAACTTACTTTTATGATCCACCCTCTCCGCTGATAACAGATAACCAAAGGAACAGTCCACAAGCCCCCTTGTCTTAAGTTTTAAAGGCATAGTTTAAAAAACAAGGTTATTCTCCAAACTCCATGCAGTTCTTTTTTTTATTTCATTCCTGTGTAGTCTGGCATCACCTCCCGAAAGGAATACAACCAGTGTCGTTGCAAACTTAATGATGGTTTGGTTGGGATTGATAGAGACGCAATCACAAGTCTAGAGATGGTGTAGAAATGGGGCACCGGTACTGAGCATGAGAGCGAGTGAGGTGGGTATTCCGGTAGTTTGTCGATGATTTGTTAGAAAGTCCTTTCCCAACAACAGATGGACTGAGAAAAGTGAACATTGTTTGAAGTCAAAACTCAGAGGCAACAGACTGTTTCATGCTAAAAAAAAGCAATCATCAGCTCATATATTTTCATTTCTCATTTGAGAGTTTTCAAACAGGATCGGCCAATTTCTATGCCCATAAAAATTAAAAATTTATCTTATTTTGTTAATATGACAAATTTTAAGCCTATGAAGTATTATTTAATGACGCTGATTACACACATCTCTCTCTCTCCAAATTGTTGTTGGGAAACATTGTTACAAGGTTAACTTAAATAAAATGAGTTGAACAAATGTACTTACAAACTTCGGTGGATTGTTTCATCATTAGAAATTAGGTAAAAGGTAAGTACCAAAATAAATAAAACAAAACAAAACAACCTTAACGTTTAAAGAAAGATTCAATCCATTGAAACAGCCAAAACTTCCTATAATCACCATAGCAACAGTCGCTTATCGCATTGAGTAAAATTTCTCGAGTACTTTTAGTTTTTTATCCTATTTATTTAATGAAAATCGATAATAACAAGAGAAATAGGAAACAAAATATTCTTATATTTTTTGTAGATATAAGACATTATTAAAAAATATATACTTATTTTGTTTTATTATTTATTAGCCACATAAGGGGCAAGACATAGAGAATTTTATTCGTAGATGTTTTCAAATGCAAATTCATTTCGGACCATTTTTGGATTTAAATTTTTCACATTATTGAGCTGAAGAAAATTTAGCAACGAATATTTAGGTAAGCTATATTTATTTTTTTAACCTTCAAAAAAGAAAATACTTAGAGAAAAGTAAGTAAGTGTTTCTCTGTGCACAAGTTTCAGATTTTCAATTCAACATACTTTTTTTTTATACAATCAAAAAAAAAAAAAGATTGTTTATGAAAATTGTTTCGCGTGATTATTTTTGTGAATTTTCCTTTTCCATTTTAATCTCAGAATTATTTCTTTACTTAACCTTATGCTGTCAACATCAATAAAAAATTGTAAAATAAGTCGTAGCTACTTTGTTTATGAAATGTCTTGCATCAGAAAATAAAATGCAACTTAATCCCCCCCCCCTTGTGAGGGTGTAATGGTCTGTTGAACTTGATCATTAGTGTCGAGTTCGTATCATCACTGAGTGTCCTAGTCTTGTGTTGGATTGGAACTGATTAACAACTTATACCGGCGAAAAGAGATATATCGTCAATTTTTAAATGTCTAAAATAAAATTAGGATTCTAAATAGTGAATTACCTCCCTTAGATTTCTTTACCTAATCTCATATTTTATTTTTAATTAACTTTAAGTTTTAAACATACCAAACATTGAAACTACGAAACCAAAACCAATAATTATTCCCATGTTTGTAGATTATAGAAGGGAAATGTTCCCGGAATAAGAACATTTATCTGCTTTTGCGAATTTATTGGCCTCATTTTGTTAAAAAAAAAATTTCTAAGAAGACTCTTAGTCTTCTTACTCTTTAACGAAACCATTAATTTTCATTTTTTTTTTAATTTGTAAACTTAATAAACAGGAGTCATCTATTTTACGATCACACAATATTCTCTTATAAAAATTCAAATGTATATCCTTAAGTTAATTTTTGTATGAAAAAAATAGGTGCCAATATATGAGGTGGGGGTAAAAAAAAGTAATCCAAGAAAGATAATTCAGTATTTTTCTATGTGAAAAATGTTTCGAACGGTAAAAATGCAAGATACCAATTTAATTAATTAACCAAAAGAATTCTTGATTTTCTCTTCTCTTTATAAATAATTCCTAATTTTAGATAAATTATTTGATTTAGAGATTTTAGAGGCACTACTTAGGTAACCTTTCCATTCGAAAAAAAAAAATGGGAAAGTGTTTTTTGAAATGATATTTAAATTTATAAAAAAAAAAAAATTAAAATTTAATACTTAATTAAAAAGTGTAAATAAATAGTCTAGATTTGTTTTGAAAACCAGACTGAAAAATTCTTACTTGTGTGTAAAAGTTTTTTTTTGTTTTATTTCGAATTATTGGTTAAAAAAAAAAAAAAAAAAAAAAGACAGCCAAACGGTCATCGGGCTAGTGGTGAACCCCCTTTTTTTCCAAATTAAAAAAAAAAAAAAAATATTCGCTTTATTTTTTTTTCCCAGTCAAAAGGGGTGACTTCCATTCGAGTAAATTTAAAATTGGTTTGAGCCACCTTTACTGGTCAAAAGTCAGAAGGGACTTTAGACGTTCGGTTGAGAGGAGACGTTTTTTTTCTCTATTTATTTCCTCTCGGGAAAAATCTTTTAGTATTCATTTTATTTTATTTTTAGACTTTTCCTCAATGCATGACATTTTTTGTCAGAATCAGTTTTGTTTTTATCATCTTAAAAGGGAGGGTTCTGTTTATTGATGCACAGTGTAAAATCGAATCCTAGTCTTTTCTTAAAAAACTTTAAACCTACTTACCTTTTTTTTTACTTAATGTTTCATTTGAAACTGTGCTTCTTGTATCATTAGTATCTGCATAAACAGTTTTTTGGTAAAAATATTTCTTTAAAAAGAATAAATAGTCGATAGTTAAAAAAACAATTAGTGGTGTCTTTTAGGAGCAATAACCATCTGAAGTCCGTTCTGTAATCTGAGTTGCTGAAATATTTTGATGAATTTGACAATGCCTACAATATTTCAGTTAGGTTTTTGATCCACCATAATGAAGAAAGTGTTTGAATTTTTAGTGGAATTTATTGGAAGTGTTAGTTTTAGTTTCTGTTTCTACAAGTTTTTCAGCTCCCAATTCTTTGTATATTGTTCATAATTAAAGAAAGCTTTTGTACACCAAACCTCATCATAGAAAAAAAAACAAATTATTTTATTACCAATGCATCAAATGTACAAAATGCAGCAAGTAATTAGATTCTGATTACACACACACACACACAAAACACTTTAGTATTGTTTATGCTGGTTAGTGTGACTTTTTACACCTATGTTCAAAAAATCCCAATTGACATCAAGTGCATTGATAAAAAAATGAAAAAAACAAAAAAAAACAGCATTAAATTCTTCAGATAAAGAAAAAGAAGCATGATAATGATTATATTGCAGAAAAAACTTCAGTTTCTACAGAAACTACTTCCTCCAAGTTCAATTTTTTCAAGTGAAAGAAATGACACTGAATTGAATGTGACCAATAAATTTCCATAGATTGTGCAAGACAATTTTGGCATGTCAACCAAAGAAATTTAGTTAGGAATCTAGTTTGAGAGATTTTAAGAATGAATGGTTTAAAATTTATCTTTGGCTTATGACATTGACAAATGTTAAGCTTTGTATTATAAAGTATTTATGCATAACACTTTTGAAAATTAGAAGAAAAAAGAAGCAAATTAACTCAAAGCATATAAAAAGTGTTTGTCATCAGGTGCTTATGAAATAAATTATCAAACAAATGTAAAGCATGCATGCAGTAAGTGACAGCAACTGAGAGGACTTGAAAATTATTATTGAAATTGTTGCTCACTCCCTGACAAAATGTAGTTCTATGAGGTCAGGAGCAATACAGCATTGACTTAGGTGAAGTTTCCTATTTTAACTGTGGTAACTTTTTGGAACTTGGCAAAAGATGGCTTGTTAATTCTAACACCTCCAAGACTAACCTTTATTAATCGTGTGAGAGACCCCCCCCTCACTGCATGGCTGATGCTAACCCCCAAGAAAGTGATTTGTTGCACCTTCTTGGGTTAACATTCTCAGCTGACATGAAGTGGAAAGACTATATTGAATCTACTGCTAGATCAGCTGCTAAGAAAGTCAGTTCACTGTGTTGGGAAAGACACTTTTTCTCTCCAGAATTTTATATATCTGTAAGTGTACCATTTGTCCATGCTTAGAATATGGTATGTTTCCCTTTCTATTTTCCTTGAGCTCCTTGATAAGATCGAAAGAAGAATCTGCAATATTATTTGTCCTGATCTGGTGGCTCAGCTCCAGTCACTTTCCCACCACTGTAAGGTTGCCTCTCTGCCTTTTCTATAAATACTTTCATGGTAATTGTTTGGATGATTTCTTTGCTATGAAACCTAGAGATTTTGAATTTAAGTGCAGTACTTGAGTGGTGTCAAGATCTTATCAATTTACAGTTGAGCTGGCTAGATGTAGCTGTAAATTCTATGCTAACAGTTTCTTCTCTTGCACTTCTCACTTGTGGAACTCCCTTCCAGCTTCATGCTTTCCCGACAACTTTAATGTGCAAAAATTTAAATGCAATGTCAGTCCCTATCTACTCTCCTCGTGATTATTCTCTTCTCTTCCTGCTTATTATTAATGTTTCTGTCCCTAATTCTTCTACACCCTGTAAACCGTTGTTTTAGTAGCTTTATTGACTTGCATGGGTTGATACTGGTTAAAAAACTTCAGTGCAAGGGGTATTAGTTAGTGTGGAGAAAAGTAAGAAGTACATATGCAGTGGATCACACTTTTTTCTAAAATAAAATTCTTGATATCGTGGTTAAAGTTGTTTTAGGTAGCAGAACAATTGATGGGAAGGAGTACCCAGGGTGTTTCATCATTGTTGATGAAATGTTAAACATCAGTTAGTAGCAATATGCTTCTGGTTCATCATTGAAGGAGAAAACCAAAGAGTCTTTCATCAGATTTTATGTAATGTCTTCCAATGAATAATGTTCTCTATGAGTTTCTCAAAATGTTATTGGAAAACTGAAACCTGACAAAATTGTTAGAGAATGTTTTGATTGTATAGCAAATATGAACAGACCAGCTCTTAATCAAGGCAAAACATTTGCATTATGTGTATTCTAAAATGCATCCTTTTCTACAGGGACATAAAGGAAGTAGGATCATTTTATCAAGTGTGTTCTGAACTGAAATCAGTTTGCTTCATTGTCTTGTTAAATCTACTTGAGTTCTGGAATGCTTAAATATGGATTTTAATTTGTTTATTATCATGAAGGACACATTAGAAATACCTGTTTGTAGCAACAGATGAGTCGTCACAAATCGCATTTGTGATTTCATATCAGGATATACTTAACCAAAGATTAGTATTCAGTGTTTAAAACAGATCTTATACAGAGCACCTACTTGTATCCATTCAGGCAGAGATATGAATGTCTTATTGCATGATGTGCAGAAGCACCTTTTGCTGTCTCCACTATGTCAATCCCTTAGCATCTACAAGGCAGTGTCCTGATTGAATAATATACCAGTAAATGAAGTGAGTTGGGGAGAAGAGTCAACAATTAAAGAAACTCCTGAAGAATTTACATTTCCAGTAACTGAAAATAACCACATTGATGAACAAAACAGTTGTAATGTTGCAGCATTAGGGTTCTTCTAGTGACTTCAAATTGTATATTGTATATTGTGTTATTATGCCTTTTAGAGGTTCTACCATTGGTAATTGCTTACTCTGTTTAGTGGATTGAATATCAAATACAATGAGGTTATTGTTTTTTTTGTGGAAATACTGAGAGGTCTTTGAGCAGTGATCATCATTGTTTTATTAGACAAAATTCTTCAAGGTTTTGTGGAGAAGTAGACAAAATTAAAAAGTAAAACACAGTAGATTATGGCATTTCAATTTAATGTGGTTTAGTTGTCATTACTCAGAATGAAATATATGTGCTTGCCTACTGCTTCTACTAGGAAAAGCAGACTATTTCTTCCTATATCTTCGAAAAGTTTCATTTTTAGTGAAACACCTCTGATCAAAATTCAGTTGCTCTTGTAATCTCCTATTCTCTTTTCTGTTCTTTCTCAATTGACAATTTTTATTTATATCAGAGTTCAAATTATCTCTACATTCTGGTAAAATTTTATAATAATCTAAAATATCAAATAATAATCCTTCAATAACAGTTTCTTTTGTTGTTGGTTTTTTTTTTTTTTTTTTTTTTACAATAACTGAACCTAAAAATCTCTTACTAAAAAATTCACATTTCTTTGTGGTATTTTATTTTGACAGGTTAACACTTAATAAAATTATTTTACTACAAAATTAGGTTACTAGATTGCACAACATAACATTTACACACCATTGTTAATTCATCACCATCCACTCCTGTAAACTTGAGTCCTGTACTTGGACAACTTTCAAACAGGTCAAACTTCAATGAATTACTGCTGCTTTGTTCCCAACAAAAAATTGGACTCCTCAACACTATGGCTATTGAAATTAATTGGCTAGAGTGAATGTGTTTATTGCATAGGTAGTCTCAAATATAATATGTCTGTAGATATAAAAATACAAGCCCTAATTGTTGCTATTGCTTGATTCCTATTTCAAGTTGAGTAAAGCCATTGTTTATGGTCAAGATTTCATTTGTATTCACAAGGTTTTTATGTGTTTATTACAAAACTGATCCTCTGGCATTTCAAAACTGTTATATATTTGTACATATTTTTTCTGCTGTTGAACATATATGTTTTCAATATTTGCATTATATGATACCATTTCAAAAGTTTGTATGTTTATATTGAGATTTGTATTTGACAGAAATGCTATATGTTAAATTTAGACAGTTAATTAGGTTACACCAAGAAAATTATATAACATATATGTAATTGTTTTAACATCAATAAAACAAGCTTTTTGTGCATGGGAAATGCTAAAAAATATTTCAAATTATGAAATTTCTAAAGCATTTGGGAGTAGATTTTTACCACAAAATAAACTTTGTAGTTAAAATCAAAGATAATGTATACCTTAATTATTAAAGGTTTATATTGTAACTGTGAGGTGTCTAAGCAAATTTAGTTTTTGGCTGATTATTTATGTTTTGGATAGTTTTAGAGTTATTTCATAAACATTGATGTGTGTTATACTTTTTTTAATAAATTCTGATAAGATAATTTTTCTATTTGCTTTAATATTGTTTTCATTTATACAATTGTTTGAGCAAAACAATCAATTTTCAACTGAGTAAATCTTTTTGAATTTTTTTTTTTTTTTTTTTTTGACATCACTTATTCAAAACATCTTTTTGAGGAAATATCTACATTAGACATTTGTTATAAGAACAGTAAATTGTAAAATTACATTGTTAAATTACTATATAATGATTTAAAAGTTATTTCTCATGAGGAAATGATTCAGCACAACATGATCATTATTTAAATGTTAAATTTGAATAAAAAAAAAAGATTTTTAATTTCAACAAGAGACTTAACCAAAATGAGAGAAACCAGTAAAGATTGAAATTTTACTATTTTAATGATTTAATTTTTTTCATTTCAGATTTAAGCAAGATATTTTTTTCTTCTGGGGCTGATCAAATGGACCCGATAGGTCACCTCAAGTCGGTGTTCAAGTTCAAGAATGGCACTCCCCGACAAGCTGGTGTCTGTTCAACCGCACGTGGCATCCTTACTATTAACAAGTCTGTTTTTAATAATCCAGAACATTCTCTGGAGGGGCTAGAAGAATTTTCTCATGCCTGGTAAAGACTTAAAATCAATGTTGTCTTAAATTTTCATCTTATAGTGTAAACTGTTTTTGTTACTATGGTTACTTATATAAATAAAATGAAGTGGGTGTTGAAAAGTTCTTGACCTAACCAAGAAGAGATTCAAAAATAAGTTCTGATTTTTTATCAAATTTTAGGAAGTAGCTCAAATGTATTTACCAATGTTCCTATTATTGATACCATAGACATCATTATACAAAATATTTATAACCAGTCCACTCTTCTGCCTCTTAAAATCAAGCTTAACACTACAAAAACTACTACTTGCACATGTCCCCTTCTACGATAATCTAGGAAATATATTCACAGAAACTGATTGAATGGCCAGGGACTCTGTTTAAAAAAAAAAAAAAAGTAAATATGTTTATTATGCCATAGACATTTTTATTTTGGTAGGTATAAGTAATCTTAGTAAACAAAGCAATGATTTTAGTACATGTTCTGGTCACATGAACTAAATTAAAGTGGTTTGTTAATCTGATTTCAAGTGTTTATTACAATGTTTTTTTTTTTTACATTTCAAACACTGACTAGAAAAATAAAACAGTTTATTTAGTGAGCCAGCCATATATGAAATTCTCTACCAATAAAACTAATTTTCTAATAAACATATTTCAATCTGTTATATTACACAGATTTATAAAGAAAGAAATATGTATTGTCTTATTAGAAGTGAAATTCTCTTAAAATCCTCATCTTTAACACTTTTACTGCTGCATTATTAAAGCATTGTTGCCTGTCTGTACTGGTCCATTGTAGGAAAAATAGGAAATTGGCATTTACTGGTAATAAAGAACTATAAACATGCTGATGGCAATTTGTCATGGGTGCTGACATTTTGGTTTCAGTTGGATATTCTATAGTACGGTCAAAGCTAAACAAGACACCCAATATATAATAAAAATCTCATGAAACAGATCATATTGTATGATACTATATATCTACAGTGGTTTGGAAATATCACTAAGTACCAGTTAACAAGAAATGTTAGGGAATCTTGAAAACATATATATGACAACAGGAGGAAATGTAAGTTTTGTAAAGAAAATTACATCCACAGTAGTATAAAGATGAATTATTTCTCACTTAACGAACAAATATTTTGCCACAATTACTTTCTTAATCTTTGAGATTACTTTCTATGCACATTGTACTTTTCTTTTCAGGATCATCTTCATATTTCATAAGAACAACAATGAATGTGTGAAGGCTAAGGTGCGTCCTCCAAGACTTAATGGGAAACGAATTGGGGTGTTTGCCACTAGAGCACCTTACAGACCAAACCCAATTGGCTTGACTTTAGCCAAAATTGAAAGAATCTCTGGTGAATTCTTATCCTTGCTTTTAATATTGCTCTTCAGTGCTGTTTCATTTTGAATTGTCTGCACAAGTAAACCACTATTTAAAAAAAGATTTTTATAAACTTATCAAAAAGCCTAATTTTATATTTGTCAGTTTTGTAGAATAAGACAAGAAACATTTACAGAGATTTATAGAACAAAACATCTCCACAAGGATTAAAGTAAAAGCATAATACATACATAAGATATTCAGGGGCACTTCAATTGTGGTGTAATGTTTAGCAAGCTTGTCTCACTAGAACACTTATGACTGAAGAGTGAGTTTGATCCTCACTGTGTGCTTTATACTTCTGGCCTTGTGCCGCATCTAAGCTACACTTAGAAAAGCACCACAAGATATTCAGATCATCACAGTGGTTAAAGGGTTTCGTTATTTATGACATTCTTTTGATTATTTACATTATTCGGACTATTGTCCTCATCTTTGTTGCCATATTTATCACAACGTTTTGGCCGTTGTATGCTCTGGCCTTCTTCAGGTGGTTGGAATGTTGAACTGAACCCTTTATTTCGCTCACTGGCATAGACTGTTCTAGTACAATGGCTGAAATGTTGTGATAAATATGGCGACAAAGATGAGGACAATAGCCCGAATAGTGTAAATAATGTACATAATACCTTATCTCAGAAATATGAACAGATTCTTTTGATTCTTGCTCAAATGTTTGTTAAAAATTAGAAATTATTAATTTTTCATGAAGATTGTTTAAATCTCATATGCTTACTTAACTCAAATTTTAAAAGTTTTTTATTTTGCATTATTTTTCTTATCTCTTTTATTTACTCTATTTGAAATATAATATCTTTATATATCTTCATTAACTGACATATCTTTAACAATATGCTTAATTCAAATGTTACAAACCAAACTGTCTCCCATTTACCATGCAATTGTATAAGCACAATTGTGTCATGGTGTTTTTTTTCTTTTTATCTTGCAGAAAAGACCTTTCAGAAAAATAACCTATTTTGTTCAAAGTAAAATTATTATATAACTTTCATGTATAATGATGATAATTTTATGGAAGGTTCAAAGAATAGTCTTACATATTAATATCCATTGTGTGTGTATGTATATATATATATATATATATATATATATATATATATATATATATATAATATATATATATATTACTGAATATCTTGTTGAGTAAATTTGTCAATATAACAAATAGATTTGATGAAAAGTTTTTCCAATTTTAATTTGAAGTCACCAAGAATCACAATTTTTGTATTAGGGTTGAAGTTGCTTGATGACACTCATATTTTAGCAAGTATAATTCAACAAGGGAATAATTTCAAGTACAGAAGCTATGTAATAAAATTAAATAATCTGAGTCAATCAATTGTTCTATAAATTACATTGAATCTCCACTGACAAGTCTTTGATGTCACTTGTATTGCACATTTCCAGTGTCATCCTCTCCCTTCTCATTTCTTAGTGTAGAATTAGTTTATTATGGAAGGAAAGAGTTATTTTCTTAAAATGTTAAAAGTACTTATATAAAAACCAGATTTTCTAATGATTATCAAGATAATACTACTATTTGGCACTTTTAGAAAGTGAGAAATTAATGAATACTTACATTACTAACATTGTAGCACTGATGCTAAATTGATTTTAACCTAGGATATAAAAGACTGCATTATATAAAAGACATTCTAATGTCCACGTTTTGCCCAAACCCTCAATAAACCATTTAATTATCAAATAATTGTGCAAACTGTAGACATGTTTTTTCTTGTATTCTTAATTTCAGGTGCTGAAATTCATTTTTCTGGAATTGATCTGCTAGATGGCACTCCTGTTTTGGATGTGAAACCATTTATTCCACAATATGATGATCCTGCTTGTAATTCAATGATTTTTCATTCAAGCTGCAATGTTGATAGTTCAAGTGAGGATGTAGTAACAAGTGTGGATCAGTTTCTAAAAACTGATCAGGTATCCTCATTCTCACAAGTTGAAACAAAATTTGATAAGCAAGTAAAAGTTGATCAAGTTTTTACATCATCACAGCCAGAAAAAAATGCAGATCATCTGCTTGGAACAGATCAGCTCCAAGCAAGTGTGAACGAATTGAAAAAGACTGATCAAATGTCAATTTTTGCAAAAGTATTACAAAATGAAAATCAATCCTTGAGATCAGATTCTGAAACTAGAACTGAACACTATTTACCCCTGCCAACATCAACTGGTCATTTATCGATTCCCACAACTAATGTTAGTGCAAAACTGACGCATTCAGATAAACAATCTTATAAGGAAAGTTACAAAGAGGATACATGTTCTGTTGGAAAGCACAGTTGTCAACCACATGCTTCTGTTTCTAAGGATTCAGATTCCTGTAAGCTTCCAGAATGCCATAACATAGATGAATGCTTTTTATCCAAAGACAGCATACATCTTGAAAGGGATGATTCTGCTTGTGAGTGTTGGGTGAAGCCAGCTAATCATTTGGACATTCAAGCTAGTTGTAATCAAGTTACAAAGCCAACAATAACAGCATCTTGGGTTACACATGCTCCAATTTCCAAATTGAATGTAATATTCACTTTGCGAGCCAAGGAGCAACTGTTGAACTTTACTGAAGATTCAGACAATCCTGCTTTCAGATTACAGTATTTACAAAATAAAAATGAAGTGTATCAAGCAATTTCAGACATTTTAGCAGAGGATCCTAGGTCCATTTATCGGCGAAATTCGTGCAAAAACAGCTTGTATCACTTTGCTGTGGATTCTGTTCATGTAACCTGCTGGTTTTTTGACCAATTTGCTGAAATTCTGTTCATTCAACCTGCTTCCTATGTTCCTCAGACCAGAAGTTCATAAGTTTTTATTCTGAGGAAGCTATTTTGCAATTCAACTAAGTTTAGGGCATGTTGAAATAGAAATTCTAATGTCCAAGTCCTTATTCCGGGTAGATGAGTTTTATCTTTTTCATTTCATAATACACAAAATGCTTGGAATATTTCTTACCAAGGGTATCAGCAGCAAAAATTAATCTCAGTAAAAACTATTTTCTGACACTTTTAATGGTTTGCTAACAGTGTTGAATGTTCATTATACTCTTAGGGTCCTTTTATGCCTTTTTGCTACTCATCCCGACAATTTTCAACATGATTACAGTTTTTATACTCAGATGTTTATTATCACTATCATTAGACCTTTTCTCAATTCCAAAGGACCTATGTTGTACACTAGCTTGTCTATTCACATTGTCTTCAGTCAGCCGTGTTCTGGCCTTCTCTTTTGATGACCATTTGGTGACTCTGATAGTCTATATGTTCTTTTATTGATAGGCTAGATGTCTTGCCCATCTGTGTTTCGCAAGCTAGATGGGTAGAACTATATCAGAGACTTTCATCTGTTGCTTTATCTTTGAGATAGAACATTATCTGTTTCATCTTTCTATGGGTTATGGCAAGTATTTTTACTTTACTTTTATTAATTGTCCAAGTCTCGTAACTGGTATGATAAATTCATTCAACATTTTCCTCATTGGTTCCATATGAGATTGTTTGACATGTCCCTAAACCTCTGGCATGATGATCTTTCTTTATTAGTTGACATGTGCAGTTGTAATTTTCAATTTCCTCAGTGGGATTTTCACTGACTCCTGAATTTGTTAGATCTTTCAAGTTGATCTACTCATTGTGTGGATGTCCCTGAGTGTTCTAGGAATGTTGTAAATAGTTTAAGGGGTGAACTCTCCATGTCTTTTCCTGTCTTTCTACAGATGTAGAGTACAGGTTGGTTGATTGTCGAGGTTTTTGAACAGACCTTTTCAACCTCAAGGTACAAAAAAAAAAAAAAGATTAGCTTGAACTCTATCGACTCAAAAGCCTTTTCATAATTCAAGCAAGTAAAGCATCAATGCATTGTACATTCTTGTGCTTGCTCTGTAACTGATTGATGATTTGCAGGTGGTCCAGAGCGGAAAATCCTAACCTGAAGCTTGTTTGCTGTCTTAGTTGGCAAAGTCTGTAGCCTGGACCATTTAGTTCAGTAAGACTTGAGAAAAGACAACTATTGAAGAGATCAATCAGTACATCAATCAGATTTTTATTTTTCAATAATCTGCTGATAATGTTTTCTTCACCTGGGGCTTTGTCCTTTTTTAGCTTGTGGATTGTAAATTCTACTTCAGACTTCAAAACTTGTGATGACAGTGGTGGGGTTGTTGCTTATGAATAACAAGATGGAACTACTCTGGTGATTTATCATTTTCAAAAGAACATCTTTGGACAATATTTTCACTATCCTTTAACTGGGATCAGTTGTTTCTTTGCAAGAGCTATTTTTCATTGTTCCTTTTAGGCTCTTGTTGCTTTATTGAACTTTGAGTAGCAGACTTTCAGTGTATTGGTTAATGTTGACTTTCATTTTCCTCTTAATGACTTTGCATACTTCCATGCAGATACACTTTTTTCAGCTGATAATACTTCTTTAACAGCTCCTTGGAGTTTGCTGTTGTCAATTATACTGTTCTTCTGCTTGCCTGTGACATGGATAACTATAACTGTCTCTATAGTCGTTGTCGATTCACAATGTGTCTTCATTCTAGTCTTCTAAGCAAAAGTAATCCAATGTTTAACTCTAGTTGGTACTTGGCAAGTTGTAATTACATGCAAATTTGGCTTACTGGGTGACATCATAAATTTAGATGTTATCTCTTGTGAAATAATCCTGGAAGAACGATTTACTTTTGTTATCTGCATTATGAATTATGTGAATTTTGGATACAGGCCATATGTTCTCCAAGATCTTGTCATCTATCACCCAGCTGTCTAACCCTTATACTATGTTTATACTTCAAATGTCTAAAATCACTGTCTTGACAAGGTCGTAGGAGAATAGACATATTTTTATTGTTCTATTCTTTGCAAAATTATCATGGTCCATACAATTATACAATGAGACTCTACTCAACTATTGATGATTCTTATTTACCATTAATATTGAAATAGCAGATATAAAAATAACAATTTTACCCAGAAAAAATAAAAAATCATGTCCACTCTTTTAGGAAGGCATTAAAGTTTATCAGAAAATATTTCCAACTGGTTGATGATATCATTTTATTTAAAACCAGATAATAAGAAAAAATATTTGAAAGCAAGCATTTCAAAAGAACTGTTTAAAGCCAGATGGCTGGTGATGTAATCACAAGAAATTGTTATTCTCAAAATGTTCTTTGAATGTTATGCTCAGTTATTCAAAACATGTGCTTGAACAACTTGCCTTTTCCCCAAAAGTTGTGTTATGTGGATTTTTGTTGTCAGATCCATATTTTATCTTGGAAAAAATGAGCAGGAAGAAAAAAAAAATTTTCTTTCTGAAACTTTCCTCCATATTTCAATGCAAAATATCAATCAAAGTAGACAGTGAACCTAATCTTGTTTAAAATTATTTCATTGAAGGGAATAATTGTCACATACACAAATGCTGTATTAATGGTAAGGAAGACTACCAGGTTTTAAGGACTTTCAAAACTGGTTGAATTGTTAGATGTTGGTAGAATGCATATTCACCTGTTTCTGTCAATGCATCTACATCATTTGCATATTAGTGATAAGTGTTTTTCCTTTGAAAGGAAAAACTTTGTAAACTGTATCAGTCAAATTGACAAAAAAATATTGCTTTGGAATCTCAATCCAACCACCAACTAAGCAACTTGCTTTGTCTAGCAAATGTTATTAGGTTGGTGCAAAAATAATGTCGGTTTTTGGCGTATTTTTTAAGGTCAAAAACCGACATTATTTTTGCACCAACCTAATAAAACCTGTTTCTGATACAGAAGTGGTGGAAAGTCTTATGAATAAATTTTTTTATAACATCATAAAAAAGGTTTTATGATAATTCTTAATTTTTTTTCAATCAGAATTTCTTTTTGATTTCAGTTGCTTTTTATTATAACTTCTCAGATTGTCATTTTATAGTGGTCAGCAAATAGCACAGATCAGAAATAAAGAATAAACTCCTGGTGAAATTTTTAATTTACATTACAGGAATGTAAGTTAAAAATAAAAAAAACATAAGCTGATACCATAAAGCTTCCCTTCTTTATTTTCCCTGAACAAGAGATTTGTGGCTACTTTTAATGTTTCTTAACAAATAATTTGAATTTATTGTTAGCTGAAGCATTGTCAATTCTTAATTTTTTAGTTAGTATTTCTTTTGTCTCTATTTCATTTGTTTTATTAGAACTTCTTCATATTGTTAATTTTTTTTTTTAAGGAGTTTTTCCTGAATAAAAAATATTAAAATTTTTTGTGTTTGTGTTAATTTTTTAAATAAGATTTGTTTTTATCATTAATTTTTGATGAGTTTCTTTAATCTCATTTTTGTTGCTTTTTATTTCCTAATTTGTAAAGTACTAGCTCCCAATAATATGAGATGCAAGTTCAAATCTTGATAGAGGCCTTTTCTTTACTTGCAATCAATGCTGCTTATTTAATGGTCAGAGGATGTAAAAATGACTTGAGTATTACAATAAAATATCTATCAAAATAGAATGAAAGATAAACTATTTAAAAATTACAATAAAAACACAAAAAATGAGACAACACAAGTTTATTATTAATAAAGCAATATATTTGATTGTATTTATATGACATTGATATTATGAATAAGAAGAGTTTTTGTTTTTCACAGCTGCTTATGTTTCTTTCTTGATAAAATTATAACCTGGAACTGAGATTTATGTTGCTTTTAACTTTTAGATTTTGTCATCAAAGTAGAAAAATCCTACAATCCTGGACAATACTTCATGCAAAAATTGTAAAATTTTGTGTGATAATTATAACAAAATAAAATTAATTTCAAGTATTTTGTCTGTTGAGATTCTTTAACTCAAATGGAAGTGCTCTCTTTGACATTCTCAACTCATGAGAAAAACAGACCATAATTTCATCCAGTTCCATGCACTCATTTCTGGAACACCATCCAAAGATGCCAGGATCATAAAACGCCATTCCTAACCAATCAGAAAAATGTCCACGCAGTTTTCTCAGCAGCCATTTCTGAGCTACCCACTGACGACAGTCAATGCTGATTTCACCCCTGGGGACAGATCTGATCTGACTGGCATTAGCAACAGGTCCTGTAAGCTTAACTAAATGTGGCAGACAACACTTCATATTGATTTTCTCCACATGTCTATCTTGACTACTACCTTGTGTTATACCCTGAACAAACTCTGTTTCTCACAACTGATATACAATACCCCAGAATGACTAAATGATCAAACCTTGTATATCACTGGGAAATAAAAAGTCTTTTACTTATCTCAACCACATCTTAATCTCCATTTATTGTTTTGTCATTTCCACTTGGTTTTCTTGTTAACAGTAAGGCCATTGTTAGAATTTGGTGATATCAACATATGGTAATAATATCCGACATGAGTAACACAACAGTAATTACAACCCGAGTAATTCAGCAACTCCTCAACAAATGGTAACCCCCAGCAATCAAATCAGCCCACCACTTTATGTCACAGAGAATATAAATTAAATTTCACCACTAATGACCTCAATACACCAAATTGTCTTGAATGAGGATCCCACCAAATCAATCAATCAATCAACACCTTATCACTGCTCCAGTTACCTCCTTCAGTAGATCAAACACCAAAAACTGGTTCCTACAACTGGAAGCTATTTTTGCAGTCATAAGAATCATCTCTCAGGTAATCTAGTATACAAATGAAAATCAAGCATTCCCACCAAGAAATGCTGATGGTGTAGTTGATATCCTAGAAAATGCTCCAAAAAATAAGCCCCCCTACATAATGCTAAAGAATGCGATCATCTAGAAGATCAAATGCTCTGATGAAAAACTATTCTGAGAACTATTCAACCATGTAGACATCAATAACAGGACCCCATCACAACTGCTACACTTCATGAAATGCCATTTGAGTCTACATTATGCTGCCTTTGGATAGGCAAACTACCAACAACTATAGTGCAAATCCTAACACACATAGTAAATATCCTTGGGTAAACTAGTTGACAGAGGACAAGATATTTACTCAGACATTCCAATGCATTATTGATGAAGTCATATGCATGTCCATAGACAATATCCTAGTAGCTAGTGTTTACATTGATGAATACAAGCAACACCACAGGGATATTAGCACCTGTTGACTATCGTAGATAGATTTTTTTCAATGGCTGACCACTATATCATTCAAAGACATCACAGCCAACATGATCTCCAAGAAGAGTCTTAGAGACTGAGTTGCAACTCTCAAAACCCCACAAGTAAGTACAACCGACGATGGAAAAAACTTCCTTATTCCAGGAATTCAACAACTTGCTTGCATTGGAAGTGTTAAAAAGTTCTTGAATGTTTTTAATTTGCTTTACACGTAATACTGGCATATTTATGTGTAGCTTCAATTACTGGAAATAACAAAGTGACATTCAGGGAGCAAAGTGTGGAAAATAGTTTAGAATGGTGACCCAATATCTGAGAGGAAAATTTAAAAACAATGATGGTAATTAAATATTGAAGTTTTATTTCATCATTGCATGTGTACTTTGCTGAGATAAGGAAATTAACAAAAACATGATATTTTACAGACAAAATCAAATAGAAATAGAATTGTGTGGACAATGAGGTTAGTACCAAGTGCCGACAGTCTGTTTCATGCTTAAATGCAATCTTCAGGTCATGTGCATTGTGGTTTAACTTAGCAATATATGCTGGTCAGTGGGGCATTATGGGTAGTAAGGTCTATTGTATTGTATTGTATTGACAGTTATTGGGTGGGTGATAACGGTTATGATTTAAATTATTCTACAGGCTATTGAGTAGAAATAATTGTGGATCCGAATGCAGTTATTTGTAGCCATTTTATGCTGTTTTTCTTAACTCTACTCATTATTTATTATTGATTACTTTTTTATTTGTTGTTGATTTTTATTATTACATTTACTTGTGTTCATTCATAGTTTGTTAATTTATTTTATTTATTTAGATTTTTTTAATTTTTATATATTTTTCAGGGGTTGGTTATCTTATTTGTTTAAAGTACTGTCTTTGTTTAAAGTATGTTACATTATTTGAGTTGTATATAGTGCATAGGCTTGGAGACCAAATTTACCCAAGATATCAGATGTGTGCCCAGCCAAAACCCCTCTGGTTGCACAAGGTCCTTCACAAGAAATGAATTGGATGCAGCAATCAAAGCAATGAAAACAACAAGGTTGCAGGCCTCAATATCCTTGTTGAGCAGATTAAGCACCTGGGCCCAGTTGCCCTCACATGGCTCCTTGAGAAGCTCAATGAATGCATAAGCCAAAAAATAAGAACCCAAAGATATGGAGGAAAGCTAAAGTAATAGCAGTACTGAAGCCCAGTAGAGACCCTACCAACCCCAACAGCTACAGGCCAATCTCCCTCCTCTGCCACATCTACAAGCTCTTTGAATGTCTTATCTTAAATGGTCTGAAAAAATTCATTAGATGCTAGGTTCATTCCAGAACAAGATGGCTTCAGACCTGGAAAGTTTTGCACTAGCCAACTCCTGAACTTCATACAATTCATTGAACATGGGTTTGAGAAAGGTGAGATCACAGGTGCAACATTTGTTGACCTTTCTGGAGCATATGATACTGTCAAACTCGAGACCCTCACAGACAAGCTGTTTGAGATAACTGAGGACTTGAAGTTCACTCTCCTCATCAGGAATATATTGTCAAACATGATTCTTTGTGGATCTCAACAGGAAATACAGCTGATGGTGGATACAGAAGAATGGTCTCCCCTAAGTTTGCATGCTTGCTCCCCTCCTCTTCAATATCTGCTCAATAGACCATCCACCAAAATACTAGGAGCTTTCTTGATGCAGATGATTTCTGCATTGCATCTCAGAAATAATCTTCTATGGAAGTTGAAGCCTCACCCACCAATGCTCTGGCAGCATTATCCCATACTATGCTGTCAACCAACTTTGAGCTAACCCTGACATGACCCAAATCAATGCCTTTTGTCTATAGAACAGGTAAGCTAACCACCAGCTCAAGATCAACTGGTATGGAAAACGGTTACAGTACGCTTCCAAGCCTATCTTCCTTGGGGTCACTCTGGACTGGTCCCTTACATACAAGGATCACACTGCAAAGACTAAAGCCAAGGTTGGATCAAGAAACAATATCCTAAAGAAGTTGGCTTACACCAAATGGGGTACTCATGCTGGTACAGTCTTAGCCCTTTGCTCTCTTAGCTCTACAAAATCCTTCCTTATTGGCTCCAGTGATGCCTACCCCTTTTGATCCTGCCTGAATCACCTCTGAACAGGTCTTTGTTCGTGTAGAGTCAACCATCAGAAAATGGAGATATGCCACTAATGATGATCCCAACTGCCAATGTGAGCAATTAAAAACTATGAAGAATCTTTGTTTGCCCAATCTTGAAGATTCATGCACACTTAATGACCTTGAAACCATAGCACCAAGACTGTGCAACACTAGATAAATGTAGTATAGTGTAGCGACTCAATAAGATGCTGGTATTTTATAAGATATTTGTTTTTAGTTTTCAATTTTTAAGTGACATAATAAAAAATTTTTCTTGTCTGCATTTTGAGATAAATTCTGATCATTTATTTTGTAATTTGTGTTGGCCTGAGAAGTGGATTATACCCATTCTATTCTTCAGACAAAGTTTATAGTTTTTTTTATTTATTGTTGTCAGCTGATGCTGTTTTCCTTATTTTCAATATTTTTTGCTTTTAATTTCCTACATATATTTAGAAATCATTGTGCTGTTCACATATTTAGTCTTTGTAAATGATGACTTGTATGCTTAATTTCTTTGTTTCCAGGCTCCTTCAGTTACTTCTACATATATTTTTTCTTTGTTATCTGTTGATTTTACGGTGACTTGGTATATTATATTGTTACTGTAAGCAATTCCCGTTTAAGAGACATTTGTTCTTCACTCTGCAGTTACAGGTGGCTTGTTGGCTATTTTTCTGTTGTGCTTTTTTATAATTTGTGTCATGTTCATGCAACTGTAGATGATTTTTACTGTGCGTCTTTGATGGTTCGAGATGTTTATGAGCTTAATGAATATTTTTCCTACATTTGTTTTGACATTTTAGTTGTACAGTGGGTTGAACTATATTATGTTTCTTTTTCTATTGCTTTTTTTGTACTGTGTGATGTGTATGTGAGTGTTGCTGAAAATCATCATAATCATTTTGGTTTCATTGAAGATGGTTTCATTGGAAGAATTGTCAAATAACCTGCAGTTGATTGTGGGATTTGCTTGATTATTGTTGGCTAGTCATTGGAAAATGTGTGTATATAAAGTAGTTTATCATTAGGTTTTCTGTATGGTTGATATGTATCTTTTCTTTAGGTTTAATGCGACATCTAGAAAATCTATTTCTTTTAGGTTTGTTTTATGTCTATGATGAATTCCATATTTTTGAAAACTTTTATTATTATTTTTCTGGTTTTGTCTGTTGTCTGTATGTTACAGTTTTTTTATGATTATAAGACCATCGTACCTGTAGAGGCCTATGTCATTTTTATCAGTATCCTTATTTCATATAGTAAATGTATACTTATAGGCTCATGGTTTCTGCACAACCTAAACTTCCCATTGTAATGTCAAAGATTACTTCTTTCTTTATGTCTTTGTTATTGAAAAAAATAAACAAAAAATCTAAATAAATAAATAAATAAACAAAATAACAAACTACAAATTAACACAAACACAAGTAAATGTAATAATAATAATAATCAACAACAAATAATTAAGTAATCAATAATAAATAATGAGTAAAAAGTTAACAAACTTTAGTTACAAATAACCATATTCGGGTCCACAATTATTTCTACTCAATAGCTTCAAGAATAACTTGAAACATAACCGTTACCATCTACCCAATAACTCTCAGGATAATACAATAGATTTTACTACCAATAATGCACCACTTACCAGCATATACAAATAGCCAATTATTTTTATTTTATATGATTTTCCTGAGTACTTTCAAATGTTGCTACATTTGTTTTCAAGGATTGCGTTTTGTGTCTGTTTATGTAACTGTTGATGGCATTAGTCATATCTATGAATGTAAATTATAATTTTTTATTTAAAAAAATAAAACACGTTAACAAGTCACTTCCAAATAAAATACAATTCTAAACAAGGTTATTATTATTTTTTTCAAATTCAAAATAACTTCTAACTTTGACTTGCTAGAGTTAATAGTAAGAGAGAAAATGGAAACAAAATGACACTTATGTATAAGTGTCTTTTTTGTTTCCATTTTCTCAGCAACAGACAGTTGAAATTTCTAGGGCACATAATAAGAAAAGAGGGCTTAGAAAATTTGACACTCACAGGACAGATTGAGGGACAGAGGAAAACAATGCATAACATACCTAATGAGCTTGAGTAAATGAACAGTGGAGCAAGGTTTAGGAGAGATAATAAAAAGAGAAAATTTATTAGGAGGTACAAAGAACAGTCACTGGCGGTGATTTCATTCTTAACAAATATTGTTCAGAGTTATGATCAACAAGCTCCTGAAGGAACATGGCACATAGAAGATTATGATATTAATCTAATTTCATATTTTCTGTTCTTGTATATAAGTAGAATCAATATTTATTTCAGTAGTTTAAACATAAATTGTTCTTTTAAGTTTTTGTTATTTTAAAAACAAGTCTGTGTTGTATTTTTCATGCATAATTTGTTCCCCTCACCACCAAGAAAATTTTCAGAATTACAGCAAATCTATTTTATTCACATAAAAATACTTAGAATAAATGTTTTGCATTTCATATTAATCTTATTGGGAAAAAAAGGGAGTATCAACTATAGTGGCACACAAGACACAGAATGCATGGATAGAGAGTTATAAAAGGTTTATTGCAAAAAAAAAAAAAAAAAAAACTATTAAAGGTTATCCTGGGTATACACAATTTTATTGCATTGTGCGCCAAAATATGAAATTTTAGGCCAATAAAATTGATGAAATAAGAAAAGATGATTACATTCATGCACATTGTAAAAAAATCAAAACCTTTTGTTTCCATTATAACATAATGCAACATAAATTAATCTTGAGGGACAGAAACACTTATAGGATACAAATCCTATATCATTCCAACAAATAACTGAAAAACACAAAGTAGATTTGCCCACCTGCAAAATCGGATCAAAACAACTAAAAACAGATTTTGCAATAAGGTGTGAAATTAATTTTCTGACCAATGAAAGGAGACGATTTGCTAAACTAAAAAAAAGATAACGATCCAGTGTGAAAAAAAAGTCAGCTATAAGTAGAGAGATTCAAGTCAATCACCAGTCAGAAGGGCGCAGAGATCATAGAGGATAGAAGACTGACAGTCAGGTCCGTCACTGACTCAACCCGACACTAAGAGCAGAAAGTGGGGTAGGAAAGGAAAACAACAAATTTACAACTGACTCCAAAACAATTCAACCCGATAAGTACATTTTCCTCTTATCTTTTATTTCTCATTCACACTCTCTTTTTCAACTTAAATTGATCGCCCCTTTTTCCTTTCCACCTACTCGGCGAATACACAAAAACAAAAGAAACAGACATTACTCTACTACTCTGTTGAAAGACAGCGAACACATAGACATTTTTTTGTTCAAATCACATTTGCTTAAACGAACTAAAAAGCATTAATCTTTTTTTACTCTATGCAACAAGATATAAAAATATACAAATTTGTTTATTCTGCATGAATGACATTTTCTATTTTCTACAAACGTTCCTTTTATCGTGTTGTCTTTTCTTGAAATTTGCGTTGTATTTTGTGGGCAGGTATCCTGTATGAAATTCTCCTTTTAATCCGGGTACGCTGTACCCCACACACTCTCAAAAAAGAAAAATATTATCACTTGGATGTAAAAAAAAAAAACAGGTAAGTTCCGAACACATGTAAAGCAAATACAATTAAATACATTAATATTCGATATTATTAATTTACATATTAAAAAGGATAAATACCCGAAAAGTTCCAAAGATTGAAAATGGGATATTAAGAGAAACAATTCTTCACTTTGAAAAGGACCTTCCCGTATTGCTGTTCTCTTCAGATGAAGGGTTTCTTGGGGCTTTAATAGCTGGATATGGCTATGAATTTGTTGTCGCTGGAATCACTGGTAATAAAATAAATTGTTCACTCTACCTTACAGGGAGTGACAATATAACGCAAAGGCAGTAATATTTGACTATCTCATAAGATTTTTTTAACTCCTTAGGCTTTGTAGGGTCCTCAAGGTATCTTTAATGAGAATGATTGACTGGCGGTGATTTCATTCTTAACAAATATTGGATTTTAAAGTGATTTTAAAATTTGTTTACAAACTTTACAATATTACATGACGGTTGAAGAGTGACAAAAAAAAAAAAAAGAAAAAAAAAGAAAGTGTCAATGTTTTAAAAATGCCTAAAAGAGTTTTATTTATACGGGAAATTAATTTTTTCTTGTAATTCGGATTAATTAGAACTTTTGGTTATGTCATTATCTCTCATCAAGTAGGACCGAAATTTACGTTTAAGGTATTTTTACATTATTTAAAAATAAAATTAATTTTATTTCAGATTTTTGTTTTTTTTAGAAAGTGAATCGAAGTGTGACATTGTTGAATGTTATTTTTTAAACAAAAGAATTAGTATTAGGTTGGTGCAAAAATAATGTCGTTTTCTCACATATGTTACTATGTGAGTAAACGACATTATTTTTGCACCAACCTAATAAAATAAAATAAAAAAGTAACTAACCAAGACAAAGAATCAGCCACCCTAAGTGTTATTGGTTTCATTATGGAATCAAATAAGAAGCACTTTCTCAAGACACACTGAACATAACTCAGTGCAAAGCTATGAGATGAGAATTTGTATTATTTCGTATATCTCGATAAGTTATGGTTTGTTTCACTGTCTGTGTCAACATTTGTTTTAGAGACTCTTCTTACATGTACAAACTTTTACCTGTGTTTTAAATCCTGAGTATATGCTAACAAGTTTACTGGTCAGGTACCGAGGATGTATCGTCAATAATTTAAGCTGCCATTCCTCTTGTGTACTCACTAATGCTAACATTCCGTTTGCTTTCCCTCAATTTCAGGTTTGTGAAAAGAGAAGAGCGTGGTAGGTTACTAGGCAACGGCGCCATCTTTTGATGACGAGATCTCGCGAGATGTGGGAGTGGGTGCGCAGATTAGGTGGCAGCTGCTGTCATGGCCGTCTATGTTGGCGGCGAACCTTCGCCTTGCTTTCTCTCCTTTCTGTTTACTACTGGTTCTCCGTGGCAGCTCTACTCCTCACTAGCTAGCTTCATCAAACTACAACCAAGGAATACATCTATATGTTATTTAGCTCTCATGTCAAACGGGCTGATGCTAAGCAGCCTTTAGAAGACGTACATAAAAAAAAAAGAAAGAAAAACACTCACAGCACAATAACACAATCCCAAGATTAGGTTCTATGTAACAAGGTAGGCGGTGGTCTAAATTCGAGAAAACAATATATATATGCACATACATAAATATAATTGTGTATAAATATATAATCAGAAGGAAAGGGGGGGATCGAATGTCTGTACGCCGCCGGTAGAAGTATTATATTTCTTTAAAATGTGTTAAAAAGAAAACTGCATCTTTTCTCCTTAACCTTTACCATTTTTCCTTGTGCAATTGAATTATCTTTTTGACCGGTGACTATTCCACATGATTACACACTTTCCTTAAAAACTCCTTAACTGAAACCGTTACTGTTGTCATTTTATTATTGCTGACTAAAGCTAACACTTACTCTTATTAGCTTTTTTTTTTTTTTTAATTATAAAATTATTGTTACATTTTTCTTAAATTTAAACTTTATCCCTGGGGTGCATGCACAATACATTATCCAAAAAATATACATACTTTTTTTTGCTTATTAAACACAAATAAGTACCCACCTGCCACAGTGAAGGAAAAATCATAGCTACATTAAAAAAAAGTACCCGCCCCCATTTTTAGATTTGTTTGGCTTTAGTTTAAAAGTATTTTTACTTTTTTTCTCTCCACCTCGTTAAATCTCTGACTACGTTTGCTTACTGTCATGTAACAACATCTTCAAGGTAAGTGTTAAAGTATTTAAAAAAAATAATTTTATTTTTGTTGATAACATTTTGTTCCTGGAAAAAAAACGAAAAAAACAAACTTCCTGTGTCTGTTAAACACTGCTAGTCCTTCGTTTAGAGTTGGAATGTTTTCTCTTATTTTACTAATTTAAATTGGTTATTACGCAAACTTTAATAAATTTTCAAACTTATTCCAATATTGCTATTATTTCTAATTCATCAATAAATGAATGTATGCGTATTTTTAAATATTTTTTTTGCGCATCCTCAAAGTCAACTCAATGAAACTCCTGTCAGTAAGTTGTAAATAAAAATAAAATCTGATCGTTAGGGTTTTTAGTGCAGACTGCAAAAATTATTTTAACTTGACTTTTTAATTCTTTGGTTATTCAGAACTGTCATGATGGCTTCTTTTCGAATGACATTGGAAGAGTTAAAATAAAAAGTACATGCTTTTTTTTTTCAATAATGCATCTACTAGCGTTATGTCACAAAAAAAAAAAATCAAAACAGTAACTATCAAATTTAATAATAAAATTGAAGTCATTATTATTCTCAGGCAATCGATGTTAAAAAAAAGTGAAAACCTTTGTTGTCTTTATAAAAGTTAAAGTAAAACCCTTTTTTTTTTACTTTGTTAGAGAAATGTTTTGTTTAAATTTTTAACTTTAAAAACCTCCTTTTCCTTATTCTGCCTTTCTAAGTGTAAAAAACAAAACAAAAAATAAAACAGTAATTATGCTAATCAATCCTACCAGTATTTAAGTTTTCGTTGTCACCACTATTGTAGTATTGGTGGTACTTAAAGGCTACCGTAGTATATAGTAGTAAGTAGTATGTATTGTAAAATATTGTATTTTTGTGCAATGATGCTGGCTGGTGTTTCCCATCTCGTGTGTGCTTAGTTATTATTACTTACATTATATCAGCTTGTTAAATAGTCAGAAAAATCAGTTCGACTTGATATTTTTTTAAAATGTTAATTTTGGAGTGAAATGAAATTGTGTAACACTGTCTGTAATCTGTTAGTGTTGGTCTTAGTTTTTTTGTTTTGTTTTGTGTCTCATCAACCTGTGTGATACTTGCTCGACTTTCATAAATGTGAAAATGCATTAAAACATACTACACACTAAGGATAATGACTTTTTATTTATAAGAATGAAAAAACGATTTTGAAATCCGCCTCTCGACGGATTTTTCTCTGAACTTCCGATGAAGTGGTTTTTAAGATGATCACGTGACCAAACATCTTATATTGCTCTATGTCATTGTTGTACAGGTGGATAATAATATTGACGTAAAGAGTAAATCTTTCCTCCCTCTGGCAACCTTTTCCTCTATATGACTCAAAGCTAGATTTGAAATCAAAAGTTTTAAGTTCAATAATGCAATCAAAAGTTTTAGAGTCTCTTACGCGATTAGAATGAATAATTGAAAAAAATTAAAATTATCCACACACTAAAAAACGCCATTATTCAAACATTGAACACTAAATTACCTTTTTCCAACTTCTTCTTTTAAAACCGACGACATTGCAAGAATCTATTCATGATTATGAGAATAAACGTATGAGGTATGTATTTTAAAACCAGTTATTTTCTAATCGACATGGCAACATGTTCATCTTCTTACTCATCATGACATTTGAAACCTGCGAAACAATCCAATCCATTTTAACCACTTCAGACTTTTGTTCAAATCTTCATAACATTTGGATTTGATGAATGAAAACACTAAATACTTTATTTACATAGTCCTTCTATGAGTAAATTTGCAGACTACTAGTCAATACTTTTTTATGGCTTCGCTTAATTCAGTAATTTTTTTATGATTACTTCTGTTTCTTTTTTCCGTTACTATTGCTGTTTTTTTTTTCTTGCACTTTAAAACCCGATATTATTTAAATAATTTAATTCACCTTTTTTCTTTCTTTTTTTTAAAGTAAGCTACTTTTCGAAAACTAATGTAAAATTGCTGAACACTTTTTTTTTTTTTTTTAAAATATTAGTTGCTGAGTATTAATTACAATATTGTTAATTGATGAATATCAATTTGAATTAGCTAAATTTTAGTTAAGTAGTGGCTTGATTTCCTACATTTACTTCTAAAGGAGGATTATGAAGAGACAAGACACTGGATTAAGCAAAAATAACTTAATGTGGCAGAAGGGACAATAACTCTTCAGTCTTCAATCAATACTAATAAAATTTATTAAATATTATTAACTCTTATTAAATAAAAAAAAAAAAGATAAAGTATTTAAAGGATACAATATATATAAGAAAATTCAGTGATATATTTTTTTTAACTTTATGTATTGTAAGAAGTGTAATCAAGAGAATAGCGCAAAAATAATAAAAAGCAGGGTTAGGATTAGCAAAAATTCTTTGACTTGTACAAATTATTTTAAAAATGAAAACGTTGAAATAGGTAATAATACATTTCAAAGTCTTTTAATAGAAAGAATGAAAGCTTTTCTTGAAGCTTAGTGAATGTATACAAAGTTCCATGTTAATGAACATGACTCTTAGCCTTAAATTAATCTTTTTTAAACAATTTATGACTAAGCATGTGCAGTTAATAATGTAAGAAATAAGTTCTTATGTAGCGAAAAGATAGTTCAGTTGAATACATAACTTCTCTTTTTACACTGGAAAGTGGCTTTGGAGTGTCTCTCTTCCTTAAATAATAAAGTAGTTGTGGGTAACTGGTTTGGAGAAACCTTTAGTTAGCTCTAAATTTTGTCTCTTTTTAAAATTAAAGTAAGTGGTGCAAATCAGTTATGTAGTGCACAAATTTTGAAACTTGACAAAAACTTCATTTATTAGGTGATAATTTTGAAAATTCTTTCTGTAATAATGATTTAAAATATTGCGGCAAAATAGTACCAACAATTATTGGTCATAACATTAAATTCTGATCCCTCAGAAAAGAAACATGAACTGTTAGAGAGCTTCTTTGTGAGATGATCTTGTTTTGAAGTAATATAAAACTGGTAAACTTCAAAACAAGATCATCTCACAAAGAAGCTCTCTAACTCACAAATATTATCAGTATTTTTGTGACTATGATAAGCATCTATATTTTTATGCATGAAGTTACATTAATCCACTTAAAATATTTAAAAACAATTTTCTTTGGATAAAGAACTTGTTAGAAAATTCATTTAACATAAAACTGGTACTAAGTGACCTTTTAGTTATTAATGTTTGAACTGATTTCATATTTTATTGTTTCTTTGACTTAACTCTCCATAGAATCTATAAAAGACAAGTACAAGAAACACTGGCTGACAAAAATAGTTGTCAGTGTTTTATGGCAAAGTCCAATTGTGGATATAATTGCACATTGATCAAAAACCATCTTATCTCTTTGCGCCTAATAATAACGATGAATCAATTTTACTGATAACACTGTATCAGATGTTTCCATTGGCACAGAAAACAAGTAAGTTTTGGTTGATTACTCACTTTATAAGTTCTCTAATTAAAATTGCCAAATTCAAAATTCAAATTGTTTATTATTTTTATAGTAACTGCATTGAACCTTTGAAAGCATTGATCATAATCTTATCAAAGTTGTAGAAAGTCTATTATAAAAAAGAAATGATTCTCTATCACACATTGTGTGTGTGTGAGAGAGACTTACATGTATTTGTGCCATTTAATGTATGCACAAAGTTTGAAATAAAAAACATTAGAATGATTCATTTCCTTCCTACTCAGACTGCACAACCATTACTCTGATGGAGTAATAAAATCAAAGTTGGAAACAAGGGAGAAAATTTTAAATCCTAAAATAAATCAGATTTTATTGAATTTTTCATGAACTATATTTTATTGGACTTTTCAGGAACTATTTGATAACACAACTATTTTTAAATTGTTTTTGTAGAAATATTTTTAGGTTTGTTATTGAATAAAAATATGCATGCACAAACGTACATGCACAATTTGGATAACATTGATACAGACATTGTTATGAGGACACAATATGCTTTTCTGTCTTGGTCACAGGAAAAGAGTATATATACCAAAATGTGTTGCTCTTTGAAGTTATTTTTATGATTTCTGTATTTAAACTTGGTATATATTTTAGTAAATGTATTTTAAATGGACAAGCAATTTAGATATAAAATTTGATCATCTTGCCATCAGTGAAGTGACGGGTACTGAACTAGTGTCTATGGAATACATTAACTTCACCACTTAATTAAAAAAAAAATCTTTTTTTTTTTTTTTTTTTTTTAATATTTTGGTACTCTTAAAGTAAAATGTGTTTTAATGTTTTTTCTTTCTTTGGTGAAAACAAAGGCAACTAAAATGATACAATAAACTAAGATCTCTGATGGAATTCCTGTCCAACTCTCTCCTTTTTTTGCATTTCAAATGATTTTACATAACATTCACTAATTTATAGCACCTACAGTATTTTTCGTTTTATTTCTTGGATATTTAGGGCAAACTGTTCTTGTTTTGCTTATTTTTGTGGTTGAAATTGGGCTTTATTGGGTACAAATATTGGATTAATTTCTTTTTTTTTTTTACATTAAAAAAAATATTAATAGTTGAAATAGTAATGTCCGATGTAAGGGAGATAAACCATTATGTAAATATTTGAAATGACAAATTTGATTTTTCCCCTCTCTGAGATAAGCTAATACAGTTTTTCTTTGATGTAATGACAATATTCTGGTCTGTATTTTGTTGATGAGATTTTTTAATCATTGTTGTTGATTTGGACTAATTTACCAGTCCTTCTATTGATGTCTACCTCTTCACTATTGTGCCTTTTAGAGTTATTTAGAAATTTTTTTCCTAATGCAAAATTATCATATTTACTCTTGAAGGTTATTTCCTTTTCTTATAGTTTTCATAACTGACTTTGGTTGGCAATGCTTTTGGAATCGAGGATACTTTTGTCTAAAACCATTCAACGATGTTTTTCATACACTTGCATGCATATTCCTGTTATCAAAAAATGTTATGGCAGGAAAATCAGTCATAATATCTTTTATTTTTCTTCTCCATACAGTTTAAAATTAGATTTATAGGAGAAGAGAACTCGATATCATCAGTATTTATAAATGTAATCAGTGTAGGCATAGGAATGTCTCCATGCAGTGTTGATTCCTATGCCTAAACTCTCTTTCTCTTGTATATAAAATGTACATGTCCAATTATTTCTCTTAATCTTTCAGCTTCTATTCATTGGTGAACCTCCTCCTGTATATGATCCATTGCTAAAAGATGCTGGAAAAATAGTTGGCTTATTGTAATACTCCATAAAGCACTTGATTTCTTTTGTCATGTCTTATTTTTTACAAGTCAGATCAGACCAAAAATGGTGTATTGCTAGCATATCTGGGCTGGAGCTGCGCAATCTTCACTTTCCAGCTTTAATAGAATTCAAAGTTGTTTACATGGTCTTGTGGGTGATGACCTATTTTCTACTCTTGCAACCTTTTTCTCATAGATGCAATGTTGCAAACCTATTGCTATTCCCATGACAAATGTTTGAATAAGCTCCATTCTTTAGTTCCTCCAGTTCAGACCTTTGCAGCTAAGACTTTGCCAAGCCATTCTATATCTATGAAGACAAACCACACCCTCATTCCCTCTATATTCAATTTGTAAGGTGGGACATTACAAATCTTCAAATGTTATCTATCTTCAGTATCCTTATAATCTTCAATCCTATTTTCTCCTCTTACACTCATGTCACACACCTCATTCAGTAACTTTCTACCTTAAGTAGTTCTTGAGCCTTGTATTGGGTAGACACTAGTTAAAAATACTTATATGCTGAATAAGTGAGTTTTGGTGCCATTATAAAATTGTAATTTTTTTTTAATGACTAATGTACCTGCTGATCATCTTGATAACTACACAAAGACAAAAAATAAATAAAAGCATTTGTGTGTATGCCATTTGAATAAGATGATTAATTCTACAACAGTCAGGGAGTTTGAGTATTGTTGTTTGACGAAATATATGAAATTTAATACAATAGAGGAAAAAAAATCTGAATTTCCAGGAAACTTCTTTTATGTACTGTCTTTTCAGGATGTTGATGAACATGGCTCTCCATAAATTCCTGTCCTTTGTAGCTTTTAATAAATCTTATCTTTTTGTTATCTCTCCAAAACCCTGTTCTGCCATTCATTTACCCAAGCTTACTAGGTAGGAGGTTATGCATTGTTTTCTTCTGTTCCCGTTGCTTTCACTCTGTCCTGTGAGCATCAAGCTTTCCAACCTCTCTTCATTATGTGCCCTAGAAATTTCAGCTGTCTTTTTCTAATGTTAAGTAGTTTCCTTTTTGTTTCCATTTTCTCTAAAACTTTGTCATTGCTCACAAGTTCAGTCCATGGTATTCTCAGAATCTTTCTAGAACCACATTTCCATTTACTCTTCTTCATCTGTGAGGAGATTGTCCAGCATTCACTGCCATATAGGAGGACTGTTATTACATAACAGTTCAGTATTCGTTTTCTGTTTCTTAATACTTTGCTTAGCTTTTAGAAGACCTCTTTCACTATCCCAACGTGCCTTCAGATTTCACTTACACTTTCATCTTCTGTTAAAACACTTCCTGGATATTTAAATTGTTGTCCTTGCTTGATTTTGTTATCACCAATTTGTAATTTGCATGTTGCAATTTTCCTTTTGCTAACAACCATGCACTCACAATCCTTGCAATTAATGTCCTTTCTTCTTGCTTTCCTTCACTATCTTTTGTCAAAGTTCTTGTTTCCTTTCTACATCTGTTATCAACACTGTCATCTGCATATTTTATGTTAAGATTGTGGTCACACCAATGATGAATCCTGGTAGGACTTGTAATAGGTTGAATAAATCTGGTGAGAAGATGCATCCTTGACTTATAGCCCTTTCTATTTTTGTGTGTGTGTGTGTATATATATATATATATATAGAGAGAGAGAGAGAATTCATTTTCTATCTGTATGTAGCTGGTTTGCTGCCAGTGTAGGGCTTAGATTATTGTAATATCCTTCCGAAATATGTTAAGTTTACCTAGCAATTTCAGGGAACTAAAGTTAAAAAATAATCCAAGCAAAATTGAATGCTGAACATAGACCTATAACATCCTCGATAAAACATTTTCAGATTTTAAAAAAATGACATGTCCATCCTGATTTTATCTTAATGTGTAATGTACACTTGTAATTAAAGTCAGGCAGTGACCTTTTTCATGTTTTGAACTATATAATTATCATTAGTCAGCCATTACTCTATAAAGTTAGCTGTCTAAAGTGCAGAGAGAGAAAGATATGAAATTTTACATTTGTTAGAGAGAATAGTGTTATTTGTACAATCACAAATTTTTCAAGTATAAACATTTTATGTCGCATAATTTAAAAATCAAACTGCCCATCTATCCATTAATTCATTTTTTTGAATAGGGTAGGTGATGATATGTCTCAATTAACTTTTAATACACAATTAGAATCACCTGAATAACGAGCTGTATAAGCAAGACAACCAATCAAAAGATGGCGGTTGATCATATTTTTGGGAATTATCCATATAGAAGTGAGAATGTCTTTCTCTGTAGTTTTTAGGTGTTACTTAGAAAATTAATGTCCGTGTTCTATGAGGAGTAGATTCTAATTTATTGATGTCATCTCTAGGATCTTCTTGCTCAAATCAAAATCAACTCTTCTTAAGTAAAACCATCTCAGCTTCTACAATCCAATTTATGCAATAGATATATATAGATCCTTTCCTAAATTCTTTCCAATGTCTTTCTTTCCTCTTGTATCAAGTTTTTGGAGTTTCTTCTATTTTTGGAAAATTCTGTACAGAGTTATGAATGGGATTAGTAACATCTTTTATTTCTTTGCTGACTGTAGAATTTGGTTGATACCACTTGAAAGGTTTTGTCTTTTATTCCAGAAATAATGCATTGAAATAAAATCTATTATAAAATTACTTTCTATATTCCAAAAGCTTTAAAATAATATTTTACATGTAGACTTTATGGAAACATTTTAGTATGTATGAATAATTACTTTTTTCAAACAGTTTAAGTTTTTAAAATCTTATAAGGACTTAAACTATGCTTTTTGATCATGGCTAAAGGAGAATAAATAAGATTGTACTGCATCATCAAAATTAGTGAATATATTTGATTTTCTTTTTCACTCTGATTGATTTATAAATTGTTTGAATTGATTTTCACATTAGGGCTAAATGAAAGTTTTTTTTTTTTTTTTTTTTTTTTTTTTGCCAGTCAACATTAATTCTTGATCCAAATAACTTTTTCTTCATCACAATATGCAAATAATATCAACCCATTAATGATGGGTATTTCTGTTAATGCAGTTCTATGGTTCAATTGTGAATATTAGAAATGAAATGCCAAAATTCAATGTGCACTTTATAAAATTTTGTTCTTAATCATTAGATATTTTTTCTTTACCACCAACTAAGCTGGGGAGTGGTGTAGTAGTGGTGAAATCAATAGGCAATGATAAGTGAAAACCTTATCTATGTATAGCAGGTTCAAATGCCATCAATGTAAAAACACAACTGTAATTGTTTTTTTGTTTGTTTTTTTTTAAATTTTTTTTTTCCCTACCACCAGAATTTGCTGTGTTCTATATCTGATCTGGTTCTTGTATGGTCATCTGAGTTAAGTAACATTGAGCCTGGTTAGTATCTAGATGGGTGACATCTTGGGAATATCAAGTGCTGTAAATTATGATGTGCGGGTGGTGTAATGGATAAAGATTCGGAATTGGAATTTGGAGAGCAGAGTTCCAATTTCCTGTCAGGTTTGTTATATTCACTTATGTTATGGAGTGGTTTCACAGTGGAGGCTTGTATTTGTGCTAAGTCGGTCCTAAAATAGGTTCGATGTACAAAACGTTAGGAACTTGATATAATAAGTATAACGCAGAGTAATCTAGTTGTGGTCACTGATGCTTTAGTATTCGACTAACTGTCGTCCGACATCGACTGACTGACCAACTCCACTGAGCGACTGACTCATTACTCTTACTACTTCTACTTATAGGTGGGAGAGTCTATTAACTATAGAATAGGTGTGTTCCACTATAACAACTTAGTGCAAATACCCTTGGGAAAGGTATAAATCCACTTCTTCTCCCCTCCAGCTATGGGTTAGTAGAACTTATATCAGTAAATCATTATTTCTAAAAATAAAAAAAAAAAAAATCTTACAATTTAAAAATAGTTTTGACTGTGAATAATTTTGAAAAGGTTGATAAACTATAAAAAAACAAATCAATTTATATCTGATTATGCTAGCCAATATCACTTTCTTGTTAATGATTTTGAATCCAACTTCCTTCATGTACTTTTAACCGTGATTTTTCATTGGCATGCCACCTTTTAAAGGACAAAAGGGAGTGATATTTCACAAATTTTCATTTATGAAGGGACATTGAAATTTGCCAAAAATCCAACTTTATATTAAAACATTGAATTTTACAAAAAGTCACTAAACACATTTTGTTTTTCTCAAAGAAGACGTTTAAAGTAACAAGTTATATTTATAAGTCATACAAAGTTAATGTTTATATTTTGGGTTCCAACAGTAAAAAATAATTTCCAAAATATTTACATTAACCATATTCTGTCAATGATACTTCCATTGACTAGTGACAATCCCTCTTTTTACATATTTATAATGCATGTATACAAATTAGGTTTGAGAAATATGCTAAAATATATTTTTATTTGAAATGAATTGACAAGGAGGAAGCAAGCAAATTTTTTTAAGACTCCCTGTGTTACTTTTTGTTCAAATACTTGTCAGCTTCTAAGAATTTTTATGTATACTTAGATTGATACAATATTTCATTTTTTTTTTTTAATACTATGTGTTGGTAGCTACAAAAATGAAAAAATCATTTATCATATTAATCATCTAAGCTTTTATTACAAGTATTATAATTTGTTTATAATTTAAAATATTAAAAATGTTTGACTGTTCATAAAAAATTGGCAATCTGATTCTTATAAGAATTAGAAATATATTTTTTGTTTTAAAATTCCTTGTTTATTAATTCTGGATATGCTGCAATATTTACATATATTGCATATTATTATGTTATTTCTTCCAGCTTAAAGCAGTGCTTATACAACAATTTAATAAATTCTGGTTTAGTAAAAAAAAATGTTAGGATACATTGTAACTGAACACAAAATTGTAATGTTAATATATTCTGATAAATATTGATTTTAACAGACATGAAAATTTCTGTCTAATCTCAGTGGTGAAAATAAGAGAAAAAAAATTGGAAAATAATTTCTGCAGATATAGTACAAGGGATTCTTTGAAAGTAATGTTTCCTATTTTTACAGAAACTAAAATATATGCAGAATAACTCTATGCTCTGTTAGAGTTTTCAGCTACAAAACTATTTTTTTCTATGCAGTTTTGCTATCATTGATGTTTGCATATTAAAGGCACTTCACATTTTGTTGACAGCTGTGCCCAGAATATAACTTGTGGCTGTCACCACTGTCTAACTGCTTACATCCAATATTTGGACTCCATAAATCCCCAGTAGGTATAAATGAATGTCAATGGGTGTAAATTTTTTCTGCATGGAGGAATTCAATGTATGCCAATACTTTGTATTTACTTTTATGCCAAATTGCCATTTAGCTACTTATGGCTTATTAGTAGGTTCATCCTTTGCTGCTGTACCAACAACATCCACCTCAGATTGGAGATAATGAAGTTCAAACCTTAAATATAAAATAGTTTTTGCTTGGTTTGGAGGAGATATATATATATATATATATATATATATATATATATATATATATTATTTCTGAGATGAGGTATTATGTACATTATTTACATTATTCGGACTATTGTTCTCATCTTTGTCGCCATATTTATTACAACGTTTTGGCCGTTGTACACTCCGGCCTTCTTCAGGTGTTTGGAATGTCAAACTTAACCCTTTATTTTGCTCACTGGGTTAGACTGTTCTAGTTCCACATGACATGTTTTAATGGATATCAGTTATCTCCTGTTAATTTCCCTCTGAAAGTTCCCCACTGCCTTATATATATATATATATATATTTTCTGGATGCACTTATTTGAGTAAACACTGTACTTTTAATTAAACAGTATTATATTTATATTATTATTTATATTATATTTATTATATATATATATATATATATATATATATATATATAAAGGCAGTGGGGAACTTTCAGAGGGAAATTAACTGGAGATAACTGATATCCATTAAAACATGTCACGTGGAACTAGAACAGTCTAACCCAGTGAGCAAAATAAAGGGTTAAGTTTGACATTCCAAATTATATTTACCGACCTGAATGTTAATAATGTTTAATTAAAAGAAATAAATTCAAATAAGTTTATCCATAAAAATAATGTATAAACAGAAAATATATTAAATATTTTTCAGATTTAATTAATTCCCTATATGAGATACATTTTATATCTATATATATATATATATATATATATATATATATATATATATATATATATCTTTCATTCACTTTTTAGTATAAATAAAAGTAATATCACCATCAGCCAGTGGGAGATTGTACAGTAAGAAATATGATTCAAGCTTTTCTTAAGGGCATAAAGCAGCCTCACCCAAATTTTGAACTTTGTGACTTCCTCTTTTAAAATAGTAAAACAACTTTTTCAGCATCCTAGATATGACAACAAACTACATCCACATCCTGATGGTAAACTACGTCCAGCAGCAGGGCCTCTGATCAGGAGGTTTCGAGGATTGTGGAACCACCTCTTAATTGCTGGTGTTCCCAGGTCTGCCCTGAACCAGAGTGGTAGCACCTGTTGGGGGTCCCAGCTATAGGCAAATATTTGACCCACCCACTCCCCCTAACTGGGGTCAAAACACTATGAAAGTATAAAAATAGGTTTTAATACCAGCAATACTTTTTTGTAAAAAAATTACTAGCAATGAATTTTTGAAAGAGAAAATTTATTACCAGCAATACATATAAAAAAACAAAAATTACCAAAAAAATTGTTTTGGCAGGGTGGGGGTGCATTACCAGCAATATTTAAAAATATATATTACCAGCAATACATTTTTGGGGAAAAAATTAAAAAAAAATTTTTTTTTTAAATTTAAAAAAAAGCACCTGTTAGGATCTCAGCCATGGGCAAATATTTAAACCCTCCCCCCAGCTGGAGTCAAAACACTGTGAAACTGTAAAAATAGGTTTTAATACCAGCAATACATTTTTGTAGAAAATAAATTACCAGCAACACACTTTTAGAAAGAAAAAAAAATATTAGCAATACATTTTTGAAAAAATTATTACCATCAATAAAAACCTTGTCAACATTTTAATGTACATTGGGGTTGATATGCCACAAACCAAACCAAATCAACTTTTTTGGCCAATACATAATCTAATAAATTTACTCTTTGCCAAATGTCTTAATTACTGTATGTCAATTTGCATGATTTAAATTTGACAATCCTAAGTTGATTTAACAAAAACAAAAAACTTATAGCTGAATATTTTTTCTCTTTGATAATCAGTGTTTGATTGACTTAAAAAAAAAAACAAAAAAACAAACCAAACAAGACATTCAGCTGTTGCCATGATGTTCATTAGCTCTTACTTCAAGTGGAAATTAAATGCTTGTTTAGTTTCTACTTGGTGTCACTTGGTATGCAACAGATGATACTTAGAATTAAATATTATCAACCAGTAAAATAAACTTGAAAGTAATTTCATTGCATTATAGAACAGGGCGTTTATATAATCCAGTGTAAAATTATATTCAATTTTATGTAGTAATAATAGAGCATTTAATTTGGTCAGGTTTATCTGATAGGCAACATAAAATATAGTATCACCTTGATCCTCACATGCTTTTTATTTTATGACTGACTTACTTAAGTATTTTATTGTGACAGTTGAAGGAATAAGAAACATGTCACTTTATTTATTAGTACAAAGACAATACCGAATGTGTACAATGGCTGTGATGCAAATATCAACTGAGATGAGTGCTGGTATGATTATCAAAGCATATAATAATGGTAACTCCTCATCTGAAAGATTCAACAAAAATGCATCTAATTTCCATGTAGCTGCTAAAAAGCAAAGTCTCTGATTTTACTTATGTTACTCTGAAACAAACTATAACTCTGTTTCATTCATACCTATCTTAAATATATATTTAACTTGTTTTATAGAGTGATATATACCTAGATGATAATCTGTTATTTTTATCTCTTAATTTTTCAATACATCATTACATGGAGAAAATGTCCTTTCGTTCTATTGCTCTTTCAAAAACTGTTTTTTTTTTCTTTTCTTCATGGAGTTTTGCCACCATTGATGTTTGCATATTAAAGGTACTTCTCATTTTGTTGACAGCTGAATACGACTTGTTGTCACTACTGCCTAACTGCTTGCATCCAATGTTTGGTGTCCATAAATTTTCAGCTTCAAGAAGCCTTGCTACTTTCTGCCTGTCACAAATTTAAGGAAACCTTTTTCTTAATTTATCTCTTAGTCAAAGATGAGCTATAACATTTTAAAACAGTTACTATCCAAATTTCTGTGTGATAGGCAAAAAATTCAATTCCTAAGGTTAAAGTTAAATATTCAGATTGTTGTGTTCATATAATATTGTTTATTGTCATCTATATACTGTTTTTCTGGAAGGCAGACAACTATATCTCCAGAATTTAATTGCATGGCCTTGCTGTAATTTGGGAATCAATCAAAGAGCACCTTAATATCGATATGTGAATACCCACCAAAGGGCTTAATCATTTGGTAATTAGATATGCTAGTCAGTGAGGTTTATGCATTGTATCAATGTCACATCATCCATGTCTTGTCAAACCCCCCTTGACTGTTCGGATTTGGTTCTCTGCAATGAAAATGTAAAGTTTCATGAAGCATAATTTTAGAGATTCTATTTTTATTGACTGATAAATGAAATATTTGAGTTGAAGGTATATATTAGTGAATATGCATAATATCCAATGTCGATGCATGACTTGGAGTTTTATGCAAACCTGCAATCTTCAAGTGCTGAATACATTCTGACCATTATGAGATTCACGTTCTTGTGGTGATGATTTAAAATTGTGTGTTAAAACTTGTTTATTTAATTATTGTTGCCTAAAATATAATTATTTATAATTTATATCATTTAAATTATTAAGTTTGAAAGATGAATTAAAAGAAATTTTTAAAAATTAAACTTAATTATTGTAAATGAAAAAATTTGAAATTAAGTAAACAAGTATCAAGGGGGATAACTCTCTTTTTTTGCATAAAATACCGTAGTTATAATACTGAAAGTACTGTCTAATGGAATAAACTAATACTCATGGTATTAATATAATAATAGATTGAGACTATATATCTCTGTTTGCAACCTAGCCTTATATGTACAAAGTTGAAATTACATATACATGTTATAAATTAACTGAGTACAGTATTATGGGATTATATATGCGTATTGATATATAAAAATGTTATTAATGATGGATTCTAGGAATATTAATAGGTGTTAGATATTAATATTTGTAAAATCTGTTGTGAAATCTATTTTAATCAGGGTCAATGTACTTGAGCAGATGTTTGGTTTTATGGATACATGTAGACGCTGATTCTACTGTGTTCGACAAGTTAGGGTTATTTAAGTGTTTTAATATAAGCTTCTCCAACAAACACTGGTTACATCTGTCTCCCTTTCCATTGTATGGTTTAGCTTTTGTGATTATCTTCCAGCTAATGGTTGGGTTCTTGTAGCTGTTTTTTAATCACCAAGTATACTTTGAAAGTGTTGTGCAGTTTTTGTATTTGATATTGTTCAGTGTCATTTTGTGGTGGTTTGCATGAAACACCAAAATGGTGTCAAATGGTTTTACGGGCTCCCATGATAGATTGATGAAGCATCTCTGTTATTATTTGCTGCATAAACCAATTGTTTAAGGTGATCCCATGGATAAAAATTCAAAGGATTGAGGTCAGGGGAATGAGCAGGCCATGGAACCAGTCCTCCCCTGCATATCCATCTTTCATGGTAAATGTCAGCCTGTGCATCACAATGTGCCTATAATTTACTGGAGCTCCATCATGCATGAACCACATGCATCTTCGTATTAGCAGGGGTACATCCTCTAGCGAGTCTGGAAGTGTGTTCAAAATAAAGTCCCTGTAGACGTCTCTTGTAAGACGTGTTGAGAGAACATATGGACCTACTAGACAGTCACCTACAATTCCAGCCCACATATTAATCATAATCTGATGCTGATGTCTAGACTGTATTGTACCATGGTGATTCTGATCTGCCCCCAAATGTTGGTTGTGTAAATTTGTTATTCTATCTTTTCTAAATGTTGCCTCATCCATAAACAATTCTGAAGAGACAAGCAACGGATTGGCAGTTTGTCCAATAAACCATTGGCAAAATTTCTCCCGTGCTGAGTGATCAGAGGGTGAAAGATCCTGCACACATTGCAAATGATACAAATACAGGATCTGCTCTTGAAGTACACACCATACAGTACTATCAGATGTATGACATGCTAGGGCCACGATGTGCTGATACCTGGATCATCTCTAATAACCTGTAGAGTGTGCTCCATGTAGACAGGAGTACAAATGGATCTCGGTCATCCTCGACCAAGTTTGTGGTGCCATGGTTCTTGTCTCAGTAATGTAACAATAAACAGCAGCATAGGTTGGATGACCTGTCTGCCTTCAGTCTGGAAATGCAGTCTGATACAGCTGTGCAGCCTTGTGTCCATTACCATTTATGCAGCCATATATAAAAATCATATCTGCCTGCTCACAATATCCTGCCATTGTTAAACAGAATGCTTTTCAGTTAACTCACTACTACATGCATTAAATGTTGAAGACATATTAGCCACAAATGTAACCTAGTCTATATGGCAACACAGTGTCATCTACTGTAAACTTTCTTTAAACTCGAGAATGTAGTATTTGTCTTATGTTTATATGGACTTTTGTCCTTGGCTTGGTGTGAGGAACCTACCCCAAATTTTATACAAGTATTTTTGATATACCCCCCCCTCTCCCATGTGTGTAATATATATAACAAACTGGAAAAGTTTGTGGTAAGTTTCATTTGCTAGGATTTTATTGGAAAATATAAATATATAAAATTATATATCGTTATATATATTGTGTGTGTGTGTATATATATATATATATATATATATATATATATAATTTATTAAATTATAACATAAATATGTTATAAAATCACTACAAAAATAGCCAATTTGTTTCAACACTTCTGGTGTCTTATCAAGTGATGCTGTTGAATATAGAATAAAGAGTTTTAAAAGGTTCAAATTGACCAAACATCTCTCGATGGGGGAAATGCCGTTACATAAGCTGCAATGATCAATCAAAATACAAGTATATGAGAATTCAAAAAACTTGACAATGAACCTTAGTTATAATTATTAATGTGTTAAATATTATGGTTAGACTAAAATAGAAATCATTCTGATTAATTCATAATAAATTTTACTATAAAATTGAAAACTAAAAAATTACCAATTTTAAATTTAATAAGTATTAAGTTTAATATATTGTAAAATTATTTAAAGAAGAAACTGAGGAAAAAAATACATATATTTTTTGTTTTAATTGAAAGGTCAAAAACTCAAACGTTAATCAAATGGGGATGTAAAGCTTCATTACATCTTAGGTACGTTTGAAGTGGTGATATGGGCAGGGGAAGATGAAATCTTACAAAAGGGAATACATACACAATCAGATTATAATACACATAGACATATTTAGCTATATAAACATGCAAAAACACGAATGAAACCAGAAATAGATGTCCGCGATCCTAAAAATAAACAAAAAGCAGACAACATATACATACAATAAAAGGCATATATAAGCGATCATACACACATACATATATACACCTACAAATATTCAAATATAATTCAATATTTTCTGTTATGTACTCTTTTTACATAATGAAATCCTTGAAATATACTATACTATTTATATTATACTAGAACAGTCTAGTGCTTTAGAACTAATCACATGCCTGTAGGCGGGCATGAAAAAATTTGCATAAGTGACTGAGGAACACATAAAAGCCGGCAGATTTTGTCTTTGGGGGAGAAGGATTAAGGACTGAGAGGAATACAATCTATTTGAATGAGCCAGCTGTAAGGTCCAAAGACAAAGACATGGCAGTGATGAATGTTAAATGGATTACTACAGATATATTACAAATATATTGCTACAAGCTATTTCGGGCCATAACCGACCAATTTGGCACAAAACTAATATTAGAATTTGACAGCTCTGATCCTGAACAATCTGTTGTCAAATGTGTAGAGAAGACAAAATTGTTATATCAGCTGTGTATGGTGAAAAGGATCAAGTTTGTAGTCCCGACCCATATGTAGTGTATCAGCAGCTGAGCAAAGAAAGAAAAAAACTATTTGGTTGCATAAAGAAAACCTTATGTACTCATTTGCAGCATATAGATGATTTGTGACACAATGTTTACACTCTGGAGAGTCTGTCAATATCTTTTTGGTGGAGCGACGGAAACTCTCAGTTCTGTTTGGTAGTATACCAGAACAAGGTTTAATATATGCTTTCATGGCTGGTCTACCGAAATGTGTCAAGCAGCTCCTCCATGCATCCTGTCAAATGGACACTACACAGGTGCTGGGTCGTGCAAGGGCGATATTAAAGGACAACCCTGTGGGAATAGAACTAGCCACAGTAGCTGTAAAACCAATGTGTGACCCAGTGGAAGAGATTTTGAGGGCACCAACAAATGCACCAAATGTGTGAGATGGCCCAAACCATATGGCTTCTGACTGCCTCTCTTGATGCAAGAGACCAAAAGACAACTGTCCAATACCCTGATGGATGGGATTGCCATTTTAAAGTCAGGAGAGGTGCACTTCCTCCGCAAGCAAGCCTTTTCATGTGTGATAGCAGTGCTCTCTCTTGAAGAATCTAATTTTCATGCAGAATTCAATCAGTATCAAAATGAGAGGACTGCATCATGGAAATGTACAGATGACAAAGCACCCTGCGAACTGCAAAACCACATTGCAGAGTACGCCATGTAGACAAAAGTTAGAAAATCCCATGAAAAGGAATTGCATCAATGGGTTGAGGAAGGCTGGCTTATTCCCTATGTAGAACAAAAATTTGGATGCCCAAAATGGCTTCTATTGATGGGTGTTGTGCAATATAGCAAATTGAAGGTGCGGCCTGTAATGGATTGCTGGGAACTTAACCTCTATGTGGATGTTTATACAGCAGATGCTGATGTTTGCGCCAGCAAATTAAGAGAGTGGGGACAGCAAGGGTCAAACATAACAATACTGGATTGCCTCCCTACAAGTGCATGTTAATGAACAACTTTGGCCATACCAGACAGTTACTTTCCAAGGCATAAGGTACTGTCTACTAGATTGCTCTCCCACCCGTAATGAAATCAATAGTTAAAGCAGTGCTGTCTTGGGTAGAAAACCTTAAAAAGCAACCTCAGCATATATCAACGACATCTTAAATGAAGATCTTATGTCTGTCAATTGTGTTGCTCTATGGTGGAAACATGGCAATGCGCTTCTAAACATCCTTGAGGTGGTCACCAAGAGAAAAGTGTGCTTGTCAGACACCTTCCAGTATGTGAGTAGATATGCGGTAAAAAGGTTGGGGCAATCAAATGAATGACATCCTACTTTAAAGAATGCTAACGGAGACCAGTACCCTAGTGAAGCAGACTGATCCATGCAAGGACAAATGGTGTGTGGATGGTAAAGAATTTACTGCGTGGGTTGATGCAAGTTCCCATACATTGATATTTGTCATTGAGAATATATGCACTGTGGGATGTGTAAGGGTGCATCTTCAGCCCTTTGGACCAATGAGTATGGATCCAGAGTGTTTAGAGTGGCACTCATGTGCTGGGATTTGTAGATTAAATAAGTGTATTGCTCTCCCAGCTGTCACTTGTACAAATCACAATATTGCTGGTTCAATTCATCGTCCTCGCTTTCTTCACACGTCACTACGTATAGCCAACGTTTCTCCCCTCTTTTCACCGCTCCAGCACTCTTTTATCAGGCCAACACCGCGGTTCCCCAGCCAATCAGCGTTCTTCGCTGTTATTCTCGGTTACACAGGCAAATTACCTCCTCTAGTTCAACCAATCAGCACACGACTTGCTATTGGTGAAAGCATTCCAAATTGTACAAAAAACCCTTATCATTGCACATACTGCTAGAATGGCTGGTCGGGAGAGTAATGCCATTTTCACGAAGCAAACTTGTTATATGTCTGGGAGGAGCAGGGCAAATTGCAGTGGAATCGCAGAAGTGACCTCCCACCATTACCTAACATGCTTACTCGTTGGAGCATCTTTTCCCTGTGTGGCACATTGACTGAACATTTGCCAGTATATGGCTGGCTCCACATTGTAACTGCATTCATAAAATGGCATATGAACTTTGTGATGACTGGCTGGGATGATAAGGTGCGGGATTCACCCCGACTTGAATGCTGACTGACATCATTACTAGATTGGTGCAGAAGGATCCGGCACAAGATGATTGTGTTGATGGGTATGAAGTTACTGTGTGGGTTGATGCAAGCTCCTTGCCCACTGGTGTCATTATGGAAAACTGCGAATCCCTGGTTGAAGATGCCTGTTGGCTGCAATCAGAACATGAAGACAAGCATATCAACATGGCAGAGCTTGACACAATCTTGAGAGGCATCAACATAGCAATGCAATGGTGAGTGACTGGTTCACCTGAAGACTGACTCAACGTGTGTGATGGGTTTCTGTATACACTGTCTGTGGAAAGTCTCTAGTGTGCACAAAGGCATCAATAGAAATGTTTATAAGATGTTAGGCCAGCACAATCAAGGAACTGGTGGTGGAATATAAATTGACTGTTGACATAGAGCTTGTCAGAACCCTTGCAAACTGAGCTCACCAGAGTGCCTCAACATTGGCTGGGTACATTTTGGAAAGAAACTAAACCAGTATACACCACATCTATAGAAGTGCAGGAATTGATCCATATTCAAGACATCCATTGATGTAATGGGCATCCTGGTGTGAAGCGCACCTTGTATTTTGTAAGATGGATCCACCTAGAGGTCTCGAAGGTAGTTGTTCAGGCAGTGGTTGATGAGTGCAAAGTGTGCCAATCCATTGACCCTGGTGCCAGTGCATTTGAAAGCTGGAAGTTGGTTGTGTGCAAGAATTGGAGCAGGGTGGGGATGGATATAACTCATTATGAAAGCTGGCATAACCTGACTGATTGACTGTGGCCCTAGTCAGTTTTCCATCTGGCATCTATTACCACATCAGGATGCTGTGAACATCCTCCAACAGCTGGAGTCGCTGTTCTATGAGAGAGGGCCATCTGCCAAGCTGCTCATTGACAATGGCGCGGCATTCTGTGGGGAGGTATTCACAAGGTTTGCCGAGAGCTGGGGCATCCGATTTAGATTCCAGTGTGCTATCAACCATCAAGGAATGGCATCATGGAGAGATGTCATCGCACCATCAAGGGTATCGCTGCTCAGTCATGATATTCCATTACAGAGGTGTTGTATTGGTATAATGTAATACCAAAAGATGACAGAACAGCTTCATCGACAACAGCTAATGCCATACACAACTATCAAGCCCGCATAAAGAGTGCCAATGTTGCACCACCACTCGAACACACAGATCCAGGAATCTACAGTATGGGAGATGCTGTATGGGTAAAGACCGCAATGTTCAATGCAATTCAAAATAGGAACAGTGACAGGAGTCTAAAGCCCACATTCAGTTCTCACCAATGAAACGCCACACCATATCAAAGACCTCCACCCACGTCAGAGATTTGCATCGCTTGAAGATGATGGCAGTGATAGGTCATCTGAAAGCGACTCGGATTCAATGCAGTTTTTCAGTGTAGGGCCAGATTATTTATCTATGGAACCAGCAGGAACAAATGCTGATGATGATGCCAATAACAAAAGAGACCAAGTGTGCACAAATGCAGAAGAGACTGGTGGAGCCTGTCCACCTTTACGTAGAAGCACATGATTAAGGTGACTACCATTTCTGTGTCATTTATGTGATCAGGAGATTAAGGAGGAGTATAGAAGATGACTTACTTTATGTGGCAAAGTGAGCATGTATATGCCTGGTGTGCAAAATGAGTGAAGAAAAAGGAAAGGAAAAAGAAATATGGCTGTCCTGACAAATTTAATTTAAGAAAGACACTCTCTTGGAGCTAGGAGAATTCACAAGAGTGGTTAAGCATATGCAAATTTTTTGTGAGATCAGCTGGGTATAAAAAATATGACATGAGAGAGAACAGGGAGTTCACTCGTGAACTTGGTGCTGCTTGTACAAAGAGACTTTGTCAGTTGGAAAGAGATTACTTGAGTCACTTTCACACAATTATCTCCCTACACTTATTGGAAGTGAGTAAAAACAAATCTGTAATGTCCCCACTTTTGTCTTTTTCTCCTGCCATGTAAATATTACAATCGTCAATAAGACAGATGGACTACACCCACGTCCGGGGCCAGACGGATGGACTACACCCACGTCCGGGGCCAGACGGATGGACTACACCCACGTCCGGGGCCAGACGGATGGACTACACCCACGTCCGGGGCCAGACGGATGGACTACACCCACGTCCGGGGCCAGACGGATGGACTACACCCACGTCCGGGGCCAGACGGATGGACTACACCCACGTCCGGGGCCAGACGGATGGACTACACCCACGTCCGGGGCCAGACGGATGGACTACACCCACGTCCGGGGCCAGACGGATGGACTACACCCACGTCCGGGGCCAGACGGATGGACTACACCCATGATCAAGGCTTCTGATGAGGAAATTTTGAGGAGCGTAGAACCACTTTTTAATTGCTGGTGTTTCCATGTCCACCCTGACCCAGGGAGTCCCAGCTATGGGCAAATAGTTAACCCCCAAAATGGGGTCAAAACACTAGGAAAGTGTAAAAATAGGTCTTAATACCAGAAATACGTGTGTAAAAAGAATTATTACCAACAGCACATTTTGGGGGAAAATAATTACCATCCGTAAAGATTTTGTTGGCATTAAATAACCCATTGAGATTGATATGGCATAAACCAGACCAAACCAATATTGTTCTTTTTAATATAATACTAGGATAAAAAATTTGAAGACCATTTCTATATGGAGTGCAATTCAGTTAATGTCAAACCCAGACAGCTATTATTTGTGTGTGTGTTGCAGGTGATGGTTGGTTGTTGTTCATTCATCAAAAGTCATAATTAATGGATGATCTTTTAATTAGGGTCTTTGGAAAGTCTTTTAACCAATGTCATTTATTTCTAAAGTATTTATTACAAATGGGTCAATAAAAAAAATCCTATAATAGAAAAACAAAATTCATTTTAAGATGGCATGAAATTTATTTAGAAATGTTTATAGAGATTGCACTATGCCTTTGGATGCTGAACTCAATAGAAATCCTTTAGAAAAATAAATGGGCAACATCAATTTGTTTCTTTTTCTTTTCTTTTTCTTTTTTTTTTTTCTTTTTCATGGTTTTAGATATTTTTTTCATGTAGGCTCCTTTTTTAGTTCCAGTCTTTGCTGCTTATTAATATTTGTGGAATGATCTGTAATTTTTGGTAAAGAGACGCTAAAATTAGAATGAAGAAAATGCTAGTAAAAAATAATTAACAATGCTTCCTCTAGGAAATTCAAAGAATTTATATCTATTACTAATAGTGTAGTTTTCTATTTCTGGAATCTTATTCTTTCTGATCAACTTTTGAGAAATAAAATGTAAAGAAATGCGAGTCAATTTACGAACCTTAAAATAATCTTCCATTGTTCTTAATTGTAAAATAGATGTTAGCAAGGTAAGCTTGAGACTACATTTGTTGAGTCACTGACAGTATCATTTTCATTTTATTACATTTCTCATGTTTTTCCCTATTTAAATGTAAATTACTTCAGAAACCAAGAACTTAATATGGATTTGTTTCCATTACATCTCTGACCATTCTAGGCTTTACCTGTTAGTATTAAGTCATGAAAAGAAGACATCTTTAAATGAGATGCATAAATTGTCTAATTACATGCCGGCTTGAAGAAAGCTTTCTACCATTTAATTGGCTTTACTTGAAGGTGCTTATTTTAGTCAATTTTATTCCAATCACTTTTAGGTATTATTACATAAATGCTTTGAAATCAATTTTATTCTGCTGATATTCTATATGTATTCACAAAATACAATTGTTTTGTTTAGTCTCATTGTATGTAAGGATTTCTATACTTTTTCAAAGCTCTCTTTTTCTTTTTTTTTGATTTTAAATAATAGTACCATTAGACATCAATTTCCTAAAAAAAAAAAAAAGCAAGCTAGTTTTTTCTATTTAAATGTTAAAAAAATTACTAATCTTTTAAAAGAATATAAAAATTCCATAGTTTCGGCTAAAGAAAAATCTATTTTATAACTTGGTACTTGCTTAAAGTAGGGAATGATCTATAATGTGTGTATGAGGAGTACAATGGGTCGGGCCCTTGATGATTTTTTATTTTTTTTTAGACTTATCCAGTACAAAAATAATTTATGGAAATCTCTTTTACATAATGTAAATGACAGTGTTTTAAATTAATGATAATGTTTCAAAGAACAAAAACAATTTTGCAGTCATTTGATTTTGTTAAATTATTTTTTAAATCTTTTATTTCCAACCTAGATTTTTTACTTTATTATATATATATATATATATATATATATATATATATATATATATATATATATATTATATGCAGCATGTCATTGAAAACTACAGAACTTTTCTGTAGTTTTCAATAATGACATGCTGCCAAAATATACATACACACATACACATATATATTTTATAGTTATTTTCTAGCTATATTTTACTTTTAAATAATTCTATGTAGAAGGGCTTTTTTCTTTAATTATTATAAGGCACACTGTAAGAATAAAATTAACTTTACATACAAACCCTCCTGGTACATGGACAATACATTACTTCTTTCAAGAGAGAGGTAAACAGACTGAAGCAGACCTTTTGAAAGTAATTTCATACTTAGTTTTATATATGAATTCAGTGTTAGCAACAAAAACAAAAACACTCTCAATGTCCTTATTGATAATCAGCAAAACTTTTACTTCACTGTAAAAAATTATTAAATCCTGTCTCAATTACCAAAGCAAAACCCTTACCAATACAAGATAGCAGTCATAAAAAAAATCTCTTAACAATATTCTGTAAAGAATTATCCAATGTTAAACACTTAGTAATAAGTTTTCCTAATCTATTTGTTGATGAGTAAATAAAATTATTTTTATGGACAACTAATCATAGTATACATAATAAGCCTAATTTCAGTTACAACAAAAATACTATGAACTTATTTTTCTATAACCATATGCGCACCAATTACATAATACCAAACAGCAATAAAAAAAAAATATAATCCATAGATATATAATTTCTATAGATGATGAAAATCACCCAAGATTCATCATAAACTACAAAAAAATCAATCAAATTGTAAACCTTGAGATAACCAACAACACTTAAAAAAAAAAATACCAGTCTCAAAAAATACTTTGGAAAAGGCTATAGTTGTATACTATTTCCCTTATCCTTTGGGAGTCTATTAATAAAAAAAAAATCATCAACATATATTGGTTATATCACAATTTCTCTAAGAAAAGTGCCACATGTAAACATATCAATCAAATCCACATCATCCATTCTAGTTTCTCTCAGATTTTGGTTGACAATACAGCATTACTCCAATCAAACTGCATAAAAATGAAAAATTCTGGAAGCCTTTCACATCAAACAATGACAATCCACCATTAATAATAATAATATGCTGTGCAAGTTTTAAGATTACTTTGAACTAGGTCATTTTAGTCACATAACACTAAAATTTATTCCATGCACATATGAAGTTTGGGAATTTAAATCCATCATTTATTGAATTATTTGATATTTGTTTTTGATGTAATTTTTTTTTTTTGTTTGGATGAGATAGTGTTGTGTTTGTTCAGTAATAAGTTATTTTATGAGACACCACTTATTCTTTCAGAGATCTTGAAAAGTATGCCATCTTTCAATGGCATACTTTTTTTCCCTGCAACAAGTAATGAAAAAAAAAAAGTAATTTTCATTTCATCTTTGTGCAAAATTTTCTCTAGGAATGGGGATTTAAATATTAAAATTTATTATTCAAGTTGATGTCATCATTTATTGAGATGAAATGTTGTGGTAATAATTTCTAGATGAATTGCAAAATAAAGAAAATGTATAAAATTCTGTCTTAAGTATTCTGTATCAATCCATGTGTTGATCTACTTCAAGGGTTAATTAGTAAAATAATTTTTCTGGTTCATTACTTATGAACTGTATACTAGATGTTAGCTTTAATGATGACATCGATATTTTTACTTTGTCAATAGTTACATATTGTTTCAGTTTACTTTTATTTTTTCCCTCTTTTCATTTTTTTTCTTTTAATTTTCTTTTAATCTAAGTTCTTCATTTTCTTCAATACCTAGCCCTATCATTTTTTGACTTTGACCTACATATCCATGATTTATCTCTTTGTTATATTTTTTCTCCTCCTTTGCATCCACACATTTTTTTTGTCTGTCTGTATAGTTTTGCTCTTATTTGCCTGGCTGTTAATTCTTTAGATTTTTATGTACTTTGTGTATTTTCTGCTTATCCATAGATTAATTCAAAGTACAGTATCTATTTTTAATCTTTTAATCTTACACTTTGTTGATTTAACTAATCCAGTATCTAGTGTTGCTTTGAATTAAAGAAAATACATTTCCAACCTTAATCCTTACCGTTAATATTTTAACTGAAAGTTCTACAGGAAAAGAATGGTCTGTTTTAGTTTTCTTTATAATATTGCAAATTAATAGCATTAATGGTTTTTTCTAATTTAACTGGAATTCATTTATAGCACAAACAATTGCTAATCATTTGATAAAATGATTGTATTGTGCATGAATTTTAAAATATTGAAGTTAATGAAACTTTGGACAGAGTAATTCATGATTTGAGTATAATTAAAGAAAGCTGTCTTTTTACTATAAGGAATTGCTTGAGGTCTGTATCTGACTTTTATTTAAAAATGTCAGACAAACATAAAGCATCAACTTTTTCTTGATCAGAAAGGTCACTAAAATCTTGTACATAAGATAAGATTGACAATCTGATTACAAAAAATAAAGGCTTAAAAATGTTTGGATATTTGTATTAAAAATACCGTATAATTTGTTCTTCAGTCTTAAAATATTAAATATCTGAATGCTTGGATGTTGTTTTTGAAAATAATTAAAACTATTTTCTTTATGAATAGATCATTAAATACATTATAGCTTTAAAAAAAGTGAGAATTAATGTGATTGCATCTCATCTCTAATCAATTTGTTCAATAAGTTTTGGATTGTTTACTACCAAGAAGAGAATTATCAATGAACTCTTAGAAGATGTAAGCATTTACATAGTAATGCATCTGGACAGAGAAAATAACATTTTCAAAATAGAAGATAAAAGTGAATTGAATAACACCCTACAGTCCGTCTGAAATTACTATGCAAATCACATAAACTTCAATAATTCAAATTTACTTTGAACAATTTTTGTCAAATTTTAAAGACTTAATTTAAATATGAAAACAAATCTTGAATTAAATTTTTAGGTAATTTCAATGTTTTATTAAACTTATTGGATTTATTATAAAAACTGCAGTTTGAAATTACAAAAGCAAAAAGTCACTTTCTACTTTAATAACAAGGTAATAAAATCAACAATTGAACAACACCTAGAATAGAACAAATAGCAAACCTGTAAGTCTTTGAATAATTTACATCTTGATATAGTGACCCTTCTCCTCAATAGCAAGCAATCTATTATCCATTAATTTTTTTTTTTTTTTTACTTCAGCAGGTTCAATTTCCAACATGATGGTTTTAATTGCTTTGCATAGGCCTGCTTTGCTGCCATATTGTTTGCCACCTTCATATAATTTCATCTCCACAATATACCATGGATTTTTTATCGGTTTCATGACTTGATGGTGGCCATTCCATTTTCTTCTCTTCTGTAAACCTTTTATACTCAAAAAATTAATAGGTAACCTTAGATACATGAGAAGGAGCATTGTCATGCATAAATACACACTTCATTTTGAAACTGTAAGGTTGGGGCTTGCACCATTCAAAGAATGAAATTGCAAAATTTACAAAAAAATTGTTCAAAGCAACTTCGAGCTATTATGGTTTATATGATTTGCATAATAACTTCAGACATACTGAAGTTTCCTTTTCTCTTAGTAGAACTGAGTGACATTTTTGTATCCTCAAAAATTTAGGTTTTAAAAAAAATTCCTTTTATTTGCATGCACTTTACAAGTTCTGTAGAGTGGCAGAATAAATATAGATAAGATGTGTTTTCTTTTCCTATTTAACTACATGTTATTTTAGCATATAGTTGCTGCAACATTGTAGAGTTGAATATTACTAGTGAGATAACTATTTAGTGGTAAATGAGATAATTACCTGGCTAAAAGTGAAAGAAATTAGTATTGAATTTGCAGAAGATGCCTGCTGTAGTAACCTTTCTCCACCTTGTATCTAGAGGTCATACACGAGGTCTCTATTTGGAAATGAGCTAGGCTGCTCAGATGTGAGATGGTGAAAAAGGCTTTTACAAAGGGTGCATTTATGCTGAACTCATTGAAATGAATGGAGGTGAGGGAAGCAAATAGATGTATATGCTAATGAGATCAAGATGAAAAGAATGGTTAAACTTGCATTTGTGACTGGTTTCCCTGGTCACATTCTGGTAGGATTGCAGAAGTCATTAGACATTCAAACCAGATCTATCGGAGATTTTGTAGCTTGGGTAGTGTTAAAGTTACTCTAGCTCAGTTGAAGAAGCAAAAAAAAAAGCAACATTTAAGTTTAAAGCTACATAAAGTTTTGGTTAAATGGATTGAGTTAACTTTAGTAACAAGTTCAATCCTTGGCTTGGGCAATGAGAAAATTTTCTTTTGAATTCTTGTGCAGTAGAAAGATAAACAGTGTCACAAAAGATCCTTTAGTGTGGCCAGTGGAATGGGAACAATCTACTCTTATGAATTGAGTAAAAGTTTCAGTTCAAAATTCCTGAAAGATCACCAACTAAAACAGTACTGAAGGGGCTGGGGAGTACATTATCAAATTTTGTGATAAAAACTGAGATGAAAATATTTGTCAAAACAAATTAGTGTATAACTTTCTTTTCTTTTTTTTTCTTTTTTTTTTTCTTTTTTTTTTTCTTTTTTTTTTCTTTTTTTTTTCTTTTTTTTTTTTCTTTTTTTTTTTTTTTTTTTTTTTATGAATGAAAAAATGTAGCAAATTGTTGTTTTTACCAAAAAAGCCTTGATTTAGAATAAAGTAGAACAAAGAAATATTTTTCCCAGATGATAAAACTTGGTTCAGTCTTAGTTGTTGTGGAGGTCAGATGCTCATTACAATTTACTTAGAATTATGACTTGAAATTAGAAAAACATTACTAATTATTGGTAATATTTCAGTGGAATTACTGTCTGTACAAGTATCCTCTTTGATCAAAGGCTATTAATAACTTTGTAATGGAATTGCTGTAACTAAATATTGCTAATTCTCATAGAGAACACAATATATATAGACAAATACCAAATAAATTATTCAGCAATGATGCTATTACCAACCTATTAAGCCCAGTATTTATCATTTTGCATTGACTTTGACTCCATATTCATTGTTTGTTTTAGTATTGACATTATAAATCGACCAAATAGCTAATCTTTTCAGAATTTCAGTCACTCCTTGATTTACAATGTTATGGTATTGTTTATGTGCAGGTTTGCAGTTTTATAGAATGGTTTTAAAAATCTTGCAAAAGAATAATTACTAAATTTTACTGCTTCAAGGCATTACAGAAGACTAATAATATTCAATTTAGGGTTTTTATATTGACTGAATTTGTGTTTAGAAGTAGGAGAAACATCTAACAATAGACACTTTTTATCAAATGTTTTCATTTTGAGTTGTATTTAAAAAAACAAAACATTGAAAGAATAAAACTTGAGGCAATAATGTTAAAAGTAACATACATTATTCAATAAAGTGTCTATTTAAGAACTTCTGTAACAGTTTTTTTAATTCAAGTTTTACCATTATTAAAATACATTTAAAAGTTAATTTTTTTACTTGCTTATATTACTATCAAAAAGCATGTAAATATATAAATACATATGGCTTTCATAACACATCTTGCATATTGATGCTAGTGTTTTTTAAGATGAAACATTCAATACAGCCTTAAAGATTGCCTTAAGTAATTTATTCCATAGTAGAAAAAGAAGTTGGAAAATACAAATTACCACCTTAAATGTTGAGAGAATTTTACTAATTCCATTCATACTGTGTAAATGAATAGTGAACTATTTAGCTGTTTTTGAATGAACAAGACTTATTTGAATTTTTATCTTTTTAAATAAAGATAGTAAAAAAACAAGTAGACATGTATTAGAAACCTATCATTTTAAGCTATTTTAGTGAAATGATGACTTAATTAGAATACATATGATAGAAATCAACACTTTCAGACCATTGTCTGTTTTTTGTTTTTGTTTTCAGGCCTTGTCAATAATAATAAGCTATTTTGCCAACTGAATTGCTGCAGAGCTGCTGCTATTACATTATATTTGTTATAGCTTCAGAATTTGCATCCCTCTTTCTCTTATAGTAGTGACAGTAAGCTGACCGACAACAAGCTCAGACTTATATAATTGTTAGGATCTTTCACTCCTGTGAAGACCACTAAAATTGGGCTGACAATAAAGTTGAGTAATTCTGGCTGCTATAGCCACAAAAGTATTCTGCTTTCGTATAGAGAGTGATAATGAAGAAGGCTAAATGTGTTTATAGATTTATGTTTGATGCTGCTTTTCTCCCTCTCTCCCTACTATCTATTATTCAATCTAACATGGGTGTTGTGTGTTTGTAAACTAAGTAAGTGCACTGTACAGTATGGCTTCTAATATCAAATAAGCTATATTGTTCATATATTTTTCTTCCTATTCAATATTTTTAACTAGTCTGTATTCAAGACAATCCGTTAAAATGAAAAGTTGTATTATGAGACTAATGTCATGTTATACATATTTATGAACAGGTATCATAAAGTAATGCTTGTATTTTGGTGAAATTGTGAATTATAAATGTTGATACTTTTGATATATGTTGTAGATGTCTACTTACATTTAGTGCTGCCTAGTTATTTTACTGATGTTATATTGAAAAGATGTTCTTTAATAATGAGATGTAGCTTATCAGATAAAAGTGTTCACATTTGTTTTCACCATGTTTCTTTGGTTTAATCCTGGCTGGTTTGAATTTACATCAACCCGATTAAAGAATTAAGTGACATATTCATTGGGGAAATGATTAAATTCTCTATTTGATTAATAATACAAACTGGTCAAACACTCTTCAAAAATTCATTTCATATCTTAAGATATGTAACTATTTTTCATTCTTTTCTATTTCTGAATATAGAATGTCCATAAAAATTGTAAATTTTTAAATTCTTAAAAAACAGTAATTTTTAAACAGTATATGAATTTAGATACTTTTTATTTTCTGTTTGTTTACATTTTCTGAATCCGAGTTTTGAAATTTTTAATGATGTCCAAGTATTTGCTGGAAAAAAAAAAAGAATATGCAGAAATTTTTTTTTTTTTTTTTAACTAATATATATACTCTGAATACTATGGTTTTTAAAGTGATTAAAGGTGTTTCTCTATTCACAATTCTCTCCATCAAACCTCCTTACTACCTGTCTCTTAATCAAACCTACCCACCTCTGCCTCAGATTATAGTGCTGAAATCAATAGGATATCTGCCGGCTTTGAGTGTAGTTATAACTCAAACATTAGTTAATCATGGACGCGTTGCGATGTATGCTAGAAGATGATGGATACTTTCAGCTGGAGGAGATAGACTTGACTGGTGAAGACTGTCTATATACTCTTTTAGAGCAGGTACCAGTAGTCATCAAGCATGTGCATATTCACACCATGTTCTGCTTATAAAATTGTATAAGTATCAGTCATTGCCAGAAAGGGAAAAAAAATCTATATCTCAGCATGCCTCACTTTCCTATACACACACTTAAGTGCTTTTTTTGAAACTGGATAAATTTGATAGATTTTTTGTATTTAAGAGTAATTGTATTTTTTCACAGTTGCCTCATTAATGAAGACTACTTAGCTTTATTTTTCTGTCAATAACTGCAAAACAACATGTTTTAAATTTATTATGCATACAGAATTCTAACCTCATACAAATCGAACTAGAACAATTAATGTTATAAATTTAAAAAAATGTTTGTGTTCATTTTTCAGTGAAATCAATTTAAAATCTGTTTAAAATCTTAGTATTTTATATCTAATAAACATTTGTAGTTTGAAATGTCACTTAAAGATGCAAGAAATATAATTGAAATCAGCAAATTTAATAAGTTATATTTGATAAACACTTTAAAAAAACAAAAGTCAAATGTTTTCCTGCTGTTTAAAGAATTTAATTCTTTATTTCAAATAATAAATTTGTAAAACATCTTAATATAAATCTCTTAAACAATCACAAGTAGGTTTCTATTCTTACTATTTCTGATCTATTGCACCTTCTCATCCCTCAAAAATGACCGACTTAAAAAAACAAAAAAACAAAGCACTTTCGTTTGCTTTAATTTGCCTACTAGTCTTAATTAATTTGTTATCCCTCACCTTGTCAAAATCTGAATCTCAGTCTTTATTTTATCCTATAACATCAACTATGTATAACTTTTCATCCTTTTGCTTGTTAATGATATTTTGAGTGTTTGGCTCAAGGATAGTTCCAGTTTCAAATTGAAATCCATTTCTTTTGTCTTACAAATCAGTTTAGTATGTATCTTATAGGAAGTGTTGAAGTTTATCTGAAAGATATTTTTGACTTTGAACAGATATAAATGAAGTTTTAAATTTCAGAGGCAGTCTTTGGGAATATTGAAAACAAATATTGTAAAAAAAAAAAAAAAAAAAAAACTGAAGCAAATTCATAGAAATTTGCTCATCTAATTCTGAACATCTGTGTTAAAAATGTATTTTTCCTACTCGGAGGGAAAGAAAATCATTGAATCAATGTCACTATTTTCAGTAAGTCGATCTGTAAAATAGAAAAAAAAAACTCTTGACTAATTTTAAATTTATCTTCATTTCTTATTAAAGTTAGTATATTTTTATCTTAAATGTGAATCTGGCACATTAGTAAAGAGGGGGACAGGTGGGAAATCAGACCAAATGACATGTGAATTGGTGCCAAACTTGAAGCAAATGATGGTAGATAATTTTTCATAAGAAATTTTTTTTTCTTTCTTTCTCTTGAATTAATTTCCTCAACATTTGGAGGTCTCCATAATCTGTCTTCTTTTTTTGTCAATAGTTCAAATTTTCTTCAAGAATACTATGACTATAATGTACTTGGTCCCTATTCTCTTACGATTGTGAAATGTGATTAAAATTTAAGACATCTGAATTTTGTAAAAATAATGTATTTACTATCAAAATCAAACAGGTTCTAACAACTTTTCTGCTCTTGTATTTATAAGGGAATGCATGAGATATTTTAAATGAAACAAGGTTGCATAAATATATTTATAAATAAAACTGAAATTAGCTACTTTAAATTTCTATAATGATAACAGTTAAAACAAAACTTAATTATGTGTTTAACATGAATCATGTTTTGTTTTGATAATGTAAATTTTGTTGAAATAAAATTATTTTTCTGATGACATGTGTTCATTAGCAAAGAATATCAAAATAGTTTTTCAAAATCTATATTAAACTTTTTCCTATTTAACTTCACTTATTCCTGTTTCTGAAAACTTTCCCAAAATGTGTATCTACATTTTATGGGATCAGATAAAATCATATTTATAAGTTGCATATGCTGGGAATACTAAAAAGTTCTTGATTTGACAAAGAATGGATTCTAAAACAAAAACAAAAAAAAAATTGATGTTTTGTCATTTGATAAAATTTTTGGAAGTCATGTAGGTCGAATTTTTCAGCACGCCCTCAAAAGAAGTATATATATCTTTATGATCATTTTCACGACAATGGCCCAGTTTTAAATAGGTATATATATTTCAGTTGTTTAGAACTCTTATTGGTTAATTTTCTTGGGGTGGGGTTATGTAGCCTAAATTTGAACTTCAGGCGAGAAGAGATTTTCATGTTATCAGTTAATGCTGAAAAAGACCATCTTCCTTATTGATCTCTTCTAAGATAACAGCAACTAAGTAGACAGTTGCTGTAATAAAATAATGTACTTCAATTATAGTTATTAATAGAGCTACAAAGAAGAATCATTATGGATTTTGCAATATTATTCTCAGAAATTCTACTCTCAAAATCTTTATATTTTGCCTTTATTCTTTGTATAAAGCTTCTCAGTTTTCTTTGGTGGTTAATAATAAATTTTTATAATATAAATTTTACTGTAATGTCTAAAGATTTCTCTGTAAATAATTATTGATAATATTGGGTTTGGGGATGTTGAATTCTATGGGCTTATTGGAAAGAATACATCTTTCCATTAAATAAACAGATTTTTAAAGCATAATAAAAGAATAGTTTTGTTTAGATTGTTTTGTGCCAATATCATTTTTAAAAGCATTCTCTTAGAATAGATTTGTTGTAAAGAAAGTAATGGATTTTTTTTATTCATCCAACAGATTTTTTTATTTTAAACATTTTTTAATTTTACTTTTTTTTTTTTTTTTTTTCTTTTATTAAAGTGATAAAAAATCTGTTGAATTAATAAAAAATCCATTAATTTCTTTAGGATATGAAACTGTGCAAATATGAAAAATTTCAGGAGATCTATAGCGAGAGAAAGTTCACTTAAAGGCACAATTTGGCTTTGCATGATCGGCTAGTTTTTTGTAGTTCAGTTGGTTAGAACATACCAGATCTAATGGTTGCTTCCTTTGTCCAGAGGGATGCTGGTTCAAATTCTGCCAGAGAGAGTAAGTTTTTCTTTAATAAGATTTCTTGAACATTCAAGCTGGTAGATGAAAATAAATGTAATGTTAATAAATAAATGGAGCGTCTATTCAAATACGAGTATCCACTAAAAATAATGTTTAAATGATAAAAGAGAATTATTCTAGAAATCTATTTTTACACAACTTCTAAAATAAAAGTTCTACATAGGTTTACATATAATGTTTGATTCAGTGGCCAGAATTTATCCACTGAATTATTGTATTGAGGTTTATTTGATGAACTCAAGAAGGAAAACTGATTTTAAACAATGTGATAACAGCTCTTGAAATGGTTAGTCTTGAAACATTTTCAGCATTCAGTTGATATAAGTATAGGCTACAATGAATTATGTTGTCAGTTCTTTCTCTATATCTATTCATTGTTTGTCCTATATTGCTAAATCAGTTCCCACTGATTATGAATAGGAAGTTCAGAACAGTTCTTTTATCTTCTCTAACTTGGTACTGGACCCAAAAGGGAGGGTAAATATAACTGCTGAAACTATAGATCACAATTGCTTTCTGACCATGAGACCCAGGTTCGAATCTTACCACAGTTGACTCGTCAGGAAGGGGACTTCCTGATGTTATTGGTCTGGAGGGGGATGATCCCAGTGTGCGGGCACTTTTGGAAAGTGCCTGAAAACAATACCACACATGGCGGACCATCAATAGCTGTGCTAGCATGAAGTTACAAGTCATCGTGGCCGAGAGCTTGAGCATGCTGGTCTTGTTCAAATTGTTGATAATGCTAAATAACACACTCTCTCCCAGAAACTGTAACTAAGGTCTGCTCAGCATAGTTGCAGTATAAACCACAGATGAGCTCTGTGGGTGTTGAATAAACACAAATATACCTGAGTGAGCATTTGAATTAGGGATAGGCTAGGTGTCCTAGTAGACAGGTATCCTTGAATATGTGTGGCCAGCTATTATTTTTATATATATATATATATATATATATATATATATATATATATATATATCTATATATATATATATATAGTTGGAACAAAAGTTTTAAGCCTTAAGTGAATTTCAAAGATAATATTTAAATATTTGTGCAATTTTGTTCCACTACCATTGAGGCAGCTTCATGATTCCTTCCTCCTTCATATTTGGCATCTTTCTGCTTGATGAACTGGTCAGTGACAGGCCTACAGAATTTTATAGCGATCAGGATTAGTGGTAACCAGAATGTGCAAAGTTAATTTAACCTAACTCTCCTAATTTCTGCTGGTTTTACAAGGAGACATGAGGTCTAGCATTGTCCTCATGAAAGATGACACCACCTTCATTTGACTAATTCTAGACACTTTTCATTAAATGTTGCCTTTTAATTGATCCTATTAGGAACATTACTTGCCCAAATTCTGTGTCTGATTTTGTGGAAAAAGCTTGTAAATACATGATACCCTTTCAATCCTACCAGATACACAGCATCACCTTCCTTGGATGCAGATGGTTTTTTTGAAGTGATTCATGGTGGGTCATTTCATTTTCTCCTGATCTTTTTTGCTCCACATTTAAACAAAATCCATTTTTTTTATTGCCTGTGATCAGTCTTTTAAAAAACTTCAGTTCTATAATTTTTTTTCCATTAAATCATGAAGCACCCAAATATTGTAGCCATTTGCATATCCAAATGTTTTCAAATGCCTTGCAATATTCATATGAAATATGGATAGTATCTCTACAATCTTCTGTGTTGTGTGACCAGGATTGTTTTTAATCAGTGTTCATCAATGACTGCAAGTCTGCCAGAATGTTTTGTCTTCCAGATGAAAATTTCCACTTCTGAATCTACAAACATCTTACAAACAGTTACTTTAAGCTATGAACCACAAACTTTTTTTTTTTTTTTCTTTCTTTCCAGGAAATAAAAGAACAGCAAATGATGAAAATACATCCCAATTTCCATTTTCACTTTTAATGAAAAAACACTGAAAATTCAACATCCACACATTAATCATATAGAAAGGTGTTGAAATATCACCTTTCAGGATATGTTATAAATTTCAGTAATGTGAAACAAAATCATACCGTCAAATTTCACCTATTGAAAAATGCTCTAAACTTTTGTTCTTATATATAATAGAAGCTTTCAAATTAATGGGTATTATGATATTAGGATAGTTACAAAGTATTATTTTATGTTTTCTATTTAGAAGAGGCAACTAAAAAAAGGAGACATTGCACACACACACACACACACACACTTGACAATTGCTGAAGCATGAAACTTAAGTAGTAAGACCAAATTTTTCTTTTGATGTATGACACTTTAAAACATTTTTACTCTGTCTTAATAATCTAGGCATAGAGCACTGTTGGCTAATGTTTAAGTAGAGGCTTTTCCCATTCTTGTATAAGCTTACTCTTTTTTTCTCCCGCTCTTTTTCTCAGGAAAAATTTTTCTTCTCCCATTGTTCACCTGGCAGGTTCTCTGTTGGTTGTACCCACATATTGAATTTTTGTGTGTGTTTCTGTGTGTGTATGTATGTATTTTTATAAATATATATATATATATATATATATATATACACACACACACGACAACACTTCACACTAAATTTTATGTTTATCTGATCTTTAATGGAAATATGTGATGACTCATATTTGGATATACACACTATATATTTTTGTTCTCTATAATTCAAATTTTTACAGTTAAACATTTTATTTGTGGGGAAACTACACAAACTAAAATAAGGTGGAGTGCTAAAAAGTTCTTTATCTTGCCCACTTCCCAAAATCTCACAAACCAAATCTCAGATTTTTTTTTTTTTTTTTTTTTTTTTTTTTTTTTAAGGGTTTCTTTTTTGAGCTAAGAACTTTCTCTCCTCAGAAGATTCAGATGAACTGAAACTTGCAGACATATTGAAACTTTGAGACAAACACAAGTAATTCTTACATGAGCAACTTTCAAAATGAAGTTATCAGGACTCCAGACTAACTGATTTTTTTTTTTTTTTTTTTTTTTTTTTTTTCGCCCTTGTCCTTGAACGATCCTAAAAAACCACTATAATCATCTCCTTGAAATTGTGACGAAGGGAAAAATTCAGCTGACTGAGCCTCTTAGCATGGCATTAAATGATTGTGATGATCAGCAGCAATAGAAAAGTGGAGATCAAACCCATCATCAATTGTTATTTCAACATCTGTGGATTTCATTTTTAATTCAACTAAATCATGAAATACAGTTTTCTCTTTATTGCCTGCAATGTTGATATTAACTCAGTATTGAAAAAAAATATGTAGAATATAAAAAGTGGATGCAATTCTAAATTTCTTTTCTGGTTTATGATAGAAAAAGAGACTCACTGATAAATGCAATTCTTTTATAAAATGAATCTTGTTGCAGAACCATTCAAACTTTAGGACCATGTCGGTGACAATATCAAATTGATTCTATGAGAATGTGGCATCCTTTTGTATATTTTGATCTGGCACAAAATTTCTATGACATTACACCATTTAGAAAATTTTCAATCTCTTTAATTCATTGTTTATAATATATATATATATATAATTTTAATTGTCCTGCTTTGTTGGGGGTTGTGATAAAACACTGTCCACTGTATTGAAAAGAAATAATTTAAAAACTTCTAAAATGTCTTCAAATGCTTTTATTTTGATGTCTGTCTTTTCACAGCTGAATAAAAAAGAATAATGATTTTACTCTGGATTGTGAATGCATGTGTGTGCCAAATTAACATTTGCATCCACTGATAATAAATATTTACAAAATCTTAAACTATATAATGTATCCATCAAGCATGTTTGTCCATAATAATTGAAACTATTTACATTTTGTTTTTAATTAAGTTTCCTTATTTGCATTTGGCCATGTTTGTAGACATAATAAAGGACTGTTATTTCATCTGAAGAGCAAAAAACTTTCAGTATTAGCTTCCTGTGTTAAAATGATATTAACAAAAATTCATAAACCATCAAATATAAAGTAGGTAGTTCCATAAAATTGCTAAGAAATTATCATACTGGGATGAAAAACTGCTCCAAATTTGATGAAAATAAAGTTTTATCATCAAAATCTGTTTTTATTAAAAGGAAAAATCAAGTTTTTTTTTTGTTTTTTTTTAAATGTTTTTTTGAATGTTTTTTTGAATGTTTAATTAAATTTTTTTAATCCTTTTTAGAACATTTGAAATTTTGGTTAAAAATTTTGTTTTTCTTGCATCAGCAGTTGTACTATAAATTAGCATAGCAAATTTTAGCATCTTTTTGCAGTGAAATACACATTAATTTGAAAATCAAATTGTCAGATTTTAATGAAACTTTCAGGACATATTTTATAGTTTTTAAATCTTTTAAAATTCAGTTTCAATGGCGTAACTCTTAGGGAATATTGTTATTAAGTAAAACCATATTTACTAATCATATAGTGTAAATCTTATTACAATCTGATGACCTGATTATTTTTAAAAGAATTGTTTTTGCATATGTACAATAAATGTGCCAATTTTTTGTAGATACAGTTTGCATATACATGACATTATCAGAAAATAAATGTGATAGCTATAGTGAATTTAGAGCCAAAATTGTCTAAAATTCAATAAAGCATTAGATTACAGAGATTATTTTCTTAAATTTTTAAGATTGCTAAGTACTTAAAAGGTGTTTGCGTTTTTTTTTTAATGATTAAACCTCCTATAGAACAACATTAGATAAAAATCTATCAACAACCTGTTAACATAAACAGTTACCACTGTGTTAACAAAATGCATTTCTGTGATATTTTAAACTTAAAGTAATTAATATTTCAAATTGGATTAATTAGACTTTAAATCAGCTAATATTTCTCAAATAAAGTTTCAGAAAAGTAGATTCTATTTTTGGAAGATTTTTTTTTTAATAAAGAGAATTACATTTTTATGAGAGTTTGCTAAAAATGGTGCTAGATTAAATCATTTTAGAAATTTCAAAATAAAAACTTCATTTTTTCTTTCTTCACATAAGTTTTCTTAATGTAAAGAACTAGTTTTATTAATTAAGATTACTTAAGTTTTGTGAGACAAAATATTTAGTTGAAGAATTGAAAAGAATATAGAAATTCTATCAACAAAATTTGCCAACTACTTTGGCTTGAAAATACGGCAGTTCCCTGTTTATGCCAATTTGGCTTTTATTTTTTGCTGCTACACACTTTGTCCTTGTGAAAAATAGCTGCAACAACTAGAAAAAGGTTATTTAAATGTAACCTGGACTGAATAAACACTGTTTTTATACTTTTTCAATAGGTGTTTTTCTTGATATTTTTTTCTTTTTTCATATATTATCAATTTTTCTTTCCTTAAAATAATTCTGCAGATGTTTCAACCAACTTTGCCAAGAGACTTTTAGATAAAAAATACACACCTTGGTGAAAGAGCTGAAGATAGACCAGTCCAACAAGCAAGAAGTATATTGTCAGCATTTAACCCTTTAGCATTCATTAAGCTCACACCTGTCTTGTAAATAGTGACCCTCAAAGTCTCACTACTTCTTGTGACTTCTTGCAATATTTATCATAATGTTGTCATATTACTCATGGCAGAATATACATGGGATGGTTTAAGCTGGGTTGAAAATTCAGAGCCAATATTTACGGGGCAGGTTTGGGCGAGTTGAATGTTAAAGGGTTGAAGTAATGTTATATTTTTTTAATGAACATACCATGAAAAGTCAAATAAAATATTAATACACCAATTAAACATTTCTCTAGCATTGGAAACATGAGCCTTTTAGAAGTTTTACACTGAAAAACATTGCTAGTGCCTTTCTTGAGATTTAAACTTAAAGCTATGCTTTTAAAGGTACCTATCTAATAATTTGTTGAATTGAAAAAGTTATCACATGGTGACATTGAAAAAAAAACAAAAACTGTCAGGTGACTAAAATATGACAAATTTTTATGTTCATGTCATACTGATAGTGATGTCATGCAATCCCTGTTCTTTCTATAGAAGCTTGTGATCTATGCCACTGCCAAGGTTGAGGTGCTAAACCTAGTGATCATGCCCTAGATTAAGGAGGTGGTTGTATGTCTTCTAGTAGGACTATCCTCCACATCCATACATTGGCCTATTTGACTCAGGAGTAGCTATCCGAGAATTTTTGAAAATCATGTCAATGTGATGTGATCTCCTTGTTTTCTTGATTTGAATCTCCTGGATGATTGAGTCTGGAATTTCATAAAGACAGAAATGTACCAGTGACCACTTCAATACCGAGGACTTGTTGGAAAGCAACTATCATGAATATGTTGGCTAGCATAAAATAAGAACTACCCAATACGGGTATGTAGTCATTTTTCAATTACCTAACGCACCCTGTATATCCAGTTTTCTTTTTCTATAATGGCTGTTTTTCCATCTAACTTATTTAGAAATATTCATTTCTTTTTCAGTTAGCAACATATTTTAATAAATCACCAGAAGCCTTTAAATTTTTAAGAATCATAATATACATTTATAGTAGTAAATTAAATGTAATTTACCAATTTTATAAAAGTTGTGCATGTATTATATATATCTGGTGCAGCATTATACCCATTATTCATTCTATCATAAAATATTTTAGTTAATTAAAGTTTATATAAATTGTTATATTTATTGACAATATTTTATGTTTACAATTCAAACTGGCCATCATTTGCTTCCACCATAGCACTTAATCTATTCTCAACTGAAGTGCATGACTTCTTCACCACCTCTTTGCTCAAATTATACCACAATGTCATAAGAGCTTTCAGGTGTGACATGCTTGAGTGTGAGATACATGGAACATTACTCTGCAATATGGGCCATATCACAAAGTCCAGAGGATTAATGTTAGCTTGATTGAAAAAAATCCACAGATGTTTCTTGCTCCAGTTCTGCATCAAATTGGCTGTGTGTATAAGAGTTCCATCTTGATTAAAGACATTCCAAATGTGGCTGACAACCAGAGTAACACATCTCATCAATATTTGTTAGTAAACTCTTCTGTTCACTTTCATTTCAATAAACACCCAAGGTGATTTCAAACCATCAGAAGTAAAAACTGCCTTAACAGTGACACCAATTGCTTTCTGTCACTTGAAATGTGTTCTGACTGATGCCTTTGGGAATGTTTCCTGGTGAAATGACGTAAACCCTATCGTTTTGGCAGTTGACCATAGCCTCCATAGTGAAAAACTTTTCATCCAGCCAACCAAAGACTTTGTCTGTGGCATCCTGCATCTCTTCCAATATTTTCTTCTCTTTGCAAAACTGTTTTTGCATTGTGCTACTTGAGAGAATCTATCATTATTGGTTCTAGCCCTAAATTCACTTTCACAATCTTCCTTAGTGACTTATCCAAAATATTTAGCTCTTTTGACATCTTTCTCGTGCTTCTTTCATGGATTTCTCTCCACCCTCTTCTTAATTGGTCTCTCTTGATATCAACTGAACTGAATTCTTCATGGAATTGGATATGATGACGTTTGCTCCCCTTAAAACCTTTTTTTTACATACTTATCACCTCACAATTCTTCATACCAGCTATTTTCAATGTGACAAATTTGTCCCATTTTGTTTAGGCTGCCATATTAAAATATAAACAATAAAACGAAATTGGAGGTTTTATGTAAAATTTGAAACTACTTTTATGAATAGGTGTATTTCAATTATTTTTTTCAATAATGGGTAAATATTCATGTCATATTATGCCACATCAATAAGTCTATAATTTAAGTTTTTATAGTAAGTATTTATTTTGACAAATATTTTGCCATAATCTCAGCTTTTGTTATTACACATGAACCAATACGTCTCCATTATTTGCATAAATTAAATATAGTGAAAACTTTAAACTTTTCTAATAACTATATCAGGCTATAGATTTACTTATCTAAGAGTGCTGAAAAAAATCTAGGTTTGACCAACAAAGGATTCCCCAAAGGAATCTGATTCTGGTCAGATTTTTGGAAGTATTAGGTTATAATATTCTGGTGATTGTGCTCTGATCATCTTTTAGGGATTTGATCTTGGATTGGTAGTGCTCTGAGTCAGCGATCTCTTTACACATGTCTCTATGATCTGGGAAGACTTGCAGCTTCATACATGATGTTGATGGCTTCTGGGATTTCAAAATATATGGAAAAAAAACTTAGTGACTCTTACTCCTCATGATTGTATTTACTCATCTCGCAATCCAAGGGAATTAAATTTCACTTTATCTAAACAATAGGACTATGGTCTACAGAATTGCGCCATTATTGGTCAATTTCTGTTGGTGGTAACAGTAATCATCTTAAACAGGCTGCTAAACTGTTTTGAACATTCTTGCCATGTTGCATTCTATCGAAGTTTTCCTTATCACTGAGAGTTGACTGCTGTTACTGAACCTCATTTTTACAAAAAAAGATTTATGTGTAAGAAAATCAAGTGACCAAAATTGGCTGAAGATACAGACAGGTTGAAACCAAGATAGTGGAATCAGCTGATCTCCTAGTTTTATTTATATATATATAATATTAGTGGTAAATATACATATATATGCAAAATCCACAGGTGCATATACACACATGTATATTTTTTGAATAAAAAATTCCGAGAGGATAGAATCCAGGTAGAACTCAATGTCCAGGACAGAGTAAGGATATAATAAAAAGGCTTAAACACTAATCTATCTGTCTATATTTCTGAAATGAGGTATTATGTACACTATTTACATTGTTCGGACTATCATATTTATCATAATGTTTTGGCCGCTGTAAGGGAAATCACCGCCCTCTGTGGGATCATGTTGAAATAGAGAAAGAACATCATTGGAAAATTTGTAAACTTAAGGAATCTGTACATATGCTAGGCTACAAAAATCTCCTGAGCTGACCAAGCATAGAAATGAATACAATATGGGAACCAATAATAATAAGTGCCAGAGAAAAGCAATAACAACAATGAAAATTGCAATATGAGCTCTGGTAAAAAATGGTTGCTGAAGACATTAGGTTTATAATACCCAGAAATTCATACACCGATGTCTTCAAGGACACATGGCACAGTGGATAAAGGTGTTAGTTAGATCCAGTGACAGGATCCAAAGAGTGGCTAAGGCAGTGAGAACTTGGAGACTGCAATTAACAGGAGATAACTGACATCCATTAGGCATGGCACGTGGAACTAGAACAGTCTACCCCAGCGAGCAAAATAAAGGGTTCAGTTCAACATTCCAACCACCTGAAGAAGGCTGGAGCATACAATGGCTGAAATGTTGTGATAAATATGGCAAAAAAGATGAGGATAATAGTCCGGGCAATATAAATATTATAAACTTTGCTGATACAAACATCTAAGAACTTTGTTATCCTTATAGTTGACTTTATTTTTGGCTTTAAATCTCTTATTAAAGAGCTTCTAGGATTTTAAGTTTTTGCATATTATTTTAGTGTAATATAGATGTATTTTCAATATCTGTCTAAATTGTGAATGTGGAGATGAGTATTCCTTTTAATGCTGTAAGATTGAACTATGCTCATCCAAGTGAAATGTAAATCTATAAATGTAGTAAATAGATTTTACTATAAATGTAAATCTCGACAGCAGCATCATTGTAAAAGCAATATATGTATTAACATTTATATCAGAGATGCAATCTCCCAAAGGTCATCAAAATTGATATACAATGTTGGCCTTTTGTAAGATGCCAGTTGACGGAGAATAATTGTTTTTAACATCTAGATTGGTTCTATTAAAATTAGTATAGTATTGTTGTAACCTAGGGAAGGTTATTGAATAGAATAATCAAACGAAAGTTGGTAATTGGTAATGAAAATAATACTTGGAACACGAACAACACATATAAGATTTGCCATGGCATGTAGAAGTAGTAGTCAACTGCTAGAAGTGAGTCAAGTGAATTCCACAATGAATCTCCAACTGCAGATCAACATGCAGTATTTACTACTGTGTTTATGTGAATGGGGATATAACCTTTATCATCTATAGGTATGCTACAACAAGTATACAACCAACCTCAATTTTTCTTGGATCAGTGGGGGATACATTAGTGTTTATGAATTTTTTCTCCTGCTTATATTTAGAGTGCATTTGATTACGGCATAGTAGATTGATATGTTTAGAGTTATTTAATGATCTGTTGTATTCATTTTTATTTGTATTTATTTTCCTAATAGATTGTCTAATTTGTTCATCAATGATGTAATTAGTCAAGTCATTATTAACACCAACTGTTTTAAAATTGTTATAACTTTTTTGTATTGTGCGTATAGATTTTATTTTTGTATACTAATAAAAGAATGGATGAGTAATATTTCCATGAATGCATTACATTTTGCATGCATGTTTTGATGTTAAAAGCAAAAAAATTGAAACCCAAAATAAAAAACAACTACCTTAACAATTTAACATACTTTAATTTTTATTACTCCTTGTGGAGTTCTGGGGTGCAATAAGAAGCAAAATGTCTAAGGTTTTCATTTCATCAAAAAAGTGATGTGCTTCCTTGTGTTTACATATGAGAAGACACCAACATTTGTTTGGGCTTTCTTTCACCTGACTAGCATGTTTATTTTTCTCATTGACAAAGTTGTTTTATCATTCATAAATAGACAAAATAATTCACCTTCAGAAAGACTATCAGGTACATCTATGAGACCAGTAGCTTCCATAAAATTAGTCAGCCATGGATGATAGTAGCCACTCTGTATCTGGTGGACATCATTGCTTTCCTCCACATCACTAGCATGATTACCATCTTTGACCACTTCACTGTCTATATCCACTTGAGAAAAGCCTTCAAAATCATTGGAGTCTGAATCAAAGAAAAATTCCTTCATTGGATGTTGATGCAGCCATTTTTGTTTACAAAATATTGTGAAAAAATTAACGTGGGTTTAATCAATACTAGACCTCATGCAGAGTCTAGAAGAATTCAAAATAGCATCAGAAAATGGGAGTTTAGCCTTGTTCCAAAGCAGTAGCAGGTGATTTCCAGCTTAAAATACTGGAAATAACAGTTGACAAGTGTTTATTTTTTAGCAACTATCTCAAAGTGACAGAATGCACCTAGAGCTGCAAAGAGAAATCTACAGCAACAATTTTTGCCTCCAGTGTGGTAAAGGTTAATGAGGGTTTGTTTAATTTTTTTTTTTTTTTTTTTTTTTTTTTTAAATAAACTATAGAAAATCCTTTTTGATGAAGAATTTGATTTGCATGGTTTAAGTTTTGTATAATAGCTACTTGTAATAATTAGGACATTCACTTTTATAGTTAAGAGCGCACATATTTATGTTGTTTTTTCATATGTTGTTATTATTACTGTCTATCAATACATCAAGAAATTGGAATTTTGTCCTTGTTAGGTTCATATGTGAACTTAAGTAGAGTTTTTTTTGACAAGGATTTATTTACAGCTTTTAAAGGAACACTCGTGTCCACATACACACTTTAGACAGATATTAGTTGAAAATACATCTATATTACACCAAAATAATAAGCAAAAAATTTAAAATCCTAGAAGCCCTTTGTATAAGAGAATTAAAGCCAATTGAAAAGTGCTCAATATCAGTAATAGAACTAACATGTTTAGTTGTATGGATATGAGTTTGTGACCCTGGGTTTCACACTTTTGTAATCATCAAACTCTTGAAACTGAAGGTCAAACTCATATCCATACAATTGAAAAATATACATATATCTTATGCAGTGTTACATTAGAACATGCACATATCTACTACAAAATTGTAAACTTTTGTTTCAACATCAAAAAAAAGGAAAACCTTTTTTTAGACATCTCATCAGGTGGGGAATCATGGTGTTACTAAAAAAATTTATCCAGAAATACAGTTATCGAAGCAAATATCCCCCACTTCCATTCCTTGGAAATTTTTATAAAATGTCTTCTAGTATTTACATGTAGAGATGGAAGGGAATTGAATGCATTAAGTAGTTGTAGGCGAACAAAAACAAAGGGAAAAGAAAGAGGCTATGAGAAGAGGATGAGGTGATAAGCGCTAAGAGGAGATAAAATCTGACCATAGAATTTTGTTAGAATATAGAATTTGAACTTCAACGGTCTCCTAGGTTGGTTCGGTAGGTGTTTCAAGTAAAAAAAATAATTTGCATCTAGAGACAGTTAAAATAAAGGTTAGAATATTAGGTATCTTTTTTTTTATCCTTCATATTATTTTGGGATAAAACATTGTCAAGAAGAAAAATAATTTGAGTAATATAATTTTTTATTTTTAGGGAGAAATAGGTGGTAAATTCCATTATAAAAATAAAACACAAAATAAGATTAAATTACTACTAACTTTCCATTTTTATTAATGTAGGTTGGAAAAGTGGATCAATACTATTGTATATAGGAAGGTAGTTATTAATAGATAAAAATAATAATGATAATAAACATAAAAACTGTGAGCTTGGATTGAAACCCAACCATTGTGATGTTAGCCAGAATCGCTACCACTTGCGCTATCCAGACAGCATTAGTAGGCAATGGTAATTCTTTTTACGTATGCAAATGGACCTTTTAATTTTCAATTTTTAAAAAATTTTTCCTAATTTCTGTGTTATTTGTATTACCGTTTATAAGGTGTTATTATTTGAAGGGTTAAAGTAGTCCCATTTGGACCAGCTAATTGATAAATCATAGAGGTAGGTTCCATGAAACTAAAAAGAATAAAGACTAAAGATAGTTTCACTGAAACTAAGATTATTATATTATTACATTTACAGAAGTAGGAATAAATTATCATCAGTTAGGTCTACATTTAATATTCAAAGTGAATTTGACTAAAATGAATCCTGTATTAGGAGTAGAACTAGGATATAATAGGCGATGACTTCGGTATCATGTTTACAGAGATAAGAGGATTCATTCATAGATTCAAAATTTCTTTAGTAAGATTGTAATGTTAATTCTTTTTTTATGTTTGCAATTTATTGCTGTCTCATACCTTCGATTTAATAGTTTTTCTTTATCAGGTTATTTAATTATTTGTATTTTCTCCTGTAGACAGAGAAAACAGTTCATTTAATGACTTCGAGATTCTAGCCTGTTTTAGTATTTTCCATTTAAGTTTGGGCGTTTTACCTTTGTCCTTTAATTCCTAAAAATACTTGGAAAGTGAGGGTCAGGTTTCGTTTATCTGGGTTGTTGAAGGACGCTGTAATCCTACTGTTTGTTCTCCTACACTTTGAGATATATATATATATATATATATATATATATATATATAGAATATACTTCATCATAATTGCTTTAAATGTTTTAAATATATTTTCTATGAAATTTTAATTTCCTCATTGGAATTGTATATTTAGTCATTTAGACAAATAGCTTGTAGTTATGAAGCATTCTCTTTTATAGAAATAATGTTTTTTTGCAAAAGATACTGAATATTTGCTTGGAAAATACCAAAGGTGATAAACTCTTAACAAATTATGCATCTCATGTTATCCTTGTAAACAGATTCTGGTCAAAATGGCTTGTGTTAAAACTAAAATCAAGGTCAATGTTATTAGATGAGTCTCTCTCTATTCTTTTTTTATTATTATTTTTTATTTATTTTTTTCTTTTTTTTTTTTTTTTTTAGCTCTGTAAAATTGTCAAATAATTTTTTCACAGGATTTTGATGAAACAGAAGTAATTTTTTAAAATAAGCTTTAAAAAACAAATGTCATCACAAATTTTCAAGTGTCCAAAAAAACCAAACTAGTACTGTTTTTGTTCTCCATTATAACTATGCGTGTACACAAACACATGTGATTTCTAAGGAATCTGGATATTTTTATCCAACATTATTTTCTACTACTCCCAATTTTGTTTTATCAATGCCCATTGTTGAGTAGACATCCTGGCTTTTTGGGTTTAACAGTGTGAATTATGCCTACTCACCTGCACACAGTTCAGAATGTTATTGATAGTATCCATTGTTTTTTGTATTTGAACTTTTTGTTTGACCGTTTTTAATTGATAAGTACTAGAGACTATTAATATTTTAATACTTATTCCAAATTTTATTTTCAATATATCTAAAAACTTCTAATACAGACACAGAAAGCTTGACAAAATATAAAAATAGTATCAAATTTATCTTGATAGCTCAATTCTAAGCCAAATTATGACCACTTAAAATTTGTATGCTATTGGGCCAGAAGCCAATTTCAATTATGTATAACTAAAGATGCAGGCTTCAAACAAGTGAAAAATCATAAATGCAATATCATACAGGTTGTCTTAAAGCAAAAGAATGATAATACCAACTGAATCAATTATTATTAGATCAGAGCAGATTAAACATTGGGGAAAATTGTTTTCTGAATAATGAAATAGTTAAAATATGACACACAAGTGCAATTTTGACTGCTTATATAAGTTTCTTTTCAAAAATTAATACCTTGGCACTTCTTGCTATCATAGCACAACATAGATGAAGCTAAAAAAATTTTCAGTAGTCTTATCAATAAAAAAAACCCAAAAAACTCGGTCAGAAGCATAATTTGACAGTAGTACAAAAACAGGTCAAAATATGCTATACTGAAATTCCCATATAAAGTATCCATTGGAGGTACTGAAACTTTACCAATTTTTGGATGTGCAATTTGACAAACAATTTATTTTCTATGTCATATCAATACCTTTTGTCATAAATGTACCTAATTTTGTGAAATTAACTTGCCAAAAAAAAGGACAGTAATGACTTCAAAACTTAGAAATTTCTTTCATGAAAGGAATCATTGGTCAATCCTTTCAAACAAATGTTTATTGTAAAGCTTTAAATTCATTTATTTTCAAAATAAAATAAAGTGAAATGAAATACATTTATTGGAATTGATGAAAAAGATTTTTTTTTTTTTTTTTTTGTTGATTTGCAGTCTGAATTTCTTTATAATGGCTCTGCTACAGCCAACAATTCCTGAAACACTCCATATCCTATCATTACTTAAGTGGTATTAGGTCTAAAGACCAATGTTGACAAGAATTTGTGAAATATCGTCCAACAAAGGCCGTGGAAAAAAAAAAAAAAAAAAACAACTTCTGCCTTTGGTTGGAACTAAAATTTTGATATTACGTCTCTGGGCAGATGACTTGGTCAATATAAAAGTTGGAGTCATAATATACTGAGGCCATTACCTTTTGATGCTTATAACTGAAAGCCATCTGAAGTGGGATGGGACATTTCATCACTGCTGACTCAACACCGTGACAACTCACCACCAGCCTATTCAGCATGAGGACTACTCAACACAGGTGCTCAATTTATAGCTTCAGACCTGTGTTGGCTGTCATTGTTATCATGTGTACATCTCTTAGATTGGCTTTGAGTCATAGAGATTTTGAAAGTTTAACTGTTTGACTTAGGCTGTTGTAACAAATAAATCATTATTTGGCTGACTGGGGCTTAATTTTCAAGATTGAACAAATAACCAAGCTGAAAAAGCAAATAGAAGACTGCATACAGAGCTGGGTATAGAGCACCCACAAGCTGGAGATTCATTATGGGGCTGACAATATGTTTAGTTGCTTATAACTCTCTGGAACCTGCAAAAACCTATAGCTTTTCTAGTGTTTTTATTTCAATTATCTTGTTTTCTTTTATACTGAAGGGTATAAAAATGTTTATATAGTAACCATCAAATATTGATTTTAAAAAATAGTACAATAAAGTTTGATTTTTTTTTAATTCTCATTGAAACCAAGAGAGAATTGTCTTTTGGTCACAGCTCTTTTATGTACCTATGCCCTTGGTTTATCATCTTTTCTTTTAGTATAAAGTCAGAGTAGATTTGGAAGTTAGGCTTTATAAATAAAAAATGATAAAAAGATGTGTTTAGGAAATATCTCAAACTTAACACCTTTTATCTTTCAGCAATTGAAAGTCACTTTTGGGGAAAAATGTAGCATTTATAAACTTCCTTTCAACATGTTAAAGTTTTCATTCTAAAAATTTGTGTATTTTAGTTGTACAATTATTGTTGCTTATTAAAATTATAGAATTTTAATGAATTTACTTTTCAGTTTTATAATCTACACTTAAGATGTATTACAATAATGCAAATCTGCTTATAGAAATGGTTTCTAACTTATGATGCCCAAAAGATGCATGTCATTTCCAAATATTCTTGAAACCTAGTCAGTAAATTACTGCACTGCTAAATTTGTTGATAACAATTGAAACCTTCTTGAAAATAATCTCTTCTTCACCATCACTAATTTTCATTTCCTTTTTGCAATTTTCTACAGTTCAGATAATATTTTGTTTGAAACCTTTTACTAAAAATAAAACTGATAAGGGATGTCTGAAGCCATATTGTAATTCTTGCTTTATTACAAATATGACAGCTCTTCAAATTTATCTGTTTGCTTTATAAAAGAAAGAAGGTATCTCAGGAATAATTAAAATATAATTTTGACTACCCTTGGGAAAGATAGTGGAGTGTTTTCCTGTTGTCTTCTCCATGTTTTTGAATTAGTATTGTCTTAAGTTCTTAATAATTTCTTACAATTCATTTGAAAATCTAATAATCCAATAAAGATAATGCTCATTTACACTCACTAATATATATATATATATATACACACACACAGTCTTAGATTAAGTATCATTTTTAAATAGCAAGCTATGCAGGAATAAATTAGTGTAATCTGTGAGTAATTAAAACATTATCAAAGTAGAGTTAAAATTCTGTTCATATTTGCTGCCATTACTTTTGTATTATTGCTCCTGAAAAAGAACTGTCTAAACATCCCTGCAATCTTATCACTTATTTTGATTATAATTTCACTAACATGCATTATCGTTTTTTTTTTGTTTTTTTTAAACTTCTGTCAACTCTAGTCTGTTCTTAGTAGGAAAAATCAGACTATAAACTGAATTGGTGTTCACTTGTGTTTTTTTTTGTTTTTTGTTCTTGTTTTTTTTTACCTGTTAAGCATTGTAAAATTGGAAGATAAAAGAGGAACCAGATTGACATTGATTTATTATTTATAGCTGACAATTTTTGTTTTTTTGAATAATTTGTCATCCATTATATTACATGATCACTTGTTCTGTTCATTACTCAATATCTGTAGATTTGCTTTTTAAATAATCTTGGCATCTTTTTTCATGTTTTCAGTTTACCGTATTTGAAAAAATTATTACATCAAATGTATTTGAGAATTATGTCCACTTAGCTTTTGCTATGGTCATAATTTGTTTTATATAATATAATTGAATATCTAAATAAAAGTATTTGGGAATGAAGCATAATTATCATAACTGAAAAAAAGCCATATTTTCTTAAGTTTACCTTTTTTTATAAAAAGAATTTTAAAATTCTAGCAAATACTGATTCAATAATGATTCATATAAAGGTAGGTTCATCTGCTTTAATGTTTTTTAATTTATAGAATAATGTTTTTAACATTTCAATCTTAGGATTTTAGGCTTTAAAGCATAAATGCAATGTTTTCTCTTGTTTCATTTTTGTTTGTATAATATGAAAAAATAATGCATTTATGAAATTTAAAAAAAATCTTTTTCCTTCTCCTCTAGGACAGTATGGATTCCATCAAAGACAATACAGATATTGCCTGTTACTTTATTACCAAGCATTCCTGGAAGGGCAAGTAAGTATTTAAATATTTCTTTATTTTTATTTGTCTGTACTGTTGTGGATAAATAAAAAAAATCTTTCATTTCTTTATATTGTTCCGCTACATAACTTGTCTCTAAAGATGAAACAAAACAAAAATCTTTGTATTGTTAAATAATTAGTCAGTGCAAAATGGACATAAACCAATGAAGTTATTTGTTGTTCAATTCTTTTTATACAAAGATGATTATCACCATTATTAGTGATAACTCTAACTTTTGGGAAACATTATTTTGGCTTTAAGTGACTGTCAAGTCAGTTGTTGTGTTGTAATCAGTTTTTAAAATTCTATAAATAATATTCATGTTTTAATTCTTGGCTTTTCTTCTTAAAGGTATAAACGGATCTTCTCTGTAGGCACCCATGGCATTACCACATACAATCCTGCTACATTGGAGATCACAAACCAGGTAATAAAAAAAATATATATATATGTATGGACACACACACACACCTCTGCAACAGCAAATGGCCTCACATGGTGTTTCTTAATGTGTTTCACAGCCTCACATAGTGTTTCTTCTGCAGTGTCTTAAAAAATTATATATTTTTATATTTTATAAGAGTGAAATCATTTTTTATACAAATATTTTCTGATTATGGAAATATTGAAAATTAGAAAAGGACTAAAAAAAAATTGGTGCGTAAAAAAAAATAAAAAAAAATTAATTTAAAAATCTTTTTTTTTTTTTTTTTTAATGGCTTAATTAAAAAAAATATTTCCTGAAAGCATTGAGATAATATTAAAATATTTCCTTTAATATAAAGTTTTAAATATTTACCAAAGCTTAGCTTAAAAATAATTTTCTGCTTTAATTATAGAAGATTCATCAGAATTTAAAATGTTTGGTATATTTAGTGTCATTATTTTGGCAAAATTGCTTTACACTATACAAACTTTATAATTATTAGCTTTACTCCATTATTACTGTTTTCTATTAAAAAAAAAAAAAAAAAATGGAATAAAGTTAATAAAAGTTTCATCTACAAATTATGAAAACATACTTTTATATTGCCACTATTCTTTGGTTATTGTTATAACACACTCTCACTTGTATAACATACTTCATATATATATTTAACGTTTCAGCTACTTGCCATGATGCCTGTATTAGTTAGTCTGAAGACTGACTCCAAATGGCTACCAGTCTAAACTCTGGAGCTCTTTATAGCAATGGACTAGTTCATATAGTCACCAGGAGTGTACTATTTACTCCACAACACATACTGATTCTTTATCCATAGAAGCAAACAATTCATGTCTTCATTTGAAGTTTGAAATGTTGCCTTTTGTTCATTTACTCTTCATTGCTATTTACCTATTTTATTAAGATGTGTTTTTTCCTGTTTTTATATTTAGCATTGTAGTTTTACTATAATCTCGTCCTGGTTATGACGATAAACTAGATCCGCATCCTGGGTATGATGATAAACTAGATCCGCGTCCAACAGCAAGGCCTCTGATAGTATGTTTTGGGGAGGAAAAAAAATACCAGCTATACGTTTTTGAGAGAAAAAAAAATACCAGCTATGTTTTTGAGAGAAAAATATTACCAGGGGAAAAAAAGAAGAGAAAAAGTTGTCTGCATTAAATGACCCATTGAGGGTGATATGCCATAAAACAAAACAAACAATTACTATAATCATTTTTCTTTATTTTTCTTTATTTTTTTTATTTTTTTTCTTCTCCTGTATTTGAAATTTTTTTTTCTTGTACAGTGGCCATATGGAGAATTTATTAGTATTGTGCCTGTCATTAAGGCACCCATCAATAATGAATTCCACATCACAATGCGGAAGAGCAATCGAAAAACAGACACGATGCGATTCTCTACAGATCATCGGCCGGACTTGCTAACTGAAGCATTGGTAAGACTATTAATTTACTTTTACCTTTCTCTAATTCATGCAATTTTAAAAATAGTTTTGCATTAATTGGTACAAAGTAAATTCTAAGTTAGGTTTTATGTTTCTCACAGTTATTTTTATGAATGAAGCTTTGCTGCTTATATGGAAAGATGTTAATTTCCATACATACTTTAATGTACATTGAATGAGGAGTTAATAAAATAGTGCTTGATGTAACATAAGAGTTATTAAGTATATCTTAATAAATATACGTTTATTTTTTTTCTCACTGGTAGCACAACTTGGAGTTTCATGCACAATGCAATCTTCAGGTGCTGAGTATGTTGTGTTGTGCATGAAACTCAGTCATGCTACTAGTGATGTTGGGGTGGGGAATGTATATTTATTAATATATAAAAAAAATGGCCAAAAATATCAGCCACTGTTCTATATGCAAAGGTGAGGAACGTCCTGTAAGCTAGTTTTATCTTCAACATTCACTACTATAGGCTATAAGTTTACTTCCGATACTAACTTCTATCTAGTCTGACTACCTATTATTTTATCAAATGACATTATCTTCTTCATCTGCTTTCTGTTTAGTACACTACCTTACCAAGTCATTACCCTATCCCTGGATGCATTCTCTTCCCACAAATTCTGATAAATGATACTTCTTATATAAAGTGTTTATATTTTCTTTATATTGATAATTGTCATTATTACTGGTACTGTAAAAGTACTGATTGTAACAAAGTACTAATGTTTGTTAGTACCAACTGATGCATCATACCTAAATATTACTCAAAACACTTTTAATAACCAGCTGGAAATTACTAAATAAAGGAATTTAACTAAAAAGAAATACTGTCAATGTTAAAACATTAATATGAGAAACATAAAATTAAGACTGCAGTGAAATATATCCATTATATGAATTGGCCAGAGAAGAATTACTGGTGAAGAGATGGGTGTGTTTACATATGGCAGAGTACATTTAGTAGGGTAGTTTAGTAATAGTAAATGCATCACTGAGTGCTGGCTGTGTTTATAAAATTATATCTTCAAGAATATGGATGCAAGAAATTGGAGATCAAGCTACACCATTTGCTAAAAACTATAATTGAAGGACTATGCTGAGGAGTATTAGAAGAGGGCAACAAGGGTTTGGGTCAAACAGCTATTGCAAAAAAAAAAAAAGACCCTAAAAAACAATATCTCTGGTGTCATCAAATATCTAAAATAGGCAAATGTAGCATTTGTTGCCCACCTCCACATTGGTCTTGACGATGGCATAAAAAAGTGGGTGTTAAATGAGAGGATTCAGTGAGCAATGTTTCTATCAAAATGATAATGAAGCCAGGAGATTAGCAGAAGAATGACAGCTTCAAACAATGGCAGGATGTTGGTGTTTCTGGTCTAGGGACACTGTAGGATTTATCATTGTATACAAAAACATGTGTTGCACAGAAAAAAACAGCTGATTATGGAGAAAAAAATATTAGGGTTTCATGAATGTGCTATAAATGCATAAAAGGAAACTTCTTTTGAACTGGAATAAGAAGGTGGCCAGCTCTTTGTCATGGCACTCAATTACATCTGATTGGTTTGTTGCACTAGATATAACTAGATTGATTGTACACAGTTGCTTCAGTGTAACTGGAATGATTCCTGTTGATAGAGAAAATATTGAGTTGAACTTAAAAGCAGCAAATAGCTTCAAATTAAAATTATTTTCAACTAACATTTGACTGTTATTTTTTTAAACATTTTGAGGTCCTAAAAATCAGAAAATTAAATATCATATTACATTGTTCTAAAGACATAGTTTTGATCCTTTTCAAAAGGATTATTTTAATCTGGTATGCTTAATGAATCTATTGTATCTTATTTTTTTTTATTTTTAGCGATTCCGAAATCAGTTTGCAGAACAAAATACAAACACAAAGGTAATTCTTTGTTTTTCTTTTCTATATTCTAAAAGTTATCTATTTCAGTTAGTTTTAATACATCTTGTGAAAAATGAAAAATACTTTTTGGATTCAAGCTTTTTTGTTTCTTTCCTTCTGTTATATTTTCATAGGCATTTATATCACATTCATTAATAAAGACAATTGCTACTATTTACAGTCTGATAGATATCCATGTTTTTCTTTATTTTTTCTTCAGTACTACTTTTCTCATATTATCCCCCCCCCTTCTAACCATACTCATGTCTTTTGTTTATATTTTTCCCTAAATTTCTCTTTCTGCTGCTCAGTTGTGTTCTGACCATTTTATTTGTGTTTTCTAAAGTCTCCTTTTTCCAGAAAGCATATGATCAGCTACCCACTTGATCAAATTCTTCTAATCTACTTCCCCGAAACTATTTCTTTTTCAAGAAGACCATTAACAAATATATCTTTTATATAAGCAGCTCACACAGTCCACTGTTTTTTCTCTGAATTTACTCACTAACACGAGAAATAGGTCATTATGTAAACAATTTAATCCCATATATTTTTAGAGATGATTTTTGATTTTATCTGTGGAAGTAATTTATTATGTGTCATTTGTATCCAGCTTATCAAACCTTACTCAATTACACTATGTTATTAAGTTATCTCCAAGTAATCATCTGGATTTGATTCCTTAAGAAACCTTCAATCCATTTAATTTCTCAAAATGAAGTTTCTTAATCAGTGCTTTTAGCACATACGTTTGTTTCCATTAATCATTAAGTGCAATAAAACTTATATTAAATTTTTCCTGATTTTATGGTATGAAACTGGAGCTTTCTAGCTTTAACCCCATTGACTGCTGTCAAACCTCTTTGGGGCTCTACTTGTTCTGCACAAGTGGGTTAGATTACATCTTCCCTGCCTCTCTGTTTGACTTGCTGATTTTTTCTACCAACATTAAGAAATCAATATGATTTTTTTTAATGCAGTAAATTTTTTAATTCTTCTGTCAGGTTTTATGTATTTATTTATTTTTTCTTACAGCGATTCAATGCCTTCAAACACCATTGGTCTGAGAATCGGGTCCCAGTTATTTTGGAAGCAAACCATTCTTCATTGGATCAGTTAGATCCTTCTTCGAATCGCCTGTTAGCTTCATATGACTACAAAGACATGGAAGGCTTAACTCAGGTATGGCATTTTCATTATCACTTATTTATCAATTATAAATGAAATCAATTATTTTTTATTATCCTTACCTTTTGCCTCTTACCCTTATCAAAAAAAAAAAATCCTTATAAATTTGATCTTGTTGGAAAATAGAAGGAATGATCTTTAGTAATACAAGTTTTTAAATTACATTTAATAATGAAGCATGAATTTGAATTTCATTGCATTTGTTTCACAGAAAAATGTAATTATTGTGAGTAAAAAAAACAAAACAAAGCATAGCTTTTTTTTCTGTTGCAATTGCTTCTTTGTGAGATGTTGAAATTTTTTCAGATAAAATGTAAGTATTAATCTGCTGAAGCCATTTCAAGATGTTATCTTTTAATGTTTTTTTAAGTGATTATATTTAGAAAATTCATAATTTAGGTTTGTTTTTTATCAATGTTAATAATTTTTATTGTATCATTAAGTGGTTAATAATTAATTTACATTTAAATAAATCAAGAGTGAAAAATGTATAGATATTTCTTTTCATTATCTGTTATGACTTTAACATTAGAATGATCTTCAAGAATCTAAATTTTGTTTACAAACCTATTTAAATGTCTTGTGTAATGTTTCTTTCACTGTTTTTATGAAGTGGTATTTAATGATTATCTATTGTCACGCACCTACCAATATATTTGCAGCAAAATCATTTGATAAAATTGGTTTGAAAACCTTTTGGATATTAATTTGTAGAAAAATGAGTTCTTTCAACCATTTACATTTTGTATTTAATTAATTTAAGTTAGTTTCCTCCACATACTGTTTTATAGTATGTTTATTGTATTTTAAAAAAAAGATTGGAATTGGGTAGAGAGAATTTGTTTTTAATTAATTTGCAATTATTCTGTCAAGTTTTAAATAACACAATTATTAAAGACAAACTGTTGGTTTTTGTGTTTGTAATTTCAATGCCAATAATTATTTAATTAACAGGTTTCTGATTATCCTGGTGGAGTAGCTGTGATTTATGGCGGCAATAGTCGGCTGGTAAGTACACATAACAAACCAATCAATGCCACATACAAATGCTTTAATCAGTCTTTCTATTTCTTTTTAACAGTCTTTCTTCATAGATTCTAATTGCAATTCCAATAAAGTTAGTAATTTATCATAACCCAATTGGATATAATGTTCATTTTTTTCTCTCTTTTGTTGTTAAAGCACTTTTGGCTGCATTGTGAAAAGCACAATCCTCTTTGTTAGTTTTATGTCTTGAACAGGTCACCTTTGGGCAAGGTAGAGTAACTTTCATCCTTCTTTTGGCAGGGTAAGAGATTACAATCAAGACTTGTATATTTAAAATAAACCTTGCATGTCTAATTAAAAAAAAAAAACACAAATTAATGAAAACAATTTGACACTAAGTAACTAATATCATATGCCTTTACATTTGGAAAAATATACTCACAATGTTTCAGCCCTTATGCCCTGTGGCCTTCTTCAGTTTTCTTTTGCATTCAATAATTTTCTGAAATTTTGAACCCAAGGAGATTACTGAATATGAACCTGAAGAAGGCCAAAGAGTACAACCACCAAATTGTTGGCAGTATGACAACCAAGATGAGTATACTAATCAAAATGTAAAAATATATAATTGCTTGTCTCGAAATTTCCAACATAATTCACTTAACTAACATATTGACTTATTCATTTTTGATTAGTGGCATTTATTCTAAGTTCAGTATAATTACTTTAAAACCTGTTTTTATTGGTCTCAGATGGATTTACACTAAAATCTTCATCTAAAACTACATGTGAAATGTCATGTATTTTTAGCATTTGTTTGCATTGGACCAGAGGGACCAGCTCATCAAAAGTGTGATGGAGGCTGCAGCTAATTACATTGGCATTTCTGTTAAACATAGAAAAGATCCAATCAGTTTTGAACAGTTTATCTCACACAGACTCGGCAAGTTTAGGTAAGATCATCTTTTTTTTGATCTTTAGTTTTAAATTAAAAAAAAAAAATCTGGGCCTTTAATTGGAGTTATTAATACCAGAAGTTTTTCCTCTTTTATCTCCTTTTCTCTGTATTATTTTCTTATCTTTTTGCTTTTTCTTTTTTGCACTGTTTCTTTTTATTTCTATGTCAAAAGACATTTTTATTTCCTGCATGCATATGATCAAGTGATTCTATAATTAAAACATTAACCAGTATATCAATAAAGAAATTGATACAGCAATTCATGGGAGTTAAACATTTTAAAGATGAATTTCATTTACTTGTAAACTTGTAGTAGTTGCCAAACCAATGTCACTGTTAATTCAATTATCTGTTCATGATTGAAATATACCAGTTCGTTATATTAGCTACTACTTCTGTTTTGTTCTTTCTTTCCTTACAAATTTTCAACTGAATAAATCTGTAGAATGGATTGGCCAGAATATGGCAGTAATAAAGAGTGAGTGGAAAAGTATGTCAGCATTTTTATGGGAGTTACTTTACTAATAAAGATACTGCTATAGAAGTGTTAATATTCTTTGAATGACTATGTTTATAAGGAATACAAAAAATTCTTGGAATGATTGAGAATTAGCAAAATATAACATTGCATATTGTGTAACAAGAAAGTATTCACTGTAAGATATATATAGTAATATCCTTTTGGTAAAACAGAATTTGGTGTTCCAGTAGTTAAATCTCATCTAAAGTGACTTAATCTTTTAGATATAAACTATAGAAATTGTGATATTTTATAAATCAAAACCTGTTTTAATTTAAATATGTTACTTTTCTTTTGTATTTAACAGCACTGATGAAGCTTTAACTTCATACTCGGAATTTGTGGTGCAGAAAATTAGTCCTCGTCATTCTGACAGTGTACGTAGGATATTGTGTCTCACTGAGACATGTCTAGTTGAACGGGACCCAGCCACTTACAATGTGGTTACCTGTAAGCCTCTCTGTGATGTAAGTTTGAGTATATAATTGGCACACTCATCTATTCTCTACAGAACAATGTTTCCTGTTTTAATAAAAAGGCTAAAGAAAGCCCTTATAATTAATGAAAACACCATTGCTTAAAATTTATATCCCATTGGAAAAGAGATTTTTTTTTTTTAATTTTTGACTTGAATTCAATTTTAGTATAAAAGTTCCAAGAAAATTTTTAAAATCAATCCAGTTATTTTACACTTAATTAACATTGAATAATATTGTCAAAATGCTTCTTTGTATTTTGCTGAACAGGATAAGAGTAACTGATGTTCCCTTAGTACAAGGCCCAATAGCCACTCAATGTAGAGGGTTACTGTGTGGTGTTGTCTGAGCATAAGAAAAGGCAAGAAGTGCAGTTCATGAAATGTAGGAAAGATAATTGTTAATCTTAGACTTGGAGAGCAGCAGTCTTTGAGGTGTATATGTTAGTGGAACTCCTTTCATATTAATGGAATATGAAGTGAATGTGTATATGGCATGGTGGGTTCCAGTTGCAAAGGTTAGGGCCAATGGAGCCAAGGAATGTAGCTTGCCAAAGAAATAGCAGTATCAGAGGAAATGCTAAAAAAAAAATTTTGATGTGCTTTTTGTTGTTTTGCTATAGTTAATTTTAAATGTTAGGTAATGAGGTTTATGCATCGAGAAAAAATTGTTTAATGGTTTCAAGTATATTTTATTTCCTGTCTTTGTTGTCTCTGATTAAAAAGTGGAAAAAACTTGCAGAGTAGGCATTAAAAATTACAAGAGGAATTTCATTGGATGAGGACTGTAATGTAATCAGTAACTAGGTAGAATAGCAATAAGTCATGAGATATGGGTAGGATTTAACTCCATTTGACCACTGATGGATTATTGGGGCCAGAAATACAAAGTACTTATCTCCAAGGTGGCAAATGATCTTGGTTTTTCTTGGGCCACAATATCAAGAAAATATAATTTCCAGATCGATATCTGTGGCACATGCAAACTGTGGCTATCCACAGATGAAACAAGAATGAAATTACAAGTAAATGACAAATATTGTATTAAATCACATTCCAATTCAACACTGATGCCTCTCAACCTATCAGTCAATGCATTGTACAAAATACTTTTTCATGGATTTCGTAGTTGCTAATTAACAAGGGTACCATTATTGACACTCTAGCATCAGTGACTACACCTCGGCTGGGATTGAAAATACTGCCATTGGGCTGTGGAAGACTGACATCATCACTTTTTCAGCACCCTTGAACAGACAGTTTGTGTGTTGGGGAAACTTTGTGGGGCTATAGATCCAGCAGAGTTTTAAGCAAACTGGTAATGACTCTGGCGTGGAGCATTTTCCACTGGAGTATACAGATACCAATAATGAAGTCTGTGCATGTCTTGATAGGTATGACATACACAAGTCTTGTTGCAGACTGTTGTAGCCTTTTATACTCCTGTTTCATGGAGGTGATTCTTTGTTCCAGTAAGATAACATAATCCTCTTCTTCTATCCTCCATCATGTATGTGTGACATGAAACTAGTTCTAGAAAGACTTGGCTGTCTGCCAAGTGCTCCATCAACACTTGCACTGCTAGAGTTAAACTCTATTAATCATTTTTAGGAATGTTACAGATCTCAAATTTCCTAGTCACACGTAACAAAATACAACTCTGTTATGAACAGTCTTGTAATGTGCCTGAGTGTACTCCAGCACCTTATGAGACTCCATACCACATCATGTGGCCACTGTTATTCAGGTGAAAAAAAAAAAATGATCTACATATCTTTAGGTATCTATTCCTGATTTTTATTGAATAAAGAAAAATAAATTAACAAAAAAAACTTATTCTCCTCTCCCTGCAAAAAAATATTTACAGTTTAATATTTTATTTTAGATATTTGCAATAATTCGACACAATGACAACCCGCAAAAGTTCAGTGTAGAATACGTGAAAGGAGCTGTTAGAACATATCAGTCTACAGAAAGGTAAGATGTTGAACAGCAAATGTTCAGAAACCTCCTCTACATGTTTAAAAGTGAAAAATTTTGATTGAAAATCAATTAAAAAGTATTTATTAGTATATTGATATATATACTTTTATTGTGAGATACCTTTTTATATTTTACTGTTTTCTATCTTGTTTTTAATTTAAAATATCTTTTTATTTTTAGAGATGCCTTATTAGCATCCCTGTTGGATGGTGTGCGTGCCTCAGGAAATCGAGATGTTTGTGTGAAAATGACGCACACTAAGCGAGGATATCGACTTGGTAAGACCAGTTTACATTTTTGGATATTTAGTTTGCAAACATTTAATGACAACATTGATTAGATATTTAAGATCATTGTTGAGTATAAGGGTTTTTCAAATTCTTAAGTTGATTACTAAAAGTTAGGTTCATCCTAATTGGTTTTTATTTTTGTAGAGATAAATTTCAAAAGCCTGGTACTCAAAATTGTTGCTTCAACTGAGATTCTGTTCAAGACTTACTATCTTTTATTTATATAAAATTGTACATTTGACTACTCATGCAAGAGTCTTTCATTGACTCTGGTCAAGAGATTTTATTTTTTCATATATTTATTAATACTGTCAGCAAGTACAGCATGGTTGTTTTGAGTTGAAACCATTTTGTAGCATTTAAGCCATATATTTATTTTTATGTGGAATTGTTACTGGATATTTTTAAAAGACTCTTTAAAATTTGCTAAAAGATGTTTTTGTTTTTTTTTTTTTCCCCCTCCTTACACTTTCAGGTCCTTTCACTGTCCCGGTGGATGAAGAAGTGGAAAGTCAACATTTGAGATTCATTCAATGTTGTCCTCGTAAGTTTGATATTAATTTATTTTTTTCCTCTTTTTGGCCACAGTTCGTTGTCCTTAAACAGGCCAACTTGTTACTGAGAGTTGCAGCAACTGAAGATCTTTATTTTAGATATGAATTATTAAAAGATCAAATAATTTTTGAATGATAATGAATCACTTCAAAATTATAAACAAATAAGCCTCTATTTCTTTTGTGTGTGAGAAAGATTTTTATTTCTCAGTTTCACAAGACTTGTTAATAAGACTAAAAATATCTCAATTTACAATTTTTTCCATGTAAGTTAACATCTTAAAGTTCAAGAGTTCGGATAAGATTTAAGAATAATTGAACTTTTGAGAAGCTAAATATCTAGAGCCAAATGAAGATAAAAATGGATTAAATTTTCATCATTTATCACCCTCTTCTCTCATCAACAAAACAGTTGGTGATTTCATCTGAGCTTCTAATCTTGTTACATGTTGTATTATTCTAGCTTCATCTAGATTGAATTGGGAATTTAATATTGAATGTCTTTCTCAAATGATAAGAATTAATTTTCAACTTGTAATATGTTGATGCAAGAGTTTCCAACATTTTTTAACAACCTTTTATTCATGTAATAAATTCTTAATATTATAATTCAGTCAATGAAGTATCATCCCCTAGTTTGCTGTCTTTCAGGTAAATTATAAAAGAACAATTCTGGTTTCTGTTTGAATTTCTGGAAAGTGGAGTTATCATTATCTTTGTTGTTGTTATCACAATGTTTCAGCCATTGTGCCCTCTGGCCTTCAACAGGTGCATATCAATCTTGGTAAACTTCAAGGAATTTTAAACTATACACTTTATTTAATCTATGGGGACAGACTTTCTGTTCCACTGCCCATGTGTAGGGATATCTTGTCTTGTTCTTATTTTTAGTATTGCTCAGTTATTGCTTTCTTGTTTTCATGGAGTTCAAGTACACACTGCCTGGCCCAGGGATTGAACTTACAATTACTAAAGGACAGCAAGTCTTCAGCAGCAGCATCGCTAATCAGAAGACAAGTTAGGTGTAAGGCCCCAAAGAATTTCTATAGAGAATTTCAATAGCCTAGTGGATTAAAGTGTTGGTTTGTGAATTTGATGACAATAATTGTGAGTTCAATCCCTGGGCGATCTTGAATTTGTTAGAATTAATGACAAAGAGCTTTGTATGAAAGAAAACAAATAACCTGAAGATGACAGACCTAGAGAATACATCACTTGTAGAACTTGTTGGAAATGCTGTCAAAACAAAGAGCTTTGCATTGAAAGTACAAAGTCAAAAGACTCTTTTACTTGCAGAGGAACATCCTAAATTTATAATTACTTGTTGCACCACAGCACAGAAAAACTCTTTTTCTCTTTGCTTAGGTTGAGATGTGGAAGAATGTTTTTGTGTATTTTTAAAATTTAAATTCTTACAATAAATCTATTTTTGTATAACTATCTTGTTCAAAAATGTTTTCCCCTACCCCATATGAGCATAAGAAAAGCAATTGTTTCTAGTGTTTTACTTTAAATTCATATGGAACCTATTTTCCTATTTTCTCGATTGTAAAAAAAAAAAAAAAAAAAAAATGTTACCACAGTTTCACAATTACTAAAGAGCTGACTAAATTTGAAAAATACTTTTCAGATTTCCTTAGTTTTTCAAAAGATGTTGAAAACATTTGCACCAACCTGATATCCCATTATTTGTAACGTAAATGTTTCTATTATCAAATAATTATGCTGAACCATTTATCATGAAACTCAACACTAACACTTGATGATATGTATTTTTTTTTATTTTTACCTCCAGCTTCTATGAGTCATGATGAAGCTGTGCAACGATTTAACTGTAATATATCTTACAGTGGACTGATACATGCAGTGACACAAGATGTAAGTAAGATCCTTTCATTGTCGATAAAGTTGTAGTTGAAAGGCAGATCCTTAAACTATTACTTTTAATAGTAATTGCATATATTTCTATAACATAAGATAGACATTAAAATTTTCAAGATTATAGTTTATCTAATTTTTTAATTTTAAATTACTTTTGTAAAAATTTTGTATTAACTATTAAAAAAGATCAAAATTTCTAATGATGAATGGGTTTGAAAATACTGGAGACAATGAAAAACACAGTATGATAAATGCGATTTGAAAATTAACTACAGTCAAAAAAATTTTCTCAAAATCTAACTTTTTCTATCATAGAAGTTTGTGAAAGTAAATTAAAATATTGTCAAGATAATAGAAATATTTAGATGTCATCAAGCTAAGCAATTTTATTCATTACCAACAAACTGTAATATAATTCTCAATTATGTGTCCTTTCTATTTTATGACATCAGGGTCTTTTTGCTGAAAACAAAGAAAAGCTGATCAATGCCGCATTATCTGGCCTACTCGAACGAGAAGGAGACCAGAACAATATTTCTCTTGAGGCACTTGAAAGCCAATTCCATGCTCTGCGACGACTGGTGGCTTCCAAAGCTGGATTCCAAGCATTCACCAGTCTACCAAAGTGAGTATTTTTATTACATCAATTTTTTTTTCTAAGCTTTCAGATAATGTAGTTTAAATTGATATCTCTCTTATGAGGAGAGAAAAGAAGAAAATATATATACATTTTAAATAAAAGAAACTGATTTTATTGTTCAAAATAGTTTTATATGGTTCTTCTGATCAAGCCTGTGGAACAAAATGAATATTTTTTGCTTTTATTAATTTTCATTTACATCTTTGCTTTGTAAGTTTTAATGTTGGTCTCCACATAAGAATTTTAAGAGAAACATTAAATATTTCTTGCTTTAAAATTTGAACTTTATTTACCATAAATTCTCTAAAAGCTATAACAGAAACAGTAGTAATGGAAGAATCTTGAGGGTGAAACTTTTAAAGTTATGCACCTGAACATAATGTAGCAGTTTTCATAACTCAGGGATTCCTAAAGTGAAACTAAAGAAATTGCATGGGATTATCTCTTTGGTGTTTATAAGAAAGAGGTTTTATAAAATATTTCCAGAGTTGAATGAACAGGGAAGGTATCAATATTCATTTGTGATATGGCTACAACACATTTGATATTGGAATCACTTCCAAAGCCAGAATTTAAAAAGAAAAGTTTGGCATCTAACTGTGAAAACAATATAAATGCTATTTTTCTACTAGTGTTAGACAGATAAGAAAAGAAAAAAAGGTTTTCTATATAATTATCATTCATGTCTCTTTTATGGAATAAATTGCCAGACCTTAGTCAAGATGACTGGCAGTAGGACACTACAGAGAAGGTTATATTCAATACTTTCTCCCATTGTAGTCATGTAAAAGTAATACTAGTGTTTGTGGCCTAAATTGAAACTTTCTGACCTTGTTCACTAATTTACTTTTCTATAACTATTTCCATGGTACAAAATGAATGGGCTTTTTTAGCATAGTATCACTGCAATCCTTTTTACCCTAACATCATCCCTTTTCTATTTATGTATATATGTATTATTTAAAAAGCTCTGTATCTCCCCTTTTGGGTGTTTTCAAATTTTTGATGACTTTAAAAAAAAAAAATTAATAGATATTGGAGCAAAGATACCTTACTTTTCCTTATGCTTTTATGAGTTCAAATTCACAAGATTAACAGTGGAGTTTTTGGGGACTGGAGTCACCTTCAGAACAGACTGTGTATTATTCATTCCAAAAATTCCCTTTTGGTGATCTGGATCTCCAAGATGACCTGAAAAACTGAGAACACCTTTGAAGAATCATTTGAAAATAAATGCTCTGGCACTGAGCACAAAGCTGGGGGTAGCCTTTCCAATTGCCAGAAGACATTTGGTACAAATCAGCAAAGTGAAGAAAATGCAGAAGTTAGTACATTGTTATTTAACTGATTGACACTTGCTGCATTTTGTTTTTGACAAAAAAATACCACCTCCGTCTTTAATAATGTGCTTACTGTTGATAAGTGCTTTTTGCATTATAATCTTGCTTTTTCTTGTGGCAACAAACTTGCTCCCTTTTAACTTCCCAAACCATTTTTCGTCCCCCCCCCCAAAAAAAAAATTTGGTGATGTTGTAATTGAGTAATCTAGCCTTTCCAACTTAGATCACTACAATAGAATCCTTTTGGCATGACATTTTTTTTTTCTTCTAGGATGAGGGAACGTGTTGGAGTAAAAGTTGTAAAAGCACTTAAGCGTCAAGATGATGCTGTCACCCATGCTGCTGTAGATATGTTGTGTGCATTGATGCAGGTAAGACATGTCATCAGGTGATTCAGCCCATTTACATAGCAAAAACATTTCTGTCAATACAGTGAGAAACAGAACTAAGCAGGTTGTTATGTTTTATGAAGAGAGAATATACATGAGAAGCAATTTGTGTAATATTTATGGTAGGGGATAGAAAATACAATATGTCACCTTTGCTCACAAAACTGCTGCCAATAAAATGTGGGATAATTTTAAAAACAAAAATGATTAAAAAGTTGAATGAGAGCCATTGCTTTTGTTTCTAAAATTAAGCTGGTTAATCAGTTTGAAATACTGAACATCAAAATTTAAAGCTAAGCACCTATGCATCTTTAATGTTTTAATGTAAGCTATAACCAGTTTTATTATTTGCATTTTCTGCTCTCCTTTCTCCCTTATTTTATAGAGAGGGTCTGTTTCCATCAATGAAACTTATTAAAGTTCTTTCTTAATGGCATGTCATTTTTTTCCCATTTTGACATTCATTTACCCCCCACCCCTCTTATATAATTATATTTTTATATAACTTTTGGATAAAAAAAAAATTTAATATTCACAGTTCCAGTTACTTACTGTTTATATTTGAGTGTAAATTTGATCAATTTTATGCTTTGTTTGTCTTTATCAGTTAAACGTATATATTACTCAAAACAATTTTAGATATTTCTCATAATGCCTTTGTAAATTTCACTAAATTACCACAATTGTCTACAATCTTTAATGCTTCCTTTTACCAACACCACTTCATTTTAATTTCTTGGACTATTGAAGTCCACCTATTTACTGTTATCATCTATGATAAATAAAATGTAAAGACAAAATTTATCTTAGCAGCAGCATTTCCCAAATTGGTTTGTGAGCAGTCACTGAGGGTTTTACAAGGAATAGTGACAGGTTAATTATGTACAACTACAGTTATTGAATAATTTTTGTATTTAATTTTAAAATATTTGTAATTATACAGGCACTGCCTGTGAACTGTCACTGCATATTCTCTCTAAGTTATTCATAGAAAAATTTAAACATTCTTATATACGATTTTGAAAGAAAACATAAGAGTTGACTGGTCAAATCAAATTTACTTTAGAATCATAAGCTAGATTAAAGAACAGTAACTTGTTTCATAATGCTACAAAGTGATCTACAATGTATTCAAGTTATAGCTTTTAGACTTACAATCTCATTTTATTTCACTGTCCTGGTTATGACAATAAACTGCATCCACGTCCTGGGGTAAGATGATAAACTATGCCCAACAGCAAGGCCTCTGATCAGGAGGTTTTGAGGAGCATGGAATCGCCTCTTAATTGCTGGTGTTCCCAGGTCCACCCTGACCCGAGATGGTAGCACCTGTTAGGGTCCCAGCTATGGGCAAATAATTAACACCGAAACTGAGTTAAAAGCATTATAAAAGTGTAAAAATAAGTTTTAATACCAGAAATACTTTGTAAAAAATTATTACCAGAAATAAATTTTTGAAGAAATAATATTACCAGCAATATGTTTTTGAAAAAATAATATTATCAGTTATACGTTTTTGAAAAAATATTACCAACTATACATTTTTGAGGAAAAAAATATTAACAGAAATAGATTTTTGACAAAACAAAAATATTACTTGAAAAGAAAGTTGTCGGCATTAAAAGACCCATTGAAGTTGATATGCCGTAAAACAAAACAAACCAAACCATCATTTTATTTCAAGAATACCCTTTTGGTAAATGCCATTAGTGTTAGTTCAAGAAATGCTTTGATGTCCAGATGGAGTGATAATCAATATCACTCTAGTCTTGCACCATGTTTTCAAACTTTTAGTTCTTTTTGTCTTACACCATCACCAATTGCTTCAATAAATGCTTAAGATTAATGCAAACCAACAATCCAAGGTTCTCTTTGATTTATCAAACTTCTTTTAAGCATATGGAATAAATAATGAAGTGAAAATTAGATTAATTATTTGGGGTTACTTTCTTTACTTTTACACAAGTTTTCAATTTGATTACAAGCAAAATACATATCGAATGATTTGTGAAGTGAATTTCTCATCTCAGTCTTTCTACCAATTTCTGTTAAATGGCTTATTGCTGCTATTAATGCCTAAAGTAAGCAGTTACTCGATTTAAATTTTTTTTTCTTTTTTTTTTTTTTTTTTTTACTAATATTCACTCTATACAAGGCCCAAAAGAGACTCGAGGTAAGAAGTGCAGTTTATGAGGATATATGGGGCAGATAATGGTTAGCACTAATCCTCTTGGGATTTGGTTCCACAAAGTAGCAGTTTGGGTGGAATTCTTTCTTACTAATGGAATACAAAGGGAATGTGGATGATTAAACCTAGTGTATATGGCATGGTGGGTCTTAACCATGATAGTTAAAATTGGTGAAACTAAAGAATGTAGCTCATCTGAACATTTTCTATGAATATAGTGATAAAATATTGAGATGCTTGCAATATTTTGTCTGAGAGAAAGTGGTTATAGGGTGGAAAATAATTAATTACCCACAAAGCCATGTCTCTATCAAGACTTGGCAGCTCCATCCCAAATATGGAAGAAGTACTCCATTTTCAATCTGATCTGACTCTTGTAAAGGTAGAGCATAGCAAGTGGAATCGAGTACTTACTGGAGTAGTACAAGGAACTGACCATATTTCCAGTGATGAGTTCCACTTGATGTCTGGAATGAGTCTGTTCCAATAAATGTTCAAGGCAAGGGCCCTCTTTGAGAAAACACCTATTCGTTATGATAGATGAAAAATCTGGGGTTTGCTTGGTGATGATGGAATGTTACAAGTTAGGTTTTTGAAGTTTCAAATGTACCAAACCAGTTCAACCATCAACAGCAAACCTCACCTCCCCCACGCACACCCTGTGCATTGAACTAGGTCCAAAGAGATATCAGCTACCTGGCTCTGATTATCTAGATTTTGGGAGGGGCACCCATATACCATTTTATCATCTGCATAGATATTCATTAAAGATCAGAATATGTTCTTAGGCAGATCATTAATTTAAAGCAAAAAGAGGGTAGAACCATGATGCAAGCCTTGGGGAACATCTGCATTAATTTCATGGACCTTGGAGGACTAGCCATTAACAATAATATTCATGGCCCTACCTGTTAGGAAAGATTTGGTAATTGAGGCAGATCATTCAGTGATTTTTTATAGCTGGAGAGCAACTCTATGCCACACCTTGTCAAAGGCCTTCAATATATCTAAGGCAATCATACTCATGGTGCCCTACTGATTCTGTGTGTAATGACAGGATATCAGTAGTGAACATAACAGAGAAAAATTCATATTGTTTGTTGCTCAGGAGGTTGTCCTGTTGAAATGATTAACAACCTTCTTGTTGATGATAACCTCAAAGAGTTTGTTGATACAAAAGAAGGCTGATGGGCCAGTATTGCAATGGGTTCATTTATCTACATTCTTGAAAACAGGGCATACAATTGATACCTTCTATAGACTTGGGAAAGATTTCTCTTTCAGGTAGCTGTTAAACAATTTTGCTAAGATCAGAGATAATTCTGGGTTAATGTTCTTTAGAACAACCACTGGGATTTTATCGGAACTAGTAGCCTTCTTAGTATCAAGGCTTTTGATAAATCTGGAAACTTCCCAGGACATGATAGATATTACAAAGTTTGTGCTCCATCAGAGGGGGTGAAGTCAGGAAGGGCATGATACTTGTCATCTAACATGGAGTTATTTCATTGTAAAGAGCTTAGCTTTATCTGACAATAATGAAATAACCTCGGGATATTTATAATAGTAGGTATTAATGTTTTACTTCTACTGAGAATTTGGTTAGAGATTTCCCAGAATTCATACGATCTAACTTTTTTACTTTTGATCTTGACCAACAAAATTGTATATAGCTGCACTTTTTTTTTTTTTTTTTTTTTTTTTTAAGGACTCTCTTGCAATGATTGTTCTGAATGTAGCAAGAGTTCTACTATACCATTCCTTGTGTGGTAGTGGTAGATATTGAAGTAGTGGTTATAGTGAGCTATGGCTGCAGAACATTCTGGCATAAATCAGGGCTAGCTATTCATTTTTTTTATTTTTTTTTATTTATGATACACTGAGAAAAACTTACAGAAAATATATATACTTAAGTTTATTAATGTTTTTTCTCTTTCATAATGATATAGAATAAATTTTATGTAGGAGTTTCCAGACATATTTTGAGGGTTTTTCAAAAGTTTAAAAAAAAACCTTGGGAAATGCTGGTCTGAAAGTATCGGTTATGTTTTTGGCAATAAGTCAATGCAATTTTAAAATTGCTATGCATTCCTGGTATCAGAAAGCATATCAATTTAATCTTTAGGGTAGTTTTATTGTTTATATGATCTGAACATATACAGTTATATTTAAGAGATTGATATTATTATTATTTATTTTTGACAGCCAATGCATGATGACTATGATATTCGGCAAGAGCAGATGAATAAATATTCTTTAATGTCTTCCAGAAAGTTTTTGGAAAATCTCTTAGAGATGTTTAATGCACATGTGGTAAGTTATATAATGCAACACAAACATACTTTTGGGTATTTGCATGTCTACATAATATATATAATTTTACTATTTCTCATTTATATATAAGTTTTAAAATAGTTGTATTCTCTTTTCAGACTTAGGTGATAAAGTACTCCCAAAATTTGGGAACATATCATTTAAATTTATTTTGATATAATCTGAATTTTTTTTTTCATTGTAATTGAACACATTAAAAAAATTACTAATTTATTTTACTAAGTAAATCAATCATCCTATAATCATTTTTTTTTTTTTTTTTTTTTTAATACATATTTACATTTTGAAGAGGATCATCATTCTAAGAGTTGTTCAGACTGTTGAACATGTTTTTTGCATTAACACATTTCAGCCAATTGATTCTACAACAAGCTTCAGGTTCACAATCCATAAGGCAGGAGTGGCCAAACTTAATGTAAAAGCCACATATGATAAAGTTCAGATGTTTGAGAGCTGCAAGACATGAACAAAAGTTACACATATGTTTTTGTTACATACACATTAACATTAAACTTACATTTTTATCCAATGGGGTCTGAATTCATACCCAGTAAATAATTATAAAGCCTGTAATTTTTCTTATTTACCTTTTTTATATTAACTGTGATGAAAATATGAGCTCAGCCAATGTAATTCTACGAGTTGCATATTAAAGGTCAAAGAGCTGCATGTGGTTCACAAGCTATGTTTTGTTGGCAAAGAAAGGAATTTTCTTTATACAGAAATAGGTGGTTGGGTAGAAAAGAAATAGTAGTAAATATACTAACTGGGTCAACTCATTCACAGCAAGCCATGTAATTTAGATGATTCCATATTTATGCAAGAGGATGTTTTCCTGTTGCTTTTGGATATCACTAGAATGTTGTTGTTACAACAAAAGCATGAAATCACTAATCTGAACAATTCTTAGATTGGAATGTCTGTCTCTATATTTTAATGATATGCAATAACAGATTTTTTACTTGTAGGTGCGAGGTACTGGGGCCTTAGTGATCTCATCTATGTTGGATTTTTTGACATTTGCACTGTGTGCACCATACAGTGAAACCACTGATGGGGCACACTTTGATACTATGCTTGAAATGGTGGCTGCCAATGGCAGAATTGTCTTTAAACTTTTTCAGGTGAGTTAGTATTTTTTTTAAAAATACTAAGCCCATTTTAAGGAGCCATTCAATAAAGCAGACATCCTATTTTATTTTCTTCAACAGGAGTAAAGAATCTTTTTGTTTCTTTTTGTGTGTGTGAGAGAGAGCTTCAGAATATGATCATGCACAAGTTGATGTGGTGTTTCAAATATGTTTTTAGTATAAATGGGGCTCTACTCTATTACCCCCAACCACTTTTGTTATAATTATAGTTGGTCACATACTTAATGTTAACAAAGTACAGATACAAGTATAGAGTAGTCTATAGATTGAAGTCACTATGTCTCTATTCATTTTAATGAATTAGTATTCAATACTTACAGCTGAAATAAAGTGACCTAATTTTGGCATACCTATTTGGGATTGAATCCATTTCACTAACTTAAATTTGCATTAATCATTGTATTATGAACAGTTGATATATAGGAATTTATGTTACTTGTACTCCAATCTTGTGTATAACATTTGTCTTGGGTATCAATTTTGTATTGAAAAATTCCTTAGAAAAATGTTTCATATGTAACAAAAATATAATATTGAATGGTAATATTTAATTTTTTTACCATTCTTATGAGGAATTCTGCTATGGCTCAAAAAGCTTTTTGAATAACAGACAAATAATGCACTAAATATGACATAATTCATGCTAAAAAAACTAAGCTGCTTTTTGTAGACTTGCAATTAATCAGACATTGACATCATCAGTATAAGCATGCAAAAAAATGTTCAAGTTTTTTTTCTTTTTTTTTTTTTTTTTCAAAAAGTCTTTTATAATTTATGACCATGTATGTTTTCTCAATTCAGCATCCATCAATGGCAATAGTTAAAGGTGCAGGTCTGGTTATGAAAGCTATTATTGAGGTATGTATGTTTTTTTTTTAATCTGTTTTTCTCCCTTGATTTCTTGTCAAGTAAATGAGTTTGTCAAGTTTTTTTTTTTTTTTTTGGATGATCTTATATATTTATCAAACATTGATATTCTGCTTATGATTATATATTTTAAGAATCTGTTTTAATTGATAAGCAATAAACAAATTTGCAAGCATATGGCAAGAGTTGCTTTATGTTTGATATTAATACCATGGTGGGAGCAATATTGTTAAGTTAAAGTTTAATTATAAAAGTAAAATCAGTTTAAAATAATTTTAACTGCATAATTATTAAAAAATTTGTCTAAGATTTCAACTTTGTAGCATTTGCATTTTAAACATAAAAAAAATATTAGTGTAATACTCATTGAGTTCCATTTCAGGAAGGGGATGCTGAGATTGCTGCCAAAATGCAAGATTTAGCGCTGGCTGAAGGAGCACTACCGAAGCATCTACACACAGCCATGTTTACACAGAGTACGGATAGTCGGATGCTGACTAACAGGTAAGTTATGCTATTGATTAAAATTGACAATCTTAGATGGACTAAAGGTAACCCTGATGTTAAACAAGCTTGTGGGTAATTTCATTAACAATGAATGGTTAGTGTTGAAACTGATGCTTAAGGATTTTTTATACAAGATTATGAATGAAGCAGAAAAATAGTGAAAATTCTTCATCTAAAAATGTTTAAAAAAAAAACAAAACAAACTTATTTTCAAAGACAATTGAAAAGGAAATTGTGGCAGAATAACTACAATTTACTCTCTATTTTACACTTTCATGGTCAAAGTGGTTCAATGAAAGATGGTTTTTCTTTTGTGGGAAATGAGTTAAAATCTCATGGGAAGTCATTTTATTATCTAATTTTTATCAGAATTAAAAAGTTGATTAACCCAGTATTCTGATAAAGAACAGAAATAGCATAAAACAAGTAATAAAATTAAAAAATAGAAGTTATGAATGAAAATTAGCTTTGTAATATGTATATGCAAAAAAATTGAATTAGTATGTGATAATGCTGTTGTTACAATTACAAATCAAAGTTAAAAAAAAAAATGTGGGCATGATTAAAAACAAAGAAAAAAAAGACATTCACTTAGATATTTCCTTTCTGTGTTTTAAAATTTTGATATGCAAGACCTTTGCAGATTTGCTGGTTATTGACAATGTTACCAACAAATCAGTTGGTTCTTTTTACACTGTATAAAGATTTCTTTTTAATGAAAGTTGTTTTAATATTTGTACTTTTATTTCAGGCAACTGAGTCGGCATCTAGTGGGCCTATGGGTTACAGGACACCCAACAGCTATGCACTTGTTACGAAGAATTATGGTAAGATATTTCTAGAAATGGAACTTCATAATTAGTCTTTGTAAAAGGTGATTACATATTTTTAAAACCTTTTATATCTACATATTTTTTCTTTTGGGACTGACAAATTATGATTTTGTAATTTCTAATGAAAGTAAAGGATGGTGTAGTTAAATGAGGTGAAAAAAAACCCTTACCTATATCCATGTAAAAAGTGAAAAATAAATAAATAAAAAAAAAAGTTTGACTTGACAATGTCACTCAGATCTAGAGGCCAAGACAAAGTGAAGGGAAGCAATTTTGGTATACAGACAAAATACACCACACTGTACTTGAATTTGAGTTTGGCCTGTTTTTTTGCTAACTTGTCTATGGCATTGCTCATACTTCCTGTTCACGTGCACTATACATTGGTCATTTAAATCGCCATCAATCTAAAAATTACTGTATGTAAAATCAAGATGAGAGAAGTCGAAGTAAAAAAAAAAAAAAAAAAAAAAAAAAAAACAGCCAACCCTATTTCTATTTGCACCTATTTATAATTAACTAACCTGGTAGCTTAATCCTTTTTATGCTCATCCACTTAGATGCTTGTTGCTCTCTCTCTCTCTGCTTTGTGAGACAAAAACATTTACTTTCTTTTATTTGTCTGTTATCACTAGCCTCTTGCTTATCTGATGTGCTAACAAGCCTCATCATTGACTGAAGATATTATTCTGAGTCACCTTCTCTCTTCCCCACTGAAATGTACACCATATATTTGTGGGCTTTACACACACTTCATCTCCAATCTGGAGAGATAAAGGTTCTTCCCTTTCCCCAGTGACTATCAGTACTGTGTACACTTTTCCATTCATACTTAAATACGGCTCACTGAAGCACCAACTTCACTACCTGTCCTTATCTAAGTAACATATTGTAACAAAATAATATTGCTGTCAAATATGCTCCCTTTTGCATGGTCTTAATTGTTCAATGGTGTCTTTCTGCAATTCTGTTACTTGATCTATATTCGACTATAAAAAATACTTCTACCTATCTAGTATTACTTTCAGTGAGTACTATTATTAACACCTGGTCTATCAGCTCCCTCTCTCAAAATATCCTGTTTACCCACCCCTCCACCACCACCAATCTCAATTCTATATTCTCTCTCTATATGGCTACTTTTCTAATCCTACAATCAATCATAATGTATCACATTGATAATGAATATTTTACAGTTGTCTTTGAATATTTCTCTTGTGCAAACTATTTGTGGGGTCAATTGACTGACCCCTATCAAAACTCTTAACTATATGCCAACTTTCTCATTTAGATAAGGTTCAACTTCCCTGACCAGAAATAGTTCTATCTCTATCTATACCCCCAGATGATGTATGCTATGTGATTTCTTGAGATTTATGTCTTCTGAACAATACACCATGGTTAATTCTTCTCTAAGTCCTTTGGCAAACACCCAACCAGATAGTCTTCACCCTCTTGGCAACTGCCCTATAATATGAATTTTCTCAAAACTAAATAGTTTCCTATAGTATCCCTATTTTCCTTCCTTTGATTCATAACAGAAATGTTGTTTTGAGATATTTGCTGATGAATTGATGTCATTAAACAAAAGGATTTTTTTATTCAGAAAATTATCAGTGAAATCTGTCAAAATAGAAATGTTCCAAATTGTCTTACATATTTACCAGATTATTGTCCAAGCTTTATTCATATTTGCCAATAGAAAAATCTATTGTTACATAAATACATTGAATATTTTCAATAACATAAAGATAACAGGAAAAATTTATTTTATTAAGCAAGTATTTTTAGAACCTGAAAATACTGAATGATTTTCCAATGTCATATTGTTTAATAATGAAAAATAACATATGAAATGTTGACATGAATAAAAAAAATCTTTTTTATACTTTATTCACTCTCCTTATATTCTGTGCTGTATCCTATTTTTACAATATTCACTGTTTATGATATCTGTTAATTGAAACCACTCATCATTTCAAATTTCTTTTCATGACCCCCTTTTTCATAACCGCTGAATTTAAATGCACAAAAATGGCAGGCTATTAATCTATGACTTTTAAATGCAGTATCAGTTTTCATAGAATCTGGAGGAAAAATAGGCATTGTTCAATAGAAGGCATATTTTGAATGAATATAAGAAAAAAAAATAGATAAATTTCTTGTACAATTTTATAATGCTACACTTTTCATTTATAAAATCCTGTCTTTTTGTTCCTATCAGAATATTTGTCTCTTAAAAGCTTTTTTTGTTCTTTCAAATCTTTTCAGCCAAGTGGATTACTGGCATTCTTAGATTCTTCAGCTGAAATTCCATCGCAAGAAGATGACAAACTGAATGTGAGGGACAATGTAAAATTAGCCCAAGTTAGTTGTCTTTTTCATTTGGAAGAAAAATTAAAACTATTTTTATAATGCAGCTTATTGAGCAAATATTTGATCCATGCTTGAATGTTTGAAAAATTTCAATTTATAACATTTTCTGAAGATTTTTTTTTTTTGTTTTTATCATTGTCAAGTAATGATGAAATAATTGTACACCTCTCCCTTTGGTCTAAATTTAAATATTCTTTTCAGCTTTGATCTGGATTCTGGCATCAATATATTTATATTTAGGTAAATATGCTTTTATAGGTAATGATATTTATGCTCATATGTTTGACAATAAAAATATCATCTAGAAAATAGTGGTATGCATAGATTATCACTATACAATTATATATGTATATAATGATATTTAATTTTCAACATGGAAGACATAATATATTGAAACAAACTACAATAATAGTGAAATTGCAATATAAATTGTATAGAAAACAGATGTTCAAAAATGAGTGACATTAAATAGTAAAAATATGTGTTGCTAAAAAGAACAAAACTTTTATCTTTTTTTTAAATATCTCTATATGTTTGTAAATATTAATGTATATATATTACATGTTATAATGTGGTATCAATTATGACAGTGAGATGAAGTTTTTCTTGAAAAGAAAAACTGGCAGGAAATGTTTGGTTTTTCTATTCTTTACAGTCTTTATATGAAACAATATGAAACATTGTCTATAGAAGAAAGCTCCACTTGCTTTTCTTTTTGTAATAAATTAAGCGTAAAACAGTAAAGTATCAAAATTTGTCCTTTCTAACAGGTATAATAAAATTTCATAATATAAAAATAGCATTGCCTGGTTTGGGTCTTAGGACTGCTAACTAATTTTAAGTAGCAGGTTAGCAGTCTATTGGATTGGAAAATATTGCTGTTACTTTATATCGACCAAGAAAGGAAAATGCCAATTTTGTGGTTATATGTTCAAGTCATTGACATAATTGAAAGTAAATTTACATTTTATCATGGAAAAAAATGAAATAATCAACTTATTTCTAAAAATTTTTTTAATGTTTTTCATATATTTAGCACAGGATATAACATGCTTATTGAAAACCCAACCTTTTTAATGTCAAAAGGAATGGCCTGTTTGTTTAATAAACTGACATTTTTTTTTTTTTTTTTTTGTTATATAGACTTTACTGAAATGCAAAAAAATAAAAATATTTTGCACTGCATTTTTATGTTTTTTTGAAAACTTAACATATAATTCAATATTTTAAATTATTATTTAAAGATAAAAGTCTGTTATATAAATTCAACTTTTATTGACCTATATATTTCTATATGCTGAGGGGGGAGTAAAGATGTCTTGAAAAGAGGTGTGCAACTATTTTTGTTTTGTAAAATTCTATTATGATGTATTTGCTTATAATTATATACTCTTTTATTTGAGTGTAAAAATCAGAAGAATTGTAAAAAAAAAAAAAAAAAAATTATCTCTTACTCTCACTCACACACACACACACACACACACACACACAGAAAGAAGGAACTGAAACCAATTGTATTTTTTTTTGCCTGTGGAGTTTTTATGAGTTATCTTATTAATATTCTATATGTGTGGGTGTAAAATTTTATATATATATATATATATATATATATTTTTTTTTTTTTTTTTTTTCTCTTCTTTAAAGGACCATCAAAATAAAAACAAAAAAAACCCACAGTTACAGTTGATTGAAAAGAAAATAGAAAATTTCCTTCAGCACTGGAGAGGTCGAATTGGACTGGAATCCAGTAAAAAACAGGTAATTACTGCATCTTGAAATTTTTTTTCTTTTGGTTTGATACAATCTTTATACTCTTTAGAATAACACACAAATATTAACAAATGACTATTAACTAAATTCCACATCCTAAATTAGGAAATTTCAAATATTGATTACAATGTAATTGCAAACATCTTAACTGCAATTTTTGTCTGAAATTTCTTTGCAGCTTCAGAATGATGTAAAGCCAATTGTTCTGCGTAAGCGTCGACAACGAATCAAAAGTGAAGCCAACTGGTCTCTTTTTTACTATCAGTTCAGCCGGGATCATGCACAACCCAACTTGATTTGGAATTACAAGGTAAACCAGATGAACATGCCTTACTATCTTCTTCCATGTAATTTGCTAACTTACTCATGCTCTTTTATCTGATAACTATCATATAAGTAGTTTTTTTGTAATGCAAACTATGAATATGGTAAAACCTTGTAAATGAAAAGGAAATATTTGATGAAAATTTATTTACAAATATATTTTATAAAGAAAATTATTCATTAATCTATCTTTTATAATTCACTACATACATCTATAAAAGTGAACATGCTGCCAAATTACAAACTTTATTTAAATATTCCTTTAAATAGAAATCTGTCTGGAACAGTTGGTGAATGGTTCATAAAATATTTTTGCTTCTCATAAATATGAATTTAAAGCTTCAAAATGTCAGAAAATAATTCAATTCGAATAAATTGTTTACTTGCCTCCACTACTAGTGGATACTGAAATATTTAATTTAGAAAATGTGTAGGTGTACACTTGTGTGTGTTGTATTCATATTCTTTCTTCTGCTTTTGTAGACCAGAGAAGAGCTCCGTGAAGCTCTGGAAAATGAAATGAGGGCATTTAATGTTGATCGGGAACTTGGTTCAAATCATGTGATAGCCTGGAATCATCAGGAATTTGAGGTCCCTTTCAATTGCCTCAGTGATGAAATCAAAATTGGTAAAGTCATTTTGTCAATTATAATTTTTTTATGCATATTTTTCTTTTTTTTTTTATAAATCATTTCATCCCAAGTAAAGTAATAAAGCCATCAATATACAAGGGGTTATAGAGTGAAATAATCTGAGAAAAAAAACTTTATTAAGGAAAAAGGACAGAAGCAGGAATTAAGGTGACAGGATATAACATTTAAATTTTTGAAGATCAAAGTTGATTGGCTACATCTAGCAATTTCAACTGTAAAATGAGACCTAGCTGCCAATCTATTAGGTTGGTGCAAAAATAATGACGTAATAATGTCGTTTTTTGACGTTAAAAATACGTCAAAAAACGACATTATTACGTCATTATTTTTGCACCAACCTAATAGTTCTGTACTTAAATTTGTAAAGTCAAGGTACAAAATATGAACTCTTGGGACAATTAACATGAAAACATTTATAGAAAAGGCACAGGGAAACTGTTACAATGGCAGGAATGTGAATGAAACTGAGATGACGAGACAGGAATGATAACATTGCATTTTTTTTTTTTTTTTTTTTTTTTTTTGCCAAGAATCTCTAAATACATAGCAGGAATCACCAGACCAAATGTGACAGCAATATTCAATGCAGGGATGAAGTGGTAAAATAGATTAAAAAATTAGACCAGGGTTGGCAACTTCTTTACCTCAAAGAGCCGGATCAAGTATTAATGACAGATAGCAGGCCAGATGAAGGCCATAAAAGAATAATTATGGAAAATTGCATATATAAAAAATGTAATCACTAGTGTTGACTATACTTAAAAATAATTTTTATTAATGACATATGAATGTAATAATTGAAAAATATCATTTATTCAATTTAAGACATCGTTGGAATCATTTGTTTAAAAAATCTTAAAAATACATAACAGCCAAAAAATTAACTGGAAACTTTTTTTTTTTTTTTTTCCTTGAAAGCTTCTCAATATTAGGCTTCAAACTTGTTGATGCCAAGATGAAGATGATTATCAGCTAATCTTGTTCTGAAATTGTTCTTAGTTTGCTTCAATTTGGAAAATAATTGTTTACACTGATAAGTGCTTCCAAACAAAGATGCCATCTTTTTTTGCATGATTCACTAAGTTGGTATACTTTCCATTTGGAAAAATATATTTTGCATAGAAATCAATCAATGAAACAGCTTTAGATTGAAATTTAGATCTCAATAAGTTATCACACTGCATATCAATCAGTTTAATTTGAACATATCAAATGGTAGTGCAAAAAATTTAAACTGATTTGCATACAAACAAGTCAGCAAAACATGATGCAAATTCATTTCTCAAATCCTGGATTATATTCACAAATGCCTCTGAATCCTGTCATTTCCTTCCTTGAAATGATATAAAATGTGCGTAATTTTTATTTTGAAGTTGATATTTACACAACTTTAGCTTTTTTTTTTTTTTTTTTCAAAAGCAACCATATGGTTATACATTGCATTTATGAGCTGAGTTTTAACTTGAAGTTGTAAATTTAATTTATTTAAAGGAGTCACAATATCCACAATAAATGCCAAAGTTGCAAACCAATCAGGATCTTGAAAATGTGAGCAATCCACACATTTGCTTTCGAGCCTGTGTAATGTGCGGCCTGTGTACTGTAGATTGTCAACCCCTGCTCTAGACCATTGACCTATGGGACAATCCTGAATTTAGAACTTTGAGCTTTAAGCCTAATGTTGTTCTTGCCTTTTTGCTGCTGCTGCTGCTGCAGACTTGTTAAGTATGGCTTCTTCGAATATGAAGCCGCTCCCTAAAAGTAGAGATGGAGGAACATCAAAGAACCATAATTAAGGGTGAGACAATGAAATGACACCTGGCTGATCATGTATAGAGGGAAAAAGTTGCTTACCAACTCCTTTAGAATGAAGTAAAAATATCACAGAAGGACAATGGAGAATTATAAATCTGAAAGAATCTGTGCTTATACTAGGCTATGAAGGCCTTTGTAGTAGGTGTAGCATAGATGTAGATACCATATAGGCACCATTTTAAAAAAAAAAAAAATGTGCCAAAAATACTAGCAATAATTAACACTGGGGTATGGTAAAAAGACTGCTGTGACAAAGGATGGCAATACAAAAGAAAAAAGCAATGATGGCAGGTGTCAAGCTGCTGCAGCTTTGTTATCAAGAACTGCATTAGGCTCTAAGTTTTTGCTTCAGGATTGTCCCACAGGACAGTGGTCTAGAGAATTAAAGCATTGGGTAGTGAATTTGGTGGCATAGTAATTCAATCCTTGGTCCTAGTAGTATGGATGTACTCAGACTCATCATCAGGAACAGGATTAGCAATAATGGAATAATTAACCAAGATGTGACATCCATTGATACAGACAGTAGAATAAAAAATAATTTACTCCTACAGATTGAATAAAAGGTTGTTTGTTTGAAATTCCCTGAATAAGACTGGAAGGCACAATGGCTGAAACATTGTGATAGTAACAACAAAGATGAGGACATTGTAAATGATGTAAATAACTCTTCCTGTAATAAAATCAGAACTTTAAGTGTTTACATTACAACATTTAGTCAAATTTTTAATTTTAATTGCTGAATAATTTTAAATCTTATATTCTCAACTACACATTGGATCACACTTTGGTCTTTGTAATGAAATTATTTTCATTTAAGATTTTTTCAATTTGGTTTCATGATAAAAAAAATTTTTTTTTTTTTTTTTCACATTTGAGAAACAAACCCTCAAATAACCACAAAAGCATCAGAATTTGTGAAATTTACTGGACATTTGAGTTAATCTTTGGAGAATAACTGAATGGACATTTGAGTTAATCTTTGGAGAATAAAAGCCTTTTTTTTTTTTTTTCCAAAAATAGGCTTTTATTTTGAATTTATATAGAAATTCCATGTGCCATGTAAAATTGAAGGGATAGAACCTGAGGGATTAGCATATTGCATTCAAATGTGGTTTAATCATTCCAAATGCTGGTTTCTGTAATTTATAAAACAATTAGTCATATGAAAAGAGGACATAAAAGAACCTCTTCATTATTGCTGCAAGTTCTTCATTACATTTGATTCATGTGACTCCTGTTTATTTAATAAATTGCTTTTAAAAGTAAAGACAACTATTCTTTTCAATCAAACTATAATACAATAATTTAAAGATTAATAAATATATTTTTTTTTTTTTTTTTTTATGTAAAAATTTAGTTGAAGTGTTATATTTTGTAGGAGATTACTATTTGCGTTTGCTACTTGAAGATGAAGAATCAGAAGAGACGTCTGGGATCAAGAGATCGTAAGCTTGTTTTCATTAATGATTTGAATTTTTAATTTAATAGTGCCATTTCATATTTATTGATAAAGCTTACCAGAGTCATGCTTTCTCTGTTGTACATACTTGAATACATTGCTTATATGACTATTCTTTTTTTGCTTTAAATGCTAATCAAGCCCTTCATTAAATATGACTAAAGGCATAACTTGATACACACTTAAAGCCACCATCAGCAGCCATTTAAACTCAATGCCAAGTCATTTTGTATTTATAGAATTATTTGTAAATAAAGGAAACTATTTAATAAATAGCATTTAATAGACTTGATTTATTTTTTGAAAAATTGGATCATTTGAAGATAGTATAAATACCAATCACTTGCTATTAATTTCAAATTAGGCTGGAAATTATTTTATTCTCAAAATTGTAATGGTTTCACGCTAACAGAATTCTTGTGATGTCTTTGCTGTTATGGTCAAAAATGTGTACATACATACACACAAATCGGATCACTGTTATTTATATGTTTAATCATTGGAAGAGCAATAAAATATTTTCTTAAACCAATGTATTCTCCTAAGAATAAAAATTGTTAGATGAAATATGATTTATTGATATTTTGCAAATCTAATAAGTCTGACATTTCAAGTTACTTTATACAGAATTTGTTGTATTGCAGTAATTTTGTTATTACTTGTGTTCTGTTGTATAATAAATTAGATTTTATGTGATTTGGAAGTCTTTAATTTCAAGGGAGGAGGTTAATGTTTCTTATGCACTATTAAAAATAAAACTCTCGTTCTATCATGGAGATATGAATTTTTTTTATTTAAACAAAACTGTCAAACATACAGCACACTCTTTTCACTTGAAATCATTTTCTTCAAAAGGCACAAAATCATCATAGAAAAAAAAATTACAAATTTGGATATCAAAACCTTGCTCTCCTAACAAAAAAATTTCAAGATTTATAATTTTAAAACTAGAGCATAATGTTGATGGAACAATATGTAGACATAAGAGACATTGCCTTGATTGAAACACTTTTGGGATTCTTTCTCTTTAAGCAGAATTGCCTACAGTTATAGGGAAGATTATCTTTATGGTAAGAAAAATTTAAGGAAATTGGAATTCTTAATACCTAATAATAAAAAGAAAACATTTTAGGATCTCGTAAGTAAGATATTTTGTTGCTTGCACATAGACATTATAACACATACACAGCTTTAGTATGTCTTATATATGTGGATAGATATAAGTAGTAATTATACTTTTATAAAGGTTTTACTACGAGATTCTAGATGTTATGAGTTGTATAGGTATCTTTTATTGAACAGATTTAATGTCTGTATAAATAGCATGACTTACTAATAAATATCCCTATATTTTCTATTTCAGGTATGAGTTTTTCAATGATTTGTATCATCGTTTCTTGCTGACTACAAAGATCCCAATGAAATGTATGTGTTTGCAAGCCATGGCTATTGTATATGGCCGTTGTCATGAAGAAATTGGAGCTTTTAATGATACTCGATATATAATAGGAATGTTGGATCGAGTAAGTGGATAAAAAAATTACACAATATTGTCAAGATGTGGAAATAATTACTGGGCATGAAAAATAAAACTATTTCAATTTTATTTCAATAAAAATGTTTAGAAACTGGTTGAAATCTATGTGTATGGGTCTTGTTTTAAATTCTGTTATAATAAAATATATTTAGTTTACTAAAGGCAAAAAACAAATCTTGTCATTTCTTTTTGAGTTTCAACTATAAAAATCACCATAAGGTGATAAAATAAATGAATCAACATTTCTCTTTAGATTTAAATTTTTTATTTAAATTTTCATTTTTTGGAAAATCAAAATAGAGAATATCCCAATTAAATTTAATTCTGTTCAATCCAACAGAAAACTGGGCATTGTCTGAATGCATAAAATTCATTATTTCAATGGCTTGTTGCTTCCAGAAAGTAAATTTTATTGTAATCTAGTTAAGAGTTTAGTTCTCAAATTTGTTAGATTATCATATTAGCTGTTTAATTACTCTGCCTTGTGATATCATTGGTTATATAAACAAATGCATCAAAATTATTATTTACTCTAATGATTATACATTTATGATGAGACACTAAATTCTGGTGCTAGTGGGGAAGGAAAGCCAGTCAACACGATTGAGGTTTTAATTTAATGCTATTCACTGTTTTTTTTTTTTTTTTTTTTTTTTTTTCTCTATTCCTTAAATCTTTTGTTTAGTTAGCTATAGTCAATTTTTTTCACTAATGAAATAAACACTTCTTGGGGGAATGAAAATATGTGATAATGAAAACAGTAAATTTTTCAATTTTTAACTTAAAAATTTGTTTTATTAACTTTCTACTGTATTCTACCTTGAAAATTAGAAAGAGATTTTGTTCACAGTCAGAAATTAATTCAAACCTGACAGATGAGAATAGTTACATGTATAATTATTTTGAGTTTGTATATCTATCTTAATTTCTGCATTGCAGTTAGAATAGCTTGTTATATCTACAATGTAGGAAAGAAGATTTATCTGGGTTTATTAAAAATGTCTAACAATGATCCAAACTGCTGAAAAAGAAGTTCAGAAGAGATTTTATCTCTACAAATGATGTAGAGTGACATAGTGGTTATTGTCATGAAAAACCGAATTGGTGAACAGTTCAAATTCTGACTCAAGATATTTGTAGTTATTTTGCATTATGGCTATTGGGAAAGGTATGAATCTACTTTTCCTTGAGCGTTGTTCTATCACTTTGTCAACAATGGTTGCAAAAAAGGATTGGGTGAATGAGCACAAATCACTTTATCATAAGCATGTTACCTGCTCAGGTAACAGCAGCAACCAAAAACTTTTGTCTTTAATCTTAGGGAATATTTAGACAAATTACTCACATCACTGTATGACCAGGTAAAATGCCATTAACCTCTTTGTTAAACTTATTGAGATCCAGTCATCTCTATAAGCAGTAGATAAGCTCTAAACATTGTCTCTCATTAAAATCCATCTGCGAGAGATAGATATATATATATATATATATATATATATATATATATATATATATAGTTATCCACAGTCAGCCGGTTTCACCGTTTCGCAGCTCATCAGTGTGGATAGACATTTGATTGCTTCAAGTCAGGATTGAAACTCGACCAATTTAACGGCCATCGATGTACAGCAGAGAAAGAGAATTTTAACGCATTATATACATGCTATATAAATGCCATACCGTCTGCCATAGTGCTATATTCTTACAAAGAGTGATGCATTAAAGCAGCCATTAAAATTTCCCTTTTCTCCATAGTGCTCAATCAGCAAATGAAATAAACTTGAGCTTTTATAAGTTAATTCTTATTCTTTATCATTTGGTATGATATTGGTAAAAATATAATTATCATCAACTCAGAAATAATTGTATTTTCCTTTTTGTCTCTTTGCAGTGTACAGACAGATTAGAAAGAGACAGATTAATTCTCTTCTTGAATAAATTAATTCTTCATCCCGTAAGTATAATTAAACCACTGTTTTGCAACGTCAATTTCAACTATTTCTTAATGTTGGCAATTATCAGAATTTTATTAAAAAAAAACTTTTCCCTTTGGAATTTAACACCACCAGCTTTACATAAAATAATTTGGCAAAATCACTAAATTGCTCAAGTTTAAACCATACAATTTTCACTAAAAAAAAAAATATATAGAAAGACAAATTGCCAACTGATCTATATAGTATTATTTTTATTATTTTACGAGTATTTATATGATATTAATTTAAATGACATGATATCAAATGAATTTCGCATAAACTTCATTTGCTCTAATGATGATCATTTTGGGCTTTTATTTTACACAGAATTCATGAAACTAAATTGAATAAATTTTAAATGAAAATTTTATATGATCCAAGTTGTTTATGAACAATTATGGAATGGCAATCTTGAAGTTGAAAAAAAATAGCTCTTATATATAAAGTTAGTGTCCGTTCCTTTGTAATGCTTAGAATGTTACACTGCTTTTAATTTTTTTTATCCATGAAGTGAAAAATAAAGAGACTTTTAGTTAAGGCTTTATTCAACTAAAATAATTTGTTGACATCTATTTACCAAACACAAAACTACTTTTTAACATTGTGGAATATGCCATTCTACTCCAGTGGTAGGAGTGAAAAGGTATATCACTGCATTATCCTCCTCCTCTTTGAAATATTTCCCATTGCTATGAATCCAAATGTGTGGGTGGACAACATATACACCCAAATCTTCTGGGAACTACAGCTTCCTCAGCTGTGTCACTAGTGTTTGGCATGCTCTATGGAGTATTACCTAGGTTGATATGTCTTCAAGAGTCTTTTTTACAGCAAAGCTGGATAAACTTTGAAGGCATCTACAGGTATCTCTTGGGGTTCCTTATTAATAGGGATCTCAACTGGGGTTAAATGTCTAGTGGATACATTTTGAAATTGTCTCATTGATTTGGGGTGAAATGAAATGGACCAAGAGTCCAAGCTTGTCCAGATTCTCCTGAGGAAGGACCCCTAAAAATGCCTTGAACAGCCAATAGAGAACAAGGCTCCAAATTCAATTTTCAAGTAAATGTTCTATTTTTTTTATTATTTTGGTTGAATAAATTGAAGTGAAAAATAAAGAGAGGCCTTCAGTTAAGGCTTTATTCAATCAAAATAATTTGTTGGCTTCTACTTAGCAAACACAGAATGGCTTTTTAACAATGTGGAATATGCCATTCCACTTCATAGTGGTAGGTGTGAAAAGGTATATCACAAGCCATAATTGATGAAGGCCTGCTTAAATTTACAAGCTGGAACATATGAAGTATGTATGACCAAAAATGACAAACCATGACATTTGGTATGATTAAAAGTTTATCTCTAATATTAAAAGGCCATTATGACTGGCAAAAACTAGTTAATAACAATTCTTTATCTAAACTTCAAATATTACAACTGATACAACAAGTGTATGATGTATGTATTCTTTTGTTATAGTTATTTTAATTTTTGAAATGTTGGAGAAACAAGATATTTCGATAGATTTGTATCTTAGTATTTGAACATTTTCAGATTTTGTATGTTTTGCTTTAACAGAAAAATGTGAAAGAAATTTTGGATGCTAATGGAATCAAAATCCTTGTTGACCTGCTGACCCTTGCTCACTTACATACAAGCAGAGCAATGGTTCCCCTACAGGTAATTTTTACGCCATCACTTTTAGTACTTATAAATATTCTATCAAAACAGCTTAATTCAATGTTTGTCAAATTTAATATTAATTTTTTCAACTTGTCTGAAGTATGACAATTATTTGTAAAATTCTACTATAGTGGAGTAATATAAGCATACCGTTTTTAATCCAGACACCCATTAAAACATTAAAAAAAATAGTAAATTAATCCTTATTAAAAAAAATTGTAGGTGTGTGACAAGATTGATATGAAAAAATCATCCACCTGTCATTTTCATTGTTTTTTTGGTCCTGAGAAATTAAATTACTTCATAATTTAGGGGAATTCCCCTTCTCTCAATGGGAGATGGGTGCCGGCATCACTCTGCCTGGTTACTTCTACTTTCTCTTATTACCATCTCTCACCAGTGCTCTCCAGTGGGCGTGGGCAGCTCCTCCTCCTTCCTTGATCAGTTTTCTGCACCTGTCACTTTCACCACTTGATTGAAGACTAATTAAAAACAAAATTATTTTTCCAATGCTATCACCTCATAAGTGAATTGACACAACAATCAGCTTTCGCACCTTTGACTCAAGAGACACTTTCCCAAGGAAAATTTTGCAACTCACATTATGGTGACAATTCATTTGGCCGAAGGTCAACATATCTGCAGGTGTTCAGCTTATTGTTTTCAATCCTGACATCTCTACAAAAAGATTTTATATCTAACTGGCATTTAATTCAATTCCCCTCATGTTGATTTCAAAGGCATTGTCTGTCGAATACTGTCAACATTTGGACCATCGTACAAACTAAGCATTGCTCTCAGCTGGTCCCCTGGTTCATTTTATAAACCTCAATTCTCTGGGAATCAATTGTTATCAGTCTATCATTCTTGATATTCTTTTAACCATTTTCATGCTAGTTTATTGATCAATATCTCATTTTCGTTGATATTCCAAGTCTTTATTATTATTTACCAACAACCCAAATAGTGTTACATAACATCAAAATACAATACTCACCAGCGGCATGAAATAGGTAAACCACTACTAGTAGTGGATTACTTAAACAGCATATTTACTCCCATTTACAATAGTGTCCAATGTATTTGAGGATTGGGACATACCCATTAATGTTCATAGGTACAGTATGTAGCATGGCCCAATTTCCAGTCCTCAGTCATATTTACAAATGGCTTCTACAATCTCTTCTATCACCAAATATAGTCACTTTTACTGCCTCTAAATAAGATCTGTTTCAGTTGTATTTCACAGCTACAACTTCCTTGTAAAATCCTATTATTGGGTGTTTTATCTTGCCATATATATATATATATATATATATATATATAATGAAAATGATCATATGACTACAGATATATATCTTTTTTTTTTTCTTAGACCAATGTAATTGAAGCTGGTGCCGATATGAAACGTGATAGTGAAAAGGAATGGTATTATGGTAATGCTGACAAAGAAAGGCTTGGACCATACAGCTTTGAGGAGGTCAGTCACCACTAATCTTATTTATTTTAACAGCATTTCTATTCATTTTAAATTCGTTCTTGTGTGTAAGAGAATTTCTAAATAATACAGTTATATTGTGTATGCCTTGAATTGTATAATATTTTAGAAATGCACATTAACTGAAGGTTAAGAAAACAACTTTATTATAAAGACAGTAAAAATAGGCCACAAATATTATCATGCATTTATATTAGTAAGAAAGGAAATTAAAACTGTTGATCATTGTAAATAAGTTATTATAGCAGGAATTTTTTTTGATAGCTAAACCATTGTACCAAGGTTAAATCAAGTGACCTACATTAAAAGTTCTGTGATTCATTCTCTTGAATCTAACAATGAATGTCAATTAAATTTTAAGTTTCAAAATTTTCTACTGAAAGTAAAGATGCTATTCTTATTTATCAATCCAGTTTCTTGTAGCTTTGAAATAATATTAAAGAAATAGCATCATTAATTCTTGAATTTGAAATGGAACACCCTGTCTTAATTGAGATATTAAAATTAACATCATGTGTTATGAGGGGTGCTTTAAAGTTCTCAGCTGGATTCATTTCTTACTTTCAGCACTTTCTCATACAATATTAAGTATTACAAAAGCTAATTAAAATGTTATTACTATCATCATTATATAATCTGATAAGGTGTTTGTTTTTTGCTTTTTTTTTTTTTTTTTTTTTTTTTTTTTACTTTGCTTTAATTATATCCCCCAAAAAAGCGAAGCGTGGGCTCAGCAGTTTACTGCATGTAACTATAAAGGAAAGCATATTTCTGTCCATATAAAGAAAGAACATGGTTTATTTTGATATATTATAACCTGACTCTTTTATTACAAATGTACACAAAACACCATAAATGTCAAATTTCTTTTTCTTTTTTCATCAATTTGAAAAGAGCTGAGGGTCAAAATTGAACTTTGCACTACGTTGAGAAATTGCCAGTTGTTAGGGCAACAGCAGTCACTAGATCAAAATAAAGTGGTGAAATATGATTGGTTTTAAGTTAAAGGCTTGGTAAATATTGATTGGCTGATGGATTTCTAATAGACATCAGCCCTAACGCGTATCTACTCAGTTGGCATAAAAATTGTATTGTTGCTAAGGATACATGTATTAACATAATAAATTCAGTGTTGCTTATTCTTGTTTGGGTAGATGGCCAGCTCAGCATAGTCTAAACAAGTTTTGGGACATATTTGTTATCATAATTCCTCATTATATAATGATCTACTAATAATGTAATCTGGTGAAAATAAAATTCAGTACCTCTTTGAAAGAGCTGTCTTACCTTTTGAGTATTGATTCTAGAACCTCCAAATTATCTGTTTTTATATACACACATACTTGATTTTCTTTATGCAAATATTATCTAATTAATGTTTTTAAAAATTAACAATTCAACTCTTACTATTAGATGAAAGACTTATGGAAAGAAAATGTGATCAATGCCAAGACAAGATGTTGGGCTCAAGGAATGGATGGTTGGAGACCTTTACAATCAGTAACACAACTCAAATGGACATTGCTGGCCACTAGTCAGCCTGTGATGAATGAAACAGAACTTGCCATTCTCATCCTTAACATGCTCATCCGTATCACAGAATATTACCCGAGCAGGTTAGTTGAACTTTGAGAGAGAGAGAGAAAAAAGAAAAAAACAAACAAACCTACAGTATGATTTGATAGGAAAAATGCATCCATCAAATGTTTTAAGTTACCCTACCTGAAATTCCCCACGAAATATGCAAATATTTTAGCATTTAAGTGTCTTTTTTATGTTGGGATGCATTACAAACTTTAATACAGCTTAAATAGAATTTTGAAAATTCACATTAAATAATACTTATAATTTTTTTGTAGGGTATTTAATGATATTTAATTGCATACAGAATTTGATTATCATATTTGTCTTCCATTACATATTTGTAAATTCTTGCAAGTAAATTTCCCACACTTGATATCTGCTTCTTGACTTTCTGTAATTTAGATCAAAAAAGAAAGTGACTTTAAAACATAATAATGCATTTATTTTAGTTTTTCCATGTTTATTAATCCTTTCTTTATTTAATTAAAACATTTACAATATGAATAAAGATATTATAATATTCTAATTATAAAAAATATTTTTAAAAGATTTGATGAAAACTGAATAGATTTTATTATGCATTTTTTCCAAGTTCTAATGATTTTTCTTTGATAGAGACATTGATGGTGCAATAATTCGACCCTTGCCCCGAGCTAAACGACTGTTATCAGATGCAACATCACTGCCTCATATAGTTCAGGTAGGTATATCTCTCTCTCTTATATATATATATATATATATATATATATATATATATATATATATACACACACACACACCGACACATAGTTATGTAGAAGCCAGTTTCATGTAGTGTAACTCCTGAATTTTTTTTGCATGATTTTTAACCTCTACAGAAAAATTGCCTGTGTATAATGCAAAAGAATTTATAAAAACTCGCACTATACTTGAGTGTGTGTATGTATATATATATATATATATATATATATATATATATATAATACACACACACGCTCTCTGATGGTATAATTTTATGAGAACAAACATGTTCAAACTATTTCTTACAAGCTTTTATTGTTAGACATAACATTTGGATCATGTTTTGATGTTTCTTGCATTTATTACTCTAGATTGCAATAGAAGCAAGCTAAATGTATTGACTATTTCTGTATTGTATCTTTTCCCTTTAGACAATTTATTTATAGTAGAAGAATGGAATTAAATTTGATTGTGAAAACCTTGTCTTGTATAACGTCTAACATTATGTATATTCTAGTTCATTGTAGAAATAATGGTGTAGTGAAATATTAATACAATTAAAGTTTGCAACTTATTAATGCAATTGAAGGATAAATAAAATTTACTGACTTTTTTAAATAAAAATAATTGTACATCTGAAAATGAAAAGCAGTTAGAGATTTTAAACATTTCTTTTATAAATGTATTACAGAATTTAGAAAATCTTGTACAAAACTTCATTTTGTTCATTGGTTCTAACAATGATAAACATTGTAGTCTGATGATCATTTAAGGCATGAAACTGTCAGTCCCTTACAAATGTTCTATTCTCTTCCATTAGGAATATAACAAATTTTAAACAATTCTAATTACTTACACAAGGGTTTGTTGAAAAGTTTGGTCTGACCAAGAATGCCCCCCCCCCACACACACACACATGTTAGCAAGTGGGTTGGGCCAAGAAGACTTCTGTACCCCACCTCATAATTTCTAACTTCTGTAACTTGATGCTACCAAAATATTTTTGCCAATACAATTGTCTTCAGATATATCTTTTGTAAAGGATAATTTATGTTGGAGTTGTGGGTGGGTTACCCTGCCCTACATCTGAAGAAGGTTGTAGGATAGATTGGCCAAAAGTTTGTGAAAACATTAGCAACATAAAGAATGAGTTCATTTGTTTAAACAAATCTTGGGAAATTAATTTCTTCATGCCAATTAGTTAGCAACACTGTGATATTTAATTGATTTGCAATTTCTTCAAGTGAAAGAAGAGACTCACTTTTTTATAAAACAAAAAAATTCGATATGAAATTGTAATCCTAAATATCATTCACTGCATTTTGTACAAAAACCTGACCTGATATTGTGACTAATTTTGATAATTCCTTTCCAGTTGCTGTTGACCTTTGACCCAATTCTTGTTGAAAAGGTAGCCATACTGTTGAATGAGATCATCCAAGACAATCCAAATGTGTCCCGGTTGTATCTCACTGGTGTTTTCTATTTCATCATGATGTACACAGGCTCCAATGTATTGCCTGTGTCACGATTCCTCAAGTATACTCACTTGAAACAGGCATTTAGATCAGATGAGGTAAGAAGATAAACAAGGTTTTGAATACTTGTGTCGATTTAAACAAATTTGACAAAATATCAACTAGAATTATTACTGGAAATAAGTCATTACTTTGCAGTATGAATTTCATTTTCACTTTGAACAACTGATGACAATTTTCCTTTGAGGAATTGCTAATGAAAGTGACTTTTATTAAACAGGATTTGTTAAAATATTAAAGGTTTAAATATTTCTTAAGGTTTTTACAAGATGTGTAACATTGTAATGACATTCTTTTGATTGCTCTGCTATATCAATCCATTGGATAAAGATACTTTATTGCTGTTTCTGGTTAGATTTAGAACAAGAGAAACTACTCCACTCGCCTTGCAACAAGGTTTTTTTTTGTTTTTTGTTTTTTTAAAAAACAGACATCTTTCTGATGACCTAGATTGACCTTAACATGTGGGGTTTCCTTCATTGTACAATCATTTTGTTCAGAGATGAAAATAGAATTCTGAATTTCAATGATATTTAATATTAGCTTAGTTCCCTTTTAAATTGATTGACAATGCATAATATTTGGAAATCTGATTCCTATGTTCATAAAGTATTAAACATGAACTGATTTGTGTAGTTCTCTTGCATTTGTATTGTACATTAAATAATATTGTCAGTGCCTATATCTTTATTAAATAGTGTCTATTTAATTATGCTTAGATGAAATGAACCCAGAAAGATGTGAGAAAAATAACTTACGCTTATATTTCTTTTTTCAGAACAAAAGTTCTGATATTATGCACTGTAGCATAATGGGCCATCTACTGCCAGAGGCAATGGTCTGTTATTTAGAAAATTACAGCCCAGAAAAGTTTGCTGAAATATTTCTTGGTGAATTTGATACTCCCGAAGCTATTTGGAGTAATGAAATGAGGTAAGTGTTTTATACAGCAACAAATAAGTTTTGAAATGATTGCTGTTTTTCGTTTCACATTTTTAAAGAAAAAAAAACAATGCTGATATTTAATACTGATGGATTTAAATTAAAAAAAAAAAAAAAAATTAGTTCTGTTTTGCTGTGTTTCTCTTGTGCAGGAGAAGAGAATTTGAAATAAAATTCAAAGTTCCTTCATTATCAATTCTTGAATTTCTTTACAGTATTCAGTTTAACTTTTCAAATTTTTAAAAGTTGGCTTATTTTGCTAACAAACACATATAGCTTCTAAATGATTACTTATCATCATTTGTATCAACATTGTGCATAAATGATTCTGATATTCTCTATATTCTGATAAATAATTGAACCTATTTTTCATATACTTGCTGCTGTTAGTACATTTCAGCCAATCCATTTTCCAACTCCTTAGGGGTATTAAGATGAAAGAATTTATATATATATTGGTTTCTTTCAGGCGACTGATGATAGAAAAAATTGCTTCCCACTTGGCTGACTTCACTCCTCGTTTACAGAGCAACACTCGTGCTCTCTACCAATATTGTCCAATTCCAGTCATCAGTTTCCCTCAATTGGATAATGAACTCTTCTGTAATATCTACTACCTGAAGCATCTGTGTGACACACAAAATTTCCCTGATTGGCCTATCAAAGACCCAGTAAGTATGAGTCACTTGCACTTTTAACCATATTTACTATAGTAATTGATGGTTTGCTTTGTATAATAATCAGTCAATAATTATCATTTGTAGAAATAAGATTTGGGCATAGACCACATTTGCTATAAAGTGATTGTACATGGCGTTGTGATAGTTATACAAGATGGGGATGCTGGAAGTACCCCCCCACCCAAACTAAATTACAAATCTTAAAAAGAGTTGTTAGACTGAGAACTTTCCAGCCCAAATTACCATTTTGTATTCAAAGAGAAATGACATTTTTCAAATACTGAAAGGTTCAGCAAAATTTTATTATAACAGATGAAATGTAAATATTACATGTGTTATAAACAAGTTAAAATGTTTAATTTATTTTTAACTTCTCTGCATTAGCATTATAGCTATTTTATTAAATTTTGTTGTTTATAGTAGAGATGATAAATTGTATTTAAGAAAAGGTGTGCTGTCACAAAAAAACATGTCTTTCCAGAAAGGACAGAATGGAAACATTACAGTTATTAAAATTATTTTGAGAGAAACAAGAAATGTCCAGTGTGATATTAGAAACTAACTTGGCAGATGAACAGATTTGATGAATTTGTTCAAATTCCCTAAACTTCTAAGTAGCACTCTGTAAATATGTAAATGTGCAGTAATTGAATTGTCTGATTTCATTCTTTAAATTTGGATATTGCCATTGTTTTTAGGTTCGACTGTTGAAGGACATATTAGAAGCTTGGAAAAGAGAAGTTGAGAAAAAGCCTCCATCGATGTCTTTGGAAGAAGCATATCAAGTTTTGAATTTGTCTAAAGTAGCTGGAAAGTAAGTAGCATTTTACTTGTGATGTTCAATTCTGCTAATTATAATAAAAGAATCTATCTTGCTCTTATCAATGCCTATGGTGGGAGCTACTCTGGTATAGAAGCATACAGATTTATCAGAAAATTTAAATGAGTCTTAGTATTGCAAATGGTGCTGAAAAGCTGACTCCCAAAAGTCTGGTCAAATGACCAAACATCAGAAATTTTAATTCTTTCTTGTTAGAGCCAAGAACTTTTCAGTACCCCTTTCTAAAGGTTTTTATACCCAATAAAGTAGCTTACAGAAAATCCATGCACTTATAAAATATATGCATCAAGTGTTTTTTTAGAAAATTACTATTTTGAATGTTGAATGTCAGATGCTGTTGTTGATTAGAAAAATATTGCCTTTATTTTTTAATAGAAATAGTATGCAAAGTTAAGATGGAACAATGATTTTAAAAACTAAGAAATTTGTCACATAGTACAATTATAATAATTAACCTTTGTTTGAAGTTACTTGTCTAAGAGTATTTAAACAGCACTCTCTCTTACTGAGGGAGAGGAGTTAACAATTAACTGTTTATTACATTAGTCTGTGTTCTCAACTGTGTACCATATTCTCCAGAATAAACTACTTATTTTCTGTGTATATCAACCTTTCCTATTTATGACACAACAGGTTATATTACTATTTTTAATTTTAGTGGAAAATGTTACTTTATTTTTCTGTCCTGATGTTTCTCTCTCATCAGTGTGTGATGTCGCCTTATCAAATTCTCTCTCCACCGTTTTCATTGTCTTGAATCAGAGCAAGAAGACCAGCAACAAAAAGAACTTTCTCATATCAGATCTTGCCAGCTACATTCAAGTGATTAAGTTCTGCTATTTGTGTTTTTTGATTTGAGTTCTTTCTGAATAACACTGAATAATGGACTATTTGTTTGACAAAGAAAAAATTTATCACATATTTTAAATCTGAAAATATATCTACACAACATGGATATAGAAAAAGAGACAGTAACTGAAATGTAAACACACAAAGGATTTTACTGACAATTAGAAAAACTGATTTTTTTGTAGCTTAATTCATTTAAATTTATTTTTAAAAGGTAAATTTTCTTAGTGACTTTTTTTTAAATTGTTACTCTTAAGAAATTCATTGAAAACTTATTGAGGCTTTGTTCTTTCAACTATGCAATCTTGATGAAATTTCTCAAATTTGAGTAATACAGATCATTTAAGTTTAGATTAATTTTTTTTTTATATATTTAATAACCTTTTTTTTCTCTTTAGACATGATGAAGCTAAAGTGAGAAAAGCATATTTCCGCTTAGCCCAAAAGTACCATCCTGATAAGAACCCTGAAGGCAGGGTAAGTTAATTACAATTTTCTTCATTTTAAAAGTAGACATGATAATAGTTTTGCTATGACTCAGTTATTTTTTTTTTAATTTCTGCTAATAAATTTCCATGTTTGCATTAAAAGAAAAAAAGTATTAAATCTCAAAATTAATTTTTTTTTTTGTTTTTTGTATGTCTTGTGTAAGATTTTAAAGTTGTAAAACTCTTAATATTTATTTAGCACTGTCTGGACTTGTTTTATGATATTCTCTTAAATATATGCAAAAATTTCAATTCTATTTCTATAATAGATTTACAAATGTGAAATTCAGTCTTAGCTCAAATTACAGTCAAATAATTGATAGCAAGATTTACTATGTTTCTATTCCTAATAATTTTGTAATGAAAAAATTTATAACATCCAATTAAGATTTAATTTATAAACGAAAGGTTAATTTTGCTGTAACATATTTTGAATTGTTTTTTTTTTTTTAAGTTGTCTTCTTGCTAGTCAAATTAATATTGTTTGTAATTCTATTGATAAAATTTAAATGTAGCAACAAATCATAAATTAAATATATACTTAAGTAAATTTGTGTGTGTTTTATTATGAAATTTAGTGTTAAAGTTCTCAGCTTGACCAAGAATCTTTCCCCACCAAAAAATTTGATATTTAATCATTTTGTCAAATTTTGGGAAGTATATCAAGCTGAGAACTTTCTGCACACCCTTTGTATTTACAGATGGGCATGTTGTTGTTTTTTTTTTTTTTGTTTTTTTTTTTTTTACTCTAAGTATTAAAAAGTAAAGTAACGGTTGATATTTAGTTAATAAATTCTGTTATCTTATTCTCCAGAAACCAAACTCTATTCTCAAATTTCTGCAAATTCTAGAATAAGTATCAGCAAGTTGATTTTTAAACAATTATAATGCAAGAAAAATTAATTTTAATTTTTTTTTTTTGTTAAAATTAGTGACAATCACTAAATATTATCCATTCATGTTTCTCTGTTGTCTTTTATGTAACAAATCTCCTTATCTTTTTACATATTCTGCTGAAATCTTTCTTTAAGGTTATTTACATATTTCTGTTGTTTGTGCTATTTATAACATTTTTGTTATATTTCTCATTAAGATGATTTGTATTTCTTTGTTGCAACATTTAATGTGACTTTTTCTAATTTTACAGGAAATGTTTGAAAAAGTGAATAAAGCCTACGAGTTTTTGTGTAGCAAGAGTAAAGTGCTCCAGGGACCAGATCCTCAAAATATTGTCCTTATCCTCAAAGCACAGTCAATATTATTCAGGCGATACAAAGAAGGTTGTGTATATTATGTAACCTATTTAACCCATTTTTATTGCACTCCTCCTCTATATGTTTCAGCTTTTAATTCTTATAATTTTCTCTTTTTCTCACATAAGGGCAAATGTTTATTCCTTTGTTTGAATTTCAGTGTTGGAACCATACAAATATGCAGGTTACCCAATGTTGATCAAAACTATCAAGATGGAAACTGAAGATGATATGTTGTTTTCAAAATCAGCTCCCTTGCTTGCAGCAGCCAGCGAGTTGGCATATCACACAGTCAACTGTTCTGCCCTAAATGCTGAAGAACTCCGCAGAGAAAATGGAATTGAGGTTGGTTTATGTTCTCTTATTGCATCACTAAATGATAAGGCTTTTTAAGGACATTAGGAACTATTTTTCAATTGTCTTGTAAGACAAATACATATTTAAAACTTAGACATTAATATCTTTGGTTAATAATATTTGAAAGTATTTTAAAAATGTTTCAAAGAATTTTGACTATTGTTCATCTTTTATAATATTTTGATGGGTGACTAAGTAAAATTAAGATCGTTGCAACATAGATGGAAGCCTTCATATTCTATCAGATGATTTTAGTTTGAACTTTTCACAAACCCCAAACTCCTTTGGGTTGTAGAGGCACCACATCTAGTACAGCTGCAGTAGCAGTGGTGTTTCCTGGGCAAGATAGCCTCACCCTCCTCAAGCTGGTTTGAATTCAATGTTTTTCTTCTAGACTGGTTGTCAACTAAGGTTATTAGGCCTAATTATGTCCTGCTATTTACCCATAGCTGGTGGGAAGAGATGGAGTCATACTTTTCTCTAAGGAACTTGACTGGAATTTGAACTCTGCCCCCTCAACGTGAGATGCTATTCATTTTCTTTAACATAAATTTGATTGTTGTAAAGCTTGTTGGTCTATTTTGATATTTTACAATTGAAACAGACTTCATATTAGCAAAAACATAAATACTTCACTTTAATGTATTTTTGGCTTTAAGTCAGGAAACTTGCATTCAATTAAAGAAACCTGCCATATTCTCTCTCTCACTGTTATTCTTTGCAGGTGCTCCAAGATGCTTTCACTCGTTGTGTTGATGTGCTGAGCAGTTCAACCAGTTCCGATGATGTTGCTGCCCAAGTAAATATTCATTCTGTGTCTTTTTACATTTGTTCAGGATTTTTGCAAAGCACATAAAAGTTAAAAAGAGATATGTTCATGATTCACCCCCCCATTACTTTAGCAGTCAATGTTGTATGATTTTTATATTCTATGTAATTCTTTATCATTTTTATTTTATTTCTTTAACTTGCTGCTTTGAAAACAGCCATGCTTTTAAAAATGCCATCATCAGACTTCATATAATTTGAGGTTTTCTAACAATTAAAAAAAAAAATGACCCAAATAAAAGCTTGACAGTTTTATACAATAAATATCTCAAATGTCAAGAAATTCTCAAGATTTTCATGTTGTATAGAATTACTTTATAGTTTGATTTCTTTATCATTGATATTTTGTAAATTGTGATAGTTTTACATTTTGTGTATGTTCAGTTAGAACTCATGTCAGCAACTTAAAATATTCTAAGAAAATATTAATTTGAATAATAAAAATGTGGTTATAATTTTATTCACACAATCATTTAGAATGGCTACTAAATTGAGCCCATAACTTCTATGTTATTTTTTTATCTTTTGTTCAGGTTTGTAAATACATCACACAGTGCTATTCTGTTGCTTCCCAGTTTGAAGCATGTCAAGAGAAAATCCAGGAGATGCCGTCCATTATTAGAGACTTGTGCAAGATCCTTTATTTCAAAGTAAGCATTTTTGGAAGGCCTGAAAAACATTTCCTTGTATTTATTTTATTCTTGAACACTTTAGGAATGTATTATAAGTTAAAAAAATTATTTCAGTTATAAATGACAAATGTTTTCATGGATAAAAAAACATCAAAGGAGTTTAGATGGGAGAGAAATTATCTTTACTGATTTTTCATCTCTGAGAACATCTAAAAAAATAAATTTCTAGAAATATTTCCTTTTCAGTTTTGCTGAGAAATTTAACTTTTTCATATGTGATTTGTTTTCATTTAACTCTGAGTGCTTTTTCAAATAATTTTTTTTTCATACTATAAGAATACTTGCTTTTTCAGAGGTTATTTTGGGCAGTAAAGTGGCTTCCATTACTGTAGAACAAATATCCAAAACTATAATTATGAGAAGTTATTAATATTCCAAAAGCTGTTTAAACTTTTTTAGAATTCATTCTTGTTGTGTTCATCTGGAAGATTTCCAATTGGATTAGCAGAAATATTGTAGCAACGACAACAAAAAAAGTTCAAAACTAGTTAAAATTTAACCTGCAATATTATGAAAAGAATGCCATGGATTGTTTTGTGAAATACTTGAGAATGAAATTACCATGAGTTGAATTTTATTCCTCATAAATGTGTAGAGTAAATATAAGAAGATGTGTGTGTATGTATATATATATATATATATATATATATATATATATATATATATATATATAATTATTTATTTTTAAAGAAAAAAAAATTTATAACATAAATATGTTATAAAATCACTACAAAAATAGCCATTTTGTTTCAACACCTTCGGTGTCTTATCAAGTGATGACGTTGAATGTAAAATAAATGGTTTTAAAAGTTTCAAATTAATTAATATTCTACGCAAGGGGAAAACGTTGTTACAAAGGCTAGATGGACCAATCAGAACACAAGTACAGGAAAATTCAAAAAGCTCGATAACGAAGTCATGTTATAATATCTATTCAGATGTTTAGTATTAAAAAATAATTTATTCCAACGAATAATTACTAAATTATATGATAAAATTTAATATTAAAATTTAAAACTGCTAATTACAAAATCAAAATTTAACATTTATTCGCTATCAAGTTTACAACTATAAAATTACTGAGGAGAAAAGAAGAAATATATATGTTATTCAATTTATTTTTTCATTAAAGTTACTTTAGCTATATTTAATATCCGGTCTTTTTACAATGTATACATTTTAATCCTCATGGTGTGTAAATGGGGTCCCAAACTCACGCGTAAAACAAACGCAGTCAGATTCTAATACATAAGCACCAAGACATATACACACACAAAAAAGGGGACCAGACAGAGAACATCTCCACCGTCTGTCATGAAAAAAAAAAAGGGGGGGGGATGGGAGAAGGGAAACCAACACACACGTACATACATACATAATTAAAAGTGGTGCACTTTCCATACACATAGATACATATAAATACATGCACACACATCCACAGACATTGACCCAGACAGTTGGATACCCCAACCGATAAATATTTAAGACAGAAAATGTCATTGCATGAATGTTAACAACCTATTGAAATCTAACTTAAGCGAGTAAATATACAAAGATAAAAATGATCAAAATTAATATTATTTAATACATTAAAATATAGTGTATGTAAAAAAAAACAAAAAAAAACGGACATTAAATTAAATTCAACACCCATTGGTAGCTACGATGTCCACCTCATATACATATAAGTATATACACACACACACACACACACATACACATACAAACATATATATATATATATACACATATATACATATACACATACTCACACATATACATAAATATACATACATACATCCACACCGAAATATCTACGCATACATACATAAACATATACATATGTATACATTTCCACGGTATCAAGTACACATACATACACGTACCCACAAATATACACACAAATATGTGTACACATATTTACAAATAAATATATACACAGCAATACACAAAAATAAACATATATACACACATATATCCTAACTCATGTGGCCGTAATGACATACCCAAGTTTCCCTACCTACACGTACACATAAACAATTTCATATATAGTAGGTGTCAACATACATATATACAACTGCAAACCTACATAAGTAAACACACACACACATATATACATATACATACATACAAACATATACACACACACATATATATACATATATATATATATCTGCTCTACTTTGTATTGAGCACTCTTTTAAGAATAGTAATTGTTGGTTATTGGAATTCATTCCATATACACCAATCATATACTTGTATATATATATATATATATATATATATATATATATATATATATATATATATATATATAGAAGTGTCTCATATGTAAGTAATCATATATAAAATAAAATATCCAAAGGAGAATTCTCATTTAGAAAAATGAATGCATGGGATTATAATCATTAAAATTTAAAGATTTATACTGAAAAAAATGTTACATTTAAAAATGTCTAGATAATGTCTCTTTCTCTCTCATATCTGACCTGTGGGGGTCGGTGTGCAGGTAAAATAACCTATCTAAACCTCTCATATCTATGTATATCAAATCTAGATTAAAATTTGGTGATAAGTTCTTGATTTTGTTGGGTTTTTTTTTTTGTCTTTTAAACTAATTTTTTTATTTTTATTTTTTTTTTATTTTAGAATATACCCAAGCTGTGTTCTGAAGTTGCTGCTTGTGTGAGTTCTTTCTGTGTGGATTACTGGCTTCAGACTCACCTTTATAAAGCTGGGGCCATGTGGCCACTTCTGCTTTACATGTTTAATTATGACTACACACTTGAGGAGAGTGGCGTGGAAAAGAGTCAGGACACCAATCAGCAGGAGGTGGCCAACCTTCTAGCCTATCTTTGTGTCATTGCATGTGCACGATTGGCTGGCTACAATCATCCAGGGGACAATTCATGCCCAGATAATCCAGCTGTCAAGAAGTCACTTTGTGCCATGTTGACCCCTTACTTGGCCAGAAAGTTGGCCAATAACAATCCTTTTGAAGTTAGTATGACTTGTTATAACCTTTTTGAATTTTGATGAAATGCAAAGAAGCAAACCAGTAAAATGAAAGATAATTTGGTTAACTATATTTTAGGAATACATTTTCATGTCAGGCTTCCTTACATTTTCATGCTGATGGTAATAATAGCCATTTCCCCATAAAGAAAGATTCAGCATTCTTTAACTGAGCAGCCAGTGCTATTGTTAGGAAAATAGGTTTCTCAAGTCCACTGTCATTGCTCTTTCCAGTATTGATGGGAGTTTCCTTCTTAAACTTTTGTTTGAAATAGTGTGGAAAGTCAACATCTTTATTGTGTCATTATTTTCTCTTCAAATAATATTTGATATCCATTTTATTTATTGCTGTTATTGAAAATCCTCAAGTGATGTTTCTGCTATTTGGTACAGTTCTTTGTTCAACAACTGAAGGGAAAGCAAGACCACTGTTTTCTATTAGTTGGTTTGTTTGGGATGTGGTATGGAATACTTAAATGATCAGTGACCATCTCTTCACATCTATACTTGTATATGTACAGGGCATAGTCTAAGCAAAAATAAAATAAACTGGAGCAAGGCTACCATTTCTCCTTTTCATATTCCTGATGAGGTCATCATCAGTAACATATGATTTTGTGAACCAATATAATTCCTCTATTAGATCGCAGCATTAATTAGATCATTTCTAATGGTTGAGAAGAGGAGGTTTTTCTATTGATTTGGTCATATGCTACTGTGATGTCAACAAAGCAGGTATACAATTTTCTATTAGGAAAAGTATATAATTACCTGGAATTGTTTGATGGTATATATGCCACCATTACATCACTTAACAGAAAACTAAACTGATGTAAAGAGTTGACTTTTATAAAACGATGAAAGCCTATTTAATACAATGTCCATTACTATTTTCACCATGATGAGCCCAATTTGTATGTGTTTGTGAGTCTTGAGAGTTACCTTTTTTGCTTCCATAATACATTAGGGCATGATAAACCCCACTTTTTGGGGTGCATTTCTGATTAGACTTCCATCATGAAATTGAGAAACTTGTTATTGAATTTGGGGAGAAAGTTAACTATTTTAAAAATTTCAGCCTCACTGTTAACTGATGCTTTATTATTCCTAATTTTTTTATAGCTTTCTTAATTTCCTCATCATTAAGTTCATTGTTTTTTGTTTGGAGACATTGTAAGGATTGGATGCATATTTGTATATGTTCTGTAGGCATCTTTAGTGTGGTTGCAGTCAAAATGTAACTCAGTGCTTTTTGAGACCAGGAAGCTTTTAGTTAAGAAAATGCTACCATTTTTAATTGCTGTCTTAAGTTAAATCTAAAATTTTATATCAAAATTAAATTTGGTATTTAATGAAAATAGTGTGTGTTTTTGCATAAGCTTTTAATATTGTCCCAATAATTTCAACTTTGAAAATTCTGGTTGTCAAACCCACAGACAAAATGTCTTGTTTTTTTCATTTGGTTAATTTCGACCCATTGATAATCTGAAATCCATTAAGAATCCTCAGCACGTTTAATATTTTTTCTCTGCTTATTGGTCCTGGGTCTGCTTTGTACTGTTCCACAACAACTTTGGATAAGATCTCACTCTCCCTCTGTGCATCTTGGTTTCCAATGAGTTAAATCCTTGTACAATAAACTTTTTAGATTTATTTGGTAATGTGTAATTATGTCATAAAACCAAATTCATTCATTTTTTTAGTCTTGAGATATACATGATTTAGGTAGAGATTATTTTTTGATTGAGAGATTATCAATGAAAATGTTAGAAACTTCTGATTTTATAACAGATTTTCTCTTTAATATCATTTTGCCTTTGTTCTTCAGCTGCTGAAGCTGTTAAACAGCAACACAGAAAACCCTTATTTAATATGGAATAATGCAGCCCGAGCACAACTCGTAGAATATCTCATGGACCAACAACAGAAAAAGGTTAGCAGCAATAATTTTGTTCTACTAAAAATTACCATCAGTTAACAGGTATTGAAATGTGTACATAAATATGAAAAATAGTTTGTAAGAATGTTTTGACTAAAAAATAAAATAGTATACAATAATATTAAGAAAAACTTTAAAAATATTCTGTTAATGTAAATTATTGTTAGTCAGGTGCTGAAACTTTTGATTCTCTTCAATTTAAAGCACATGCCAGTTTAGTCAAAATGTTTTCTTGTCTTTATAACAGAAACAGAGAAATTTATAGTAGTCTCATTGTAGTGTAATCTTTCTTGTTATTAAGATGTTTTTGCTCTACACACATTTCTGAAATCATTTGTGATCAATCTTTTATAGCATTTAATCAAATGACATCATTGTGAAGCAATAGCTAGCAAACTGGCATCATAGATGATTATTACTAAAGTGAGTTTACTCCTGACTACTTGTGGACTTGGGCTGAGCTAATCTTAATAAATATCTATGTATATTTCTATTGGGAGAGGTATATAATAATGTATATTTTAACTTATAAAAGATTGTGTTTGGGACATGCTTCCCTATTTTATCAATGCTCCATATTCCTACTTGTTTTATTGTATTTACTAGATCTATGGTGTTGTAGTGTTTCTATTAATGATATTTTTATGCATTAGTTTTAACTGAACACATATTAAAGAAGAAACATTACTGTACAAAATATTATAAACAAGATGATAATATTAGTTTTTCTACTCCTTTAAGCTATAAGGATGTGTGTGTGCACACACACTTTAGGACAAGGACTATTTTTCTAAGAATTGCTCACACTTAAACTCATGCATTTTGTTGTTCCCACAATGTTACAACCAATTTTATTTACAGTATTCTTCAGGTGAAATAGCTGTAAAAGAGAGCTCTTTATGTCTATATCTAATGTATACACATGTGTAACTTATATATATATATATATATATTTTGATAATATTAGTGGTATGTATATATATATATATATATAGATAATATTAGTGGTCTATATATATATATATATTGATAATATTAGTGGTCTATATATATATATATATATATATATATTCCAAAAGGATAAAATCCAGGTAGAGCTCTATGTACAAGACAGAGCAAGAATATAATATAAAAGGCTCAAACACTAATATTCCATGGTTATAATTTATTACATTGGACTTGTAATCACAATCCAATTCATGAGACCTACAAATTCAAAAAGAAAACAGAAAATATATCTCTGGGTTTAAAAAAAAAAAAAAAAAAAAGTTCATGTGTGGGAGTAAGAAGCAAGGGTGAGAGGGAAATGTATGAAAGCTCACACCAAAACAACAAAAGTCCATTTAAACATAGGTCTATAAATTCTTTTTTTAGTAATTAAGTTTAAAGAATGTTTATGGTAGCTGGTGCTGTGTTGCCATGTAGATGAGGTTACATTTGTCATTCGTGTACATTTGTGACAATCTCGGAGATCATTTTACAATAATGTTTACGCTTTTGTTAAAAAGCTGTTCACCTAGACTGAGAGTAACAAACTCAACATCCAGCTAGGTAACAATTACAGCTGTCCAGAAGGCTGGAGCTTTCACACATTATTTGAAACTCAATCCTATCAGCCAAACAAAATAAAACTGAGTTTCATGTAATTTGGCTTGATCTCACAAATGCATATGGATCACTTCCTCATGAGTGAATTCAAATGTTGCTTGAATTTTTCAATTTCCTGTGTAAGGTTTGGGAAATTATAATGAAATATTTCAGAGCAGCTTTTATGAAGTTCACTGTTAGTAACTATATCACCAAGTGGCAAGCTCTCAAGGACGGCATCATGTTGGGGTGTGTGATGTCACCATTTCTTTTCATTATGTCTGTGGAACTTATAGGTGCAGCAAATGGAGTGATGACTAAGGAAGAAATGGTCTTTTCTCCTTTCAGCACATTCATGGATGGCATGACCATTCTTGTCCTGTCTAAGGTAAGCACCAATGAACTGCTGAAACACTACCATAAGCTCTTCACATCGATGAGAATGAAGACTAAACCCAAGAAAAACCAGAAATTATCTTTACTCAGTGGCTCTGTCAGTGAGATTCACTTCTGCATTGGAAGTAACATGATCCCAACAAAGAGAAATCGGTGAAGAAGCTCGGAATTCTGTATGAAATTCCACTGAGTGGCACTGAGGTAAAGAGGTGCAAAAAGTGGCAACTAGATGGGCTTGAATCCATGAACAAAACCCATCTTTCTGGCATACTGTATGGTTTGCTATCTTGGTTTCTGTAGCCATTGCATGTGTATGATATAGCTTAGTCTCGCATTCAGCAGGTGCAACAGTGTTTCAACAAGTACCTGATCAAATGGCTTGGAATTCACCCCTGCTTCTCCACAGTGGAGACTCTATACCAATGCCAGAAACCTGCAACTTCCCGTCTCTTCATTGGTGGAGGAGTTCAAGGTAAAGGAGGTACATCTTCACATGAGGGACTTGGCTGATGAGTTTGTCCACAGGTTATAGCCAGATATCAAAACTAGCATCAAATGCTCAGCAGTAGAAGCCACCCAAGAAGTAAAATGCAACCTGTGAACCAAGGATTTTATGGGGGTGACCCAAACCAATTGAGTTGGTCTGGCCAACACAAGCAACTAGTTTTTCTCCAAACAGGGTCCAAATGGAAAACAGGACATGGTGATTGAAGAAATCATGAATTTCAAAGACAACCAGCAAACAACTACTGCTGTTTTTCAGTCCAAACAATGTTCTTGGATTACATGGAATGATATTGATCTGATGAAGCTATCATTGAATACTCTGCTTGCAGTGCAGCCATTAGCAATATTATTCCTCCTGCAGCCAACCTCAAACTGTGGTGGTACACTGACACCGATGTAACTTCCAGCATGATACTACAGAGTGTAGTCTGTGTTTGGAGGGTGTTAGTTGATCTTAGATCACCTCTGCAATTTCTGGTACACATCATTTGGACAGACACATGCCCTGAAATTGCAGTGTGGTCTGATTCATAGAAGTGTGTCCTCTTAGTAGAATTAACGATTGCATGGGAAGAGAATAGGGAGGAGGTGCACAAATGGAAAAAATGCTATGGATTGCCGCAATCCAACTGCTTGGAAAAAGGGTAGACATGTTGTGCTACTTATTGGGGTCGGATGCTGTGGATTCCTTAGACGGTCAATCATTTCCTTCCTTTTGAAGGTAAGCATCACTGGACAAAGCCTGAATCATGCTTCACCTCATCTCCAGGCCACAGCTCAACAGTCATTGAGTTGGATCTGATCAAGATCCAAAATAAACAGAGTTAATTAAATCTACGTTCACAACACAATGTTACTTCTGGTGTGAAACACATCTGTTTACTTTATATTCTATGTCATTGGTAATGGTAGCTATGAGTACATTGTGTATTGATTAACAATCAAAAGGAAAAACTTTTTTAACACAATGTTGAAAATTTGACTTGTAGTTGTAAAAAAAAATCAAAAAAAAAAAATCATAAAAGACTCACACATCTATACAAAAACAATACCCTGTCCAGTGGCAAAAGCTGCTGGTGGTGCCAGTGGTGGCAGTACCACCATAGCCATCTAGACTGTGTTACCTCCCCTGGTTGGCGGCTGACAAGAGCAGGGTATCACACGTGCTTTTGCACATTATATGTAGAAAAAAAACATTATGGACAGCGTTCACCAGGGACCTCTTTTAAATTTTAAAATTTATTCTAGTTAAAATTATTGATTTCCAGAAAATGTGAATTACTTTTAAACAAGGAAATATTCCATTTAAATTTAAATCTTAAACATGTATGAACCTTAATATCTGGTATTTTTATGTATAAAATATTCTCTGTTAAAGATTTCTACTCTTTATTAGAGTTTCAGCTTTCTCTTCTAATTTAGTTGAATTATTTTCCTATAAGCCACTTTTGTTAAATTATTCAGGAAATATACAGGTTGTAAATTTTGAATGCATAGTTAATTTTTTTCTGAAAAGTTCTCTCATCAAAAACTTCTTGTAATTAATTTTACTTTCTTCAAATTATTTTCTTTTTTTTTTCTTTTTTTTTTTCTTTATTTATTTTTTACATACTTTGTTGTTTATACCAAGATTTTCTGTTAGCTTTTCTTTCCTTAAAATTTGTTTCCCTATCAGTATGAATTGTGTTTAGATATTTTCTTTTTTGTTTTGTCCTATGTAACTGTTCATTACTAATGTTTGTCAGCCTAAGTTAAGTTTTGGGCTTTTTACAGAAAAACTTACTTGATGCACCTGATAAAGAGGCAGGTTTTGTCCAACTGACTGAACTGGTGCGTATTGTGCTTGTAGATGATGACACACATCAATATGGTGTGTGTGTGTGGGCAGGGTTACTGTAGCTCCTTCATTTTTCTAACTAAATCTAATGTCTGCAATGTAGCGCTATTTCAATTTATTTCTCTTTACAAGAACAAGACAATGAAATGGCAGACATTGGCTTCATGATTCTCATATATTTTAATCTTTATAAATTATTACAACTTTTCTTTCATTACTTCAAATCCTGTCTATTAACATTCCTTGATAACCATTCCTTCATTCATTATGGTTCTATTAATCTTGTTTGGTTCCTATAGTACTAGAACACTGAATTTATTCTAATTTTATCTTGTCCCCTCACCTTTTAGATTTAAATACATACACGCATATATCTCACAGATGCACACACACACAGGAAGTGACAAAAATACCTCCCACATAATGGTAAGACATTAGCTAGATAAAGACACCATTGCTACTAATATCTTACCATTATATGGGAGGTATATTTGCTGCATTCTGTGTGTATACGAGTCATTCTGTGTTAAATCAACAAGGGTCTTACCATCACTGACACTTTTTTTTTTTTTTTCAAATTTAGTACACTTATAGAAATTCATGATAGAAATTGAATTGTATCTATTTTACATCTCTAGGTCAAAGGGTTCCTGAAATATCACCCTTTGACTTTTGCCAAAAAGGTGAATTTGGAAAATAGTCAAAAATTTTAAATATCAATATCCCAGTTGTTTTTTTCACCTACAAAGCTAAAATATAGACCATTTTAAAGTACTTAGATCTAAAAGATGATGTATTTATTTTTTGTTGAAAGGTCAAATAAGATAATTTGACCTTGATCTAACCTTTAATTTTTAAAAAAAATGTATCTTTTTTTAAGTTAACAAATTTGTCTGCTTTATGGCAAGATATGTACAAAATTTTGATCTAGCCAAGTAATTTAAAATAATATATAATTTAGCTTTGTAGGTGAAAAAACAACTGAGATATTGATATTTAAACTTTGTGACTATTTTCCAAAATTCACCTTTTTGGTAAGGGTCAAAAGGTCACATCTCTGGAACCCTTTGACCTAGAGTTGTAAAATAGATACCATTCAATTTATATCATGAAGCTCTATAAGCATACCAAATTAAAAAAAAAAAAAAAAAAAAAAAAATCTTTCGGTGATGGTCAGACCCTTGTTGATTTAACACTGAAGGACTCCTATATCTCTTCTTTCTTCTTTTACTGGTTGTTTTTGTTTATCATGCAGATTTGAGAGCATCGTCCGCATAAGTGGGCCCCCTTTTCAGTAATGGCATGGCAGTTCTCATTCCGAAAGCAAGATCTATTGATGAGCCTGCCATAATGCTAGCAGAATGAAATTTTTTTTTTTTTTTTTTGTCCTGGCTGTCATCTCAACTCTGCCTTTAACAGCAACTGATGACTCTGCTATTCCCACATGCAGGCATTGTGTCTTAACATTGTCCTCATGAAGAGATCATCCACCAAACCACACTACCCATAGCTGGGACCCTAACAGGTGCTACCACCCTAGGTCAGAGTTGACCTGAGAACAACACCAGTTAAAAGGTGGTTTCATACTCCTCAAAACTGCCAATCTCCTCATCAGAGGTCTTGTTGCTGGATGTAGTTTATCATCATACCCAAGACTAAATATATAAATGAGAATTATTTGTTTAGTATAACAATTTTGCATTGTATAATAATGGAATCTAAAATAAATTTATTAAATTGCCCCAAAATGCTCAGTGTTTGTTGAAAATCGTTTACTCAGTTTGTTTATATAAATTGTCCTGATGTACGATTTCTATGTAAGTTAAACAAAAGAAAAATGGGCTTGTTTTTGAGCCAAATTGTGATGGATGATGAAAAGTGGATACCTTACAGTTGTGTGGTACAAAAGATTGAAGGAGCAAGTGAAATGAACCATCATTGATTGCATCAAAAGTGATGCTGTATACTCTGAAACCACCACCTTTTCCAGATTGTCAACTGCATCTCTGCTGCTAGTTGTCACTAGGATTATGCTGATACTCATCCATCTTTGAAAATCTCATGATTCATCAGTCAACCTGGGTGGCTAAGGCTCCCCTGTATCAGAAAAAGAGATTCTATTCAGTTCAATCCTGTCTATTCAATCACTTTTGGAATCAATCGTTAGCAAACAATTTCCACATTTTTATTTATTTTGGTCTCGCTCTTCTATTTTCATAACTAAATGCATGCTAAATGAAGAAAAGAAAAAAAAATTGCCTGTTAATTTTTTTCAATTTATTCAAAAGTATCACGTAACTACTACTACTACTACTACTACGTGCCGTGTCCCATCAGGGCATGGTTGATCATGGCTCTTATCCTTTGTAGCTTTGTCTTTTCTTTATCTCCCTAATCCCTGTCCTGCCATCTATTTGCGCAATCTCATTAGGGGTTGGTTACTTGCTGCTTTCCTCTCTCTCCCTCTCTCTCTCAATATATTCAGTAAGTGTCAGATTTTCCAATCCCTCTTTCTTCATTATGTGTCCAAACAATTTCGACTGTCTTTCTAAGTTTAAGCATCTTTTTTGGTTTCATTTTTTTTAAATTTCATTTTTACTTATACGTTCAGTTCATGTAATTTTCAGCACCCTTCTGTAGAACCACAGTTTTGTTGCTTCAAGTCTCTTTTTTCATTTGTGAGGAAATTGTACAGCATTCCCTAACATCCTACTATATATTAGGATAGTTTTATATTGTCATAGTGAATTAGAAGGGAGTATTGTATGAGTGGCTTCCAAAGAACTGAATAATTGATTCAAACAAGTACTACTAATTCAAGACAGCAATTGATGAAAACTTTCCAGAATATTCTATCAGAATGATGCTAGACCATTAATATAATCTTTTGGTAACCAAGCAAATATTATTGAGACTTGGAATTTTTTATTCAACCATTTCATTAACTAAGTACTGCATCATCAGATAACTATTTATCCCATTCTTTATAGAATTGACTTAATCGAGAGGATTTTCTTCCTTAGAAGATATCAAATGCAGTTCTTTACTCAGAAAGATGTAAAGTTGTCAGGATGCCATTATGAAATTGACTGAAAGGTGGAAGGAAATATGAGAACAAAATGGTTAATAAAGTTAACATCAAAAATGAAAAAAAAATATTTAATAAATCAAAAGAATTTTTTAATTTCAACAATTTTGAAAATATAAAAAAAATCATCTGAAACTGAAAGTCATTTCCATTTTTAATGTATTATTACGGTATTTTTCTTGTGTTTTTGAAGTCTGGAGTTTATAATCTGCTTTTTGTTTAATCTTTGAGTAAAAAGAGCAATTTTGTAAAATGTCTATCTTCACAATTCAGTTCATATCAAAAGCACCTGATGAACTTTATGTAAATAGATTTGGAGAAAAGCAACAAAGATTAATATAGAATAAGTTCATAAATCTAAAAAAAATAAATATTCTGTTCACTTGCTGAATTTGTGATTCACAACCTTCTTTAGCCATTGCACCTTTTCAACATATTTTAGAATGTTGTTCCACACTTGAAAGATTGTCTGATTTAAAAGTTGTAGTTTGTAGAATAATCAATATTCCAGTAGTTTATGTCTGTATTCCTCCCTGTTGAAACTCTTAAAAATTCTTCTGAAGGATGGGATTTTCTTGTTGGTTAAAAGAACGACTGGGATAAATATTGTTTTTGTTTCTTGTGGCAAAATAAATCATAAAGAAGTGTTTGGAAACTGAATTGTTATGGGGTTGAAGTTCAGAGGTTAAACTGTCTTTCTAAAGGTAAAATAGGCAATCGTTATCAAAGTAAATGCCCTTCCAAAAAGGATTAATATAAAATATCTCTACTAACTTGAAACCTTATAATTAACTCCAATTTTGAGAAGCTTTGGTCTTAATAGTATTGATTTCAAATTTTCAAATCCCCAGAGTAAAAAAATCTTTTTAAAAAAGAACTTATAATATCAAAATGTTAGACTGTCTCATCTTACTATATATAATTTTCCTGTATTGATGATATTTGCCATCATCTATAATCTGGCCAAACATTTTGGTGCCTTTTTCTCTTTGTCTTTAATTTCTGTCCCACTTTTTATTATTTGATATAATTTTTTTTTGGGGGGGGTTCTCATTTTGTGTCTTCATTTAAATTTTTCGTTTTAGTATTTTGTTATTCATTACATTTTAATTTATCTTTTGGCACCCTTCTTTTTGGGGTCAACCATTTCCACCATTTTGATGCTAATTAGTCTTTTATTTATGCTTACAGAAATTTTCATTCTTGACTCAAATGAAATTCCTTTTTCATTCATTCAATGATGTTCATTCTTTGTAACATTCATTCAATAGTCTTTCCCTCAGATTATCCATCTTAGATGACCTTAACTGTAATTCTTATGACATTAATTTTTCATTTCTCCTTGGCCAATATTTAAACTTTTCTATGTGCTTTCCTTTTGTTTTCTTTCATTAATTCTTATTATATCTCATGTTAAACTGCTTTAATGGTTTTTTTTTCTTTTCATATTCATCTAATTTCTCATTTTAATTGTGTTTTCCATATTACAATATTAACAGATTTTAAAATAACTAATTCCTTTCCTTGGACTGTTCTTTCTATACACTCATTAACTTTGAATAATTACTTTAAAAAAAATTCATTATACTTTATGCTAATATCTAATAACTAATTACCTGGCAAAAAGAGTTTGCTTTTTATTTTAACTTGTATATAAAAATGTGTTGTGTGTTTTCTTAAAGTATATAGACATTTTGTCTATTGAGTTTGTCCATCTTCCTCTCCAAATTGAGAATGATCCTTTGCAAAAATGACACAGTATCTGATGTACAATATTTTTAAAGTTTTTATAATGGCTGTTCAAACTTTTAACTCTCATGTGTCATCCTCAGAGATGACAATTTATAATTTGTGTATTGTGTGAAAAACGGTAATATTTAGGGCAACATTATATTTAAAGTTCATAGAACAAATCCAAAATATTGGAAAATCCACCTGCCAAGTGTCACAACAATGAGTGTAGAACATGTGTGATGGTGTTTTGTTCTTTTTATAATACTAGATTGAAGACTAATTATTATTAATGCATGGTTGTTTTTGTATGATGCAGATGACTTCAGTAATTTTTAGTTTATTTTTGCTATTGCATGTGTGTATTGTTTGATGTTCTTTATAAGGAGCTGTCTAATGTTACCATAAGGCAGAGGTCAATTTTGAAACCATGGTATTGCACTCAGATTGAATGTTGGAATGACATAACACAAGATATTTTTTTTTCAAATCATTACTGTTTTTTAAGGAAATGATTTTCAAGATTAAGCTTAGGTTCAAAATTGTAGCATTAGAATTTCATTCAATGAAAGCTTTATAGCACAAACCTTATAAAATTTATAATTTGTTGAAGCTTTACAAACTGTATATAGACAAGACGCAAAGCATATGCACATGATTACTAAATCATTGTGCTATCAAATATGACCCTTATTTACTTCAAAGGGAAATTATACTGAACAATTTAGCTATATTATTATTATTATTATATGTTAAACGGTGCAATAGTTTTAGTATGATTTTCAATAGACAATACAAATTTTAAATATTTTTGTCTTATAATTTTTGCCCAGTAGTAATATGGTGATATATACACTTTTATGTATTTTTTTTGTTTTTATTAATTAGAATCTAACAAATGATCTAAGAAATCTTATTCATTAAGTAACCTTACAATTTTTTTACACAGTTTCTACTTATTGGATACAGTAAAAAAAAATTGCATATTTTGCTTGTGGTGATTCTTAACTATAATTCTAGTTTGAATATATTTTCCGTTCAATGGATCTAATATTTATTCTTAAAATAGTAAAATTTTGAAGTCAGTTTGTAAGCAATAACCTGCGGAAATTAAGTATTCCTGTACATTTTTCAGACTATACTTAAAACTCAAATTGGTAAAAAATATGTATCTAATTTTTGGTGTCAGTACTTATCACATGAGACCCTGCAATGTGATTTTCTAAAAAAATGTGAAAAAATCAACCTGCCCTATGGTTCACATGGTGCTTATTAATATGATGTTTGAGAGAACTTAGTTTAAATAAATGGCATGTAATTCCTTGTATAACCCATATAAGTCATTACACACATTCTATACTCATTGTTGTGATGTGGTAGATGGGTCTTCCTGCGTTCTGAATTTGTTTTATTGATTTTAAATAAAAACTTTGCACTAAATGTATGTCTACAATTATTACCATTTTTCACATAATACACTAATTACACACCCCAGAGGATGACTAATGGAGTCAAAAACTTGGACAAAGCAATTAGAAAAGTTTTAGAAATTTTGGACATTTCAACAGCCACCATTTTAGCAAAGGTTCGGGTTTTTTTTTTTGTGGGGGATGGATAGATTCAATAGGCACAAAATCTCTATACTCTTTAATAATACAGGTTTGAAGAAACAATTGCTGCCTAATTTCAAACACACACACACACACACACACACACATATATATATATATATATATGGTGCTTTTTTTCTCTTAATGCCTGATAAGTGTTTAATAAGCTATTTAGTCTCAATTATTTGATCTTTAGAAGTAGCATATAATATTATACTTTGTGCTAAAGAGGAAATAGATGTTTCTTTATATTTTGCTCATTTTTCAACCTTTGCATCAAAAACATTTTTTCTTTTGATATTTTCCATCACTTGAGGTGAAGATATTAATTCTATTAAAAATTTGATGACCTTTGTGACACAATATGACACTGGCATTTTATGTCTCATTAAACATATTCAAAAAGGCTTGATTAAATTAATTAAAAAATTTCCTAGATTTGAAATTAATTGCTTATTTCTAATCTCTAAATCAAATAACTTAAGAACTCTGAGCTACTTTGAATACAAACAATAATTTCCACAGGATATTATATCCTGTTCATCTTTGTTAAACAATGAAACACAATTAATGCTTCATAATTGTCACTGTAAAGAAATATTCAAAATAAGAAATTGTGATAATTCTTTTAGAATATTAAAAATAGGAATGTAAAGATTTATTGAAAATAACTGTCAGAATTGAATCTTCATGGTTATAAATAATAACAATTTTACTGCTTTGAAAATTCTAAAATGTTATGGGGAGTTTTTGTTTCCTTCACTCTTGTAATTTGATGTTTCTAATTTAGCCATTTTATTTTAATTGTCTGTTACAGAATGTTATAGCATCATAAATGGAAGTGAGAGAATATACAACTTTTGCAATGAACCAATTTTTTTTATGATTTTTTTTATTTTGTAAAAACATTATTAAAGGTATTTATGTACAATAATCCATTTATCCATCAGTTACATGTACAAAATTAGTCTGGATAACTTTTCCTTTACTCACGTCAGAAATTTGCAATGTATTAAACTAAGTGGTTTATAGGTAGCCACACCAACTATCAATCAATGTTGTCAATCAGTCACCAGATATCTTAAGGTAGGAGAAAGAGAAAAGGCTTCTAGTTTCTTCTTTTCTCACCAACCAACTAACCTTTCTTTATCAAGTGGAAGCACAATGAAATGACACTGGATTTGTGTGCATTTTCTTTCTAAATACTATAAATCTTTCTCTTTTGTTCTTTTCTTTCAGGGAGAGTGTGATCCAGATTATGGTGCTAGTTTTCAATTTGATGTTCATACCAAAGAACTTGTTGTGGGAGAGATATTTGTACGTGTCTACAATGAACAACCCACTTTTGTTTTGGAGGTAAGGCTTCCTCCCTCTTTACTTATTCTGTTCTAAATTTATTTTTTTATTTTTATTTATGATCCAGAATGAAAATTTAATTTTGTTGGGTTTAGTTCAGATGGTGGGGACCTTTTTTAAAATCTGAAAATTCTTTACTTTCAATCTTTATCAATCACTGAAACTTACACATTTATAATCATTATTTTAGTAGCAAATTATTTTACAGCCACTTTTGATAATTTCAAAATAGGTATTTTAACAATGAAATTACATTTTCTGTAGCATAGAATTTGTTCTTTCAAAAACCTTTTGTCAAAAGATAATCTGTATGATTAAGATAATAGTTTTATTCTAATTAATTTAACTTCCCAATAAATAAAATAAATTTTATATGATATTATTTGATAATTATTTTTTCCATTTTTAGGGGGGAAAAAATTGCTTTAAAAAGTTAAAAGAATTTAATGAAACATTATCACTTTTCAGAATCCTAAAGGATTTACCATTGACCTGTTAGACTTCCTTGGATCTCAAGCTCAGGTAAATAACTGTTGTTATATATATATATATATATATATATATATATATATATATATATATATATATATATATATATATATAAAATCACTATTTGAATGGTTATTGGATGCAATGCACCTGTCTACTTGGAAATTTTTGTGTCTTGTCTATGCTCTGTTGTAAACAAGTTTACTGACTAGACTTTTAACAATTGTTATGGAAGAAGGAATTTTTGTTGAAAGTGTAAAAATAGCTTTTTTTACTAAAAATACCAGCAATTCATTTTTGGAAAAAAAAATTATTACCAGTAATACTTTTTAAAAAAAAAAATTAACAGCAATACATTATTGGAAAAGAAAATATTAACCAATAATAGATTTTTTGAAAAAAAATATTACCAGCAATACATTTGACTCTCAACAAAAATCGCTTTACAAAAATATGTCAATGAAACCTGATGTACAAACTGATTTCTTACAAAGACTACATATTCTATTCATACAAACCTATCCTAAAAATCTTATTGGCATTAAATAATCCATTGAGGTGTTGATATGCTGTAAAACAAAATAAACCAGACCACTTCTTGGCCTCATCTGCTATATTTCTGTTATCTTGAAATCAGAATACTGTGATCACTTACCTGTATCCTTTTTGTGTGTTAACACCATTCTTATTTTGTGAACTTCTTGACCTCATTACTGTTGGTTTACCTACATATATATATATATATATATATATATATATATATATATATATTTGCATATATTGTTTACTTAGTATTATTTTTGCCCTGTTCTTTTCTATCTCTTGTTATTGTTTATTGCAAACTTTGTCAATTCTGATTGTTGAGCATTTCTGCTAATTACTCTACAAAGTTCTTGAGATTGATTTTATTGCTTTTACTTCAACGTTTCCATTGATCCCTTCTATGACAGGATGGGATTCTTTGCTTAAGGATTGAACCTCAACCCCCTGTATAAAATAATGTTTTGAATGGGTTGGCTTTATCAATATATGTATCACCATATCTTTTCAGTGTGCTATCAAGTTCTGGGTTGCACTATCCAAGGGAGAGAACCTTTTCAATGCTGATTTTACATTTAAAAAGAGCTTTAGAATGGATTGTCCAATAATATTGTAGTAACAAAACTTTGACTTATAATGAATCTCCTTTACATATTTTTTTTTTATCTGCAGTACTTATATTCACTGATGGCACTTCAGCAACAGAATCGAAATTTTGGTTCTTCTCAATCTGGCACAAGTGACCGATTAAAGAATGTTGAGATGTCATTGGAAGCACTACGGAATGTTATTAAGAATAATCCAGGTAGGTCCAAATGTTTTTATTTCTTCATTTGATTTAAAAAGTTCTGCCATTATTTTTGTGCTCAATCGCCAGCATTTTCTTTTCTTTTTTTATATATGGAATGTACTATGCATTTGTGTATCTTCCCACCTTATTTGATTATTTTTCTCTACACCATTCACAAAAATCTAGTGTGATATTTGAATTTTAAATGTCTATGCCTGTTCAAAGCCTCTCTCTAGCCTCTCCCTTTCAAGGCCTGTTTAAAAATACTGTTTAATTTGTTGTATTAATTTTTCAGGTGTTGAGATTCAATGCATTGGTCACTTTAAACTTCTTTTTTCCTTGTTACGACTGGAAAATTGTGCTAAGCTGCAACAATCTGCATTAGAGGTAATTTTAACCCATAACCTAATTGCATTTTTTTTCTTTCAGAAAATGTTAGAATTTCTTTTCTGCCTATTTCCTGTTTAGAAAATTCTTAAACCTTTTGAATTTTTGACATTTGTTATTTAAATAAATTTTTAAAAACTGGAATTTCTAATTTGATGAATTGAAACTCTCTCTGATTATCTTGCTAAGTGTAGAATAAAATAATCTTTTCAGTTTTGCTAGTATTTGAGTAAAGATAAAATAAAAAAAAAACTGAAATAGGTTATCTAAATAAATACTTAGCAACTATAAACTTTATATATATATAAAAGAATTAAGTGCTAACAAGATCAGCCCTATCAGATATAGACAGTGTATATCCATATAGGCTTCATAGATTTTGATAATATCACTTTTTTGTTGCCATATCAACTAATTTTCATAACTTTTATCCAATAGTTTTTATAGTACCTAATATTCTCTTTTTTTTTGTGTGTGTGTCTCTACATTTAGGTGATTAGTAGTGTGACTGCAAATCAAGAATGTGTGAATGATATTGCTGCCTCAGAGATTCTATCCTATTTGCTGCTTGCCATCCAAGGATTGCCACAGTGTAAGAACATTCTCTTTTTTATTTTCTCTCTCTTTTGGTTAATCTAAATATATTTTCTTCAATTTTAAAAGAATAATGCACTTTGACGTCACTTATCAAAAAAAAAAAAAAATATATATTTTCCTCTCCATCTGTGTCTGTTAATGTCAAAATCAAAGTTGTCTGGTAAGTTGAAAGTAACCTTTAAACAGAGATTAAATAGAATTGGTTCTTTCGAAATTGTGTGCGCATGAATATAAAATATCCCACATTGAGGGTGGTCCTAATAAAATAGTGCTCAATGTATAACAGCGCTATAATTTATACATTTCTTTTCCTCACTGGTAGCACAATTTTGAGTTTGATGCACAATGCAATCATCAGGTGCTGATTGAAAACTGCCTATTTTTTAGTGGCCAGATTTCAATCAGCATCTGTCAGTTGCATTGTGCATGAAACTCAGAATTGTGCCACCAATGAGGAAAAGAAATGTATATTTGTTATTAATATAAATTATAGCTCTGTTATTATACATCGATCACTATTTTATTAGCACCACCCTCAATGTACGATATTTTATATTCGTGCACACACAATACATACTCAAAAGAACTAATTTTCTCTAACCTCTATTTTAATGCAGTTGTGCTACTGGTTAAGGAAAAAAAATGTGTGTATATATATATATATATATATATATATATATATATATGCTTAGCGTTTTTCTACATGTTTGAATGTAATATCCTATAATAAAGAATATTGCTCTATTATTGGATTGTGTTGAGCCCTATATTAAATTAATGTTACGAATGTTGGAATTTATATTCGATTCATTCACATTTCATATGGATATTTGCTTCTATGAGGTCGAGCACTGTTTATTTTAATACTTGAACATGGGGAAAAATCGATTTCAGAATTTTGTTAAAAAACATTCCCACTGCAAACAAATATTTTGAAAATTTGATCATAAAGATTGAAGGTTAAATGAGAAGAATGTGATGGAAAACTCATTTCTTTTTTCTGGATCACGTTTCAAATACATTGGATTCTTATGGATTTAGGAATTTAAAAACTGCACCTCTGATACAACACTTATATGGTTTTGAAATGGATCTTTTAAACATTATTAATGACATTACTTTTCATAAACATAGAAACCAGTTTCTGGAACCTTTGAATACTATAGTCAAATATATTAATAAATCTGAACAAGTATTTGTAAAATCTGACAAAACTACTAATTTTTATAAATTTCATCCTAAGGATTACATGCCACTAATCAGAAATAATTTAACCAAGAATTACAAAAAAATAAATGTTAATAATTTTAATTGTGTTGATCAAATCAACATTTCTAAATATATTACTGATAAACTAAAAATTAGCAATAGGATTGGTAAACTTTGCACAAAGGAATCCTATGTTCTACTTAAAGACCATAAGACTGAGTTCAAGACCAAACTTCCTACAAGAATTATAAATCCCATTATATTGGAAGGATAAGCAAAGTTATCCTTGAACGTGTTAATAAACAGATTATAAAACACCTTGGACTTATTGAATGGATTCGTACCACAGATGTTATTAACTAGTTTAGAAGCATCGACAACAAAAACAGCTGCACCGTTGTCCAGTTTGATATTGTTGATTTCTACCCTTCCATATCCAAGGACCTCTTTACACTGGCACTAGAATTTGCCAAAGTTTATTCCAATATCTCAAGTGAAGAGATAAGTATTATAATGAACTGTAGGAAATCTGTTTTCATCCACAATAAAGAACAGTGGGTAAAAAATTCTGATGATAACTTTGACATTTCTATGGGATCATTGGATTCTGAGAGTCTGGTTTATATATTTTGTATAACTTTACTGCTTATGAGGAAACATTCTGAACATTAAAATTGTGTCAAGACGGACATGCAGATACAGCATCACCTAACCAGACATCTGGAGAAAAGGAAGAAGAAAAAAAGAAAGAGTAGGAAAACATAGAAAGTGGAAAGTAGCAGGACTTATGATTATAATCAGTTCAACCAATCAAAAAGGCCCATGCTAAGTAAGAAGTTAGTCTAGCAAGATTACAGGGTCATAGGTAAAATGTGTTTACAATTGACAGTTAATTCAAATCTTTGATTTAATAAATACTCCCCATTTAAAAATCTGATTATCTGCATTTTCTTCTGTAAACGCAGAAAACAAGGTTTGTATAAGGATTTACATGTCCTTGCTAGTTTTAAAACTTTCCATTTAACTTTAGGGGTTTTATTTTCATCTTTCAACTTCCAAAAATATTTTGAATGTGAAATATTATTTTTGTAAGTAAGCTGCAAATAAAAAAAAACAACTTCTCAACCCTTGGATTTTCTATTGTAGAGATAGAATACATATACATAGATACACAAGGGATTCAGTTAAGCATTTGTTAGACAATAGGCATTAGTTAGGATTCCTACTATTACCTTGGTCACTGCCCTTAACAATATTAGCATTAGTGCTTGCATTATGGTTAGAATTATTACATTGGTTTAGTGTTCTATTGTTGTGCAACTTTGATTTTCTCAAGATAATTGGAGCAACTATAACAAAATTTTAATGTATTCCTATTAAATATTTTACTAAAAGGGTTGCTTTTCAGAAAATGTTTATTGATTAATTTGAGAAACTTATGGCCTTACGTAGTACTAAGTGATTAAATGAAGGTGTGTACCATATAATCTTTCGATTTTTTTCTTTGAATTACCATCACATTCTCTTAAAAATTTATCTTAATGCTGGATATCATACCACCAATTATTACAGTCATCAGTCTCAGAATATGACAATTACACAATGCCCCAATGATATCAATACATATAACTTTTATTTATAAAAAGAATTTATTGTAAGTCTTGTGCATTGAAAAAAAATATTATTTTGTAGGTCACCTGCTGATCTTGGAGAGTTTATTTGCTCTGATGTCTAATACAAAAATAGTAAAAGAAGCTCTTGCAAAAGGTATGTGATATATTGTATTTTTATTCATTCACCTCTTTTTCCATTTCACTAAACATCAATTGATCTCACTTTCAAAGTCTATTAGCATAAGACTACTATCATGAATTATTATTATATACATTTGACTGATCATTTTGTAGGATATCATAAAAAATAATAAACATTGTCATGGTAGCTTGAAAATTTTCAATTTTTGTTGCATTTATGTATTTTATAAGTTTTTTGGGATTTTTTTTTTTTTTTTTTTGAAATGTGTTTTCTTTCATCATTTGTGATTATTAACCACTGATTCCCCTGCCTTTACTTATTTGTTTTAATCTGCAGGTGCCCTTGTATATTTGCTTGACCTGTTTTGCAATGGCACAAACTCGACAGTCAGAGAAAAGACATCAGAACTGTTTGCCAAGATGTTGTCTGACAAATTAGTGGGTCCCAAAGTGCGGATTATTTTAGCGAAATTCCTGCCTAACATTTTTATGGATGCCATGCGAGATTCCCCTGAGGCTAGTGTACATATGTTTGAAGGTAAGAGTTGGTTGTGTTTGAATTGAGAGAATTCTGTTACCATTAGATTAATTTTTTTATCATAAAGAATTAATGGTTACACTATTTTCTTCACATTATCAGAGAGGATTGGATTTGAAACTGATCAGTTTTGGTTTTTTATCTGGATCTGCTATGAAAGTAAAGCAATTAATTCTACTTGAGTTGCACTTATTGCTATATAATTTGAGATTAGCCAAGGTTTTTTTATTGCTGGTTGAAGAATTAATAAATATGTATTTGAATTAGGAAACAGTATGTTTTTTGGCAAATAAACTTACACAGTGGATTATTCAGACCACTGTTTTTACTCAAATCTTTGCTCCACACATTTCCCTTTTACACAACCAAATTTGATAAGTTATTTCCTTGAAACAGTTACTCCATATGATAAACCTTTGCAAATTTCTGATAACAGAATAAAATTCTAAAAGGTTTTACTTTCAAAAGTTGCAACACTTATTCAATCTTCAGTAGAGGAAATTAATAAATCTATATCTCTATATTTCTGAGATGAGGTATTGTAATTATTTACATTGTTTGAACTGTTGTCCGTATCTTTATTGCCATACTTATGACATTTTGGCTGTTGTATGCTCCAGCCTTCTTCAAGTAATTGAAATTTCAAACTGAACCCTTTATTTCATCCACCAAGGTAGATTGTTCTCATTCCATGTGCCAAGCCTCTTCTGGATGTCTCAATTATCTCCCTTTAACTCAATTCACCAAGTTTTTGTTCATCGCTGCTGTAGCCAGGTACTGAACTCTCAATTCTTTCAAGTCACTGAATCCAACCAATGCTTTTATCCACTGGGCCAGGTGTCCTTTACTCAAAGAGTTGTGAGTTCAGTACCTGGCTATGGCAGTGGTGAACAAAAACTTGGAGAGTTGATTTAAAGGGAGACATTCAGAAGAGGTATGGCATGTGGAACTAGAACAATCGACTCTGGTGGACAAAATAAAGAAGGTCGGAGTGTACAATGGCTGAAACGTTGGGAAGATGGCAATAAAGATGAAGACAACACTCCGAACAATGTAAATGAACGTAAATAATAAATCTATATTGCAATTAATATTTCTTTGTTGCTTATTGGAGAAAGGTAAAATAGCTGTGGATTAATTTATCTTAACTAACCTGCAGTAATTAAGCCATTTTGTATAACAAAATGTAGACAAAAATGATCAATGTTTTAAAACTGCATTCTTCTTCAGAAGCCAAACTAACAAATTTGTTGTGACTTAATTTCTATCTTGACTTTTATCTCGACTTTTATCTCAAATTTTCTTTTTCTTTAATATCAAGTCCCTTCAAAAACATTTGTGATAATAAAAACCCCAGCAGTTCTGTTGTATAGTCTTAACAAATATTGACACTGCCTTATTTATAACTTGATTATGAATAATTAAAAGATAAAATTGTTTGATATTTGGTTTCTAGATTTTGAAGCCAACTACATTAGTAGAACAACAAAATTAGAAGTGATTGTTTTTTTTTTTGTTTTTTTTTTTTTTTTCATTTTCTAATAAAAACTTTCTGCTCTTTTCACAGGAACGCATGAAAATCCAGAATTAATATGGAATGATGAGGCACGAGAAAAAGTTTGTGAACTCATTAAGAAATTAAAAGCTCAGTAAGTATTGTGGATAATTCTGACTACTGCAATCACAACCAACTTTTGTTCTTTCTATCAAACTGATCTCTTCAAATAACTTAACATTCAAAATTTGATGTGATATTTGAAGAGGTTGAAAACTGATTTCCATTTGTTTATTGTTTAGTTTGTTGAATTATGATTACATTTTTTTATACTTTTTTTTATTTTGAAATAAAAATTTATGCTTCAACAAAAATAATAGATTATTATTTCTGTTATCTTTGCAGGCATTACATAACACAAAGAGACAATCCAGATACGCGATGGACATTACCAGAGGATTTCTCTATCATCTATTCAGAAGTCCAGGGCGAGATGACTGTGGGCGGTGTCTTCCTGCGATTGTTTATTGCGAACCCGGGTTGGGTTTTACGTAAGCCCAAAGAGTTTCTCACAGAATTACTTGATAAATGGACACGGCTTATTGATGACACCACAGTTGATGTAAGTAAAACTTGGATGTGTTTTTTGCCATCATCTTCATGTTGTCTTCATTCCCAACCTCCAAAAGGTTGGAGGAAAAATGCATTCTTTTGTCTACAGTTTCCTAAAATGGGGCAAAAGTATGATAATGTTGGCTGTTTTTTCTTTATCGTTGGGAGAAAAATAATTCATGGCCTATATAGATGATGGCATACAAAAAATGTATTGTTTACTCATCAGCTTACTCAATAATAAAACTACCAATTGTTACTTATGTGTCAAAAAGCTGACATCAATCATAAAAAAAAATTAAAATTTTATTTCCATTTATGGTATTTAATTGATCAGTTGAACAATTTGAAAATATCAAAATTAATTTTTTTTAATTTTTATTTCTTTAACAGACAATTTTAGAAGAAATCCCCAAACTTAATAATATAAATAGAGTAAGAATTTGAAGGAATTGCAGAAAAGTTAAGTTGGATATAAAAAATGAATTATAAAAACAAATGGACTCTAATTTTCCTACTTTTATATGCTATGTCTGTAGATCAGAAATAAGCACTAAGCCACTGATAAGACTTGAACCAGCGTCAATTATTTTTACATCCTGCAAGGGCCTTATTGTTTATTTCTAAGTGGAATGTTCATACATGCTAGTCAAATATTCAAATTTTAGTTGACAATTCTTCATTTAAGATATTCAAATATCAAATATGACTTGGATGATAAAAATCAATAGAAAAAAGATGTACAGTGTGACCCGGATATAAGAGAGATTTTCTCTGGTCCCAAATTAGAGCCTATGTTAATGTAAACAAAATAGACCAAACCCGGATATGAGAGAAACCCGGATATAAGATACTTATTCTCTTGTCCTGACAACTCTCTTATATCTGGGTTACACTGTAATAAATATTAACCCAAAATTAGTAATTTTACTTTAATTCACTAAATGGCATTTTTTTTTTTTTTTTTTGTAAGTACCTAATTCAAGGATAGTGTGGCCACCAAATTTTCTGTGGTTAGTAATGGAATCTTGGAGCATGTTTTAAGTATATTAGTTATTTTGAAATAACATTTACATGGATTTAGTCAGAAATTTGATTTAACATGTATACTGCTAAACTGGACCCTTATTTTGTGTCCATAATGTTAACTAAAACAAATCTTTATCTCTGTTTAAGCATATGAAGTCAGCATTTCTCACTTCAGAAACAAGTTATGACTTTTTCCAGTCATTGAAAAATGATTAAAAAATTGTGCTGTTTACATTTGTCATATCAGTGATGACCAAGAGGATATAAACGTTAATCCCTTGGTGAAATTTAGAAGTTCTCATGAAATGCATTTCATTGTTTATTGCTGCAATAAAAATCCATTAAAAAGTCTGAAATTAAAAAAGATCCTTCTATATGTTTTAGTTCTATGTACTCTCTTATAGAGTATTTTTATTATCAAATTTGTACCAACTGCTGTCATTCAATCTCAGTATTTTTATATTACAATTTAATACTAAGATATTTACATGTATTTTACCTTTGCTAAGAGAGATTGTGTTTCAAAGTAACTCTTTCCTAATAGAAAACTCTCTCTTGTTATGTGTCCTTTTAGTTAAGTAACTCAAATTGATTAACTTTCCTTTCTCTCATTTTTTTTCCCCAGGGAGAAACATTGGAGACAGTCACAATGGCACTTGTATGTCTGTTCCAATCCCAGACTTCCCTTCTGGATCAAGTGCCTGGTCTTGGTTACATCCCCAAAATATTCCAAGTGATGTCTTCTACAAATACACTTATTCCAAAAAGTGCCATTCAAGTGGTACATCAACTGACCAACAGTGAGGTAAAGTAAATCCTTCTTCTGTACATGAATCTCTTTTCTACATTAAAGGCAAACATCAGTTTATATTAAGAGATAAAATTGGTCTGAAGATTGCATTGAAATGTGAAACTATTAGTCATCATGCAATGTTCATCAATACTGTCTACATCTTTTAATCCTCTCTGTCTTTATGAATATAGTAAATTTTAAACAATATATTTATTAATAGATAAAATACTAGGGCATGTTTAGGTGTGCAAAAGTGTCCAGCATTTTTAATTAAAAAGATTTTTCAACTGTGTAATCTTTTTGCTACAGTAATGATAAAAAAGGCATTTTATTTCAAACACAGTAAGAATGTACATGATCAATATAAACACTACTTAGTTTTCTTTTCATCTTTGCCATCCATGACTCTGTGTCTTGTTTCAGCTGTGTATCCGTAGTATGAGTTCGATTGAGTGTATTGGTTCACTGAAGGTTGCTATGAAGCACCGTAAAGACATGATGGCCCTGGCTGCTGAAGCCTTAGCAAAGATGTTTGAGAAAGGCGAAGAAGAACTTGTGTCTCAGGTTTGCAAAATTTTTATCAAAGTATAATGTAAGAGGCTTAAAGTAATGCAAGGCTTTTGTGCTAATTCATTGAACACATTAATCTAATTTGTGATTATTCAAATTCAGTATATTTGTCTGAAGTCTTGTCTTCAATTAAAATTAATTAAATTATCCCATAACACTGTAGATTGCCATTGTACTAGGCTTTCATGGCATTTAACAGGATGGAGTTGAGGTTTATTTGGTGGTGTCCATTGCTTCTCCAACAGGCAACAGGCTTTATTGGGTTATATGAAACCAGTAGCAGCAAAGTAATGACTTAGTGCGGGTTGATTTTTTTTTTTTTTTTTTTTTTTTTTCTCAAGCAAACACAGATTATCTGAAATTTGAACTCTAATATATTTCTCTCAGATTAATCAAGAATTTTTTTTCTGTGGAAGACTGTCCAAACTTTACCACAACCAAATTGTAGTTCTATTAATAATTGTTAATTAAGCAGATTCGGTTACAAAAGATAAAAGTTGAACTTGCATTTAAGAAGGAAATACAAACTTTTCTTTGTCATGTAGAAAAGTTGCAAGTTGAAGTCAATGATCTATAAGAAACATTTTATTCATAATTAGACATTTGTTGGATCTTTCAACCATAACAAATATGTTATTCTGTATAAAAGTAATGCTGAATATAATTGCATTTATAAAATTTGCTTGGTTTAACTAGAGAGAAAAGTAAATATAAATTAAATTTTTAAAAGAAAGACAACCATTTTGCACATGTCTATTATCTGAAGAAATATTGAAACAAAATTTCTATTTGTGCTATTTCATGTATCAGCTAAGCTTTAAATACACACGATTTCCTACAGATGCCTCAAATTTTAACTGTAAAATGAATTTGCAGTTTAAGTAAACTCAAAAAAATGATTTTTTTGCCTGAAAAACCAGTTAGTAGGAAGATATTTTGTGATTTTTTTTTTTTTTTTTTTTTAAATAATATATATTTTCCATGTAAAATCATTGAAAATGCCATATGCCTAAACTTTTATCTAAGCTGAAATGTAATTTTTGTAAAATGACAACCTGTAATAAAAAAACAAAAAAATTCTACTTTGCTCTAAAGACTCACAGAATAATGAATTTCTTTCATTAGTTTCAAATTATGTTGGTCTCTTATTTAATGTTACAGGCTATCAAACAAGAGCTTGTTCCTTTCTTGCTTTGGGTGCTACACAATCCTCTGGAAAATACTGAGAATCCAGCAGCAACAAAGGCCCAAATTGTGAAGGCACTCAAAGCTATGCAACGCAGTCTGCTATATGGCGAACAGGTAGGTATCAGAACCAGGCTCACTAAGACACAACATATAACATTGTGTGTATGTGTATATATATATATATATATATATATATATAATCACGCACACAGTGTGATGGATAAATTTTCTTCGACTTCAGAGTCTCCTGCAACTTTTCTGGCTAGTCTCCTTATTTAAGTTGGTGAATGCTACCATAATCCTTGCCTTCAGTTCATCTTTGGTGTTACAAGGAGTTTTGTTGGTCTCTTGCTCAACTGCACCCCACTTGTAATAATTGGAGGAGTTGCAGTCTGGGGAGTTAAGTGGCTAGATGTAAGGGATGATGTGGTCGCAGAAATTGTCTGACAGCCGCAACTATTCTGCTTGTGTGGCATGTTGCAGAGTCCTTTTGCCAGATATGGGGTCATCCAGTAGCCACACTCTTAACCCAGGGCAGCACTACCTTCTCAAGGCACTTGATGTAGGGCTCCATGTTGTTTGAGGCCCTCACCAACAAATTCAGGAGTTCTTCTAGAATGATCAGAGTGAGTTTCCTGAACAGCCATACCTTCATAATCACCATTAGACTCGACAAACTCTTTGTGAATCCACTGCACTGTCTTGCCCCTGTTGACTGGGGCTTCAGAATACACCGACTGCACCTCAGCAAAAGGGTAAAATTCCCCCAATGAGGTCACCTGTTGTCCCGGGGATGGGATCCTGATGATTGAGGGCTTCAGAAAGATGGATGGTTTTGTCCTTTACTTTTGGTCTTTTACCTCTGAGCTAGATGAACAGAGGCCCGATCCAATCAACCATCTGGTTGTGCCACACCCCGATTCAGATTCTTACAAACTATGGGAAAAGCTGAATCAGAAGGCAATGGCTGTAGGGTCAGTCATGCTAAGAAAGGATGATTGTTTCAAACTATGCCTGAAGAAAAAAGTTAACTATGACTTAGAAGGTTAAACAATTCTTGCTTAATCATGGTGTGAGTATACTATGTAGCAATAATCTGCAAAGTCAATGGGTTTTCCCCTTGTAGGGCTCTGTGGTGGATGGGGGAGCACAGTCAGTGAAACATAATTTCATTATATAGATACAGAAAGAAAAACCCAAGCTAAAAGACTCATAGTCAGATTCTGATCAAGAACAGGTTGAGGTACCCTTTCCTAGATTCATAATTCTAGAATCTAGAAAGGAGGTGCCACTAATTAAATTATCTCCATTCCTGATACAAAGGGTTATATCCTCAATGGTTAGTCCTAAGTTAGTAAAAACCTTAAAAAATGGTATCATTCTGGTAGAAATACAACAAAAAAACCCCAAAAAACATGCGAGCATGCTGTTAAGGATCAAAAAATTCCATAACGTTAATATAAAAGCATAGCCACAGGAAAGATGAAACACCTTCAGAGATGTAGTTCATAATGGAGATCTATTGCATTGTATGATTGAAGAGATTAAAGCTGATGTCAAAAGAATAACAATTAAAATTAAATAAATCAATCAAAATTGAAATAATCAATTAAAAAACAAAATCAGATGAGTACAAACACATATATATTAAGTTTCAATACTCCTACACCACCATCCGAAATTAAAATTGGATATTTAATAGCCAAAGTAGATAAATATATTCCAAATCCGAGAAGATGCCATAAATGTCAAACATCTGGCCATCTAAAGGAGTATTGTACAAGAAAACAAACATATGCAAGATGTGGGGAAATAGAACCAAATCCTGATAATACAACATGTAAAAATCAACCAAAATGTTTCAACTGTAATGGAGATCACAGAGCTGATTCTAAAGTATGCAAGACCTGGTCAAAAAGAAATTAAAATCACTCAAAACATTATATTCCCAGAGGCAAGAAAACATAGAAACATCTTTCTCTATATAAAATTATACAAAAATCGCCAAAACACCACCAAATGAAAATCTAGGAAATAACCTGACAAAAAACAAAACGGGAACACAATTAGAATCATTAATAAATGAATTGCAAAATCTCATTAAAGCCTTAAAAACCAGCATAACAAATATGGAAATATCTCTAGCTACCAAGTTAGACCATAACCCAATAACTGAAGAAAAGAAAAAGAATGAAATACAAATCAGTAAGAAAAAATGTAGACTGATCTCAAAGACAAGAGAAAAAGACAAAAATCAACCCAAAATAGCCAAACCAAGGTCAAAGGAAAAGTCTTAAAAATTTGAACAAATGGAAATTGAAATGGATTCGACACTCTCAACACATCAATGATTGAAAATTCAAAAGATAGGAAATTTATTATATTCTCACATTCCTTATTTAGTTTAACTGCAATTAAAAAAAAGAACACAAATCATCCTTATATTAAGAAATCCTAGATTCTTGTCATCATTTAATAAAGCAAAAAATAGAGCTCAACAGAATAAGAATGGGACACACAAACACATGCTCGAGGCAGAAATTACACCTCAGTGTACCCCCCACTGCAATCAATTTCTCACAGTCAAACATATCTTGATAGAATGTAAGAAGCACAAAATAAAATACATAGCAACTATTACTAAGCATGAAATCTTAATATACTCTTTGAAAATGTACCCACTTCCCAAATAATAGGATATCTGAAGAAAATAAAATACTTCCAACTTCTATAGAAAATAGAACTTGGATTTTGAACCATACAATTTATGTTTTGAAATGCTCTCGAACTATACAAATTGTGATATTTTAAAAACAATTTTAAAACCTCACAACCACTTGAAACATTTTGGAACATTCCTGAATAAAAATCCAGTTTAAGAATTAAATGACCCATAGGGATTAATGCGGTGGCAAAACAATCAATCCTTTGCATTGTCTGTCCTCAGATTGACACCCAAACACTCTGAAAGCTCCGTATTGGAGCTTCCGGTGTGAATGCCAAGCAGTACAGAATGTCATTTCCAAATTTCTGGTCATGTGAATTGCATCATGGTGGTCTTTTTCTCACAGACAGTGCCCAACTGACCCTGCTATACTGTGCAGTTGACAAAATCAAAAATAAACAACGCGCATGCATGAAACTAAAAATATAAAATGGTGACAATTTACCCATCGCATCCTGTGTGTATGTGTTTTATATATATATATATATACACACACACACACACACACACAAAACCAATTTTCCAGAAAACTTGTTTTGATATTATAAATCAACCAACAGTAGCTTCTCAGTCAATGAATATGAATGCTGGATCTTTCCTTATAAGGAAATTGGCTAATATTGAGAGCGGCTGTGATATTACTGAAGAAATTTTCTCTTTTCTATGTCACTCACTCACTCACATTTTAACTGATTCTATTCTATCAGTAATGTTTGCATTTATCACTTGGAACTCTCACTTGACACACTGCACCTCATTAGAAATTTCTTTTTCAGACTTCTTATTCTGGCAGTGAATTGAATGCTGACCCAAAGCAATTTTTTAGATAATGCTGTAAAAATTAACCATTGTCTTGAAGTGAATATTCAGATATTTAGCCAATATGGTTGAATTTTGATGATGTTTTATTTTCCTCTTGAGGTTGGCGGATCCTCAGGGAGGAAAATTGAAATTTTCAAAAAAAAAAAAAAAAAAAAATATCACTACTTTAATTCATGTGAAGAGCAAAATGGCATTAATTTCTGTATCTCTAATGGCAATTAATGTTATTAACTAAGGAAATTATTTTGGTTAAATGTCTAAGTGATACAACATCTTGATGAATTTAAACTCGGAAAGACAAATCTATGCAATATCAAAATATATTTTTTCTCTCTAATTCCTACATGTGGCTTAAAAATGTTCTATATTCAATAATGAAGCAATTTATTTTCAACACCAAAAAAAAAAACTTTTACTAATTTTTCGAAGACTTTTGAAAAATAAAAGCATGCTAACTAATATACATAAAAACAAAATGTACAATTTTTAAAGTAACACTTGTGAATATTTGATTTGAAAGTTTAAATCTTTTGTCATTTTTTTCAACATAATCTCCTTTTTTGACTGAACATAATATAGTGAAAATTTCCAATCAAAATGCAATAAATTTGTGTCACTTAGTGAACCAGTTGTGATCCACCTCATGTGCTCCTTTTCTATTGTTAAATAAAACATGCAACCATCACTTGCAGTTTAAAAGATGGACCTAAACCTTTCATTGTAGATTGTTTTTTCTTTTACCTTATTTTTCATTTTAGTAGATAGTTTCTCTCAAAAACTAATGTTATTTCAGTATTTGTCTTTGTTTTGACACTTGATTATACTGCCATATATTTTTCTTTCACTCACCTTTCTGTCTTTCAGGTTACATCAATTTTGGACAAGTCACCTGTTTGGAAAGATTATAAAGACCAGAAACATGACCTTTTCATATCAGATTCTTCCTTGGCAGGTTACTTAACAGGTGAGGAACAACCAGTCAGCCTCTACTTTTTTCCAATTTGTTTTTGATTTAATAACTTTTTAATCATCATTCAATAATTTGTTTTAAAAGCTGAAAATTTAGTTGTCAATTTAAAAAAAAAAACAAAAAAAAAACCTTACACTGGTGTAATTAATTGCATTTCGACAGAATTGAAAAAGAAATGCTATGATAAAAATTTACTCAGAACTGATAACTATTTCTAAATGCAAAATGGCTGACTTAGTTCAGATGTAATTTTTTGATTAAAAGTAAAAGATTGTAAGAAATCTTTCAAGATTTTGCCAATTTCATTCACATTTCAGAATTGTTGATGATTTGGCATTTTGGAATAGACACACCAAAAATTGATTCAAACAATTTTGGCTTTAAAAATTCTATCCCAAAAAATATCAATGCATTTTGAGAAATAATGATATGAATAATTTTCAAACAGAATAAATAAATAAAAATACTAGAATTGGGGAAATATTGTAAATGATGAGAATTGTTTTGTTTTTCTGATTATTTTCATTGTTTGTTTATATTTTATTACCTGCAATAATTATGCTTTCTATTAGGTTGGTGCAAAAATAATTTCGTTTTCTCACATAGTAACGTATGTTAGAAAATGAAATTATTTTTGCACCAACCTAATAATTAGAAAACTTATTTCCAAACCTGCAAACAGTTTCTCTCTATTCACCAAAAGAAATCATAACCACATCATTATTTTTATCATTATTATTACTAAGTAAAATGTAAAATATGATGAGAATATATATTTTTAATTTTATATCAAACAGGTCCTGGTGTAGCTGGGTACTTGACATCTGGGGTACGTCCCAACCTTCCTGATGCTCCACCACCACTGGATACTGGACACCATGACGACTTCCACTAATGGACAATCACTTCCAACCACATTCAACCTGCTGAGAGTTTTTGTCTCTCTTGTATTTTTTTGTTCCACTTTCTATGATATCATCATCATCATCATCATGTATAGGCAGCAGTGGCCAATGCCTGCATAGCAATGGCCACACCCTCACTGACCAATATACTTTGTCCCTATAAGGACACTGCCGTCTTGCTGCTCCATTACTTTTTCTTCTTCCCAACATTGACTAGTGAAGAGTATTATATGCCAATCTTGATTCATGAAATTAAACTAAAATAAAAACATAACTCAAACCTAAAAGAAAAAAGCAACTTTTGTTTTAAAGAGAAAGATGACAACTTTTTATGGTTGATAAATATGAACATACTGAAGCGTTAAAAAAAACGACAATGAAAAAACCCTTAGTCTGTGTGGTGAGCAAATTACTTGTGGGAACAGTGTCACACCACTTGCAGCTTGGTGACCCCCTCCATCTTCTAATTCATTTGTGGTTAGTCCTCTGTGGCTAGCTGGCTAGCCATGAAGGCTGTGGCCCAAATTCATTGTAACTGAACTGAATAAAAATTCAGTTTGTATCAGATTGATAGAAGCTTTTATCATCCAAACCACAAATGGACACTCCAGGAGGAATTTGAGCTGAGTATCCTAACTGTTATGTGTCCTCCCATCAGAAACTTTATTTTGGTTCCTTTTGTGGCCTCTGCAGATATACTATTGAAAAGGTTGATGGAACCTCTCTCTCTCCAGGCAATTCAGACAGCACCCTCCCCCACCCCAACTGTTGTTGTTCTGTTAATCTGTTTGGATATACCTCTTAGGTGAATAAATGGGGGGTAGGCTAAAAATGTTTTGTCCTTTGTTTTACTGTTCTGTGGGTAGAGAAGAGTTCTCCCTGTTGTCACGACTTCAACCAAACTGTTTACACAAGCAAAACATGCACGCACAACTTAGTCTACATTGGTTACTGTTGAAAAATATTCACCTCTTTTAACATGCCCTCAATTTTCAAATTGATCCTTAATCAATGGGAATACACACACACACACATGCATGCACACACACATTGGCCCGTTTTTAATCAATGTTGTTATAAATTGATTAGAGTTTGATTGGATTTTGGGTTTATCTTTTACAGCAAGAGAATCAAACTCAATTGTGAATTTGTAAAAACCTAAGAACTATTGTTAAAGCCTTGGAGTAAAAGCCAAGAGGTTTGAGGTTTCATCTGCAATGCTGAGTTGGTGAAGCTTGTTAATATTTAGAGGGAAAATCTGACTGCAAACTTAAAACAAAAAACTCTTCTAATAAACAGTGACTGTACAATGGGCTACATTACAAAACACTCTAATGATATTGAATAATATTGCTTGCTGGACAGAATATCCTCCAAACCATGGCTGAACACCTGTGTGTACACAAATTATGTCTTGGTTACTGTACAGCTTGGAAAGGAGGTTGCATGGCAATAAAATAAAAATTAGGTGCTTTTGTGTATTGTGGAAAGATAGATATAAATTCCAGATTCATTTTTGAGATATATAGGCAATTTTCACTTGGAAAAATTTAATCTTTTGAAAACAATGAATTTTTCTGTATTGTAAACCTATTGCTGGTTACTAATTGCTTTTCCTTTTTTTTTTTTTAATGCAATTTTGTTGACTGAATTTCTCTTTTTATAACGTGGGGTAATCTAGAAAGAATTATTTTGTTACAACTTTATTATTTTAAAGTAGGTACATTTATCATGTTTGACATGCAAATAGAGGTGTATTTATTGAAAATGAAGCACTCACAAAATATCATTTCTCTTTTTTTTGTAAATTTTATTTTACTTTAAGTTCTAAGAACTAGTGTAAAGTTTAGTTCCGTAACTAAAACAGAATTGTATTTTCATAAAATATGTCTGGTTGAGGAGGCTCATTAATACTAATCATGACTTGCCAAAACCTTTTATCTTTTGTAAATGCAAACAAGTCAATTTGTCTTGTTTTCAAGAGGCAAATAATAGGCAGTTTGGTTAATTATGCATGCACACACAGGTACCAAAAGTTCTTTTTTTATAAGAAAGAATTCCAAAATACCTTCTGATATATGGTTAGATTTTGAGAAGTGTACCAGCATGAGAATTTATTTTAGAATTCTTTCTTAGAAAGACCAAGAACTTTTCAACACCATGTTTTTGTTACTGTGTGTGAGTTAGTGATAAATTATACTTGGTACTAAATAAAGTGCATCGGGAAGAGCAGAGATATAGAGTTCCATAACATAATAGAATTTCATTTTTTTTTTTTTCTCTCTCTTATGTTTTTGTTAGCAACATTTCAACCCTGAATTGGTGACAGGATAAGAAACTAGTTAACAACTACATCTCAGCCAGTTTCATTTCTGTTGATCATAAAATTTTCTGTTAAAATTTTATTTTGTATTTAATTTAAATGATGACTGCACTCTTATAAACCAGACAAATTTGAAGTTTTGGTGCTTGGCTTACCAGCTATCAATGGTTTTATATTCTCTGAGATCTCTGGAAGTGGGTATTTTTAACAAAAAATATTGTCCTTTTGAAAATATACAAATCTGTAGTACTGATCAAAATCCCAAATTATTCTTGCCAAGCATGTGACGAAACCCTCACTGATTTATTAGGTAGGTAACTGATATTGTAACGTATTTTGCAACTTGAACAATTCTATCCACTGAAATATCTATATACACACACATCCATATTTTTTCATAAGCCTATTGAACTTTGTAGCCATTCTGTATAAAAATAAAAAAGGATGAAAACAAATTTGACATGTAACAAAAACAGCAAAGGCAAATATAGCTAAAAGTTAATGTTTTTAAAGAAATATAAAAGAAAAATTATTTTATTAAATGCTTTTTAATATTTTATTTTTTGTACTCAAAAAAGCCAAGTGTATGATCTTTGAAAAGTGCAATTGTTGCTTCTCAAGCAGAAAAGAGTTAAAATTCATTTTGGTTTGTGACTTTAGGCAAAAGCTTGATTGGTTTTGTTATCCTTTTTCTTTTGTTTTGATAATTATCAAGAAGAATGTTTCTAAGGACATTTGCCATCAAACTAATAACCTTTCCTAGCTGAGTGGTGGGGACTGTTTCTCATCTTTGCATTAATGGACCCCCCAACACACACACACCCAACCTCACACTATTGTGATTGTAAAGTCAAAACAGCATCCAGAAATTGGTTTTAATGTTGAAATGAACAAAAGAAAATGGAGGTTATTTTATATTTTGATTTCATTTCATCAGTAAACAATTATTAATGAGAAAGAAATGATGTAGAATACATTTAACAAGTAAATGTCAGTTAAAATGATGATGAAAACCAAATGTAAGATCTGAAGCCCCCTCCCTTACACACATATGCAGTGTTGGGGGTGGGAAGCCTCAAAATCTGACCAGTTGTTTTGGTGCAATTAGGAAATTATTAAAAAAAATGCTAATGTTTGGTCAACTTTTTGGAATCAGGGCTTGGAGCTTTTTAGCACATTCCCTTATTGTGGTGTAATGGATATCGGTTTGATATGAGAACTTGGAGAACTGAGTTTGAATTCCAGTTGAGTGCGTTATATTAACTTAAGCACAAATACCCTTGGGAAAGGTATGAATCCATTTCTTCCCCTCCCAGCTATGGATTGAATAGCAGGACAGACTAAGTTCTTGCTTGGTAGCTAGTCTGCTGTAGAAAGAAATGGCAACCTACTGTGAGGAAAAATCTGCTTTGTCAGTTATGTATCAAAGGATACATGATCACCCAAGCATGTATCATGTGTAGCACTTAACTGACTGACCTTGCATGCATACATACATACACACACACACACACACACACACAAGCCTAAGCATTGACAAGTGATGCATGTTGAAAGATATTGTTTTATAATACACTGTGCATTTTGCTGTGTTGAATGTTTCAGTTATGTGTAAAGAGAAAAATTTGAATGATTTTGATAAATACCAAATTTTTCTGGCTGTCAAATGAGGTCAGAATATTTCCAAAATGGCATGGCTTTTGGGTGGTTCATGTAGAGTTTATACAAAGGTGTGAGAAGGGAAGGAAAATCAATTCTGCTCTCAAGGTATTGGGCACTAAAACTTATCAATACAGGAAGTGAATGGAGGCTGATTCAGAAGGGCTCTACTATGGCACAAATTGCTAATAATCAAGATGAAGGAATGCACCACAAACCACTACATCCTCTTTATTCTGATGATGATGATGATGATGATGCATAGCCACAGACAATTAGCAAGAGAACTGATGCTATCCAATTTCCATTATTGAAAGCATCTTCAGTACATAAGCAAGTGTCAGAAGTGTTTTTTTTTATGGCTTGGGTAGCATTTTGCTGAGGAACATTCGATATTAGCCTGAATTTATATCAGTTATGTAAAAAGTACTTTCATCATGTAACACCTCACTTAACATTACTGAATACTTGGTAAGTCTTCTAAAAATGCCAAGTTTTACAGGAATGATTACAAGAATATGAAGACTTCACTTGTTGCCTTGGTTCCCAAATTTGAAAGATTTCAATGCCATTAAGCAATTATGAGAGCACCGGGTTTGACTTGGATCAATTAGAGAGCCTGATATCCAAGAGGAAATCATCTTCAGATGTCTTGTAAAGTCCATGACTTATTGGGTTAACAGCTCTCTTGCAGGTGCACATGGATGACCAACACTTTATTGGACAGGTAGTTAATGGTTTTGGCTCATCAGTGATTTTTATTTTATTTTTTATTTTTTTTATGCACACGCGCAACCAAGTTGCCCCGACTTCTGCCTTCATGAATACATTAACATTCATTTCTACTGGCAAAATGTCCTTCATGTAACTGTTAACTGTAAATCTCCAAACTTTCTGAATTGATCAAAGCTGAATAACTTGCCAAATTTTGAATAATTAAAATAAAAATTCAAATGTGACTAAAGTTCTCATGAGGAAAAAAAAAAAATTATCTGCATGTTAAGTGGGATTGGTCAAATTATATACGAAATGAAAGATTTTTTTTTTTTTTTTATTAAGTTGACTGATTTGGAATTTCCCACCTATAAATACTTTAATCAATATGGTATCATTTGACTTCTTGGAACTTTCAACAAGTACAATTTAATGATTTCGGTCAAGTGTCTTAAAAGATGAGAAAATATTGGGAAAGCCTTATTACAATTTTTAAACTATCTAATGTAAGATTTGGTCTTCAAGTTTCTTTTCATGTCTTTTTCTTTGGTGGGGTAGTAAGTTATAATTGTCACCCATTCTCATGTTTAAAAAATAGTTCACTTTAATCAAAAAGTTGTATATGTGCTGAGATATGCACTATTAGTCAACTTTGTGGAATTGTATTTATATAATGGAAGTTATATGTGTGTGTTTAGCAACATTTAAAAAAAAAAAAAAAAACAGGAATACACATTGCAATTTGATATAGAGGGATTCTGTCCTACAGTTATCTAAAGAGCTGTTAATTGGAGTACTACAGTTTGCACGGAAATATATTACAATAGAAAACAAGCCCACTCCTAATTGACGAGTGAGAATTTATGAACTAAGAAAATGTAATTGCAATGTTGATATTGCTATGAGAACTTTCAACTCTATAGGACCATATAAAATGGTTAAGTGGTTTTCTATTGTGATTAACATATTTTAATCCTCAAGGCTATTGTATTACGATGATGGTATTAATAGTGTTTAAAAGGAAAAGTCATAGAGAAATTGACAAATGTAGAAAATATATCATTAAGTTCTTTAAAGCATGTGTAACCCACACCCCTTTCAACTCTCACACACTACACTATCTCTGTCTCTTCACCTTCTTAGCTGAATTCACATTCAATTTTTCTATCGTGTGCATCAATTTTTGCTCTTTAGTGATTAATGTCTTACTAGCAATCCCAGGCCACTCCGAGCCAACTTCTCTTGGGCCTGTCTCCATCTCTGTTTTTGCACTGGCCACTGCAACTGGAGTAAATCTCCGACCTTCCTTGTTGGCCCCAATTCTCTGATTGTCTGTATAGACCCCCCACCCACACACCCCCAAAAAAATTTAACATTGATATATTGAATTTCTCCATCTTAGTTTTAAATGACATAAACAAATCCCCAACTTGGGAACTAACAAAATTCACAATTCCTCTTTATCGATAATAATTTGTAAGAACACACACATTTTAGACAGGATAATGTAAGCAAACATTTCAACCTGGAACTTAAACAAAAACAGATGCCCCTTTCTTTTTCTAGAATTTGGATGGTTATTTTCTATATGACCACACATTTTGGACAGATAGCATAATGTCAACAAAGTTCCAAATTTAATTTCTCAATGAAATTCAGACAACACATTAACCACTTCCTGTTGATAAGACATAATTAATGTGGGAAAGCTTGGCTTTGCTCAATTTTACTGAATCTTGTTGAGTTAATTCTGGGTTTCATTTTCCTTGGAACTTTTCTTAAATTCATTTTATTATTTTAAAACTTAATTTTTACTCCATTTCTTTTTTTTCTTAACTATTCAACCTACTCGCCTGAGAATTTTAATAATTATTATCAAATTATTACTTCCTTCAAATCACCATCCTGTAATTTCATGTAATTAAATATTTAAACAGTCAGTGCTCTGTTACAGATGGCTTAGAAATCACCAAAGTCGAAGAAAATCATTTTCTTGGATGTGTCATCTGATTTGAAATCAACAATTTCCACATTACTAATATTCATACAAAGTAAAATATGTTCACAGGGAATCCCCACCCCCAAACACACTATATTAAAGCACATCTATGTCTGTTCAAAGAGGCTATTAAGAACAAAATGTCCAACATTAAGTACTGGAAAATCATTGGCTGACAGTAAACAATTTGCTTGGAATTTAATGAAAATAAACATTGTATGGCTGAATTCCGTCAAAAAGCATCATGGTTAAAATATTTCTTAAACTTGTCAATAAGCACATTTTCAGTAAGCCACAATTGAAAGAAAAACTATTCACTGAAAATATGAGTAAGTGGATCATCAACTATATAAAAGTAATGGCATTTTTTTTTTTTTGGCGGGGCGGGGCGGGGTCTTGAAAAGGTTGCATTTGGCTAATTAAAACTAACTGCCTACTTGGACAGTTTACAGGGCCACAGTAACAAGTAATAATGGCACTAAATATTATATCCACATATGGTCTGGTGCTCCTGCTGTATATCTAGAGATCCAAAGAATCAGCAATATTATTGGCCTTGACATAATATCTCAGCTTCAGTCACTTTCCTGCCATCATAAAGTTGCCTCCCTGTGCTTTTTCGATAAGTACTTTCATGGGAATTGTTCTGATGAGCTCTTTGCCTAGTCTTCATGAGTTTAAGTGAAGTACTAGACTGGCAATGAGGTCTTATCAATTTAAAGTTGAATTGACTATATATTACTTTTCTTGCATTTCTCACTTGTAGAACTCTTTTCCAATTCCATGCTTTCCAGTCAACTTTGCATTTAAATTTTTGAAGTTTAATGTCAATCATTATCTACTTTCCTCCTGATTACTCTTCTTTTTTTTTTTTAATCCCATGTTTCTGTTTTCTAATCCTTAAGCCCTTGCCATTTTACTACTTTGCAAATAGTGTTGAAGAGTTATAACATTGAGTAAATAATTATAATTCCCCTGCCCCCACAAATATATATATGTTACAGTACTCATAAAATGTGAAACAGTAAGACATGGAAACAACAAAACAAGTATTATTTATTATGTGGTTGCATTATGGCATTGGAGAAATGAGATTTTAATACTGAATAAAACTAAGTTTAAGGTCAAATATGTGTTGAAATCCAACAATAATTAGATATAGAATAAGTAAAAAGTGTATACAGTCTTTCTCATGTTTTCTTAGAGACGTCTGTAATGAGTGTCCAGATAATGAATTTTTGTTGTGCTAAAAGGTAAATATTACTATTATGGCCTAAAAAGGAGATGAAATTTTTGTTGATGACCTATGTTGAAATGCTGGTCCAATAATGAGAATGCCACATGTTTGTGTGTGTAGAGGAGAAAATTGAGGTTGATTTTAATTGGTTTAGAAAGAATGAATTAATGATAATTATTTTTGACACTAATTAATTTTTTTCATGGACATGACACTGTGACAGTATAATTAATTTATTATTTATGTATTTCTTTATGGACATGACAATAAGAAAATAGAACAACTCTCTTGGTTCAGGACAGGGACGATTATAATTTGATATGATGGCCATATGTAGATAGGAATAAATTCTTGGTGAAAATATGAACCCAGAATAAGCAAGAAATTTATAAGTAGTACAACCCCCCCCCCCAAAAAAAAACTACTGCCAACATGCCTGGCTCACCAATGCCAGACACACCTATTGGTGAAAAAGCAAAGTACTCTGAGAGCAATAAATATGACCCTAACTTTGATTCTGTAACAATCTATATGTAAAGTTCCTTTCTTTGCTGTTTGATAATTGTAAAAGAGCACAAAACCTGATGAGGAGGGGGGGATAAAAGACCTTTATTATTATATTTATGCTTCTGTATTTTACATAAAGCACTTCTATTTTACGATATGTGCACTTTTTGTGCAAATATTAAATTTAAATATATACATCTGAAACCAATAACCATTGGTAACAGTTAAACAAGGTGACATTTCAGCCCCAACCTTATTTTCTATATGCTTTCCAAGATGCTGACATGTGTCTATGCATGCTTTAGAACCACAGTTAAAGTTCTTGATCTGAGACATTTTAATGTAAAATTGAGACATTTCAGACTTTCATTGAAGGTCAACTCTATGCTGATAGCATAAACTTTGTTAATCATCTTGGGGAAGACATGCAAACAATTATGGATCCGATCTCTGGAGCCAATCTCTAGTTATGGGTTTAGCATTAGTCTTACAAAGACCTGTCTTCTGTACACACTCTCTCTTTACATTACTCCTATATTGAACACAGCGTCTTTGTTCAAAGCGCAAGATTGAATTCAGTGGATACATTTGTTTACCTCTCCAGGGACAAATATACCTAAAGATTGAAAAAGCTAGCAAAACCTTTGGACAACTAAAGATACAAGTTTCATCAGATAAAGGCCTAATCATTAGCACTAAGCTTTATTCTATTCACCTTTTTATATGTTTGGATGGTAAAGTTTAAAAGAGATTAATTCCATGGAGAATCTTGGGGCACTGGCAGTTCTTCGATGAACCAATATATCTGCTATTGAAAAGCTCCTCCTCAGTAATCAAAGGATACCTTATTAGGACAAATGACCCAAACAGTTATTTTATAGAGAGTTTCTGGTATGTGCAAAAAATCCCAATTTTTTATTTTTTTATTTTAAGGATGTTAAAAACAAACTTAATTCTTTTGCTCTCAACATAAAAGTTTTGATTTGCATGAAGGAAAAATGGTAAATGATGGTTATAAAGAATTTAAGGAGAAGTGTTTTCATCATGCAATCTTGAAATTATTTTTTAAAAAGCAGATGGCCTCAATCCCAGAGTTTTCGGCATGAGCAAACTTACATCTTGGGTTGGATCTTCTTATCCAAAAGATTTAAATCATCTAAGATCTCATGATAGTAACCAAACTATATTGACAATTAGGACTCATGACAACTAGGAAATGTCAGTTTTGTGACAATGTGGGTTAGCAGGAGTGCAAAAAAAAAAGTTAAAACTAAATGCACAAGTCTCTTGTCTACCATTTTTTGCAGCAAAGCCAGAATTAGGCCTTTTGAGTCACTTGTTCATAGCTGCTTAATCCCAAATTGAAGAGATTTTTCCACTTGGTAGAATGTGACTATCACTATATAGAAAAAAGTGGGCAATATTGGAGATAATGTTTATAGGTGGTGTAGACATAGGGATCAACACTGAATTGTGAAACTGACAGTCACTATGCAATCTTGACTTGGTCAGTGCGATAGCAGTGTGTCTTAATGTTTATGTTAATTGGGTATAACTATTTCTATAACACTTGTTGCTGGTTGGTCCTGGGTCAATTCCAGCATTAGTTGATATTGCCACTGGTTATTGAATGTTGGCCACCTCAGTCTGTGCCCTGCCTCACACATGTGCTTTTTGATTATGGAAATGGTAATAACTGAATTGTCGTCTAATTGTAGTGTTGATTCAAACCATGGGGGAAGCTGTGCCATAAAGGAAAAATAAAAATGTTCTTTGCAAACAAAAAGACAAGAAAGTCTTTGGCTATAAACCACATTGAAAATTGACCTAAAGAATTTCTTGTCTTAGGGTTAGGGCTACCTCCGTATATTAATTCAATCGTACTTATGACCCTTACAAGTTTTTGTTTCCTATCTTTTTCTTCAATCAAGGTATAAAATTCTATTTCTCAAATTGTTTACTATCTTCTTCGACAGGTAAAATAAATCAGTTCCTTTAACTTTTGCCTTTCTTTCTGAAAATTCCCCAATTTTTTTTTTTTTTTTTTTTTTCAATCAACTTCTTTTCCAGAAAAGCTTTCGTAACCTGCACTTTTAGCGGTAACCATAAATTCCTCTATTTTTGCTTTGAATAAATTTCTGAGAGTGCTTTTCTATCTCTCTCCAACTCTTTGTGGGTTTAAATTCTCCACATGGCCTTTCTCAAGACAAGAAATCGATTTTCTCCAAGTCGTCTGCTTACTTCTTTCAGTTTATGTCATTTTGTATCTTTTTTTGTCTTGTTCCAAATTATGTTTTAGTTTTAATTCTTTCTTTTCCATTTACCAATGTCAGCACTAGTTTTTAACACTAGTTAACAGCCATTTGTGAGATATATATATATATATATATATATAAGTAGATTAATACATTTTTTTTTTTTTTTCTCTCTAATCAACTTTGAATTTGTACAAAGCAAAATTGATGCAATTTAAAATAAGTTTACTGGAGCATAATTTCACATTACATATTTAAATAATCATATTAAAGTTATGTTTTGTGTAAAAGGCATTAGAAACAAGACATTTGACAATATAGTTCTTTGCTAGATTTTGTGTGTGTGACTTGCTTCAAATCTATAAACTTATACGAAAAACTTCAGATGTGTATTTATTTGCCCTTTCAGCAATGAAAATATCAAAGAAGATAAGATAATCCGAATTTTGTGCCATTTACCAGTGACACCTGAAAATCATTATGCAAAAATATTTTAGTTTACAAATGTCATTTTCTGATTTATTAATTCTGACCATTATATAGCATGAAAATTGATGGGTGGGATTCCCCACCTGTGAAAGAATAAAAGATTCAATTTTTATTTTTATTTAAATTTTTTACCCACTTTTTTTTCTATCCATGTATTTTTTCCACCGCCAATGCTACAATGGTGAATGAGTGGATCTCTGCTAGAAGACTGTTTTTTTATTATTCAGTTTCCTCAAAACAAAGCTACTTACATTTCATCATCACTGAGCAGATCTTGAATTTTCTCCAATTATGATTGAGGCTCCTTTCTTTCACCTTTGACCTGAGGGGGTGGGGGCAAATTCATATATACAAGCCATCACTAAAGATACTGGGGAAAAAATGGTCAGTTCCTTGTTTCACTCTAAAAAGTATCTGACTCCTCCTGCTATGCTCTATCTTTTCAAGAGTCAGATGAAACCAAAAATGAAGTACTGTTGCCAAATCTGGGCTGGAGCTGCCCAGTCCTCACTTGCCAGACTTAGGGGTGATTGTTTTCCATCCTAAAACCACTTTTTAGAGAAGAAACATTGCAAGTCCATTGCTATTTCCATGGCAAATGTTCTGATGAGCTACATTCATGTTTGACCAGTTTAGACTTTTACAGCTAAAACCTACCATGCCACATATACGGGATTGAATCACCCTCATACCCCCTCTATTCCATTTGTAAAGCTGCTCAATAACTGCTATTTTGTTGAACAGAATCCTATGACAACGCTTCCCCAAGCAGTACTACAATCTTAATCTCTATAAGATTGGAGTCAAACATTATTTATATACAACGATCTCATTCAGTGGATGAAAAACTGTGTGTGTGTGTGTGTGTGTGTGTGTGTGTGTGTGTATGTATGTATATATATATATATATATATATATATATATATATAAAACAATCGTTGGATACCGCTACAGTGAAGCTGGTGATTAAAAGTGCTCAATACAAAGTAAAGCATACAAGATTGCAGTAAAAGTACAGAATAAAATTAAAGCCAGAACTACTCAAGTTTCTCCTTTAAATCAAAGGATCAAATTATAGTTCTACTTTGTGCATGATAAGTAGAGGTAATAAGTTTTTTTTATGCCGACCACTGTAATGCTCATATGCATTTTATCTTGTTGAAAATATTTTCAGATGAAGAGTTGTAAGATAATCTGTGTTCAATACCTATGGCTATCTTAATAATCATCCTGAAGTGGTTTGACTTGACATTTACGTATCTTAACACACTATTTTTTTTTCCTGTGCTGTTGATGAAGTTTAATTTAACATCTAGGTATTCAAAAGCTTTCAAGTCTGTCTCAATAGTAATATTAAAGTCCAAGTCTTTAAATAATCTGAAATGCTCATAGATTGTTTGGAGATGCCAATAATTTGGTCCAGTGTTTCATATGATATGGCAGGATAAAAATCTTATTGTACTTTAAAAAAAAAAAGTACCACCTCTTTGCTTTTGTATGTTATAAACCAATCTATACATTCACCTGTAGATCATCACTGATTAACCTTGATAGCTATCATAAAGCCCTCACAAATCTCCTGGATTATGAATTCACTAACTTTACCCAGCTTTGTTTTCAATGAGTTTAATGCCAATACTCTGGTTTATTTTTGAAGTCTTCTTTATGATCTTTTAATGTGCAGAATGCATTTGATTTATGGTATCTTACCACTTTGTCATTAATTTTCAAAACTGTGGCAATATCTCTGGCTTCAACATTAATACTGTCAATGCAGTCATCAAGGACCTTCTCATAAAATCAAGTAATTTCATTGTACATAACAGTTTTTTTGTACATATCAGGGTTTATTTTATTCATTTTAAATTATTTATCTCCTTTTACAAGGACATTGGTAGACTTAATTTGCTTTAATGTCTTCCACTCTAAAAGTGTTTCCCAATTGAACTTATCCATCTGGAAATATTCACCTTCACATTGATCATCTATTTGTTGATCCTAACTTGTGAAAGTATTCCATTGAATATTCCACCGTTTTTTTTTTTTTTTTTTTTTTTTGAAGATTCCATTCAATAATTGGTATTTACTCATTTTGACTAAAACTTTATATCTGGTATTTTTTCAAGTTTCTGTTCCCTATAAAATTTCTTCAGTCCAGATATTATAGAGGTGAGCATCTTCCATTCAAATCTTTATGGGAAATTTCATCAAGAAAATACAATCAAGTCTCTTTCATAATATTTTTTCTGGAAAACATTGTCATGTTAAAAAGTAAAACTCTGCAAAGCTCAGCTAATGCAGTAGATTTTTATTTGGAGGGGAGGGTGATAAAAAGATACTATTGTGGGATCAAGAAAAAGAAGCCATCCTAGCATAAAAGACCTAAACAAAATATGCATAGACACAAGAAATTGGATTTTGTTTCTAGGAATTCTCAATTGCCAATGTCTTTCCAGACTGAAACAATTTCATTGAAATTTTACATTGTGACTTTTTCAGGCAAACAATAAAATGAAACAGAAGAAAAAAAATCAACAAGTGAAGACTGAAGGATAAATATTAATTTTTAATACCAGATGTAAAGAGTCTTGTTTGAAGTCCAGATCAGATGCTAGGATCAATTGGTTCATGTGCACGTGCACAAACATACATACATACATACAAAGACATGCATACGCGCATGCACTCACGTACACATAGAGAACAGGATGTGAAGTCAATGGACTTTGCTGTTGGCAAAACATCACCGCGCATACACACATACTTCATGCACAATGGATAGAAAACCTTTCAAACAAAACAATGAAAATATAGCTGTCTGGGTAGGCTAGTGTGGGGATAACTGATAGCAACAATAGGAAGAGGGGTGGGGCAGGAAGGTCTATGAAAATAAGTCCCTCAAGATGTGAGCCAATGATGCCCACAAGTGACAAAAGACCAACAAATGTTTCGAAAATGGAAGGGGGGGGGTATGTTTTTCAAATCACAAATGGCAAAGTTTCATATTAAGCGGGCAAAACTGTAAAAAATAGACAAATACTCAACTGACTGACTTTATGAATTGGGAGCAGCTGAAGCAACCAATTTTGTGGGCATTGGACAAAAGATGCCACATCTTGGGACTGTTGTGGAAAAAAAAATTCTGTGTCTATGACAAGAAATATGCGGACTGTAAAAGAGAGGAAAAGGAACCCGTGAAATTGTTACAAGTTTTGTTTTTTTTGTTTTGATTTGGCATGGAGACCGTTAGAGTTTCTTTTGTTTTCTGTAGTAGTAGTAATAATAATGATAATAATAAAACCATGAACAACAGAAAAGTGAATTTCAATAACATCAAAAGGTATTAACTTTTGTAGGTGACATCTTTCAAAGACTTGTAAATCTGATGAAAAACTGACGCCTTTTTCACAAGATTTATGAATAAATAGAAACTGTTTTTTTTGTTTTTGTTTTCTTTCCCAAATAAAATTTTAAAAAAAGGATAATTAGAGGATACCCACTTCCATCTGAATTTGAAAAATTGAAATAATAAAAACAAAAATTATGAAGCAAAATGTTGGTCTCATCCACCTGAAGAATTTATGGAGTAAAAAGAGTTGTAATGAGAAAAGAGGCAAAACCACTTCCCATTTGAGGATACTTACTCCATTAAAAGGGTCCAAAAAGTCATTCAGACACAAAAAAGAATTTAGAAAAATGCATACAAGATCTAAATCAGATGAAACAAACCAAAAGATTTTGGTTTTAGGAATTTCATGTTTTTTTTTTTTATGCAGACAGCCACTGACAAAAGTTTTTTTTAATTTCCTAAATTCAAAAGTAAATATTTGCAATTAACTGAAATGTTAGGAATAATTTTACCATCTTAGAGATGAATATGGAAGATTCAGATTTGAAGAAAGTAAAGAGACACATAATATCATCAGAGTTGAAATAATTAGTGCAAAATCAAGTTGTGTTCTAATTTCATAGCATTGCATCATTTTTTTATGCAGAAGACGTCTTGTTTTATTCAACTCATTTCTTTCTATGTTGTTAATTCACTGAAAATTTCCTCAAATCCCAAATTTGAAATTTTTCTAATGTCAACATTTTGCACTGATTATTTTAGTACACACACACACAAACATACACACACTGATGTGTGTATAAATTCAAATGCTCACCTCTAAAATAGAAGTTCAATACATATAGTCACACACACACACACACAGGTTGGCAGAGTAAAAAAAAAAACAACAAGCTCTGCTCTTTGTACAGAAGAGCCCCAAAAATACATGGTGATGCATGATCATCGCATAGAACGCATGCCAACGGACGAACATCCAGTCATCAAAGGTGAAGATGTTATCAATTTCTTATCTAAAAGGAATTTTCGTGAAAGTCAAGTGAGCAACAAAAATTAGGCATCAGTTATTTCATCTGCTTTTTTACCAATTGCGTCTGGATTTGCCAGGGGGTCAAGGTCAGCAAAGAGATTGAACCAGGCAGACATGTCTGTCTTTTGGGCCTAAGAAAAAAAAAACAAAAATGGAAAAAAAGTATCTGTGAATGAAGAGAGAATAAAAAATAAAATAAAGTTTGGGCATTTGCCAAAATTTCACTCATTTCCCAGTCAACAAATCTTTTTCTAATTTCAGTGTTTAAAGATGAATTTCTGAAACTGCCTGGTCCTAATATTGGCAAGTATTATTAATACTTATGTATTGTTAACATTTTTATCAGATTAGGTAAAAATTGCATTCCAATCTCAAAAAGTTGTCCAAATTAATCCGGTTCTTTCTCTTAGGAACAGGTAACTACATTTAAAATATATAAAGCTGAAAGTGTGTGTTTGAAATTCTTAAAATTAAGCATATATATAATATTTGTTGTGTGTAAATATAATAAAACTGATAGAAACTAATTTGCATATACAGCTTTGAAAAATCAAATTTTTTAAAATAGTTTTCTTGTTTCCAGTCTTTTTTTTTAATATAAAAAAAAATCAACCATTTTGTTAAGTGTTTATAATTGTTTAGTTATTCATATAAAGCAATTTTTTGCTCTGAAAATAGCAACCACCTTAGCATTTAGAGCACAGCATCAAAGTAAACAATAGAGAAATAATGACATCAGTTAAATTTTTTAAATATTTAAATTTTTTTAAGTGTTGTTCATAAAAATAATGTTACTTGATTTGTCCAACAGATTTATTTGATTATCAAAGTTTAAAGAAAAAAAAGATTATCATTGCTCCATGACATCTGTTTCCTCCTCCTCCTCCTCCTCCTCAGTATCATTAAAGTTCTTTGTTTAGAATGTAAATGTTTAAACCTATTGAAATACTTTTAACCACAAGAATTTTACAGCAAATCTCAAAGAAACAACTGCATATTGAAGGAGAGTAAAGCAAAGAGACATGGCCTGGGCAATGCTGGGTATCATTGCTTGTATGTTATAAATTAAATGGAATGATCATGGTATAACCAAAATTAACATGGTGATTGTGCACAGCAAATTTCATAGCAACACAGTATTGCTTATGTTGATGGAAATCAAATTGATAAAAGGGAAAAACTTTGTAAAAGTGTTGAATATGTGCACATATGTCACAATAAACAGAAAATAAAAATATAAACTTACATTTTTTGCTTGGGGTTTGGTCTGTTTGTTTGCAACTGCATCTTCACTTGGCTGTGCAGCTGATTGGCAGAAAGATGAAGATGCAGCAGGCAATGTAGAGGACGATGTGGCCAGTTGACCACTTGGAAAGAAGCTGTCATTTTCACCAGTTCCACTGGGAGTTCCTCTGGCATTAAACAGAGTACTATTTGCAGCTGGGGAAAAAAAGTCAAAAAGTCAAATATTGAAGGGAAGAAGAATCCAGAACAGAATGTTGTTTTCATTCTGCAATTCCAGAAATACTTTTGTTCATTACAGTAGAGAATTGCAATGATGGAAATAAGTTGAATACAATTTCCTTCTTTCCTCTTGATACAGATTGGGGTTTGAAACCAACTCAACCATTCCTACTATGACTGCATACATTCATATATATATATATATATATATATATATATATATATATATACACACACACTGTACATTGGAGAAGAAATAAGGATTCCAGAGAAGGAATGTAGAATAAAACATTAACGTTCTGAAGCAAAGAAAAGAACAAGTTGAGCTTTAAAAAATAGCTCACCTTGTGAAAGATCAAGTCTTCCCATTTGACTGGACATCTCTAACAGACTAGAAGGCATGAACCCTGCTGGAGCCTGGGATTGGTCACTTTCCACAGGTGTAAAGTTTGTTGTAGTTGAGTGAGAAGCTGGTCCAAATACTGCTTGCCACTCACGAGTGAATTCATCCTCACCAGTCGAAGGAGCATTTAAAATCTCATTGAGGAGAGCCATATCATCTTTTTCAGAATCATCAGCTTCAATATTGTCACACAACAAATCAGGGTTTTCTAAAGAAACAAAACAAAATATACTGTTAATTATTTTGATAAAGTGACATTATGAAAAAAAAAAAAAATTATTTTGCTTGGCTTAATTTTGTCAATCAAATTCATACACATCTCAAATGATTGGTTAATTTTGTTTAGCGGCATATTAATAACTCTACAGGTTATTTAATGTCGAAATCTAAATATATTCAACATAATTTTATGGCTTCAACTACAGATAAAAATTCATTGTTGGTCATTTTTTTTTTAATATAAAAATGTATTGCTGGTATTTTTATACTTTCATAATGTTTTGTTTTTGTTTTGAGGTTCACTATTTAATCCATAGCTGGGACCCTAACAGGTGCTACCACTCCCAGGTCAGGGAGGACCTGGGAACAACAGCAATTAAGAGGTGGTGCTACTCAAAACCTCCAATCTCCTAATCAGAGGCCCATATCAAATGATAGTCAAATTAAAGCTCACATAAAAAAAAAAAAAAAAAAAAGTCAGGGAGATGATGTGGTGGTCTCATGAGTAATTCTCCCAATGGTTGGAATTAAGAAAAAAAAAAAAAAAAAAAAAAAGAAAGAAAAAGTGACAAGTATCAGTGTAATTTATTGTTGCAACATTCAGCTAAAATTTTGAAACATTTTCAGTCAAGTTAAAGGGTGTATATATCTCTGTGTGTGTATAGAGGGAGGGGGGGGGCTATGTGCAAATGTTCACAGAACCAGCAGCATTTTAAGTTTGTATATTAAAGATTTCTTTTATCACTGAAATCAAAAATTAACTCTCAATGAATTAACTGCAAAATAAGCATTTCTGCCATTGTTAATGGTAAGATTTGGTTGATGTTTTTTTCCAACCTTGACAAATTAAGAATATCAGGAATAATAGAATCTTTATGGCACAAATCAAAATAAATTTTTATAAAAGTTGAAAAACTGAAATCAATCATAATTTTGATAGAAATTATGACTTTTTTTTTATAAAATTAAAACAGAAAAGAAATAAAAATGAACCAATGTGAGTGACATTTGCATTTTGACAGTCAAAAGAACTTTAATTTTTTTTAAAAAGAAATAAAAATAACAAACAAACCAGATGCTTTCTTCATTTTTTGAGCTTTGATCTTTGCAAGTTCTTGTGAAGTGAAATCCTCCAGGTTTTTGACATCATCATCTTCACCGAAATCAATAAAAGGATTTTCTATTCTGTTTTTGTCATTTTCTTCAAAAAAAATAAAATAAAAAAATTTTTTTAAATAATTTAATAACTTGTGTGAAAGATTTCTAATTTTTATACTGGCAAAAAAGTATTTTTAAAAGAAGAGATGAATGGTAACCTAACGAACACAAGTTCTAATTCTAATGTTTGCAGTAAAGAACTTTGGTTGTATATGTCATCAAAAATAGTTGGACCTTATCTGTTATGAACAGGCAAACACGGCAAGTTTGATCCACCAAAAAATGCAATGCACATTTGAAGAGGAAATGTGAAGCAATTTTAAAACATGGTAAGTAAAAGTTCATCTAATGTACAAGAGACACAAAAACATGCAACAGTGTTCATTGCTACTGATGACATTGCTACAAAGGACATGTCTTAAATGTTGTGCTTAACATACACAAGTGTTTATGAAGTGCACACCTAAAGCTTCTAAAATATTTTGCACATTCAATAAAGAAGGTTAGAATAAAATTGGAGAATTTCCTAATGTCAGGAAGCAACAATGATAATGGTGGCGATGACGGTGCAGTCAAGCAAGGGTGCACCACAACACACCTGCACTTTTACTGGCAGTCTTTGTATTTTTAATATCCATAGACGAAGGATTTGTGATTGGCTTCATTACATATGAAGTTCGGGCTTGAATAACTCGTCTTTGATAAATATGGATCTCATCTAAACAAAATAAACACCAAATTCATGCAGACATAAAATATTATTCTTACATAGGATCTCATAGGTAACACGTGTCAAATGTAGAGTTACTCAAGTTATTTCAAAAAACTTATTGTTTGTACATAAATTATTTTTTGTTAAAAAAACAAAACAAAAAAAAACAATTCATTGTTTCAGCCAAATCTGTATTGATAAAAAGCTTCAAACAACTTGATCGAAAGCAATAAGGAAAATAAGAATATACACAGATTTCATTTTCCTTTGTCATTTTGTGTGACTTTATAAGGCATGAAGAACAAGTAGATGCTCATCTAAAAGAATCTACATAAAAACAAATCCAACTCACCAATATTATAGAATGGTCTTAAATGTTTATTTTATGTACCAGCTGAACTCTGTGTTAGGAGTTAAGTTGCGTGTCTACATTTGTTGATTTCATTTTAAACAGCATTATACAAAATCATTTCTGGATTGATTTCCAAACTTCAGAAAGTTTTCAGGATGAACTTTTTAACTAACTAAATCAATTCAGTCACAAATAACTGATAAATATCAATACCATATATTCATGAGAAGAAAAAAAAAACAAAAACTGTTGACTTTTACCTGTATCTGATTTATCAGGTTCATATAAATTGTGCAAACTACCATTGTTCTCAGCACCTTTCTTCTCCTTTGATTCATTTTCTTCTTCCAGAGTTAAAAGCCTATGAAAAATAGTCAAATAAAATTTGCATATTTAGAATAACTAAAGAATTCAATGTAAATTTTTTTCATTTAAATAAGGAAACTGATGCTGCATTTGATTTATTTATAGTGGCTTCCATTTCCTGGATTGCATTCTTTAAAGCTGTAATTAAAAGGTGGCAAATATTTAATACAATAAAAAATAAACCTGATAATTAGTTTAATAATGATTTTAATTTACAAAAAGAAAGAAAAGCTTTATAAAGTAATTTTTTTTCTTAACTGGTGTTCACTAAGTGGAAGACTTTAGCTAAACTCAAGAAATAACAAGCAACATTTTGCTTTCATTGAGAAAAAAAACATTGCATTTATCATTAGTTTTGTTTGAAAAAGTGTCAAAGCTTTTCAAACAACATAGCCACAAAACTAATGATAAATGCAATGTTTTTTTAAATGACAATTTTTTTAAAGTTTCATTTAATTTTTTTCTCTTGGTTTTAAGACAAAAAAAGAGAAGCTTGTAAAATCCTGTGGTTTTCTTATTGTATGTGTAGAGATATTTTCACTAGTGGATTTATTTGTTAAGTGTGAAATTTTTATGAATTTAATTAAAAACTTGAAAATTCTGTTTTAATAAATTGCAACAAATTATGCTGAACTTATTTTGATTACCTGCATTATTTCGAACAATTACTTTGCTACTTATGTAAATGTAAAAACGGTATTAGTTGGCAATAAGTAAAAAATGATTCAAAAAAAAAGAAAAAAGGAACTGTTAATTATTAATGACTAATTTGTTTAAATAATGAATTGTCTGGCAATAATTGTAAATAAAATGATGGAACCAAGATTGTTTTAAGTTTTCTCAATATCTTAGTGCCTTTACAAATTTGCATTTCTTTTTTTTTTCTTTTCACAAATTTTTTTTTTTTCAGGGAAATCTTACTTTTATAAATTTTCATGGAGCAAAAGGGTTATCATTACTTTCTGGGTGACATGTCTGTCTCTCTCATTATATATATATTCATTAGTAGACAAAAAAAATAGTTCAAAAGATTCATCTATTAAACTTCAAGTTCTTTAGATACACCATTTGTCAGCGTCCAATAAATCAGATAAGTGGTGTAGCTGTGAAAACTAAGTCAGACAGGTAAGTTTTTGGAACTTTATCTATTAACTAATGTTGCTCTATTAATATTGTTTACAGAAATCTGCTTACCTTTAAATGTGGTAAACTTCAGTAATAAACTGGAGTTTATCACAGTGTTTTGTTAGGTGTTAAGAATATTTGTTGTAATGGGTATATATATATATATATATATATATATATATACACACACACACTTTACAATAACAATTGATTGTTGAAAGAAACTGAATATTAATTTCATCAAAGATATTTTAAAAACTTCATGCAAGATTGTTTGGTTCTAAAATCTGTAAAACATTAGATTATCTGCAAATAAATTCAAAACAATATTCATAAAATATTATTGCTAAACACCTGTTTCTTCATCTTTAAAGCAAGAAAAATTCTAAATAATCATAAATGTAAATAAATTACATATTTTATATCATTATTATAGATAGTTAGTAAAATCTGTAACCTGTATTTTATTTTTCTATAGTCAAATTGTGAATTTTCCTTTATGAAAAAGTGCAGAAAATTTTTTTTAAAGCAAAACAAAAATGATGCCAAGAAAACAAGATTTTTGGAAAAAAATTTTCTTTGCAATTCATAAAATATAATGATATAGAAACCGAGATTTAACCAAACTTATAACTGTGTATATATTTTATTACTTATATACACAATTTCTAAGTTATGATTAACATATTTTATTACTTATATACACAATTTCTAAGTTATAATTATATTTTATTTCAGAAATAAAACTACAGATTTGTTCTGTTTAGAAAAAGTAAACTTTTCTGGTCCTACTTGATGTACAATTGGTAGATGTATTTATTTTCAAAATTGGTTCTCATCATGCCTGTTAGCAATGGGAAGAAAAATAGGAATTTTACGATTAAAAAAAAAAAAAAAAAAAAAAAAAAAAGCATCAAGTCCACAAAAAAGAAATGGAAAAGTGCTAGTTGTATGTATATTTTGAACTTTCTGAAAAGTATATAGACTCAATCATCTCTCAAAAGAGAGAGAAAGGGAGTAGAATTTGATTGTCACAATTTAGTCATTAGAAATTCTTGTAAACACCAGAAGGCTGAAAGCAGAAGTTTCTGAAAGAGCAAGGTCATCTAAAAACTGAACTTTGCATTAATTGTATGATAATTTTATTAAACCAAAGATACTCAAATGTTTTTGACTGTTGATCCTTGCATGCAATTATTGCCTCTTTTATTGACTTCTTAATTTTATAATTCTATAAGATGTAGTTAAAGGTAGAATAACTACAACAATAGTTATTATTACAAAATTTACTAAAGTATATATTTTTATTGATTGCCTGAACAGGAGGGATATGAATGAGGATCTTTGAGAAAAGCACTGAAATTTGGTTTTAATTTTTGGAGTTTTAATCTCAATTCACTACATGCTTCCATGTTTAGTTTGTATCTTTGCTTTGTTAAAAACTAATTTACTTAGATAAAACCAGCTTCAATCAAATGGGAAGTTTGAAATGCAATTAAAAAAGAGGTGCATCTCTATACAAAGTTTAGGGTACTTGTTGACAATATTTACATTATTGCAGTTGTAAGCTTGAAAAGGGATTTAGCTTGGAGATCCATAAACAGTTTAAAAGGTTCATCTTGCCCATTAGATTAAATTTTATTTAAAAACTCAAATTATACTGCAAAGACTTCATTCAATTTCTTAAGGTGGTTTATGTAGATATCTAAATTATCATCAGGAATCATTTGGCTTTCTTTTGCCAGTTGCTACAAGTTGGTGAAGTAAAAATTCTTTTTCTTAGCAATGACGATTTAAAAAGGCTTTAATTTTTTTTTTTACTCTTAAGCTTAACAGCACTGACTGGGTTTGAATAATTGTTACATCTTTATTCTGAAAACAGATCTGTGCATCATTAAATTTGGAATATAGATTTGGCAAATAGAAAATATATTTCTGGTTCATTTTCAAATCATTAGATAGAATGAAATCCACATTTGCAAGAAACTTAACAGGTAAGATGTTCAATTTAACTTGACATCCATCTTCAGGATTCAACAGTCAATGGTTTAACATAATTCCTCCACACTGCTTCCCAAATAGTTATGAATTATGTAAATCAGTTTTGATTTTATTTATCGATGTGATACAAACATGTAGAATATCCATGCAATTACTAAATTCTTCCAAAAAAATGGTTGTCTGTGTAATACAATGTTAATAGTACATATGTTAGGAACTTTACGTTAAAGTAGGAAATCCTTTGCAAGAGCCAAACCATGAAAGTGTGTCATCTTTGTACTGTATTTGCATTTAAAGGCAAGTATTTTAGAAATAGGAACAGAGGCTTTTTTCTTTCATTACAATTTCAATCATTTATTGAAATATTATAATCTCTTCTGCAATATTATGGTGAAACTTTTTTGCTATATAGAGAAAATCTTGCATAAAGCTGTTAAAAAGCCATACCACATAAATACAAAAGAAGTGTTTTAATAAATAACATAATAGTTGTTTGGTTTTCATATTTTTAAAATCTTTATCTCTCTCTTTTTATTATTTAAATAAGGCTGAATTCTTTGAAGGGAGGGGTCTTTCATAGCATCATTACTTTCACATGGGCTTCTTTTCCTTTTAGGCAATAAATACAAGATTAAAATATTCTACTGATTATTGTTAACACTTCCTTTTAGAATCTGCAGCTGCCATAATGATTGACAAGTTTATAGCTAAACTTGAAGAAAAAAACTGAGTCAACAAACTACAATAATTTGTCTGAATTTCTGGGATGAGGAGTTATCATTATTTACATTGTGTGGTGACTTTTATCCTCATCTTTGTTGTTGTTATCAGAACATTTCGCATGTTGTGGTCTCCAGCGATCATCAGATGTATATTAATTCGGGTAACCTACAAGAAATGTTTAAGTGAAACCTTTATTTAATCTATAGGGGTAGATTGTTCTCATTCCATTACCAATGTCTAGGAATATCTCATCTAACTCAACAGAATTAAATAAAAACTAGAGGAGATATCACAAGACATGGGCAGAGGACAATCTCTGCCTGTAGATTAAATAAAAGGTTCAGTTCAAAATTCCCTGTAGGTTACTAGAATCAACTCAAGACCTGATGAAGACCGGATAACAACAAAGATGAAGATAACAGTCTGCATGTAAATAAGCCACAGCAAGTTCAAAAACAAACAAATAGAACAAATTTGTTTATTTTCTTTTTAAAGCAAGAGACAAACTCTCCAATGTTGAGTTCCTTTTTGCTTTTAAAGTGAAAGTAAATAAGATAAATGTTGTCTTCCAATTTATTTGTTTCTAGTAAAATTTCTTAGGAAAACAAATTTTAATCATTGCAATTTCACTACTATTCATTGAAAGTCTACCAAAGAATGCAACAATGGGATATTAATAAAATTCTGTATCAACAATTCTAATTGTCTGCCTAAAATGCCTTAACCTCTGGGGTTATATTGACCACTTTGGAGACTCTGAGATTAAACAAGACCCAATATTTATATCTAAAAGATTTTCAACATTATGTGGGAAGCATTTCTGAAATTTAAAATATGAAACTGATAAAGATAATAAAGATTTTGATACAAAAAAAAAATCTCTCCATGTTCTAAAATGAACTTGTGTTATATAACCTGATTTTGAAAACTAAAAATTGACAAAAGTTTGACAATTTTAATAAACTATGAATCATAAAAGTAATTTGAAATGTCCTTTGAAGATATGAAAGTTTACTCTTCTAAAAAGAAAGGTACTCTATCTCATGCCCTTTGTAAATCCATTATTTCTTTTTAATTTGATTACTTGTTCAGAGAATAATACCATCCCAGTTAAATAATCATCAAAAATGTTAGGCAGCATAAATTTTGTTAATATTATGGGACCTACCTTTATGGACTAAATGGACTCATCCTATATATACGGGGAGATTATGCTTCTCAAGAGAGCAGTCTACGGTTGACAAGTTGACTACTGTACTTTGCCGTCAGTCAGACGTGCAACACTTTTGTATTTGTTCTTTTTGTTTAATAATATGTTTTCACTAAATTGCTGAGTTTGAGTTTTCTTTCGGACCTATTCTGAGTCCACAACACTGGCGACAAGGATTTAAAGAACTCCACGGGAGAACCAGAAAAGAAAAAAAATTGTTTACCAGCGTCCACAACAGTTAATATGATAAAATAAAAAGCCTGAATAATTTTCCCTAATTTACAGCTATTATGCTTGGTTTCTTTGCCATTTCAATTGACCAGCACAAAAATCAACTTTGATAGATGACATCATTGATTTAAGGTATGAAACCCAAAAAAACATTTGTTTTTTTCTTTTCAAATTAGAAAAACATATACCAAGTATTCATGGATTTCCAGCTTCATGAAAATGTTGAGTGTTGTCAAGTCTACTAACAAAGGTCATCATGCATGTTAGTTTTATGATGCGTGTTAGTGTTATCAAAAGATAAGGCCATGATGCTTTTCAAATGAAAGCAAGAGAGGCACAAATAAATTACCTGCTACTTGAATTTATGTCCTTTCAAGTCTGAAATGATGAAGGATGATTATTGAAAGTAAAATTCCAGTGTCATATGAAGATAAGGAACAAGGAGGGAGAGAAAAAAAATTGAATGAAATGTAAGCTCCATGACATGTGCCTAAATTCATGCACAAAAAAATTGGTGCATAATATAAGAGATGTAAAAAGAAAATTCAGTGAATTTCCAGACCATGATTTGTAAAACAGTAATTGCTAAAAATAATTTTTTTAAAAAAGTATTTTAAAAAAATGAATAATTTAAAAAAAAAAAAAAAGAAAATAAATAAGAAAGTATTTAATGAATGATAACAAATTCACCAAAATTTTCTTTTTTAGATTGTAACTATTATTAAGTTGCTGGCTTGCTACCTTGATATTTCACCTTTACATACCAAATTATGATCATAGCTAAAACAAACATTAAAATCAAACATAGATTTTCCTAACCAAAAGTAGACTCCAAGTTCTCCATTTCCTATACTCATATAAGGGATGCCATTCCAACTTTCCAAGAATTGAATTCATCTTTAAGAGATCAAATGTGGGTTCTTGTTCCTATTTGAAACTGAACTCAGTCAGTTTATTCCAGTTTGAGAATTTACAATCCCAGGTCTCACCTCTGATCATAAAATGTGACAATCTAAATTGCCATGGCTACTCACTAATCAATGTCAAGATTGATGCCAAACCAAAGGCATCCTCTGGCGTCCCATTTCACAAGACAATCTTTCAGTACTTAAAAACTGACTGCAGATCTTACATTGTGAAAGTTCTCTCAGCATTCTTCAAAAATAGACTGATCAGAATAGCTGCACTCATTACCGAATGGTATGGAGAGTTTCATCCCATATGAGTAGCTACCTTTGGTTCATGCCTGAATGTGTGGCCACCATAGCTCACCATAACCACTACTAATCTCAATATCACAGGAATGTGGCAAAATTGTTGCTACATTCAGACCTGCCCGTAATCAGGGCAAGACATTTCTGGAAAATGTAAAGAGCAGTCAAAGCCAAAGTTGAAAATTCCAGTAAATCACCAACATGATTCTTAATAGAGGCAAAACATCAGTACCTACTATTATAAATGGTTCCAAGGTCATCTCATCTTCATTGGATAAGGCTAAACTCTTTGTAATGAACATTGTCTCTAACTTAACATTAGATGACAAGGGCCATCTCATATCATGGCAAAGTTGCTTAACCACTTCCTCAAGGAGAAATGTTTCCAAGGTCTACGGAAAGTAGCAGCTGTATGCCCTGTTTACAAGAATGCAGGAGAGTGTTCATTCCAATTGCAATATCGTCCCATCTGTAAACTCTTTGAGTCTATTATCAACAAAAACAAACTTCCAGAGCAACAAACAGTTTGGGTTTCACCCCTCAAGTCCACTTCTGGTCTCATTACACAAACACACACCCACACCTCAGAGTGATCACTTTAGATATCCCAAAGGGGCCTCTGACAATGCATAGCATAAGTGGTTGCTACACAAACTCTCCAGCCATGGCATCTCTGAAAGACAGCTTGCAATTATCATTTCCTTCCTATCAGGTAAGTCCATGAAGGGTGTTATTAATGTCTAATTGTCTAAAGCCCATAAAATTAATGTAGGCATCCCCAAAAGCTCTTCCCTTGGTCCTATCTTCTGCTTTATATTAACACTCTGCCTAGGAACATTCTCAGATGTTAAGTAAATATCTATGCTGATGATACCACAATTTATAGGTGCACTTCTAAAAATTTAGACGATCAGAGCCTGGCACCTGATCTCCACTCTGATCCAGCTCTAACAGCTTAACAATATGTGTGTAGAGTAAACTGCTTGTAGCATTCAATACTTCCAAAACAAAGCAAGTAAGGCTTCATCATCACTGAACATAGCCTGAATTTTCTCCAATCATGATGAACAATTGCACTTGTAATGAATGCCTTAAACATCTGTTGGGAATAAAATTCAACCCAGATCTTGTGTGAAACTCATATATAGCAGCATTTAAGCTAACTCCTGCAGAGAGCTCTTAATTGGACCTTTGTCTTGGTCTCTGTTGGTGGAGATTTCTTTTTGTGAGGCATACTGCTGCTGTATGCGATAGGCAACAATAAACTACAGAAGAACTCAAAACTGATCACAGCATTTAAGTATTGCATTAATATTTAAGCTTACCTTTTAAAAGTTCAACAATAACTCTTCTGTCACCACTTAATTTCAAAACAATTTGATGTATGTAGGTCCTTACTTTTCATACAAACAATTATTTTTATTTCATGGGTGACTTTCACTGAATTTCACAATCAATTTTGATTATTCGCAAATTTATTTCCAAGTTATAAAAATTGCTATTGTACAAAAAAAATTTATCACAAAAAAATCATGTAAAAATCACTGAAATCTAATCACAGTAATGAAAATTTGGGAATCCAAAATTTTAGGATTGCAGGTCTGGATCCATCTAAAAATGTTTTTAATTTCCTCATGGAGTCTAGTTGAAAAAGTGTGACACACTGACATTTGCATTTATTTATATAGATACACACAGTCTATCACTAAAGATGCTGGAAAAATGGTCAGTTCCTTGTACTGTTCTAAAAATAGTACTTGACTGCTGCTCCTGCAATGCTCTATCTTTACAGGAGTCCAATCAGACCAAAAATGGATCATGGGTGAATGCTTTCCTTGGTCAATACAATTTTAACCTTTTCAAGTCTATAAGGTCAACCATTATCTATTTTACATATCCTTACAATTTCTTCCTCCTCTTATACAACAGCCTCATTCAGTAACTCTCTTCCTTGTATAGCTCTCAGGCCTTGTATTCAGTGAACTTTTAGTAAAAAGTAAAAAATAAAGTTGAAAATCTTTTAATAAATTTACTAATGGGACAAAAAGTAAATAGCTTTGAAAGTAGAATTTAATATATTCAACTTCATGAATAAATCAGAAAAATCCCCAATTCATATCCAAATGGAGCAACATTGTTTAGTAATATTTGAGTTTTTACCAATCAAAAAAACTTGAAATAGTCTTGATTCAAAACAATGTATTAGTGAAATATCTTGAATAAAAACTTTAAGGCCTTCTACCAAATACCAAGATAAAAAAAATTATTTAAAAGTCATATAGTTCATTTTTACCATGCAGATAAAAATCAGGAATTTGAAAACTTACTGAAATTTGTGCATTGGAAAAGAATGTGTAAAATGAAATCTTAATAAAAAAAAAATTAAAAGTAGTCAATATTAGGTTTATACCATATTGTCACAGCATAAAACAATTGGAAACTTTAGGAAGATTAGAGCTACAATGCTAATCAATAGTTTGTACCTGGTGACTATTCAATAACATTAATTTTTGCTCATACTCTTCAGAATAACACAAAATATCCATCTATTAGGTTGGTGCAAAAATAATGTCGTTTTCTCGCATGTTACTTTTATATATGATTTCTGAATTAATTCATTGATATATATATATATATATAGCCATGTTATATATCATTTTGAAGCGTGTTTTTCGCTCTATCGAATCGTGTTATTCGTTACCGTTCTCAATCTCTTCATTCATTTTTTTGCAGGCTTTTCGACAGCATAGACAAAATTCAAATCCGCACAATTTTCTTGTTCCAGTTCAAACTAGGCCGAAAAGCTGCCGAGACAGCTCGTGATATCAATGATCCGTTTGGTCCAGGAACCACTAACGAACGTGTGGCACAACGGTGGTTCAAGAAATTTCGCAATGGTGACAAGAGCCTCGAAGATGAAGACGGTCGCATTTGAACATTTGAAAGCCTTAATTGAAGCTGATCCTCGCAAAACTACACGAGAAGTTGCTGTTGAACTTGAGGTCGACCACTCAACAGTCATTTGCCATTTAAAGCAAATAGGGAAGTCAAAAAAGTTGGATAAATGGGTGCCGCATGAATTGAACGATAATCAAAAAAATCGTTGTTTTGAGGTGTCTTCTATGCTCCTTCTGCGCAACAAAAACGACCCATTTCTTGAGTGGATTGTGACGTGTGATGAGAAGTTGATCCTCTACGACAACCGGTGACGTTCGGCACAGTGGTTGGATGCTGGAGAAGCTCCACAACACTTCCCGAAGCCGAAATTGCACCAAAAAAAGGTTATGGTGACTGTTTGGTGGTCTGTGGCCGGTCTCATCCATCACAGCTTCTTGAATCTGGGCGAAACGATTACGACGGAGAAGTACTGCCTACAAATTGACGAAATGCACCAGAAGCTCCAACGTATGTGCCTGAGATTGGTCAATATGAAGGGACCAATTCTCCTCCATGACAACGCTTGCCCGCATGTTGCTCAACTGACCCTGCAGAAGCTGAACGAATTGGGCTACGAGACTCTGCCTCATCCGCCATATTCACCGGACCTCTCGCCCACTGATTATCACTTTTTCAAGCATCTCGACAACTTCCTGCATGAAAAATGCTTCAAAAGCCAAGATGATGCCGAATCAGCCTTCAATGACTTAATCGCTTCCAGAACTCCGGATTTCTATGCTAATGGGATAAATAAACTTGTTTCTCGTTGGCAAAAATGTGTCGATTCTAATGGTTCTTATTTCGATTAATAAAGTTTATTATGAAAGGAGTTATGATCTTTTGAAGTTGAATGTCAAAAAACAACATTATTTTTGCACCAACCTAATATATAAGCCAAATTGTTTGTTCTTCAGTTTTATAAATATATATATAAGGGGAAAAAAAGAGAACAAAATAAAAGAAAGAAAGAAAGAAAAGAAAGAAAAGAAAAAATTTTTAATAATGCAAAAAAGAAATATATGTATGTAGAATTTCTATAACTAAAAATATATCCATGACTAAAGACAAAAGAAAAGCTTATCCTTGCCAACATGTTTCGTCCCCTGATGGATTTTATCAACATTTTTACTTTTGTTTATAAATACTAGTTACAAAATAAAATCCTTATATTTTCCTTGATAAAGTCCATTAGAAGGCAAAATGTGTCAGCTAAGATAAGTTTATATATATATATATATGTAAAACATTGAAAGTAAACATCAATTAACAGTATTGAAAATATTAAGCGCTTTTGAAAATGAGCTTCATGAAGAACCTGGACTCCTTTTTCACCCTTAATTTTTTTTTATTTGAAAGGTGAAAAAAATCTGAGAGTAAAAACAAAGCATAAATCTAATATTGACAAGAAAAATATGAAAAAAAAAAAAAAAAACCCAAAAAAACCTCTTAAAAGTCACCAAAACCCTAGATAAAAATTCTGGTGGCCCTAAAATGGCCCTCTACCTGTGAACATTTAATGGATTGTGGTTGCTTTTTTCTTGTTCTTTCTCCATCTCTTCTTTGACATCATTCAAAAATGGATTCTTTGAGTCATAATGGCTGGAATGTGCAATTATATCAGATTAAACTTTTGGTCAAATAATAAAAGTTTTTGCTTATGAATAGAGTTATTCACATAATTATAATTGGCTCATGTCAAGTTAAATAAAAAAAATATCTGTCATAAAAAGAAAATGTGCAGTGAAAATAAGTGAAGTTTTGTGATGTTGTACCAAAAGATTTTTACAGGAGAGACTATAGGTTGTAAAGAAGCTTGATATACATGCATTTTCATTTTGAATATTTTATAGAGTACAAGCCAGCTGCTGAATGAGACAAGAGCAAAAGAAAAAAAATAACACTAATAGTAACATTAATGATCTTTAGACATAAATAAATAAATACTGGGCTGATACTTCTTTTCTACTATGTTAGGGAAATCATAGAAGTGTCTTTGAAGATGAGTCAGCTATTTTTATTTTTTATCTTTAAGAATTGTTCACAGAAATGTAAGAATTTGACATATTCAATAAATTATGTTAATTTGAGAAAAGTGTAGAGGGGAGATGATGGTAATGCTATGATAGACACAAGTATGGAATTGTTTGCAACAATTAAAATGTGAGATTTTGAACTCAAGGATAAGGAATGCTCCAGAAGATTTCAAAAATTGAAAACTGATGACTTGAAGGAAAATTTAAAAGAAAATGGATTACAAACAATACAGGAACTAGCAGAAAAATTAGGAGCACATTAGTCAACTATAGTTTGTTATTTACTAACCTTGGGCAAAATTCAGAAATTAAGAAAATAGATTCCACATGAACACTCAAAATGGAATGCTTACATTCCTTGACTGATACAGAAAAGTCATTTTTAGACAAGAAAAGATTTTAGTCACTGGCATTGATAAGCGAATTTATTATGAGAATTCAAAATGAAGAAAATTATTTCTAGATTCAGGACAGTCTTTAACATCTTAATTTAACTGGAATTTTTCATTACAAACTGATACTGCTTAATGCTATGGTAAGCCATTGGTTATTTGAATAGTAGAAGAAATAACATTTTTTTGGATAAGGAAGCCTATCAGTGATTTTGCTAATAAATGATATCGTTAATGATCATGGAGCTGGAATCGGGAGTTTATCCATCTGAGATGTAGTTTTCAGACTGCCATTTGTTTTCTTTCATGCAAAGCTTTTTGTCTCATCAGCAATTCCGACAAATTCAAGATCTCTTGTAAAAATCTTTGCTGAATTCTCCAAATCATAACCAATATTATTCTTTTAAGGTGATACAAGATCATAGAGAATTAGGAAATGATGCTATGAATTTATTAAATGAATAAAAAATTTTCTTAAAAAATGCTGGAAACCTATGCAGTAATCTAATAGTTAAAAGAATGCAAAATACAGTTAGCATTTTCAAATACTGAGTAAAAATACATGTATGAATGATGTAAATTGGAAGAGAAGTAACCCAAATGCCCATAGAGAAAATGGCATTTACAAAGAGAAAGAATGGATAAAAGAAAAAAAGTTCTGAAGAACACCCATAGGAAAAAAAGATACTGCTTGTCACCAAAAATGCCATTATTCAAAAGACTGTCTACCTGTCAATACTTTTTGGAGAAGACTGTTTCTCTTCTTCCTTCAGTTCCTTGTCTTTCAAAAATGGTTTCTTCAAGTCAGATGGGTTCTGTCTTAATTTCAAGACAAGAAAAATAAGATAAATAAAACAAGGAGAGGAAGAAATCAAATATTGAAGAACATCACCCAAAATATAAGGACAAAAGTAATGTGAAAAAAAAAAAAAGAAAAAAAAAAAAAAAGAGAAATTTGTGATGTGAAACGAAAGGATATTTACGAGAGGAAGTATAGAGTGTGAAATAGATTTTCAATTTACAAGTTTTAGGAGAATTTTTTTTTTCAATTTTCCTTTTAAAAACAAGAAAGGCGCTACAGGAAAATTTATAAAAAAATTCAGAAAGAAATTCTGAAAGCCAAAGAATTCAAGATATTTGTAGATTGATGTCATTTTGAAGTAATTTTGACTTTGCAACATGTTATCTCTTTTTATTTTTCCATCTATTTATTTCTCTGGAAATTTAACACAGAAAGAGAACAACAGTAGTGATGAATAAAGTAAGTTTTCAGTTACAAAACACTATGTTTGAAGATAATAATCACCACTGTCTATGTATTTTTGAAGTACTATTCATTTATACATGACCCATGTAGATCTTAATTAGGCAACATTCTGACCATATTCCAACCATTCTCATGAATTTATATTTCTTTATGAGAATGATTGGAATATGATCAGGATTTTGCCATCAATTTGCATTAGTAAATTTATGTCAGCAAATTCTAAAGCATTTTTGTGATTATCTGAATTATGGTACTTGGCTTGTCTTCTACATAACTGTTTGAATAGTACAGAAACACATTACCCATTACTTGTTGAATGATTATAGATGCAAATATTTCTCCATCTCCATAAAAACACATCAGATTGTTCCAATCAATACATTGACGTTTGATGAGTGAGGTTTTTGGATCATTTTCCACAAAATCATCAAATATTTATCAATGATTGTTGGTTTTGACCAGCCTCTTAGTTTTCTAAAATGAAATCTCCACTTTCAAATTATTGAAACCAAAATCTTATTTGTTCATTCACAAAACATTGTGTCTAAAAGCAGAATTCATATTCCACAAACTATCAGCTCCATTAAATTCAAACTTTTTTTCTTTTCTTTTTAATGCCATGTCCCTTCAGAATGTAGGCAGTCATGGATCTTCACAGTTCTACTTTGTTTTAAGGTGTGTGAATTGCCAGAATTTCAGAAAAATAATGGTCTAGTTTCCAATTGTCTTTGCTACAGTTTAGAATTTAGAAATTTCCTTCTCTTAAACTGGCTGTCATCCAAAACTAGAGAGCCTACACTGTATTCTTCTATTTGATCCATAAGTGTAAAAAAAAAACAAAAAAAACAAACAAAATAAACATATTCATGCTTTTTCCCCAAAGACACTGGAAACAAAGTAAGCACAATAAACACTTGGTTAGAATCCTGAACTTTGTTCATGGATTCTCTCCATTCTTGGTCAATATCTGTTGCACTACTAGTTTATTCTTAACAAGCATCATCAGTGGAAAAGGTTTTCCATATTTACTTAAAAATTTACAAATATTTAATGAAATGCAAGGATTACTGAGTAATTAACAAACAGTATTTAACAGTAAGACATCAATTCAACATGTCATTACCTCTACAAAAAGAAAAAGAATGGTAAAAATTGCTAAAATTCCTAATACATGCTGAACAAACTAATACTTTGCAAAATTTCCTTTTGTGGTGAAAAAATATGATAGGGTGCTGAAAAATTCTTGATTCAATCCATTTCTCAAAATCTAACCAAACAGAATTTTTTAATTTTGGTTGAGTTAAAAAGTTAAACACCTTTTCATAATCATAAAAAATTCTATTTGGAATCTGCAGGTAAAAAATTACTAATGACAATTGATGGAACATTTTTGATACTGGCTATATTCCAACTATTCTCATAAATGTATATTTGCCTGCATAATGTTAGTAGAGATCTATATGGGCTATGTATAAATAGAACTACTTTTATTAAATTAATTAAGACATAAATGGAATGGATGAGATATATTTGATTCCAAGACCAGAGAATATATAACATCATGGAAAAAAAAAAAAGAATTAGAGTATAAAAATAACTTACACTAAACGTTTGAATGCTACAGTCTCAATAGTTATCAATTTTACACATCTTTTAAATCCATATCAAAAATATAGATTTTTACTATATGTAAACTGCATTGATCACAGTGTCTACTATTTATAATGTTCTTAGTTGTTTTCCTAATCAGAAAAAGAAACATATTTTGGAATCACCTTATTGTCCGCATTTAATGATTTAATAATGATTACTGATTTTTAATCAAATTAGCAAATGGTACAATGATGATATGACATTTATTCTTAACTCTTAATTTACAATAAATCAGGAAGAATATTCAATAGTAAAGCTTATGTTATATCAAATAAAAACTAAATTCAGGACCGTATCCACTTTTACTCACTAAGATAATAAAATTCTAATAAAAACAGGAGAAAAAGAAAAGAAATTGACAAATTCAAAAAAAAAAAAAGGGAGAAAAAAAACCCCAAAAAACAAAGGTATTTTAAAAAGAACTTGAGGAGTTGCTACCTGTTTCCAGGTTTCAAGAGATCCTGATCATCATCTTCAGTACTCTTTTCAACAAAGAGATCATTTATATTTGACTGTTTTGATCTAAGCCAAGAAGAAAGGTGAACATTGGCGATTTTAGTTAAGAATGTAAGAGTTGAATTATTCAAGCAACCCAAAATAAAATAGAAAATGTTACTTTGATACCATATTGCAAAAGTTTTTTTTTTAAGAAACTGGCAAAATTATATTTTAAACCCATAAAAAAATATGAAATAAAATAAAACTAAATATAAATTATAAGTAAAATATTGCACAAGTTTCAGTTTTCATCCTGATAAATATCAATGAAATATACATCATAACCTGGTTGAAAAGAACCTATAAACTTAAATGTTTAGAAAAGTTTTGGCAAAATTTAACCTTTGTCTTCACAAAAAAGAAAAAAGGATGTTTTTTCCCTTGACACTGCTATTACTGTAGACACCTTCAGCAATGTTTATTTACAAGATTATAAAACTACATGAACCAAGTATAATGTGATATTTACCATTTTATAAAAATTTAAGTTTTTTATTCATAATTTTATAAAAATATCTATGATGTATAGAACAAGAATTTTTAAATAAAAACATGATTTTTCCAGACATTATAAATTTTCTTCTCAAATTATTTTATCATTTGGACTACTTTTTGTTTTAATTTTAAATTTTTTTTCTTATAATTGTGATCTAGGATATCTAATCAATAGAAATCTAATGCCTGAAATTCTACCAATTATAGGTTACAGTCTGCCTATTTGCGTTTCAACATTTGTAGCTTCTTTAGAACATATGTACTTGTTATTTGTGGAAACCTGGAAATTAGCATGTTTTTCTGAAGAACATATGTAGAAATTATTTGCTGAGAACTTCCTCGATTTGCGTATTTTTTCGATAGAACATATTTAAAATTTTCTTGTATTATTTTCCTGTTATTTAAGTAACTTAAAACATATAACAGTCTATTTTTATGGTAAAAATTGGCAGAATTGTACATCTTGATTGTAAAAAACAAATGCAAAAACATGCTTGGGCTTTTTTCTTTGTTAGGGGCTGTGGATGGGATTTTAAAAGTGGCTTATGCTAAGTCTGGGGGCATCATCACTGTTCTGTTTTTAGAAAATGTTTTAATCTTTATATTTTATATCTTGTTACACATATTTTATACAATATTTTCAATGGTTTTATTGATCTATGCATAATTAAAAACAGTTATTGTACATATGAAAGAAAATTTTGCTAAGTATGGTCACCAAAACTATTTTTCAAAAATGTTTTTAAAAAGGGTCTGAAATGTTTCTAAAGTATTTAGAATGAAAGTGTAAGGCATATGGGGTTTTAACAATCAAAATAGGTACTAATAAGCACTTTTAGAGGGGTTACAAGTATTCGCAGCTCTAACCCCCCCATGAATACTGGGGACTCATATATATATATATATATATATATATATATATATATATATATATATTAAAATATGATACATAAATTATATATATCAGAACAATGTAACTGTGTTAAACAACTGAATGACAATTTTTTACTTTGTCATTCAATTCCCTAAATTATATATATATATATATATATATATATATATATATATATATAAATAAAAAGCTGGTCCCTGCTTTTTTCATTTGCGTTCAAGTTGTCCAAAGACCATGTGAAACTCAGATTATGACTAGAGCCATTCTTTCATAGGAATTAAGGTTGTTAAGCATTTTTGGCAATGTCTAGGCAATCTAGTCTTGAAGCACTTTATTGAGTAGATACATTTGGCTTCATGCCTTTTTCGGTATTGTCATTTTTGTTTATGACTATCAGGAAATGGGTTTTAAGTTTTTGGCAATTTGTCCTTTGATTCCATCAATGTTTTTCATTTTTATTTAATATATAACTAACTAAATAAATAAATAGATAAAAAGAAAAACTGGGAAACATTTGGGCTAAAATGAAGTGAAATTTATCAAGTGTTAAAAATTGTGATTGATATTGAAATGATCATGTCCAGCTCAAAGGGCGTCAGTCAATAAATACAAGTTTTCTACACAAAAAAGGAAATTCTGTGCTTTGGATTAAACAAATCTCTACTTCTCCTCAACATCTTATTAATATTTAACAATAACAAATTAAATTTTAGAGTTTATCAAAAATCCACTAACAAAAACAATCTAATTAATTTCTATTCTCACCATAATCAAAAAATAAAATCATAACTAGTCATAGGATTCTACTTCAGAGCCCTTAGAATATGTAGCCTAGAATATTTAGGTGAAGAAAAGAAATACATTGAGAAAACATTGACTACTTGAATACCTACATCATTTCATCTTCAACACAAGAAAAAGAGTTTTCAAAGTCCATAAATCCAAAAAACTAGACATCACTGATATCATCAACACAAAATTCATAATCCTACTTTCTAGCACTATTTTCAAATTTTGTAAATAAATTAGCTATCCCTAATACTAGGATCTTTACCACCACGTCCAAGATAATTAGAGATATAATTAGGAAGAAAAATATATCCAACACCACTTCAGATGCTGGTATTTATCAAATAAATTACAATGTAACAGCAATTATATTGGCAAGACATTTCAAAATCTAAAAGCCCATATCTATGAAAATAAGGATTTATGTTTGGACAGTCCTTCAAACTCTATTGTAATACACAGGGACAAAATTGGCCAGAACTTTGATTTTTTTACTTTAATTAAAATAAAAACATAATTCAAAAGTATTTCAAGGAATTACTAATAAATATTTTATCAACTGTAAACACACATCAAAAACACTATATTACATCACAAATCTTTATTGAATCCATTCTTAACGAATCTAATGTATGTTTATAGAAATGTTCCCAAATCAATATGTGAAAAACCACAAAACATAATGTCTACTACACACATTCACAAATATACATTATCATCTGAATCCAGATAGACAAACTGAATTATTATACACTTACATACATAAAGCAATATTTATAGTTTTTCACTTAGGCTTGGAATATGTTAATTTCTTGGAGCTTCAAAGGACGCATCGTTTCTCCTTGAATGTTTGTTTAACAAATGCATGTGAAACTTGATTAACCAATGAAATTCAAACAGCACAAAAATAAAAATACCAGAATTTATTTTTTCTTTTTTTCCATATCTCATTCTCTGATGAAGCTTTACTAAAAGTGAAACATGTTAGGTTGACAAACATTTCCTATTTGTTCTTTAACCAATCATTCTGTTGGATTCTGATCTGTATTTGATCCTAATTCACATTGGATGGTGTATGCTAATCAACTTTAAAATTATTTGATGACAAATTTGGAAAACCTTTATAAAAAGTTTTGTTTAGTTTTGCATATGGTGTTCAAGATTTTAAATGAAGAGTTTTTAAAAAGTGGTATTCTAACATTATATCACCAAGCATAGATTCAGCCATTAAGCTAGTTAAATAAATATTACAGACATGATTTATAATGATAGCAGATTCTTCATCTCATCAAGGAATCAATTCTGTGAATTGCTTCTTTCTCACTTTCAAATCAGTATTGACCTGGCAAAACTAAGTTGAAGAAAAGAAAACCTAGCATTGTGAAGATTAAACTTTTAAAAACTAAATCTGTCTCAACTGGTTACCAGTTAGTTCCAAGTGAAGTTGGTCAAAATATTAGTTTAAACCAACCAAAAGAATATTGTGGATAAAAATACAGAACAAGTAAAAACAATTCATCAATTAAATTATTGAATAACTAACCCAAATATTCATTTTTTTTGTTCCTAGATAATGTAAAATATTTAAGTGGATTCCTATTGCAAGATTTGACTCAAATTACTTCAAAATTATTTCTTAATAATCTAGTCCTCAAGCTTTTTCTTAAATTTAGCTCTTTTGAAATGAAATTTATTTAATTAAAGGAAACATTAATCATTAAAAATATTCTTAATAGGCAAGAAGAATGTTAAAAAAAGTCAAAAGAGAATAACTATCTTCGCATTTTAATGATTTTTTATATTACAATTACAAATGTATCTATGTGTGTTTATGTACACAGTTTGAAACTAATTTCTAATGATTACAAACAAATTGTAAAAAATATTCAATTTATAACTTAAATCTATGAAGAAATTGCAATTATTTCTTTAATTTTGTTCTAAAAAGTAACTAACTAAAAGAAACTTTAGATTTTTAGTTGCAGGGGTGCATATCATTTTTGACCAAGTTGAAAATCCCATATTCTAGAAAAATAAAAATATTAGAAAGTAGGTCAGAACAAAGAATGAGTAAAGTGGAAACCCTAAGATACCTGTCCGAGTTGGCAGGAGGGTCCTCGTCCGAAAGGTCGCATATCAGATCTTTCAGTTGCTCTTCTACAGATCTTTAAAAACAATGTTACAAAGTGAGAATCTCTCAGATAAATAGATCTAAAATTAAAGTCAAATGTTTTATATATGCCAGATCAGATAACTGCATTTACTAGCTAGTTAGATGTCTTTCCAAGTAGTCAGTTAATTCCATAAGACAAAAATTCAAGATAATTTGTGAAAAAAAAAAAAAAAAACCCAGCAAAGATTTACAAGCATGAATAATGAATGATAAATAACTGATCAATAAACAAACATTATACAATATTCATAGTTTGAAAATTTTCAAGGATTTTATTTTTCAATTATTGTTTAATTTTTAATTCATGAATATATCAATATTTGAAAATATAAAATAAAAAAAGATATCATTCAAGCATTACTACAAAGATGTTAAAAAGAATTTAATAGGTTTTATATATGTGCGTGTGTGTGTGCATGTAAAAGTATATCAGAATAATTATTTCTAATTTTTCCAGCATATTGAAGTGAATGAAAAAGTAAAACAAATTCAGACTCAAAGGTATTTTTGTCAATTAACTTCAAATTGTTTTATTTAGGCTAAATTAATTTCTATAAACTAGGTGGCTATCCATGTATTCTATACAAATTTCTATGACCTATTTAAACATCTACCTGATTTTTTTCCACTAAAAACATCTATTTTTTTCCATAAAATGCAATATGTATAAGATTTTTCACAGAATGTACATTAACTAGATTCTGATCAGAGGTTTAAAGTATTGATGAATGAATAAAGAAATCTTGTCATTTCCTCAGGAAACATTTCTGTGCTTTTTCACAAGACAGTTTCCATTAATGAAGATCCATGGAACATAAAGGTGTGGGTGGGGAATTGACAGTTGTAGATTTATGAAATACCAACTTTTACTTACAAATAAGAAAAGGAGGAGGAAAAGGGAATGGGAAAGAAAAAAAAAAAAGAGAGAAAGGTGAAAATAGAAAATGAGAGAAAAACAAATCTTTAAAAGAGTCCAGGTGGAATTGCATAAAGAAGTTATACAACTACTTACTTTTGTGGTTCCTCCCCACCGTCTGTATCCCTCTCAGCCTGTTCTCTCTTTTGAGTCGTTTCACACAACTTTTTGCTGGGTTCAGTCAATTCCTTTAAATAAGGGGGAAAATAAGTTTAACAGCCAAAGATATCAACACTCTTAATTGTTATTATAAATGTTTCATGTGATAAAATCTAAAAGTAGAAATTATTCTGTTGTATGTGGCTCTATTTCTGCAATGGAGTTTGGGCTCAAATACACAATATTTACTGGGATGGTGACATTCATTGATCATAATTGGTTTACATGCTTTTATACAGGTGATTTTAACATTTTGCCACTGCTGACATAGAAACCAATACCAAATAAATTCTTAAGGTTATTCTTTTCTTGCTGAATCAACTTTTTATAACGATATTGGAATATTTTTTATTAAAAAAATATTTTAAAAACTCATTTCTATTTGTTATGACCACATACCATGGGAAAATTTATTATAATATTTACATATAGTCAAAATATTCTTTCTTTTTGTAACAACTGATTTATCCTTTGAGTAATAAGATTGAAGATATTTGTTAAATTAAAGACACTTCACTTGCAAGACAGAGAATTAACAGTATGAAAAATTCATAGCATAATTATCATGGTTAGCAATATTATCATGACACTTGTGAAATGTATTGATCCACACACAATGAAATTATTTTGCCAAAAGAATTAGTAATATTATGCACTTTTTTGTAATGATGGTAATGACAATAAGTATATTTTTAAACAATATTACTGTCAAGAATTTTATCAGAGTGTATTGTAAAATGAGTAACTGTTGCATTTTTACAAAGACAAATGCTCAGGTTCATTTATCTTTCATTTTGTTTGGCTTCATTGTCTTAACTCCATCAAAATTTGTTTCTTTAGGAGTTAAAAGCCATTTTTGTTAGTGAATTCAGTTTTGCTCATCTTCTTAACACTTGTCAATAACTTTCCAATATTGTTTTAGGTCAAAAATAGAAACCTGTACCTAAAATATCTTTTATTTTTGATTCAGAACACTGAAGAGGATTACAAAATGTCTTTATTGTAACTGATTTGAATTATGATTTTAATTGGAATTTAATCTACTGCATTTAAAGATATTTTGTCAAAGAGTATTTAAAAGAAAATTAATATGACTGTTTTATTAATAATAATTTTTTTCAATGAATTTCTTTTCCAAATAATGTGTGCAAACGTTCTCAAACAATTTGATTTTTTAATAATTTCTACAAATACTCTTAAAAATGCCAGGAAAAAGTTTTAAATGATTTTACACATTTCTTCTACAATTAAAAATGCTCAAATAAATCAGTACCTACCTTTAACATGCTAAATTCATAATACTGGTAGCCTTTGAAACTTTCTGATACAGCCGTCATGGTACGGGATGTTTTCTCCCAAAAGTGTAACAATGTCGACTGATAGTTTGCCAATACATGTGAGAACATGTTACAGCGACTGGCAGCAAGTAAGTCTATCTTCTGCATCACATCCAGCTTCAGTTTGTCAAAACGTGCTTTGGTTTTTCTTACTTGAGCTTGCACCTAAAACATACAATATGTTCATAAAATCTAAAACAAATGCAATATATCCACCAGCACAGTAGAAAAACAGTTAATAGTCAAACTGTGATTTAAGAGTCAATTAGAAAACAATAGTTATAATTATTTTTTTTGATGTCTGTGAATTAGAGATTTCAGTAACTGAAAGGACAAAATGTATTTTGAAACTTTATCAAGTAGGTCTTTTCTGTGGACTCAATTGTGTGTGCTGTGAATATTTATAAATAGAAAATTATAAAAACTTAGTTTCTAGTTACTTCAGAGAAAACTCGGACAATGTTCTTAGCATTCTCACTTTGCTTCTGTAATCATAGAAAAGATTTGAAACAAAAATGTTTTATAAAATCCACTCATGATCAGAAATGTTTTAATGTAATATTATTGAAGTTCTATAAATATTTGAAATCCTTAAAATATGTATTTTATAAAATTATTAGAAGCATGTTTCCTGTAAAAGAAACAAAAGCAAAAATATTCTTGAAGTAAATGAAGAAATTTTAATTTGGTTAACTAAAATTAAATTTCAAAATAAGTGTGTGTATACTTTTCTGAATTTTTCCAACTGCTTGTAAGTATCAGGATCTAATTCTTCAGAAACTGCCTTCATCCAAAGAAGTGCTCCTCTATATTCTGTTCGTGCCCCTTCCATCCGATTGATAGTCATCAAAGTGTCTGAAATGGCTCGGTAACGGAAAGTTTCCACCTCCTGGTAGAGCCGAACTAATGGTACACGCAGTGCCAGTCTAAAATACAAGAAATGGATACAAATCACCATTAAAAAGAAAAAAATCAGACTTCAGAGATGTACAAATGAATAATGAAAGGAAAAGGTCCTTTATTGAATCATGTCAAAAACAATGAAATACACATTGCAAATTTTAAAATATTCTTGTATCATATCTATGAGCAAACACATAGCAAAGGATTAAAAGTTTAAAATTATTGTAATTAAAAGAGACTTAAAGATAGATTTCTTTAAGATTTTCAGTTCCAGTACAATAAATTGAATTAGGATATCTTTTGATATCACATAATTTATAAATCCAATCGAGTATAATTATTAGCAAAGTTTAACCTTCATACTCACAAAAAAATGGTGTGTCAAAAAGAGTTTTTTTCTCTTGAGCCACTATTATTTTATATTCCCTTGGTAATGTTTATTTTTAAAAGATATATTTAGAATTTTAATAAAATTGAAACATATATATGGATTTATACATTTTCTTTGTTCTTGAGAATTGACAGCAAAAATATTAAAAACACTATTTATCGCAACAAATTACACAGCACTTATTTCATTTAATTATGTTACTTAGAATGATTACTTTATTACTTATGTAAATGTAAAAACAGTCTTAGTTGGCAATAAGTAACAGATGATTATAAAAAGGAACTGTTGATTATTTACAGCTACTTTGTTTATATAATGCACCGACTATTGTTTGCATCACATGGCAATAATTATAAGTAAATTTATGCACTAAAATAAGTAACCAGGTAGTCATTTTACATTCTCTGAATATTGGTGCCTTTATTTATTATGTTACTTATTTACAAGATTATAAAAATATACAAACAAACTACAATATAATTTTTATCATTTACCATTTTATAAATAAATAAATACAAAAACGAATTATTTTTTTGATAAATTCATAAAAATGTCTGAACAAGAAAATAAGAAATATTCGGTTATCTTGTAAGTGACTATGATTAATAAGATCATTTCAAACCTTTGCTGAGCTGCAAAACTTTGGGACTTCCC
>OZ010588.1:11631730-11691730 GCA_963932145.1 Acanthosepion lycidas
ATTTGTTTATTTATGAGAGATTCTTGATGTCTACTGTTAGACAGTCAAATTGAACATGATCAATCAGAGAAAAGTACTCCTATTTATATCCCATCCGGGGTGTCTGATTGCAGTAATTGAATTCCTGTTAATTAGTCCAGTATTATAGGAACTCTTTAAAATAAATTAGGACCCATCTGAGAATTGCTGATTGTTCTATCATGAAGAAGATGGCCCAGAAATTGATAAAATAGGGTGGAATTTCCAAGAAAGTGAGCGATATTGAGGGTACAAGAGCAAAATTTTGGGGTCTACTACCAACCGCGGTAAACTGGTTTGCCTAATAGTGGTGGACTACTCTGTGTGCGTGTGTGTATATATATATATATATATATATATATATATATATATATAATTATTTATTTAAAAATATGATTCCAACTCGCTACATAAGAGGTCTCATGTTTCAAAACAAGAGCCGAAAACTTCAAAATAATATTTGAATTAACTTGAGTTAAAGTAGGCTCTGTTCTATCTTCAAGTGAAATTTTTTTGGGAATGACTTATTTCTGAAATTTATGAGTTTTAATAGTATAGTCAGAATTGAAATCAAAAATTTCCATGGTAACATCAAGGGTGGATTGTTTAGAATAGGCAGGGGTGGGGTGTTAATAATTTGTATCAGTACAGAGTTACTTTCATAGATGCTGGGTCAGGGTAAGGTGGAGGTGGCTAAATTTACGACGGAGGAAGTTTTCGCATAGTCAGGCTCGAGCGTCTATGGAGATTTATTTATTTATTTTTATTTTATTCTTTTATTATATCTCTTTATGAAAGGGATTTGTGTATATAAAAAGGCCGTAACGTTTGTTATTTGGCGACTTCATAAAGGGTTATCATTTTTTGTAGGGTATTAAAACTATGTACATGGGCTATGGATTTTAAAATTTATTTTATTGTATACATGTTTTTAGCTAGTTATTCAGAGCGTAAGTTCGGTTGTGTCGGCAGAAAACCGTTAATTCTTGCCTGTTGTTTAATAGGTTTTTATTGTTTAGAAGCTTAATAATGTGTAGTTTCTCATGGAGGCACAAAGGGCATGGGTCATCCCAAGTTTTGCAAGTTCTAGTCCTGTTAATGATTTTCCATTTTACTTTAGGTGTCCTATTTTTTTCTTTCAGGTGCCAAAAATATTTAGATAGAGAGGTCTGATGTCTTAAGTTTATGTTGTTGAAGGAGCATTTATGCTGCCTCCATCTGGCTTTAAAGGCATTTTTCGTGGACCCAATGTATATCATATTATTGTTAGGGTTCTCCGTGGATGATATAGTGCATTGGTATACCACAGATTTGATGCAGCACTTATTTTCTAATGGGCAGTCTACCGGGTTTCTACAATCGCATTAACTCCGCTAGCAAGGAAATATTCCACCAACATAACGACTTCTATAACACTGCCCTAAAAAGTAGTGGTTATAAAAATGCTAACATTAAATATAGGGACAATTGCAATAACCAAAAGAAAAAAAACAGGAAAAGAAACATCATTTGGTATACACCTCCGTTCAACCAAATGGTTAGTATTAAACTAGGACAAGTTCTTAGCTCTAATCGATAAATACTTCCCCACCAAAAGTAGGCTTAGTAATATATTCAATAAGAACACACTAAAATTGAGTTACAGCTGCACTGAAAATCTAGAAGGTATAATAAGAAGACACAATAATAAAATCCTGAACAAACCCCCTTACCTGAATAGTTTTAATAACTCTACACTTAAATCAGATAATAATAGGGAAAAATTATGCGATTGTAGAAACCCGGTAGACTGCCCATTAGAAAATGATAACCCTTTATGAAGTCGTCAAATAACAAACGTTACGGCCTTTTTATATACACAAATCCCTTTCATAAAGAGATATAATAAAAGAATAAAATAAAAATAAATAAATAAATCTCCATAGACGCTCGAGCCTGACTATGCGAAAACTTCCTCCGTCGTAAATTTAGCCACCCCCACCTTACCCTGACCCGGCATCTATGAAAGTAACTCTATACTGATACAAATTATTAACACCCCACCCCTGCCTATTCTAAACAATCCACCCTTGATGTTACCATGGAAATTTTTGATTTCAATTCTGACTATACTATTAAAACTCATAAATTTCAGAAATAAGTCATTCCCAAAAAAATTTCGCTTGAAGATGGAACAGAGCCTACTTTAACTCAAGTTAATTCAAATATTATTTTGAAGTTTTCAGCTCTTGTTTTGAAACATGAGACCTCTTATGTAGCGAGTTGGAATCATATTTTTAAATAAATAATTATATTTATGCTCTACTTTTGTATCGAGCACTATTTTTTTAAAATAATAACAAAAATACTAAGGAACTTTGGATTATTTACCAAACTAGTTTCTTTCCTATTTTCTACAATATTTTCACACACACACACGCACATATATATATATATATATATATATATATATATATATATATATATATAGAGAGAGAGAGAGAGAGAGAGAGAGAGACTACAGTGTGTATAGAGAGAGAGAGATCAACCAGCAGCCGCCACCACAACACACCAAGGATTTGTTGAAAGCTACCATTGTGGAGACTGTGGTAGTCAACATGAACAAGAATAACCTGATCTGGACCTGCAGTCACTCCAGGGGCTGCCCTTGAGGGTGAGAGTGATTATATGGAATAAGTTGTTTTTTTTTTCTTGTTCTTAAGCTAGTCATGAGCTCATATTTCTTTCAAATACAAAAATTTCTAAATTACTTGATTATTCTTCATAAAATTTTAGATTACATCATACTGTGACAGGTTATTACAAATATACTTTTTTTTTATTTTAATTATATAAATACTAAGAATGATGTCTCACATTGAATGAGCCAAATATCTTTCCTTTATTCCACTGTACTATTCATCTGTTTCTTTGATGGATTTACATATGCATTAGAATGGTAGTTGTTTATTTCATAAATGGCATGTTATATTATAATTTATAACATTTGTTACATTTTCAAAATATACTATTAGAAATTTCAATATTGTTTATTTCACTTTAATCCCAAAATGTGATCTTAAATGATGGCTACATTTTTCAGAGCAGGAAATTGCTTTATTGAAGCTAAGCAATTTAATTATAAGACTCATCATTAAAAGAACTGTTTATCAAGGAAAAAATGGAAATGAATAACAAAACACACTCATTTAAAAAAAATATAATTTTAAAACCAGAATATACAAATTTAGTTATGTTTATTAAGCAAGAACCATGAAGTTGGGCAAGACACATGCTAGGAGATAGAAGTGATAAAAATCACATTCATTTGATATGCAATATTTGTACATGAACACACACACATACTATGATCCTTATATATTAGATTAATTATTTCAAAGTTCAAAGATTGAAATAGCATTAAAAATTAACATCAAAGTGAAACAATTACATATCTAGTCAACTTACATTTTAATTTAATAAATTTAGAAAAATGATTAACTTGATCTTGAAATCAAGTCAATCAATATTATAACATTTCAGTATTTATAAAATGAGTAAAATAATTTGTTGAATGTTAGTCTATTGACTAAAATACTAAAATTTGATCTGATCTCATGACTTTTTTTTTCTTGAACTTTTATCAGAAGAGGATCTGAGGAAACTTTTGTTTTTCTATAACACTGGAAGGTCCCTAGTATAGTGACAAGTACCACAGATAATACAGGTGTGTATTTTGTCTATTGTGATAAATATATGAGCAGGTGTATTGACAAAATGACAACAGCTGGTTTAGGAATGAAGTAGTTCTAACTCTCACTTGCACCCTTGTTACTGTAGACTTGACTAATGATAATGATTCTGGATCAATAGAAAGAGGAGGACAGTTGAGAGAATATTAATTGGCTTAGACTTCTAAACCCAATTCCATTGATTCAAGTCTGTTCTAAACTGGGTTGCTATATGAAGCAAGAGAGGGGGGATATGATCATTTGAAAAAAATCATAAATATATTTCTCTCTCTCTGAGGCACACTTCATGCCTGACATAATAGAAACAGGGATACATATTAATGGATAGAAATGTGCACAGGTGGAACAGATAGAAAAAGAGAGAATGTAAGAGGAATGAATCTGTTGAAAAAAATATTTATATTTTAAAATGGTGTTCTGTGTGGGTAAAACCTATCAGCAAACAGTAAAAAAAAAAAATACGAAGAAAAGTGTATGGCATAGGGAATCATGAAGCAATATGAAATACTGATTCTTGGTGGATGATAATTGATACTTAGCCTAACCAAAACTTCACTATTTCAGGATCCTTAATACTAAAAAGGTTTGATAAGAAAAAAGTTTAATATTCAGAAATTAGCATTCATCTAAGCTTAAGACATACTCTGATAGAGAGACAATACTGAGTCTTGCATAAATAACCATTTTAGAATATGTAAAGGTTTAAAGTTCATTAATTCGTATATGGTGACCATTTTGTACAAAGTAAGGTTTGAAGTTTATTATGACTAGCAGCATTACCAGGCATTGCCTGGGTTTATTCAAAAAAAGATCACAAATCTCATCCAATCTGTAAAGTTAAAATAAAGAAGATTTTTCTTTAGTGCCTCTTATCTATATGGCGAAAAATTACAATGACATGAAGTGTGAAAACATTTATAACAGGAGAAAGTTGTTTTTTACAGGAGCACAGAAGATACAAAAAAGTTTGTCAGCAAATGAATAGTACATTAATCGCAATCAATCTTCGAAAATTGTTAAGGAGAAATGCTTTGTTGACAGCTTTTGCTCAAACTACATCAAATGAACAACATTCATTGGAAGAAGAAATTCAACAAAGACTTCTAACAGCCGTGCCAAGGCTGAAAACTAATGTTCACAAAGACTATATAGAATTGTTCTTTGACCCTCAGTTTCGACAGCTTGAGTAGCAACAGTTCTGGCAGTGTTCCTTCCTAGTCTAGTTAACCATTGCTCATTAGTTTCTGCTGACCTTGCATTAGTTGTATGATAGCATTTTGTGTCAGTCTAATATGAGATTCTTTTTGCAAAGTGTTTCATCTCTGTGCTTTCATATGTTTGGCTGTAGTAGTAGCATGTCCAAGCGAATGATTTCACTTTCTTGGCATTACTGTCAGGCTCTAGTTGGAGGGGTTTGGCTAAGCTTTTTGAATAACAATGAAGTAATCAATTAAAAAGCAAGAATATTATACACATTAATGGAAATACAGCCACAATAAATTAAATGCAAGTTTATAAGGGAAACCACAATAACATGCTGAACAATTATAAGCAAAGTCGTAAAGTTAGGATTTATCTAAAAATAGACTATCAAAAAAATGTTCTAGTGATAAAAATACACAACACATCTTGATTCATCTCGCACACGCGTCTTATACCTACGTGCACTTCTTTCATCGGTGCACACTTTCGTTTGCACTTATTTTTTTTTTCTTAAGGAAGGATATAATTTTTGCCGTCAAGTTAATGCAAACTAAACTATTTCAGTACCAAAACAGGAAATCCATGGGAAAAATCGATATTTTTCATAATGTATTTATGACACATGGAGTGTCAGTTTTGATTTTGGGTTGATTGATCTAAACACGAATGTGCAAATTTTCATCAGAATGCTGCTAACCACTACAACTGAAAGACTAATGGTGCAGCAAGATGTTCATGGGTCATCTTGGGGGCCCCTTATGTAGTTTTCAAAATCTGATAATTGTTTTTGATTCATTTTAAGATTGTAACATACATGTAAAATTCCATTGAAATCGAAGCAATTTGAAAATTTGGGGGTCCCTTTAGTTCACCCTAGGGTTCCAAATTTCAAGCCAAAAGACAGGCTTAAGACTAATAGTAATTGAAATAATAAAGCACATCTTTTTTAAGTTTTCTATTTAATTGACTTTATGGCCAAATCCATTTTCATCTGGTTGCTTAATTGAAAATTTCAGAGTTCCCTGCTGGTCCCCTAACTCATGGGGGTCCCAGTGTAGATTTTCAGTGAATTCCAAGTGACTATTTCGGTTACTCTATATAATCTCAATATGTACTGAAATTTTCGTTGAAATTGGGGAATACTGCTACAAAAATACACTTGAAAAACACAAGGCATCAAGGGGTTTATAGGGTCATCCTGGGGGACCCCTCATGCATTTTAAAAAATCTGAAAACCAATTTCTCTCTCATTGTAAGAGCGTAACAAACATGCAAAATTTCATCAAAATCGAAGCAATTTGAGTTTTTGGGGGTCCCTTTGGGCACCCTGGGGGTCCCAGTGTCGAGAGAAACGAAAATCAATATAGTGTATAATAAGCACAACAGTAAGTTGCATACACTTATCAAGTTTCATTAAAATCGGCATTAGAGTTTAGACTTCAAATCTGAAAGTTTAAAAACAACCAAACTAATGGAAATTCCCATTTAAACATTATACTTATTGATTATCGGTTATTGATTTTTGAAAAATGACTAATTTTTTTGCCCAGTCACATCCAGTATCAAGTACAATCTATATTCCAGATCTGGTGGAAATATGCCTTATGGTTCTCGAGTAATTTGCGAACATATACACACACACACACAGTCAGTTTTATATATATAGATAGATTATAACTTTTAATGATATATACATGTTTTTTTTTCTTAAATATACAATTTTGATTTGTTTTGACATGCCAAAATGAGTGGATGAAAATTGAAACAGGAACAGTCAACTGAAAATGTTAAAAGTAACAATTTTTGGTGTACTGCACTGTCCTCACATTGACACCCAAACACTCTTAAAAGTTCATATTGGAGCTTCCAGCACGAATGCCAATCAGTTCAACTAATCCTACTATACTATCCAGTTGACAAAATCAAAAACAAACAACATGTATGCGCCAAATTAAAAATATAAAATGGTGACAATTTACTAGTCACACTTTGTATTTAGAGCCAACAAACTGGCCAGTGATTCTGCTAATGCATTATCTTGTTGACATCCAGGTAATTCTCAATAAACATATAGAAAATCAAGTCTTGGTGTGGCTTTTGGGATTGAGTGCCATGAGAAGCCATTCATGGTCATATCATAACTACTACCTGTAGTGACATTGTCAATTTCCAAATGAACAGGGAGACATTTAACAGTCACACATATAATATGCTGAGTAAACAGGCAGATATAATTTCTCTTCGGTGTTCCATGATGAATCATTTGCCTATCACTAATAGAAATCCATCTGGTTGCTTTAAATCTCTACAAAACTTATTAATATCTCAGTGCAATTCCAGCCCTCAATGTAGATACCCTAAACAAAAACTACTGTTGGAAATTTAATCCTAAATATAGCAGTTTTATTTTTTCAAAGGAAATCCTAAAAACTTCTCTGTGTGTGTGTGAGAGAGAGAGAGAGAGAGAGAGAGATTTCTTTTTGGCCTAAAGTCCCATTGGGTGACATTTTGACTGGAGCTGAGAGATAACTCAGAACACAGAATTATTTAATTTCAATTTCCATTCAAATCCATCTGCAAAAAGAATATCTTCATTGCTAGTGATCGAAGTAATGGTTAGGGACTAAAATTTTGGATGAACAAAGATATCACAACTGCCACTGATGACTGTGAAGACTATCTTCAACTAATCACAATTAGTTGTTGTGAAATGATTACACCAGAAAATTCTTGAGCCAATAATTAAGTCCCAAACCAAAAAAGAATATGGGCAAAAAAATCCAGTATCAAAACTTCATCACCAAAAGGAATCATTTAAAATATTCCAGTCATTGGAAGGAAGACTTTCACTTACTAAGAAATTCTATTTATTAATACTTTTGTACAGAATTATTTAATTGATCTCAAACAAAACTGAGACAATGTCTGAGCTTATACAAATAATAAGCTATCATGTCTGAAACAATCTGGTGCCAATATTTGATGTAAAACATTAGTTATGCCCAAGTTGAACAGATTAAAAAAAAAATTGCAAATTTATCCTATGTTACAAATTCATGTGGTGTATCCTTTTTTCCCCAATGTAAATACCAGGGTTTAGAAAAAAAATTAATATAAATTTTTTTTTTTTTTTTTTAAGATGTCATAATCCAATTGTTGAATAAACAAAATCTCAAATAAAAAATAAATAAAATGAACAAATTAAATTATATACACCTAGTTTATTTCTTATTTAACATAAGAAATGCAGTTGGTATGAACTCATATTTTCTAGCAAAGCATTTAAAAGAAAAACTGATCTCTAATTATGGCAAAATCTGACCAGAATTGTCTTTGAAAAGTAAATATCTGCACTAAAAAATAATAAAGTGACATGAAAAATTCTTCTTCAAATGAAGATACGTTGTTCAAAACCTCAAAACTAATTATTAGTCATGTTTTTTATGTATTGGTAACAATTTACTGTTGACATTTTAAATTCATAGACTTCATACAAAAGCACTTGTTCATCTTAGATCAATTAATTGAATAATTAGCACATTTCCAATTGTATTTTCAAAACATTTAACCTCATGATTACCTCTAATCAAAGCAACATTTCAATTTTCTCCTATCCTTTCTTTGATAGGAATATCAGACCATAACGACTTCAGTATGCAATTTCTATGGTATTCATTCATAATTTACATGCAAAATGGACAACTGATTTTATTGCTACGACATAACAAAAGCTTTATTAATATTTGGCTTATCCAACATTAACATAACACTTAAGAATTAATTAAAAAAAAAAAAAACAAAAAAAAAAAAAAAAAAAAAAACTGTACTTTTTGTACATTTTGCAAAATAACAAATGTACATACATTGTCTTAGGTCCAAGTTACTTTTCATTTACAAAGAAACAGAATCTTTTATTTCAATGAAAACTGTTAAAGAGCATTACCTTTCGATTTTCTATAGTCTTCAATCTTCTGATCAATTTCAGAATAGATAAAGTTACAATTCCAAACCAGCAGAACATTCTAAATTATTGATGCATGCTTCTTGATTACAATTCCAGAAACTATTATTTAACAAAATGTTATGGTTCACCACCCACATATTTATTATTGTTTAACCATGACCTACTGAAGTCTAATCAGCTATATGTTAATTTCAGGAAAAACTAGGACAAAGCCAAGATAATGGTAATGACCATGTTTTTGTAGACTAATTTACAAGGAGAAAATGTATTATAAGGTTGTGATACTTTGTGAGTCAAATTTAACAAGTAATAAAAGAAATGAAAAAAATATTCAAAAATAACCTTAAACCAAAAATTATTTTATGCTTAAAAAGATGAAGTTATGATAATTAGACACTGTGCAAGTTTTTCAGAAATATTCGAATGGCAGTTATAATTATAGCTTAATTACTGTACAGACAGGAAAAATAAGGCCAACATTTGTAAATATGGATTGCAATAAGTAAAAAGAAATATTTACTGCAGAATTATAATTTATTTAGAAAACTTAAGTTAACAATTTCCAGCAAGTATCAGTCTTAATTTTTTAATAATGTGAAATTTTTTCAAAGACATTTTATTTGAAGATTCATTAAGACATTTTTTAATGTAATTTTCATTTTTTTGATGTACTAAGCAGAGAAAAAAAGGCAAAGAAGAATATGAAAATTTAAAACTGAATTAAAAATTATAATGTTAATATTTTTAATATTTCAAAAGATATATGAAGTTTTCCAGAAGAAAACTTTTTAAAATTGTTAAATTGTAAACTAATATTTCAATTTAATAATTACACTAATTTTAACTCTCAACATTTTAATATATTATTAATATATCTGGAAATATTATTTATGTATTAATATATTCTTATTATATATATGATTCACAGATAAAAATGTAACCTTGTGTTAAATTAGCCCAAATCAATTTATATATAATTATATATTTCTAACAGGGCAATGACTGTTTAAATGTTTAATTGCATGAGATTGCAGAACGGTGATTTGGAGAGACTACTAATTGGATAATAATTATTAAAATTCTCAAGAGAGTAGCTTGAATGGTTGAGAAAAAATGCAAAACAGTAAAAATTAAGTTTTAAAATAATAAAATGAATTTAAGAACAGTTTCACGGAGAATGAAACCCAGAATTAACTCAACAAGATTCAGTAAAATTGAGCAAAGCCAAGCTTTCCCACCTTAACCACTTTCTGTTGATAAGACATAATTAATGTGTTGTCTGAATTTCATCAGACCTGAGAAATTAAATTCAGATCTGCCCAAAACGTGTGGTCACAGAAAAGAATAATTCAAATTACTCTAGACAATAATATATCAATGTCAAATTTGCATGGGGAGTCTATATAAGTGAGAGCTCCTCAGACACACAGATGTGGGCCCAACAAAGAAGGTTGACAGAGATTCACTCTAGTGTGGCTGGAGAGAAAATAGAGACAGATGGACACAGACCCAGAAGTTGGCTCGGACTGCACGAGATTGCTCATAAGACAGTTGTTTTTAAAGAGCACACCTGCATTTCTCATGGCCAAAGCAAAAACACAGACAAATGCATGACATAAGAGTCAAGGAAGAGTTGACTGTCTGGTTATCAGTTTAGTGGTTGAGACTATATTTCCTAATTCGCCATTCTGCAGTAGAGAACTAGATTTTGCAGTAGATAATAGAGACATTTTATTCAACCAGTTTTTCTTTATATTCAATAAACCTATTGTTAGAGTTATCAACAGTGTTATGCCTTTTATTGAAGGATTTCTTATTCTAGCCCGATTTCAGAGCTCTCCTCAGGTGCAAAGAAACAAAAGTTACCATGGCCGTAAATTGAGAATTATTTGTTCTTAACAACGTACAGTTAATTTTTTTTTTTTTTTTTAGAAGGTTCTTGGAGTAATTTTCAATTAAACAATGGTATAGAAGTTCTATAAGATATCAGCCACTTAATTCAATCAACAAATATTTTGAAACAACTTTTTATAACCAATTACAAAGACTTATAAATATACCTTATAATACAGCAATTTTTGTTAGCAGGAACTATGCAAAGAAAATTTACTGAATCAGAAATTATGATTCAACAATTTACTACAAAATGTAGCATAAAAGAAAAAGAGATACTTTGGTGAAACGTAGGGACAGAGGGAAGGAGGTCACATGTTCAAAGTAGGAAAACATTGGCTTCAAATCAATCTATAATTCTATCAATCTGTTATTTCAAGATGGATTTATACAATTTCCATAAAAATTACTTTTTGCCAAAAGAGTGAATGGAACTTACCACAAATTCGATCTTGGTATTTTTCAATAACACGTAATAATTCCATGCTGGACTTTTGTATTGCACGGAAAACCTAAGAACAACAACAAAAAAAGTTTTATAAATTATCCTATGTAGTAAAGTAAAAAGCATTAAAGTTATTTATAAAATTATATTTTAAACAAGATGCCTAGTGGGGAAGGTAATTCTGAGGAGAAAGATTGGGCAAAATCCATAGTAGAATAAAATTTCCATCTTTAACTGATTTTTTGGTAATAAATGGTGGTCATTCACATACAGTAAAATGACATTATTTCTATTTAATCAAACTGGGTCTTGTTTTGGTTAAGCTTTGAATGTATTCCTTCAAACTGGCCTATATAGCAATGTATATAAATTATTTGGTCATTTAGAAGGAATTTTTGATGTATCAAATCCCTTCTATTCCACCAAACAGTTCCTATAAACTTTAAAAAAAAAAATAAAAATAAAAATAAAAAAATGATAGCAAAATTTTGGATATTTTAGCTTCTCATCTATATCCAAATATAGATCTACTTTGGCCATTTTACCAACTCCCTTCTTCATCACAACAGATGAGACAATGCAAAAACAAATTAATTTAACATAAATAAAACTGATTAATATAGAGCTTAAATAGAATTCATTAAGCTTTTATTTACTTAAATTATTTAAAATGAAGCATTGAAATTAGGTGTCAATTGGTGAAATTAAATTCTTACATCTTCCAAAACTTTATATCAAGTGTTTCATCAGAAATACAGATAAATTCTGGTACATTCAGAATTTGTGAATGGACCAAAATTAAAGCAACTTCCCCTCAAAAAAAAAAAAAAAAAAATAATAATAACATTTAACCCAACAGTTCACTGAACAAAATTTTGAAACATCTTTGACTAATTAGTTTGAAAGGAAAGTCATTGTTTCTATTTTTCAAATGCTTTTGAGAGTTTAAAAGTACCATTCCATAAAAGTATATTCCTCAAATTAGATAAAAAAACAGAGTGCATTAAAATGCTTGATTAATAAGTTATTGCAGTGTTTTCTCACTTATTTTTGGATTTATGGTGTCAGTTTACTCTTACAAATAATATTCGTTTGAAATAAAATGGTGTTGTTTATAGTGTTGTGTTCATAATAAAAACTAGAACATTTTATTTCAACTGAATCGTCAGATTTTGTAACCTCTACAAATCTACCAAATTGATTGATTCAAATAAAACAATTACCCACCTCCAGTTTGGCATCCAATTCATGATCTGAGGCAACAACATGTTCATCTTCTTTTTTACCAAGTTTCTTAATGACCGCTTGCTTGGTTGTCCAATAAGTTTCTTTCATCTTATGTAATGTTGATTGGTCATTGTGCTCAATGTAGCGGTCAAGATGACTGCCATAGTAGCTAGTACTATAGAATAATACAGAATTAGATAAAGTTCAAACAAAGAGCCAAAGGGGTTATACATGAAAGATGAAAACATTTACACTTGATTATAAGATGCCTAAAGAAAAAAAAAAATCAACTAAATATCAGACAAAAACAAAATCAATATTTTTATGAATAAAATAGTAAATGTTAAAACTCATATTTTTAGTCAGTAAAATTACCCTCAAATTCAATTCTTGCTAATACACACACACATACACACAAGTGCTGAAAAATCCTCAGTTCAATTTAATTCCCAAACATCAGAATTTTTTTATCCCCTTTTGGTCGGCCAACAATTTTTCAGTATTCCATCTTGTGTGTATATTATTAGGTGTGTGATAACAGTTATGTTTCAAATTATTCTAAGGGTTATTGAATGGAAATAATAGTGAATCCAAATGCAATTTTGTGACTATTTTGTAGTGTTTGTTAACTTTTTTATTCATTATTTATTATTGATTATTTGTATATTTTTTCTTTGCTATCTGCTGATTTTACAGTGGCTTGCTATATTACATTGTTCTGCAAGAATTTGCTTTTTAAGGGACATTCGTTCTTTGCTCTGAGTTTGATTTGTGCTGGTAGTCTGTTGTGCTGTTTTATTGCTTATGTCATGTTCTTGGTGTAACTGTAGCTGATTTTTATTGTATTTTTGTTGAATACCTTGTGGAGAGTGTTAGATGGGGGTAGTCTTTGTGTAGGAGTGTAGTGAATATTTTTCTAACAAATGTTTTTGTTGTTCCCATATGTTGAACCATATGATGTTTCTTTTCCTGTTGGCTTTTTTTGTGTTGTGTGGTATGTATCTTTTAGGACTGTTTCATAATCTTTCTTGGCTTCATTGAAGATTTTTTCACTGAAAGAATTGTCCAATAACCTGCAGTTAATTGAATGTGAGATCAGCTTCATTACTAATGGTGGGTGGTTAGAAGAAGGGTGTAAATAAAGGGGTTTGTTATTAGGCTTTCTGTATGGTTGATATGTACCTTTTCTTAGGTGGAATGTGACATCTAGAAAATCTACATCTTTTAGGTTAGCTATGTCTATGTTTAAAAATTTTATGATTGTTTTTCTGGTTTTGTCTGTTACAGTTTCTTAAGATTATGAGGCAGTCATCCCTGTAGTGACCTATATCATTTTTATGGATTATTTTACTTAAGTTCATATAACAAATATATAACTATGAGATCACAGGTCTATTTAAATATACTTTAACCCATAAATATGGCATTATATATATATATATATATATATGTGTGTGTATTTTATTAATTTTATTTTAAGAGATTATAATAAAACATGTTGAAATCACTACAGAAATACTTTGATTTACTTACTATCGTCTGAAGTATTGGAACATGAAAGCTTTTGTGTAGCGATTTCAACATGTTTTTATTATAATCTCTTATAATAAAAATAATATTTTGTTCTACTTTGTATTCAGCACCTTTTTAAAAAGTAAATGCTACGAACAGAGGAATTTTACTCCATTTGTTCTCTCATTTGGATTTTTATTACTTACTATCAAATAAGAGGAAGGAAGTTCCACTGTCAAGAAATGCAAGAAAAGAAACTGTTAGCATAGAAGTAGCAGTTACATTTAAATATTTTGACAGTAAAAGGGTGATGCCCAGATGCCAATTAGTACACTTAAATTCATGTAGTCAGGGCACCAGGAAAAAAAGTTTGTCAAAGCAGTTACCAGTAAAATATTTGTAGAAAAGACAGAAGGAAGCCACATCATGTCTGTGAGAAAGTGACTGCAGTCAAGATGCCAAGTCAGGATGAATTACATTGCAGATCCTTCTTTGGATTTTGTCAAGAGCCTCGAAATGACCAGCAGGAGCACCAGACCATATACGGTAACAGTATTCAATGCACAGATGAATGGTAGATGTATAGATATGTAAGATAGACTCTGATAAGAAAAAATCTTCTGGCACAACACAATGAACCAACTTTCCTTGCAGTAGATGCAGCTACTGATTCATTGTAGTTGTTCTACTTAAAGTCAGTCAAAAACATGAGGCCAAGAAGGTGCAGTGAGACATTCTCCTTGAGTCGAGCATCCACCATGCTCATGATGGGTAGGGAAGTTTGTCTGTGGTGGTTAAATGAAAGCAGTTTAATTTTGGAGGCATTCAAATTTACAAGCCATTTCCTGCCCCATTTAACCACTGATTGAAGGCCCTTTTCAAAAGCAGTGGCCAGGTTAACTTTGTCAGCACTGCCGGATTTACTATCGAGACAGGAGTAAATGGTAGTGCCATCTGTAGAGATGCCTACTTGGGAACTGATGACATCAGGAAAATCATTGATGAAGATTAGAAACAGTGTGGAACACCCATGTTCATATTAAAGGATCTGGAAGAGAGACTGTTCTCCAAACGACCTTCATTTCACAATTTGGTAGGAATAATTGGATTAAATCAATTGTCCTGTAATACCATAGCCCTGAAGCTTACATAGAAAATCAGCATGCTAAACCCTGTCAAAAGCCTTTGAGATATCTACAGGCACAGCTTGAGCTTCACAATTATCAAGCGCTTGATATACATATTCAGTTATGGCTATAAGCACATCAGCATTAGACCGGGCAAAATGGAATCCATATTGTTTGTCAGAGAGTAGATCATCGGAGGTAAGATGCTTAGCCACTTAGGCATTGATTAAAGCCTTGAAGACTTTGCAGAAAAGCAGTAGAAGACTGATAGGGTGGTAGTTAGAGGGGTCAGAAGGTTCTCCAAAGTTCTTAAAAACAGGGACTTATAGAGGACTTCCAACAAGCTAGGAAGCAGTGAAGCAATAGTTGTATAGTTTGGAGAGAACTGGAGCCATCTCAGGAGCACATTTCTTTAGGATGGCGGCTGGTATCCAGTCACATTCACTTGCCTTATGGGAGTCTAATTTAAAAATGATATCTGAGATCAGTGATGGGTTTATGTACAGACATGACAGAATTGAATAGACACCAAGATCAATTTTATTTCTGATTTTTTTTAATAACCAAGATAAATTAACTTAGATTATTTGATTAAAATTGCAGATAACAATACTGAAACATGCCACGAACCAAAGGAGCATCAGACCTATCCGAATTTCAGCAAAGACATATCGTGGGCCAACATGAAGGTGGTCTTAGTCAAAGAAAAATATCTGAAAATCTTTCAATACCCCTTTCTACTGTTAATAGAGTGATCGTACAATTCACCAGAGAGGGCAAGAAGTGCACGAAACCTCATGCAGGCCACTCTGGGCCCCCTGAAAGAACCATGCGTCTTGTCGAAAGAAATGTTGAACAGGATCCACGTTGCAAGGCCTCTGACATAGCAACATAAGTTGATGTCAGTTCCAGAACAGCTGTCAGGTATCTTCACAAGCTGGGCTACTATGGCAGAGCTGCGAGAAGGAAACCACTTCTCCGTCCAGCCAATATCAAATGCAGAAAGGATTGGGCTCATGAGATGGTGGAGAGACCTGTGACCTTTTGGACCACTGTCATTTTCTCTGATGAGTCAAGATTCGCATTATTTTCCGGCAGTGGAAGAGTATGGGTATGGAGACTCTGTAGTCAAGAGTTTGATTTAAAAAGACTGCAGCCAACGGTGAAACATGGGGGTCTTTCAGTAATGGTACGGGGCACAATTTGGAGTGATGGTCACTCAGAGCTTGTGGAGTGTGAAGGAAACATTAATTCAACCAAATATGTTTCTATATTAAAGAAAGGCTCCTTCCAATATTCTCAAGTAGTAGAATGAGCAAAGTTGACTCCCTATTTATGGAAGATGGAGCTCCATGTCACACTGCTCAAGCAACGCAACATTGGTTGAGACAAAATGGGATCAATAAACTTCCATGGCCAAGTCAGTCCCCGGATATTAACCCTATTGAACACCTTTGGGGCATATTAGATCGAAAACTCTGCAAAAAGAACAGGAAGCCATCTTCTAAGCCTGAACTTTTAGGATTATTGCGTCAAACATGGCAAGAAATCCCTCAAGATGATATCCATGAAATCATCGCTAGCATGCCTAGAAAGGTCCTTGCAAAAAAAAAAAAAAAAAAAGCAAAAGGGATGTCAACCAAGTATTAGTTATTAAATTTATGACCATTTATAATTACTTCATTTGTATAAATTACTTGTTTAATAAAATAAACGGTTTCTGCAAGCGTCTATTCAATTCTGTCATGTCTGTGTACATATTACTCAGTAGAGCCTCAGTCCTAGTGGGGAAATCAGGTGTGGGTACACCAGATGAGTAGAGTGTTGAGTTGGATGAGAATTTCCAAGCAAAGCATTAAACCTTAACTGCTATAGATGTTAGGACTTCAAATTGATTGAATAGAGGAGGGATTGAGAATTTGCTGTTGTTCAGCACACTCTTGCAGAGCCACCCATACTTTCTAGAAACAAACTTGCAAGATGCTATATGTTGTTTCATTCTATCGGTAAACAGTAAATTGCTTCATTGAGGATACACTTGTACTTGTTACAAGCAGAGACAAAGAGATTTCTGTTGCAATCAGACATATCACACTGGTACAGTTAGAAGCAGCAAATCCTGTGGGCTATATAGGCCAAACAAGCAGGAGGAAACCAAGGAGATGAACATGGTTTAACTTGTTATTTCCTTGTTGGAATGAAAGCATTAATGCTGGCTTTCACCCATGTGGTGACCTCAGATGTGCATTTTTGAACAGGATGATTAAAAACTACATTCCAAGCGATGTCACCAAGGAAATCACAGAATGAGTTGCAGTCTGTTTGTTGATAATAGAAAGATATTGTTGATAGGTGCTTCATGGCTGGTGGGGGAGTGGAAGGAAATGTTTACAGACACTACTGCATAACCAGAGTTGCCAAGAGGGCAGAGCTGTGTAGCGTGACCAGAGTCAGGGATAGAGGCAAAAAAGGGATTGAGATGAGAAGTGTGTTCATCAAGTTTACTGGGAAAATGTGTAGGAAAATCAACCACTTGAGTGAAAGGTTGACTGATTGAGAATTTAAGGGTTTGGATACCAATGACAAGGTCAGTGACAGAATTTTTAAACCACCTGGTATAGTGAGCATTAAAGTCACCAAACATCAATAAGTTTGCAAATGGATGTAGGGAGATGGCCTTGTCTATATTATCAGAAATACTATCTAGCACACAATAGTGTTGAGAGGAAGGGGAACGGTAGAGAAAGAAGAGATAGCTGACTGAATTAAGAAGAGAAAAATGGAGGCTCATGTACAAATGGTCTGGAGATTCAAGGGAGAGTTACCCAGTCAGTGAGAGATGTTTGTAGACATAAACTCCCAGGCCATGCATGTAGACTTCAGACTCCTTTGTAAGTAGAGGAAGGTAGTCAGGAATCAAGAAATCAGAGGAAGGGATTGAATAATTAAGGTTAGTTCCACGTAGAGTTAGGATGCATGGAGACTTTTTGAAGAGGAACGATTCCACACTGCAGAAGTTGGTATAAATACCATGAATGTTGGAGAAAAAACTGTTAAGGGTCTTAGGTGATTTTTGTTGAACTGGTTTAGGTTTATATCTTTGGTTGTTTATAGTCATGGTGTGTTATATTGGTAAAGAAAAGGCCTAGGGTAGTAGTAGCTGTTGGTCATCAAATATAACATGTGCAGAATGGAACTGGCACAGACTGCAACATAGTGTGGCTCTAGGGTTGCCCATCATAGGTGCTTACAGGGACACTTGTCTATGTGCAACATAGCACTTCAAGAACACCGATATTATGGAACTGTTGATCAGAGCAGCCTCTTAAGATGCTATACAAGAGTTTGGGCTCCTAACTACCAGTTGGGAAGAGCAGCCAGAAAACTGCCAACTCAGTACTCTCTGTATGAAGGGACATTGCCACCAACCATGCACATCACAAGAAATTCATGACAGCACAACTATTAAAGCCTGAAAAAAAAAAAAAAAAAGGAAAGGAGCCAGGAACTCCTTCCTAAACAGGAAACAATGGATGCGCCTCTACCCCTGTTCAAAACAAGGGAGAGTGGTATAGCCTATCAATTCCAGGTTTGACTTCCAGATAAGTTATTACAAAAAAAACAAGTTTCTTTCAGAAAACTCATCTGAGAGCTGAGGTGAAACCCACAGATGATCCCAGATCAAATATGCATGCGCATACTAGTGCATGGGTATGGTAACAATAAAATAAAATACTTAAGTTTTAACTTCATATAAATTTGAATACTCACTCTTACAAAATGCATAAGCCTATCCCCAGCCAGTAGTCAGAAAATGAAAAAAATTAACATTGCGTTAATATGATTAGCACAAATAAAACTTTCTAGCCAAAATCAAACAAAGATGTTGCAGAAGATTAAAAAAAAAAAAAAAGAATATTAAATATTATCAGAAAAAAACTGGATTTGTCCATTTGAGTTGGCAATATTTTTTTAGTCAGTGACTTTCTAACCAGAGTATGGCTTTTTTTAGATGGTTTACATGGAACATTTTCTTTAATGAAAATAATCTTTTAAAATGTAAAAATAAAATTTTTATAAGCCATTTTGCTTGTTTCTTGGCATTCTGTAAATCATGAAATAAATTGAAAAACATTGTAGAAAAATACAATAAAATGATTGCATGGTTGCTTTGCTTTCATTAATTTAAAAAGAAATGCCAGAAGCAATGCACAGCTGGCTTGATAGATTTATACAAGGTCAATGGTAAAAAATTAATTTCTACATGCATTACAGAAGTATGTAGAATATATTGCTAAATGTATTGTACATGCAGGGTATAAAATTTTAATTTCTATGCAAACTATCTAAAAAAAACAAAAACAAAAAAAAACCCAAAAAAGTTCAAAGGGAAGATTTAAAATGAGGAGTCTGACCTTTGGCAAATAAGGTTTGATAAGCTGCTATGTTATTGATATATAAAAGATGGATAGTGTATTCATAAAATAAGATACATACCAGAATCTGAAGCAATGTGAATAAATAGATGAACACTCAATGTTATTTAAATAAAAGAATGTCAGTGTTAATTTTCACTTTATTTGTGCTTATCAACTGAAAAATTCATGTAAGACTTCAGCTGCTATTTTTTTTTTTTTAACTGAAAGCCTGAAAAGAAAAATTGTTTAAAATTGATAAAACTGAAGCCATTTAAAAATAACCAGAACCATGAATTGTTTTCATGAAACTGTTTTAAATTCTGTTTTCAATTAGAAGATTTTCTACTTACGACATGATGACACCTTTTGGTTGTTTAGGCACTGCTGCTCTTCAACAAAGAAGCTAGAGAGAGGAGAAAGAAAAAAATTATCTTGATAAAACCATAACCATCTGGTTAAAACTGTTCTTCATATAGTTTTCATCTGACTAGTTGACATAGCTTTTTTTTAATAATAATAATAATAATAATAAAAATGGTGGTGTTTGTGTTGCTGGTAAGGAATAATCTTAAAGTAAATGGTAGGTAAAACTGCAAGAATCCTCAACATATTAGAAGGAGAGTAACAATCCTGCAAGTAACAGCAGTAAAAAATAAAAATCTAAATACTTTGATCATTGAATTAGTAATAATACAAACTACTTGAATATACAAATTTTCATTAAGTCAATATGGTGAAACTTAATTTTGTAAGTATAAAATTTACAAAAATGAAAATGAATGATACTTTTTTTTATTCAGTAAAATGTTTTGCTTCAGATTTTTTTATTTTAGTAAAATATGAAAGTACTTTTTACACATTGAACTTTGAAAAGATCTCTTATATATGTGTGTATGTGCATGTTTGTGTGTGAAAGAAATATTTAACAAAAAAAAAAAAAAAGAAGATTTTCCGAAAACTAACAAGACAGTTTTAATATTATCTTTTGGCTAAAATATTAAACAAATTAAAGAACAGTCAATATTAGTGAATAGAGAGTTAAGTAGAAGAAACAGGTTGAGTATGAATGGATTGGCATTTATATCAATAATTTTATTTATTAAGAGAAACAGTGAATTGCAAGTAAGAAACATCACATAAATGAAACTGAAGTCTTTTCTGGTCTATAAAAGTTGATTCATGGTTTGCATTGATCCAATTTCCTAATGATATAATTTAAGAAAGATGGAAAGAAAATTTCCAGGCACATTATACTCATAAACTTTGAAAAATAGTTTGATGAAATTAATGCAGGTACCTAAAAAAACAAAACAAAACAAAAAAAAAAAAACAAACAAACAAACAAACACTATACTTAAGTTTATTTTAAAAAATGAAAAACATTTATTAAAGCTTTAATCTTAGTTTTTATTCCAAGCTAATATATTAAATTAATATTCCCAACAAGCAAAATATGTGTATTTCAACTGGATTTAAACTGATTGGAATATTTTTTCTCCTCCAACCGTATTGATAGTGCTGTCACCACATTATAATTTGCTTCATTAAAAAATAAAATATAATATACATTTCTAAAATGTTATCTGAGAAATATAAGTGAATTTAAAATTTAATCTGAATTGAAACAAATATTACTTACTATTACTTTAAAATATTGCAGAAAAAAGCATCTATTTTAACATGGAGGGTTGTTCTTTGACATGCTGAGTAATTTAATGACAATCTGATGTTTGGGAAATTTAAGTAAGAGCAATATAATTCATATAAAATTACATGACAAATACAATGTGAACACTTTTATTTAAAATATAATTTTAACTACCCAGTAATCTTAAAAGATTTAAGTATTCTAATATTTTATTGAATTTTAGGTATTTTAGCTTTATATAGCCTTACTTATGAAGACATTTATTAAAGAAAAGTTAAAAAATTACCAATAAATTTTAAATTTATTATAGTTACCTATCTTATTTTCTGTTAATGTTTTGTATGATTGTTTGTTTGTTTGTTTGGGTTTTATGGCATATCAACCACTGTGGGTTATTTAATGCCAAATCCAGTTTATATGAATTTTAAATGCCTATTTTGTATAGAATAAAAAACGTATAGCTGGCAACATTATTGTTTCAAAAAAAAAAAACATATAGCTGGCAACATTATTCCTTTTCTACAAAAAAAAAAAACTTAGAGCTGGCAACATTATTGTTTCAAAAACTTAGAGCTGGCAACATTATTGTTTCAAAAACTTAGAGCTGGCAACATTATTTTTCTGAAAACATTATCTGAGATCTTGCTGTTGGATGTAGTTTACCATCATACCCAGGACGTGAGTAAAACTTGGAAAACTAGGAGTTCACTATTTGCCCATAGCTGGGACCCTAACAGGTGCTACCACCCCGGGTCAAGGTGGACCTGGGAACACCAGCAATTAAGAGGTGGTTCCACGCTCCTCAAAACCTCCAGATCAGAGGCCTTGCTGTTGGATGCAATTTAATGTCATACCCAGGATGCCTCATTGGGGGGGGGGGTCTTACCCCTCTACAGAGGTGCAGTCGGCGTATTCTAAAGTCCCAGCCGACAGGGTCGTGTTTTGTATGAATATCTGTTTTGGCAAAAATTGATATTTATACACATAAAAAAAAAAATTAAAAATTTCAAAATCCTTTTTAAAATGCTGGGGTTCATTGAATTGTAGAATTTTTCTATTTATGATTAGTAAATGCAATTAATTTAATAAAAATATCACTTGACTGCTACAAATTAATATGGATTAAAATTTTAAAAAATGAAAACAATTCTTGTAAAAATTCATCATTCGTCAAAAATAATTTTTTTCTTAAGACAATATTGTCCATAATATAGTGGTGGTCTGTTGGGTTCAACAATAACATCTATGTGTAGAACTTGAAGGTGACTAGTGAAGAAGCCCAATGTGGAATGCCAAAGACATCTGCCATAGGGACAAGAAAACTAGCCTGGAGGTTTGGGTGCTTCTACTAATGCATTCCTCTTGTATTGATGCTGTCACATCAGTTTTCCTCAAATATCTGTTGCTTTGTATGTCAGGACACACCATCCAGTTTGATCCTGTGCACACTCTTCCGGCTGCTTGGGAGACTACTCCAGTGTGGGTGATGTTGTTGATGCAGCCTTTGAAATGTTTCAATGGCCTACCATGCTTTCTCTTAGAGAGCTCGCTATAGAGAAATTACTTTAGGATTCTGTCATTGTCCATCTAGATGACATGCCCTATCCTTGTAAGTTGGACTTTCAGGCTTCAACGTTAGTGGTTTCTGTGCAGTCCAGGGCCTCAAGGTTTATGATCCTAACCTACCATTTAATGCTCAGGATAGAGTGTAAGCTTTGCATGTGAAAGTGCTCCAGCAGTTTGATGTGCCTTCTATACAGGGTCCAGGTTTCACATCCATAAAGAAGTCTGGGGAGGACAACTAGCTTGTAGACTGAGTTTAGTGGACTGCTGGATGCCGTGTTGATTCAGTACACAAGCTCACAGTCTGCCCAGTGCTTGCCATACAAATTCTGGCATTGACAACTTTATCAATGGAGCTATTGTTGGAAATGACACTTCCAAGTTACTTGAATTTCTCCAGTTTTCAGTTCTGTTATCTCGATGGTGATAGATGAATCTGTTGTGGGAGGGCTGAAACAGTACTTCTGTTTTCCCAAGGCTGATGATAAGGCCAAACAGGTAGGCTGCTTCAGTAATCTTGTTGACAATGAGCTGTAAGGCAGATTCCATGCATGTCATGAGGGCACAGTCATCTTGGTTTTCACAGTGAGGCGATGGAGGTCATAGAGAGATCTGTTCAGTCTATACCTGAAGTACACTCCATCCCCTAAGTCTCAGGCAGCATGGAATAATATATCACAGTTTTCACCAATTATTTTGAAGACTATGCACTGGCCATACACCACAAAATTTTAAGGATATAAAATAAACTACAATTAAACATATTTTATGAATTTTCTACCATAAATGGAGAAACAGTATTCATATTTAAAATAATCCCATTTATTTACTGAAAGTAAATAGCATGTTCAGAGAATTTTTAGTAGTAGTAACTTTATTACAAATAAAGAAAATTTATAGGAGACACACAAGGATTGCCATAAACAAAACCAATAAAATAATAACAGTTCTTTGGTAACAGATTTTATGTAAACTGAGTGAAAAACTGATATAACTGCTTTCAATTATATAGGATGATGATATCACCATTAATAAATTTTTTTCATGTGAAGTTCACTAGATTTTTAAAGATTAGAAACAAAGAGAAAATAACTACAGAACAAAAATATCAATAAATATAAAAATAAGTAATTGTATATTAAAGGAATAAAATTCATGAAAGAATGCAATGGGAAAAAAAAAATGAACAAAGCAAAACAGTCAATTTCAAAACATTTAAAAGAATTTTACATCATTGAATGTAAATGAAGATTAATTCCCAGAATTATACTGCAAAAATGGCTGGGTTCACAAACTAAACTTTGAAAGCTGATGACTTTTTCTTTATTCCCTACAATCTCAAAAGGCTATTGCTTTATAAGAGAAATCTTTAAACACCATTTCTACAATAAGGATATTTCTAAGAATTTATTTCAAAATAAATAGCTATGTGATGGCAAAGTACTTAAAAAGATTGACAATCTCACATCACAAAAAGAATAAAAGATTATTCTTAGGAGATCTAACCCAATACAATAAACAGAATGCAATCAAACTGGTTTACTGATTTTGATAAAGTTTGCTTGATCTACTTGTATACACCATGTAAATTTCAATTTATAATATTTTATTTTTATTAGAAATATTTCCATATATTAATTTGGTGGGAGAGGGACAGTTTTATTATGCAATTCAAGGGCTGTTCATCATATTGGAAATAAGCATAGTACAGTTACTGATATTTTTTTTTAATTTCATATACATAAAGATTGTCATTGATCATAAGAAAATATAATCTCAAAAGAGAAATAAGATATTGCCAAGTTATTGAATGATGGAAACACAATGTTAGAAAAATTTCAACACAGATCATAAAACAATCAGAAAAGAAACTAAAATAATTGCCAAGAACAAGAAAAAATGGCTTTAAGAATGCTACAAAAAGTGATTTGAGAAAAATTGAAAGGGTAATAAATAATAAAAAAAATGGATTAACCAACAGGAAAATATTTAAGAATTTAATACTGTGAATGTAAATGGAGAGAAAAGAGACAATGTTAAGAACATTAGCTAAAGCTATGAAAGTAACCAAACGACCACTTTTAAGTATATATATCATAAAGTACTAAGCATATGTTAGTCCCAGGAGACTATAGAGTCTATTAGGATGGCTGGTTAATTCCTGCTCAAGCATATCTGTGTTTCAACACCCACAGAGTTAACTTGTGGTTTATATAGTACAACTATGTTGGGTAGAACGTAATCACACATTCTGGGAGAGAGTATACAATCTGAACATTGCTTGAACAAGACTAGTACATCCAAACACTTTATCTTGATGATTTGTTACTCGGACAACTTTTGACAACTTCTAAACAGTTTTTCCTACCAATTTCGCTTACAAGGCTCGAGTTAATCTGCAGTGTGGGTTTTCTGACACTTTCCAATAGTGCTATCCACTGTCATCATCTCCTCAAGCCAATATTATCATTAAGAAGTCATTTTCAAAAAACCACTACAGCGTCCATGTTTAGGAGTTTAGGGCTAAAACTTTTTTTTCACAATTTCATGTTACTGTTATCATATTTTGATGAACTTTTGCCTAAAAACAAAGAAACGAACCTTTATTTTAATATCTTTTTAGAAAATATCACCTCTAAATTAAAAAATCTATTTTTACATTTATTTTATTTGTAAATGTATATTTAATATACATATTTCATAATGCAAACAACTAAATAGCTCACAAGTGCTTAAAATATCAAACATGACCAATTATTGCTTAAAATAAATCATGGTTGCACTTTATCTTTGTTTTTGCAGGCAGCATACATTTTCTGCATCACTTTCAATGCAGGTTCTGTGCATTGATTACTTCTTGATATCTTGAGTATAAATGGTTCTTGCTTCCAGTCGTTCTTCAATGAGTTTAATGCTTTTTTTATAAGGTTTCAGTATTTCTGACAAGTTCTTAATGTCATTTTCATTGTACATCTGATTATTAAATCAATACTCTGTCCAGTTGTATGAAATGAATCTGCATTCTTTCTCCAATGTCTTTCTTGTTGTAGGCATAAGAATGAATGCAAGCATAGCAAGAATGACTCTTGAATTCTACCTTCAAATTGTTTCTGGAAACACCTATGTTAAACAGTACAAAAACTTCACATCATCTCTCCATCCTGATTTATCAAAGATTACTTCTGTTCCATTAACAAACTGTGTCTTCAGTTTGTCATAATTCTTAACCAGCTGAGATGCAAATAGATAATAGATGAAGTCTATCACAGTCAACAGGGGTGACATATCTGCTGCTTATTACAATCCACAGAGATGTAAACGGTAGTGAAATCTTCAATTGGAAAACTAACCGTCATCAGTTAACAGAGAGTACTACTATATATGAGCAGTAATTTTAAGTTTATACAGATTCATTTTTTCATGATAACCGTTTTTTGAAATTGAAATAAATTAGGATCATTTTCATTGTTTTTTAAGCAAAAGTTTATTGATTTATGATACAGGAATTAGGTTTTAAAAAAAAAAAAACCAAAACAAAGTGAAAACGTTATAAACCTAGTGAATATTCTATTTGGTGATGCACCCATACAGCACAAAGATGAGTAAATTGGATAAAGAAGTACACAAAATTGAATTCTCAACAGTAATTTTTATTTATGAATTTAGAGCTACATTGAATTAACCTGATGACTGGGATAGAGGTTGGGTTCTTCATGAAAACCAACAAACACTACTTAGAAGACAAGAGTGGGGAAGTGGAGTAATGTTTTGGACTAATATTCTAAGTATAAAACTAACAAGCAGTAGAATCCAAACCCAGTTGTTACACACAGTTACTAACTGGTGATAATGGAAGAGGCTGCTTTTATACCTGTGTCAAGGGCAAACAACCAATCAAATGTTTAGATTTAGGACCATAACTCATCTTGTTCAGTGGATACAGGATCATTGTCATAGTCTGGTATATCTCCATGACTGCTGAATAGATAAGCAGATGGGAAAGATGCATCCTTAATGTAATTTGTGCCCAAAAACAAAAGACTGAAACTCATTCCTGGTTCCATTATCCTTACAGTGAACAGGGAAATAATGTACCTTCACCCAGCCGTCTCTCTAAATTTGTCAATTTGTCTACCAAGTCGTCATTAATTTCTCTTCCTCTGGTCTTTTTCATGAGCACTCCCCCACAAAAAATGTTGTCCTAATGCAACAACAGAACATAAAAAAGGCACCTCCTTCCCAGTTTCTTATGCTGACTGCTTACCTACAATTTTTAATACAAATATGTAATGACATTGTTCAGTTAACATTTTTCTATTCATTTCTCTAGGTAAGTAAAAAAGAATCTTTCTTATCTGTCTCTTTTCTTCTTCTTCAACTACACTTACAAATGTATCCCCATATTTGATGAGTACCTATTTATGTTATTTGTCAATTACAGTACTGGGACCAATCAACTCAGCAGACATTTTTCTTGTACAATCCTATATCTCCCATATTAGAAATAGTTTCTCAGATGGAAAAAAATTTCTAGCTGAATGAAATTTTGCTAATAGATTTACCCTCCACCAAAGAAAATTGATATGGCAGTGCTCCAAAAAAAAAACAGTCAGTTTGAAATATAATATAAAAAACTTTTTAGTACTCATAGCATACACTAAAACAACATCAAAATTACAATTTGTATCTTCTATGGTTTTCCTCATCACTTCTCCAAGTGTTGTTTCTTTCATTGAGCTCATTACTCTACAGGGTTCAGTCAGGTGCCACATCTAAGCTATGCTTAGAAAAATCACCGTTACTCCACAGGCTTAGAGCTGCTTTAGTCCAAATAATTGTATTCAAATTTTGGGTCATAAAAAAGCTGATTATTGAATTTCCAAGTACCAATAAAAGAGCTTCAAAATATGTCATCCCATGTCTGAAGAATGCAATAATGTCTTTACTACTTAGTTTCACAGCCACACTGCACATTGTACTATGATAAACAAGATAGAGAACTTTGACTCCAAGGACCTCTTTGATATCTATAGCTACAGTTATGCTAAAGTATGTACCCAGGGAAAAACTGACCCCAGGTCTACGTTCAGCCAATCTCTATCTTATGCATATTTCACAGAAAGCTAGAATACTCTCCAATATTTCTCTGAATTCTTTTATATATGAATCCTTTTGCATTTCGATGATGTCTATACAATTTAGTGTCAATTTTTACTCTCACTTGTGTACTTCTATTGGTAGTGCATTTCATAAAATGTATGTGACCTATTTTTCATTCTTTGGTAAAAGCCATGGACTCATAGACACATAGTAATAGCCTGAATTTTTATTAGCACAAATACAGTGTTATTTTCAAAGTTCAGTTTTGTATTTGCTCTCTTCATCAAGGCTTTATTAAGTAAAAAGGAGATATCCATCTCAACAGTAACAATATTTAATGTCTGCAAAAATACATGGGAATATGAACCAAGTTAGTGATGGTAAAATTTCTCTATTTTTAAATTAGTAATAATTTTTACCTTCCTGCATATTGATGTTTCCCCTATTTCCCCTGTTAGTATTTTCCAGAAAACACCTTATACCATTCTTTTCTGCAAATAGTTCTTAACTCAGAGATTCCCCCAAAAAGGAAGTGTTATTTTCATGTAACTTTTGACTTATTAGCACAATATGTATTGCATATTCTGCTTTTGGGAATTTTTTCTGCAGATCAAAATGAAAAGTTCACCTAGACATAGCTGCAAGATCTACCATCAGGTCTTAGAGGATTTTTGAGTAAAATGACCAAATGATAAATAACCAGATAAATAACAAATATCACCAAATAACTGGTGATAAGGAAAACGGCTGCTTTTACATGTCTCTTTGTGCAAAGGGACAACAACCAAACACATTTTTTGGTGAAGGGTTCTAACTCATTTTAAGAATAGGCAGTAAAATTATAGGGGATCCCTTCATGATGATAGTTCAAGATAAATGTAGACATTAATAAAAGTGAAATTTTAAGTTCTTTGAAAAAAACATTTTTGGAGTGACACAGGTCAAAAGCAACAAGCTACAGGGTATAATCATACAGAACAATACCTCTTTACATTTTCCAAAGCTGATTGTTGCTTACTTTACCCCTAAAGACTTGAAAGACACCAAATTATTTAACGGCCACCACATCTCCAGATATTGATCCATTAGAAAATTTGTGGTCCATCATTAAAAGTTCTCAGTCTGACCAAGAAGGAATTCAAAAATAAATCCTCATGTTTTGGTCATTTAAACAGATTTTGGGAACTGGGTTAGGCTAAGAACTTTTTAGTACTCTTTCATTTGTATGAGAAAAAAAAAAAAAACAATATTCAAACAAAAAAGATCTGAAGGAAGAAATAAAAACTACTGCAAATAATGTTAAAATAGTACTTAGAAAAACTAATAAAATCAAGAAAATCTTATGGAAGTTATAGAATATTAATGAGCCCATATTAACATGGAAAATAATAATTTATTCAAGTGTATGGAATATCGTGTTAATCAAAATATATTTCTATGGCCAATATCTTTTAGAAGCATTGATATATAAAAATTTATATTGCATATATTTACATTTTTGATAACAATAAATATTATTGGATCATTGTAAAAAAAAAAAAAAGATCATTGTCTGATTTTCATTGTTTTTAATTTTCTAATTAGTCATGAACTTTTGCAATGATCTAATATAACCTAACTCACATGATACACTGCCTATATAAATAGGTCCTGAAAATTGTTACCAACATCAGTTAATACCAATTTTATTATAAAAACATTGACATGCATAAGAAAAAATCTGACAGTGTAATGGTCAGAAATAATGCAATATTTATGTATATATAAGGACAATTCATTAGTTAGTACTTTTGTAAGAAGCGTGATACTTTTGAAGTGTCTTTTAAACTTTTTGAAGCTACTTTTATTTTGCTTTTGTAGCAATCAGATGATACTAGGCATATTTCTATATTTTTTAATGACACTCTCCTGCTTCTGAGCAAGTCCTTGTTACTTTAGTAACCCCCAGAGATCCACAAAATACATACTGTGGGTAGCAAAATCATTGTGTTGGTTAGGCTTATTTTGATCACCTGATCAAGAAGAAATGGTAATTTCAAAATAAGACAAATGGCTTCTTATTTTGTTCCTCTTACTAACATCTAATAGAGAGGCATAATGAGATTTAAAAAAGAAAAAAAGAAAGGAAACACCTTTTATCATATTTTAATAATAATGAGATATTAGAAAATGTCTTGACACCCTTTTCAATGCAACAGGTTTGTTTATTCCTAAAGGTTAGTCTATGTTATTCATGTCATAAATAGCCATACCAGAGTGACCGGATAAAAGTAAAAAGAAAAAGAAGCAATAAGAGGGATAGAAAAAAGTACCATAGATTCCGTATAGCAACTTAAAGGGTTTCACTTGGTAAGTAACAAGCAGAACAGGTTGCTGATAATCTCACAGGAGAAAACTGAATTGCAAAAAGGACAAAACAGGTTTTCAACAATTTTCTGTTGACATAGTTTTGAATAAATGCAATCTTACAGCTCCCTTAACAATGAAGCTTCACATTAGTTGAAAATGATAAGTTCAAATGATAATCTTAAACTATAATATACTCTGTAACTTTTTCAATTACTTACCAAATTAATGAATCCATAGACATTTACATAATAAAAAGAGTTGATACTTTTGTATACTGTAGTCTTATTGAAAATTATATAAATTAAGTTAAAATGAAAGTTGTAAAAGTATTTAAATTAATTCCACAACATTTGAATAGAACAACAGTTTTGTAAATTGTTCAGGCTTTAGTGATAAATTCAGTAGAGAAAACATGCATAAGCAGGAAAATGAAAAAAAAAACTGCAGAAAACCATATTCAACAATTAGAAGACAAACAAAAAAAGACAGGTAAACTTTTACCATCTAATTCTTCAACATATAGACAAAAGTTTATGAACTGAAATTCTATAAAAAATTATGTTATTTAGTAGTAGTTTTTGCAAATAATTTATTGTGATTTACAATATTTAATAACCTAGCTGAACAAAAGAGAAAAAAAAAAAGAGATCATTTTTTTCTTTAGGTAAATTTAAGGGATTAAGATTTTAAAAAAATGTAATTACTCAACTGATTGACAACTACAAGTTAAAAAATAGGTTTGCAACAACATACAAGTCAGTTCACTTTATTGAATATAAACTTATATCAGACACATATAAATATGTATATATTATCCTGTGACCCATTAGATTGTAGGGGCACCACATATACTGCAACTAGTAGAAGTGGTGTTTCTTGGGGAAGATAGCCTGATGGAGCTCAACACTCTCAATGCCGGTTTTGAATTCAGTGTTTTTCCTTTTCCTAGACCAGTTGCTACCCAAGGCTATAGAACCCAGTCTGTCCTGAACATATAAATAGCTCTATATAGATAAAGAATACCATACAGAAGATATGGAAGCAAATTAAAATATAAGCATCATGCCAATCTGATATTTTGTACATTTTTTAACAATAGTTGGTATATTTGAGGAGATAAGCAAGAGCAAAATTTATGAATGGACACAAAGTTATTATAGAATAATGCAAAGAACAATTATAAAAGAAGTGTAATGAGAAAAAAAAACAAATTCAATATTAAAATAATATATAGAAAATGTTTGAATTTTTTTTTTTTTTTTTTTTTTTTTTTTACATGAAATGTCATTACATCTACCACTTAATTATAGAAAGCATTTTATATATATATATATATAATTATTTATTTAAAAAATTATAACATAAATATGTTATAAAATCACTACAAAAATAGCCATTTTGTTTCAACACCTCCGGTGTCTTATCAAGTGATGACATTCAACGTCATCACTTGATAAGACACCGGAGTTGTTGAAACAAAATGGCTAATTTTGTAGTGATTTTATAACATATTTATGTTATAATTTTTTAAATAAATAATTATATATATATATATAAATAAGTAATTATATCTACTCTACTCTGTATTGAGCATTCTTTTAAGAATAGTAATTGTTGGTTATTGGAATTCATTCCGTATACGCCAATTATATACTTGGGTGTATATATATATATATATATATATATATATATATATATATATATATATATATGTGTATTTAGGCAGCAAATTCTCTTTTAGGCATGTCTGATTGAATAAATTACAGACATTATGTCTGCTAATTTTTAACAAAATTTGCTCATACTCACGAATAACCTTCCATGTATTGATATTAATGTGCTATAACTGTTTAAAGTATTTTCGATCTTCTTCCAAGATCATCTTCAGGGGTGCAAGTAGTACAAAACTATGTTGTTCAGAGGTACAAATATTTATATAAAGCTGTGCATTGTTATCCATTACCATAATTTTTCATTATGCAAACGGTTGACAATGTGCTGAGTGTTCATTAGAACATGAAAAATTATTATGGAATTTTTTCCTCTATATTATGTCATAGTCATGACATGCACACATTAAAGCATGAAAAGCTGTTCTTTTATAGGCATTTCAGAACATTACTGCAGTATTCATAGTTAATTCTATTCAATGCCAGCTTTAATTTTTTAGTATAAATTGCTTCTAGGATCTGTAGCTTGAATTTATTATTTTCTTGAAGTAGTATAGTTGTGTTGTCGATCAGGAATTTTTTATATTGTAAATGTGGACAGGAATGTTGTTGTAGATGTCTTGCAATCAATGAATGATCAGACATGTCTAGTGTAAGACATCTTGTTAGAGTAGTTGCTGTATACCCAACATATGTATTTGTTTTTTTGTCAGATACATAAGGATATTTAAATTGGTATATAATGTTGGTTTTACATCATACATCAATTGGTGGGGAGGAGTTATTGCAAATAATTAAATTAGTTGTATTGTATTTTTATAATATATAATTAATTTTATTTTTTTATTAGAATCAATGAAAGATATGTTAGTATGAATGAGATTCTTTACAATTTTTCATCCTGTTTGTAGTTAGAGTGCATCCAGTTACAATATAGTAGTTTGATATATTTAGTGTCCTTTGAGGAAGTATTATATTCTATTTGACATGTGTTGAGGTTTTTATATATATCATCTTATTTGTTCATCTACAATGTGGTTTGGGAAGTCATTATTAATGAGAGTTTGCTTAATATTTTTTAGTTCAGTATAGAAAATCTTTTTAGTGGAGGAATTTGTGCTTTATTAATTACATTCATTTTAAGTGCTATTTTGTAGTAATCTGGACATTCACTCTTATAGTTGATAGTGCAAGAGTTTTTGCTAGTTGATTTTTCATATGGAGAGCTAGTAAATGTGTTGTTATTTGTATATATTAAAATGTCAAGGAAAAGTATTTTGTTATCTTTGTAAAGTTTGTATGTGAACTTGAGGACAGAGTTTTCTTAAAAATTTTTTTATTGAGTTCCTTATTTCTTCTGTGTTTTTAACTAAAATAAGGATATCATCTACATAGGTAGATGGAGGGTTTCTTGGTCATACTAAATATATTATTTTCTAGGTTGGCCATGTAGAAGTTACTGAAGGTTGGACCCATAACTGATCCCATTAAAATACCATCACATTCCACATATATATTATTTCTGTGATCATAAAATGGGACTACAGTGGTAGAGGTTAAAAATAATTTTCTTAATATTTTACGCTTAGATTTTAATGGGGGTACAGATGAATTATTATATATATTTTTAATGATAATGTCAATGTTTTCTCTAACTGGAATGTTAGTGAACAGATTTTCAATGTCAAGTGATGTTATGGTTTCATTATTAGGTTTTTCAATTTTTAATATTTGTATAAGTTCAAGGGTTGATTTAATGCTGTATTTTTTAGGTATGTATGGTGTAATTAATTGGTTAAGCATTTTAGTTGGTAGATAGGAGTGGGAATTTGTCATATAATAGGGTGGAGTGGAAAGTTAGGTTTGTGCGTTTTGATAGAATCATAAGTGTATCCTGGTTTATAGTCCTCGATTATGTTGGTAAGTTTCAGATTGTCTTGTTCCACATTGTTAGCTGGGATTAATTTTCACTTTTAGCCGAGTAGTAGGATTATTAGTAAGTTTTCTAAATTTGGTATGATCATCAAGTAACTGTTCAATTTTCGAGTTGTAGTCAAACTTATTTAAAACAACAAAGATATTTGCTTTATCAATTTTTTTTAATTACTATTTTTGGATGGTTGCATAATTCTTTTGCAGCAATTTTTACTGATTTATTTAGGAATTTAGATGAATTTTCCTTTTTATCATGTCTTTTATAGATTCTGCTTTAAGTAGATCATGGATTTCTGGTTCTGTGGTGATTAGCTGCTGTTCCCGGAGTTTAATTATATTTTGGTATAATGTTTCAGTCTCAACTTTTTTATGTAGTCCATTATTATTTTTTTGTATTTATGGCAGTTAGGTTCAAGGTTGAGTAGTTCTTTTTGATTGTCAGTTAAATCATTGCCAGAAATGTTTATAAATCTTTCAAAGTTATTTGGGAAGCATATAGTTTCTTTATATAATGTATTGAGTTTTCTCAATTTTTAACTTATGTTTACATTCTGATCTGTTAGTAATTTCTTTTAGTCTATTTAGTATCCTCTTAAGTTGTTCAGAGGTGGTATTCCTTTGTAGCATGTTGTATATCTCTTGCTTCTGTTTGTTGAGTGTTATATATTAAATTTTAAACAATATAATCACACACAGCATGCTTTCATAGTCAAGATTTGTATAGAATGACACTATATCTTTTCTGTACATATAATACATTTTTATCACAGAATTAACACCTTTGATAAACATTGTATTATGGAAGCCACTTTCAAATCTAATTTTCATTTTTTCTGACAATGCCTAACTATCTTGGCTATGAACAGCTTGGCCTATCATCTAATTTACTATCTACTATAGAAAGTACATTGTTTTTTGAGGGGGTTAATTATTGTTGATATGTAGAATTTTTGTCATAATCTATTAGCAGAATATGACAACTTCTAGCCATTGATACCACAGAATTTTTTGATGTTGTAACTATAATCAGATTACAAAACTAATTTTTTTATTCTTTAGTTTGATGTAGTGTTGAAAAGTTCTTGGCCAAACCTATTTCCCCAAATTAGTATTTCAATGATCAAATATCAGAATACTAATTTTGGGAAAAAGGTCAGGGTGAGATCTTTTCAACAGTAAAAAAGTCTAAAATAATAAACTCATGGAACCATATGTTTACCTTTTAGAATATTAGAGCCATCCATCTACTAACCATAAAATGGAAAATATCAGATATTAAAGAAAACAATCTCCAAGAAGAATCCAATCCATAAGCTCACCATAGAATCCAAGTCTCACGCTATCCATGAAATTATTAAAAAATTAGGGTGTAAGAATCATTTTTTGCTAGTCTATGGATTTATATGCAATACAAAACTCACGATACAAATATATGTTTACAATCTACATGAATATTTTAGATAAATCATATGAAAGAGGTTAATGATTCAGTTCTTGAAAGTCACTCCTCACATACAGTACTTTGTGTGTAAAACAAACAATAACAACAAAAAAAAGAAGTGTTATAGTGCATTATTAATAATTAATAAGGAGACATCTTTGTATTCAATTTCTAAAATGTTTTCTATCAGATCATTACAAAAGTTTGTACCTGATTTATACTGTTAACATAAAGTGACCAGAATATGACACTAGTGTTTGTTTTGGTGCTGATTTCTGATGCATTCTAAATTGAAACCTTTATCATTCAGTTGCGATTCAGACTTTATTGAATATTGACGTTTTGCCCATAAATGAAGGCATTAAGGATGGAAGATGATAAATTACACTTTCACTATAATATGTTCTGTGAATTTCAGAAAGGAGTAAACATTGGCAACTGCACTGCAACAAAAAACATTCAGAAGGTTTATTTGGATCATGATCCTGCTCTTTGGACAGTCAGAAAGTGAGTTGGCAAATTTTGTCAGGGTGATTTTGACCTAAATGATCAACTACGCTCTAAGTGATCTTCCAACATCATTGAAGACACTCTGTTTGCCTTTATGGAAAATAAACCAAAGATTTTGATGGAAGAAATTGCTAAGAGTTTAAAAATCAATATCTCAACTGCCTTTCACCATTTGAAAAGATTTGGGTTCATCTCCAAACTTGACACATGGGTTTCACATTCTCTGACGGAACAAAACAAGCTCGATCATGTTTCTGTGGCAATTTCTTTGTTGTTATACCATGAAAAGTTGTTGTTCTTGGACAAAATTGTCACAGTTGATGAAGAATAGATTGTTTATAACATTTGATGTAAACAAGCTTGTGGATGTGCAGAACCTGTGGCTAAAGTGGGCTAGCATCCAATGACGGTGTTGCTGTTCATTTGGTTAGATTGCAGAGGGATAATTCACTTTGAGCTTCTACCAGCTAGCGAAACAATAACTACAAACAACTACTCACTGATCTCAATCTCTTATTCAACAAAACAGCCAATTTTGCCAAATTGAAAAGGTGTCATTTTTTACCATGACAAATTAAAACTGCATGTTGCAAAACAGACCTTGCAGAAGTTTAAAGAGTGGAAATGGGAAACCTTCCCAGCACCTACTGTATTCCACTCCTTTTCATTTGTTTTGGTCTCTACAAAACAACTTGAATGACAAAAATTTGACTCTGTACTGTAAGTCAAAAACTACCTCATAATTTCTTCCAACAAAAACACAAAATTTCTAAAATGGCATGAACAAGCTTGTAGAACAACAGGAGACAGTTGTTAAAAACAATGGAGACTATGTACCTGACTAATAAATGTTTTTTTGTGAGTATGTCAAATTTTGTTTCTAATTTTTAAACAGGAGCAAACTTTTTCAATGGTCTAATATTAGTATTATCAGGAAAAGTTGTTAAACATTTATAGATATCTTGAGTGTTGCTGTTACTATAGACTAAATAGAATATACTATTATTCTAATTTAAAAATTCTATACTGATTCTAATTTTTAATATTTTTCACAGAGTTATTTAGGAATGCATTTACATTATTGAGAAAAATACACGTGTCAGTTTATAAAGAAATTTCAGGGGTGTTACCAGGTTAAAAACAAATTTGATCAAACATCAACACACAAAAGGCCAATTTAGAAAAATAATATTTCGTGCAGGGAAATATTAAAATTGTTATGCAACAAATTGCTTTTGGCAATTGACAGGCAAAATATTGTCCTGTGCTTCTAAGGTTTTTGTCAAAAATTATATCTTTCATTAAAATTTTGATTTCTGTTAGCAATTATTATTTAAAATGTTTATTCTAACTTAGTAAAGATTACTTCTTTACGGTGTTGAAAAGTTCTTAGCCTAACCCACTTCCCAAAATCTGACCAAACATCATATATTTTGCTGTTCTTGGTCAGATTGAGAACTTTTCAGTGGCCTCATAATATAGATCTTTAGCTTATTATTTTCATGTTTACTGAAAAGCTAATCTATTCAATTGTAAAAATATCTATTATTGATACTTTTATGATTGATTATAATAGTAATATTACATTTGCTAGAGTTTTGTAGTGAACTACTGCAAAGGGCAAAGAGACCCAGGGTTGCATGCATTTTTTTCAACACTAGAATAACTTACCTCCAGCATGCTTCATGTGTAAACTGTACAAAGAAGAAAGAAATGGTGGCTTTACAGGTTACATATTTGAAATAGATAGAACTCTGAGTCAGATACTCTCTAACAAGGTTATATTTGCGCATATGTAAATTTTTGCTGTAAATGATACATAAAAATGGGGTCAGGTAGAATGGTTTATGGCCTGATGTGCAGATTGTGCCATGAAGTGTGTTGCTTTCATTGACACATCTCATCTGAGTGCTAGGGAAATGGTTCAGAAGAGGAGATGTCAATGACAGTCTCCTCCCTGAACAACAAAAGAACAATGCACTAACAGTTATTGAAGTGTTCGTAGATGAACAGAAATGTATAGCCCTTGTAGACTGGCTGCTCATAGACACTAATGAGCAGATCTGTATGCTGCCTTTGGTGATGCTGGGAGGTCAAGGTGTTGACAGCTTATGGGAAATCGCTAAAGTACCATGGGTATGGCACAGTCAAATTGGATGTTGGTCGTACTCAACCCGTGAACATTGAAGTCCTTGTTGTGGATGGAACATTACTAGGCTTTGATCTGCTTTTGGAGATTGATGCAATCTGGGAGTTTGGGGGAAGCTGCATCACTAAATCAGAAGAAGTCCACTTCCCTGAGGAAGATATACTCCAGTGTCCCACCATTTCCATCAATGAACTTGGTTTTAGTCTGCAATCCAACAACCAGAAGAAGTTCTGTGGCTAGAGGAGTGGCATTAGAAGTGAACAGACGTATTGTTGAGGATCCTTGTTGATTGCATCCGACAGGAGATGCTAAGCATATTAATTTAGCAGAACTTGACACAATGATAAAAGGTATCAATCTGGCCCTCCAATGGCAGATGATAGTTTTACACCTGGTTACCAATTGTGTGTGTGTTCATTGCCGGATATCAGACATCTTGACTTGAAAGGCATGTGTAAATATGAGGGGCAGCCAGTGAGATGTTGATAAGACGGCAGTTGGAAACACTTCATGCACTGATTGATGAGTATGTATTGACAATGAGTGTAAAGCTGGTCAAATCTGCGTTAAACCGAGCAGACCACCTCACCAGAGTGCCCCAGAGGAAAAAGCCAAACCTGTACAACTGTGAGAAAGATGAGTGAGAGTCAGGTAGCTAATATCCACCAACAAAGTAGGCACCCAGGTATGAAGAGGGTACTATATTTTGCTAGGTCTGTTAACCTTTCAGTATCAAGAACAGTCACAAAGTTAATCATCAAGAATTGTGAAGCTTGTCAATCTAGTGACCTGGTGCTAGCATACCGACAGAAAGGAAAGCCGGGAATGAAAAACAACTGGAGCAGGTTAGCAATGGATATCACACTACAGCAGTGAACCCTTCCTAACCCTTATTAGTTGTAGGCCATCTCAATTTGCAATATGTCAACCGCTTTGTCAACAAGACTCCACCAGTGTCACTAACCAATTAACATTAATCTTTATCGAGTAGGTTCCACCGATTGAAATCTTAACTGACATTGACATAGCTCTCACATTTGGGCACCTCAGAAAATTCTTCAGTGACTGGGGTGTGCAGCTTTGATTCCGATGTACTTATGCACCAACCAGGAATGGCATAGTTGAAAGGAATCACAAAAGCATTAAAGCCATGGCTAGTAGAAAGCAGTGATCCATACCAGAGGCAGTCTACTGGCATAATGTCACACCTAAGGACAAACTCTCACTGTCTACAGTGCCTGCAGATGCACTGCACAAATATCGCATTTGTTTATGGGGCATTAATGCAATGTCTCCACCTGAATCATGGAATACTGGAGGAGCATATGAAATGGGAGACATTGTCTGGGTTAAGACTCTGCAAGGAAGGTGTACGACTAAGTTTAATTTACTTATTTTTCAGTGTGATTTTGAAATTTTTGTGAATGCTGATGGCAAAATGTTTTTTTTTTTATTAAAGATGTGTCTGAAAAATTGAAAATGTATAGTTTGATGCCATTTGTGCATCAGAAATAATTTTATTTATTACTTTCACAACTGGAAGGAAAAGTTAATATCTTAGTATTAAGTTTTATTAGTCCACACCAACTTTTTTAGCACTTCCTTTAGTTTAATAAATTTTAAAAGTAGAATAATTATAAAGACCTCGTTAGGTGAAGTCAAATATTTTATGACATCAAACAGGTAAGAAAACAATAAAAAATAAAAGCAATGAATTAAACTCAAAAATATCATTTAACTAGTTTTTAATTAATTTCTTTTTTATGCTTCTAATGTAGTATAAAAATAAAATTCATTTTAAGTTTAATAAAAGAGTATAGAATAAAAATTATGAAGAAATATAGTTTTAAGGTGAGCTATATTTATGAGATGAAGTGCTCAATATCAGAAATAGAGCGTATGTAAATATAAAAGTGAACATTAAAGTCAACACCCATAGGTAACAGGCTGTTTCATGCTAGATGTAATCGTCAGGCATGATGATTGTGTCTAGCATGAAACAGACTGACGCCTTTGAGCATTGACTTCAATGTTCACTTTTTTATTTAGAATAAAAATTATATACTTATAAAATTATATACTTAATATATAAGGTTAAAGATAATTTATTTCTAAGCATAAACAATAAACCAATTTCTTGTTTATTGCACTATTGGTGTTCTGTATTTTAATTTTAACCTTTTTCTCAAGCTTTTTAAGAGTGAAAGGATGGCAGTAGACAATTACTGTTGTTAAGCTATGACATCACAGGCTACCATGCGTAGATAAACATTTATTTTCAGGATGTTTTAAACAAAAGGTAATTATTACTTATACAAAATTCAGTTAATTATCCTTAAATTTATTTGGGGTGGGGTGGAAATAAAAGTTAATCCACTTTTTTCTTCGGTTGCTGATTTTTATAAAATAAATCCTTTCCGGATACAAAACTACATAGTGATTTCGGTTTTCTTTTTTAAACCACCCTTATTCCTTTTTTTTTTTTTTTGTATATTATTTAAAAAGTTAAAAACTGTTATTCTTATTTTAGAATTTTAACAACAAAAGTGAGAAATTAAAAACAGAATTTTTTTTTTTTTTTTTTTTTTGACAAAATCCTTTTGACATAGGATCTCTAAATTCGTCTTCCAGATCTTTTTTCTTAAACTTCTATATTGTATAAATCGTATTTTTTTAATGAAAAGAAATACAACTTGTCGATGATACATTATTCATCATTGGAGGGTTTTTTTTTTGTTTTTTTTTACATTAATTCCGTAAAATAAATAATGACAAGATGAATAAATTATTATGTTTCCTGTTTAGACGAAACACATCAATAATTAATAAATGATAATAATAATAATAGAGGGTGAATGCGACAGAAGTTGGTGAAAGGGTGTGTACGTGGATAAATGTGTTTTATTGGGGAACAAAAACAACAGCTGATGATGTGTTGTGGTAAGTGACATTTTTCACCCTGTTCAAGTGTAATTAGATTTACAATTCTTTATTACATTTTTTTTTTATTATTTCACCCCGGGTACGGTTTCAGAGGGACATTCATCACATTCATCTCCACTATTCCAAGTAAATGTCTTTTCTTAGGTAAGGTAAATAAAAACAAGTTCTGTTTACTTAAGAAACAAAAAAATGGGATTGATTGATTGTAACTTTTTGTTTTCTCTAAATTGTAATAAAAGCGAAAATGAACAAACTGTGTTAAAATTTTGTTTATTATATGTTTTTTATTAAAAAAAAAAAAAAAGTCATAATGATTCGAAAATTTGATTAAAGAAAAAAGATTAACACATTTTCTATAATAATATTATTACTAGAATTCATAGAGAAAGAAAAATTTAATTTATTTCCTGGCAAACTAAAAATGAAAAATTAAATATTTAGAAAAATAATCTTTAAATATGCCCTTTGTTTTTTATTTAATTTTAATATATGGTAATATGTGCAATAATAAAATAAATCGACTCTTTAATAAAATCAATTTATTTTAAAAATGAAAAAAGATCGTAAAAGCTAAAAAAAAAAAAAAAAAAGGTAAAATGGTGACGAAAAAAAATCGATAAACAAATTAAGCAATAATGAATATTTTTAATAAAAATAGAGCAAAGAAGTACATTTCAGAGAGTCAGCAAATACCTTTCTATCAGAGAGATTAATTACAATAAAACTAAAAGAAAATAAAAAGTAAAAAGTATATTTTTATTTTTATTAATATATCGCCGTGTTGTTATTGACTCGGGACCTCGGGTTACGTTTTAAAAAAAATGAGACGAGCATATGGAACAGCTTAAAAACAAAACAATTTTTGTTTTGTTACAATTCAGAAGTCATTAAGACAAAGTCTGAAGCTTTCATCGCAAAGATTTAAAGCTAATTTCAAACAACAAGAGACAACATAAATAAATAAAGACATGATCAGAAGAAGAGAAAAGAGGAAGCCATGTCATACTTACCATTGGGAATAGTAATAATCTATAATACTTATATGGAATAGAGAGAAATGACAGTCTCTTTTTCGGTCATCTTCCCTAAAGACAAAACGCCACAAACTCACCTGTAACGAGTACAGAGGTAACAACCAGAAGTTCCACGGCCAACAGGTGCAAGTTTAAAACCAAGTCACGACTCCGACAGGTCGTACATGGCGCATACGTACAACTATCTTAACACGGATAGCAGCCGCTGCGCAGAGACACCATATTGGAACCGGAATTTGCCGAATGCTGACGGAAGAACGCTCGCGTGGGCTGCTAACGGTTTCAAATCTGTAGCTACGGTTTACCGTACGTAACATAAAAATCTCAAAACGCGTCATTTAAATAAAGTATGGAGGATATTTTATTCCTAAAATTGCTTGTATTTATGGGTGTATGTACAAACGCATTTTACAAAACGACACACAAAAAAAGAAAAGGCCTGTTTATAAACAGAAAATAAATACATAATGTGGGTGCATACAAATGAATTCATTTCATATGAAATCTTTAAAGCAGAAATTTTTAATTTTGTTTGAGGAATCTGACAATTTTTTTTTCCTGATTGAATGTTTGATACAATTCTTTACCAAGTCTTTTACATGAGACCTAAGGTTAAAGAAAGTTTTTCTTAGAAAGTTATTGAGCATATTACATTAAAAGAGTTTTTCTTATGAGCAGTGTTCATGAACACAATTTTTTTTTAATTTCAAATAGTGAAGGATTTTCCAGGATTTTCTTAACGTATATATCAGTATTCTTTTTAATCACTCATAGTGCTCCCATTATTACTTGGAAAGTGGTTGTGTCAAAATGCTACATTATAATAATTATTTTTAATAAAAACCATAATATTGGAATTGTATGAGAAAAGAATAGTTAAAATATTGAAATTGTATAAGAGTAAATAAAGGAATAATTTTGATAAAAAATATTAAAATTGTATGAAAAATTAATTAAGTAAATTAGAGTGTTACTAACATTATTTATTTTTCAAAGAAACCACCAAAATGAAGCCAGATGGTTTATAAAAAAAAATGAGGCTCCAAATTGATGTTATAAAAAAGCTGCCAAAATGAAGCCACATGTTTTAAACTTTCTGTGGTGAAATTTTACAGAATGGACTCAGCTTTGATGTTGTCAAAAACTAGCCAAATTTGAACCAAAAACAGGTGTGGTTTGAATTGATAGTTATTTGAATTTTAACCAATGGGGATAACAATTATAAGTCTCCTCAGGATTTGTTTTTTATTAGCTGATTTTGATCTACTTGCTTGCTACATAACATAAAAGGGGAAATTTTAACGCAAAGAAAGAAAAGGCTAGACTACACTCAGGTGAAAGCCTGTCATCAGGCAGAAAAGATTGACCATATATCACATGTTAAGGCATTTATCTGGGAGAAAGGATTTTCCCACCTGGGCAAGAATATAGTCACCTGGAATGATAAATGGCTACTATTACTACTATTGCAAAGAAGAAGAAGAAAGAAGAGAGTCTTTTAAAATTGATATGCGAATGTCATGTTTTATAAACTTATGAGTATATCCCATTTTAATGCTTTATAAACCTGTGAGAGTTTATCTCATATTTGAGAACATCTGTTCAAAAAATTTGAATATCTGTCAAAAGGACATAGAAAAGTATCCTTGCCTGAAGTATGTCAACCTTTTCTCAGCCCCCTTTCAACCTTTGAACATTCAACATTTTTTAATTGTGAACTTTTCAAGTAATAAACATGCCAGTAGGCTTATTAAGATGGAAAAGAATGCTGTATGGAATTAAAACCACATGTGTGATTTATAGAGCAAGTTATTAGTAGCAATTTAAAAATAGAATATGCTTCCAAGAGGACATTTGTGTTGGAACTATTAATGACAAAGAATTAAAATGGAAAACCAGTACAGTTTTGAATAAATTAAAAAATACTGGATTAACAATTAACAAAAAAAAAAAAAAGAAAAAATGTGTGAACAGCACTAAAAAAATATAATTTTTGGGATATTCAATATCTAAAAAAGGCATATCACCAGATCAATTGTTAATTGACAAAATATTAAAAGTTGAAGTACCTAATAACTAAAAAGTATTGGAATCTTTCTTAGGACTTGTACATTTCTACAGATAATATGTAGAGCGATACTCTAAATTGACAGAACCTTTTGCAGCTTTAAGAAAAAGAACATGGAATTTATTTGGACAAGCAAACAAGTGGCATTTGAAAATTTAAAAGCTGTTCTGGCAAAGAAGCCTATAGTAAAAATATTCAACCCTAGAAAGGAAATAGTAGTAACAACTGATGCAAGAGAACACTCAATTTCGGAAATATTAGCTCAGGATGGTCATCCTATTATGTATCTTTTGAGGGAATTGTCAAAAGCCAAATTGAACACTTCAAATATTGAAAAAGCAGTGTCGGCCTTAATATAGACTACAAATAGAGCTTGTCAGTTTCTGATTGGAAAGAAATTCCTAAGGTCTGACCATAGACCTTTAGAATTCATATTTAACCATAGGAAGGAACTTCCTAAGGTAACATCTACAATTCTAAGATGGGCCTTAATATTAATGGCGTTTAACTTTGATATTGTGTAAGTGAAAGCAAATACCATTCTGTATGTAGACACTTTGTCACGATTGAGGTTTATGACTTCTGTAAGTGAGAAAGAAGAGGAAAATTTCAAAGATATTTATTTACACTGGGTTGAAACTAATATTTTGTTGATAGACAATTTAGCTGAGGATACAAAGTGAGAGTCCATATTGAACAGTATGTTCTTCAGGATAACAAATAAGTGGAATAATTGATCACAAGCAGAAAGACATTTTAAAGAGGTTAAACACAAGTTAACAGTAGAAAAGGGTTTAATTTGTAATGGTGATGTAGTGGTTCCACCTGCAAAGCAAAGGAGCAAAGTTATAAAATGTATACATGATGATGTTCATTGAGGAATAATGTCTACACAAAGGAGATTAAGGCTAGAGGCATAGTGGCCAGGCTATTCTACAGATGTAGAAGAATACATAAAAAGGTGTAAAATGTGCAATGAAAGATTTAGACAGACAAAAACACTTATGTTATGAGGTAGATATTAATGACAAAAATTAAAATGTATAAAACATACAACAATAAAAACTTGAGACACATGTTGACGTAAATGACAAGATTTTTTTTTTTTGTGATGTGAATTACAGAATATTGGTATGGTGTGTGTCTCTTTTGTTTAAAAGTCAGTGCTTACTTGGTTTGGTTCTGAGAATTTCTTTTGTGAGGATGACATTTGAAATTGCTTTCAATTTTCACTGGAGTGCTGGCTAGGGGTGTGTTTCTGTATTGTTACTTATCTACTGACTACTGCGATGGATACCCTAGTCTACACTACTCTACTTGTGGTGGAAGGGTTATTTTTATAATGATGAGGTTTAGGATGATTAAATATCTTTCTTTTTTATCATCACTGATGGTAAGTTTATTTTTAGAATGATGAAATATCATCATCATCATTCAGGACCATAACACATACATGGCCTAAAGAGACAACTACCTTGTGACAGAGTACACCTGGATCATGTCCATGTTAATGGAGTGGGATTATTACTAATGTTGGTAGATTTGTATTTAAGATGGCTAGAAGTAATACAAGTTTTCAATAAAAGAAGTTCAACCATGAAACAAGTGCTAAAGATGATATTTTAAAGAAATGGAATTCCGAAAACGCTAGTATCTGACAATGCTCCAGAGTTCTGTGAGGAAGAATGGTTGAACAAAACTGGATGCAAACCATATCCCCACCCATGTACTATCCGCAATCAAACAAATTAGAAGGAAGACTGGTGCAAACTATAAAAAATAGATTGAAAATATGTGTATAATAGAAAGAAAAGAAAGATTGCTTTTAAGTTATAGGTCAATACAACATGCTGGAAGATCAAAAAGACCTCCTGGGTAGACAAATTAGTCCAATTAACCATGTCCTATGCTACCAATGAAAATTATGGTATAAAAAATAGTGAACCTAATCTATAAGAGGGAAGATACATAATGCAAAGTGGATAGAACACTATAATAGAAAATAATGGAAATGGGATATTAACACATCCAGACCAAGTTAGATTGCAACACAATAGGGATGAAGAAATGTATTGAGCTTGAAAATAATGAAAGTATCATGTCATGGCAAGACAAACTAGAAATTGAGAGTAATATAGACTCTGAAGATGAACAAGGACAATTGTTGGAGGAACACTCCTCTCCCATATCTAGACAATCTCTTAGAGAGAGGGAGGAAGATAGTGAGGAGACAAAAGCTCCCAGAAATATCAGGGAAAATAAAAGGATAAAACCTCTTTGGTACAGGGAGATGAGGTGACTCATTTACATTTTTCTTAATCAGTATCGCCCCAAGCAAGGCAGTACAGCCACTAATAAGCAAGGGGTTACAGGGTGTGGAGAAATTAGGAACAGACATTTTAACAAGAATTTTCAAATTAATGTTTTTCACGGCAAAAAGACAGTAAAATTTCCCAAACTATATTATGGTCATCTGCTGACGCAAGAAAAATATAATTTAATAATCAAAAATTCCTTTGGTCTTTTCTCTTAATAATAACAATAAAGATGTTGACAATAAAACTTTGTCTTCATTAAGTTTAGACATTTTTTCTTTGGAGGTACCTAAATATATACCTTACCTATGAAAAGATTATTTTCAAGCCATCAAATATTCTTAAGAAAACCTATCCATTATGGCCAATAAACTAAGACGTACAAATGTAGAATTTTTAAACACAATAAAGTAGCTAGTAGCAGAATTTTAAGTTACCGACAGTGACCAATTTGTTAAACTGACATGCAGATTATTTTACGTGATTTACACTTCTGATGAGCTCATAATTGTTTAACTATGTATTTAAAAAAAAATATACAACTTAAGTAAGTTTACACAGCTGCTACCGAAGATGAATAGCAAGCAAATCAAGACGATAACTGATACTATTAATTCATTACAGGAAAGTGAATATCCCTAACAAATAATTTATTTCATTAAAAAGCTAATTTATTTACATCACGATGTTACGACTTTACAAGTATATAAATGTATTGAGAGCCATATCAATTTTCAGCCTTAAGTAAGAATTATAAATTCTCTTTGTCATTAGGAATTTGATCACCGGACAGCATCTCCCAACCAATTGCACTTAAGAGAGAGAGAGATAGAGTAAAGATATTTACTCAGGTTTGCAGTTTTACATAAATGCTATTTTTTTTCTTTTGGAGATCTCATAAAAAAGATAACTGCTTCAAATTCTATATTGTAGATAATATAAACAATGAGAGACAAATTGCAAACTTATCACTGGCAGGAAACAAGCATTAGTCAATTATTATTCATTTTTTATTTGCATTTCTTTAATCTTCCCATTAACACCCAGATTGGAAAGGCCCCACCTCTTCCAAGAATAAGTGACACAAGTTCAAGCCTTAATGGCAGCCTATTCTTTATTTCCAATCTACATCACAAAATGATTTGGAATTTAGGCTAAAAAGCAACACAAAGAAATGCCAGCCAAAAAAATCAAGTTTTAATGTGTATAGAATGTGTGATAAACTTAGTTTTATGAGGATTTAATATAGATTGGATATCTGCATAGTGTAACATATATGGTTTAGAAAGTGGGATCACATGCCGTGTTCAAATTCTGGTTGGCATTAATACTTTCACACAAGTACCTTTCAAAAAGGTATAAATCCATCTCTTCTTTCCCTACCTATGAGTTAAATAGTAGGGCAGACTGGGTTCTATAGCCTTGGTTGGTATCCACTCTAGAAGGAAAACTTTGAATTCATAACTATCTATAAGGCCCTGTTTTTACTTCAGACACACCCATATATGGTGCTCCAATAGCCCTATTGAATTTTAGAACTTGTGATCATGAATACAGATGACCGAACACTGGAATCAAATATACCATTTACATAAAAGAAATTTATTGCTGCATTTGGAAAACAATTTTATTGAGTTACACAATGTTGGTTAATCAATAACAAATTCATACAGTGATTGAGGATTTCAAACTCTTTGGAAGCATTGAAGAAAAATTGTGATTTAAGAATGTAAATCTTTTGATATTACCATATTAAAAATAAGAAAAAAATTTAAAATTTTTAAAAATATCAATTAAGATTTTTAACTTTTTGTTTATTACAAAAAGTAGTGCTTTTAAAAAAAATCTTTGCACAATTTAACTCTTTTGTGTTTTTGATGTTGCCACCAGTTTTGATTGATCTATTCTGAAGCATCCATCAATTGTATATAATCTGTCAAATGAAGCATAAAAAATCCTTATGTCTTAAGAAAATGTCAACAAAAATGATCACTAATGCTAGTATGATTTTGTCTGGCATTGCTGAAACAGATTGTGGTAACATCAAGAACACAAAAGTTCAATAGTCAAAACAAAATTTGGAATGTTAATTCTCCTCAAAGTTATAGGAATTAATGTCTTTAGGATTAATTCTCAAATGGTAGAATGAAGTTAAGCAGAGAAGTCTCACATTTTCTTTTCAAGTTTTAGTTGAGCTTGGCTTGTTACAGTTAAACTAAAAAAATGTTTATTTCAAACTAAGAAAATAATATGTTTTTTTTTAATAACCAGTCAAATTTTGTATTTGATGTAAATATTGCAATAATCAATAAACAATAAAAAATAAAGGCAAAAGAAAAACAAAGTCAAAAGCAGCAAATAAAAGCAGTCAATGCTGCATGTTTATTGAAGAAAGAGTTGTAGGTCAGAAGAGGGTGCAGATGTTGATCAGAGGCAGACTATAAGTCCTTCTCCCAAACTCCTTTAGTAACAAAGGCTAAGAGTGGTAGGGACAAACCAAAGTGTAGAAGAGCTGGATATCAACTCTGATGGAACTCTGTATAATTTTGATGTATCACCAAAACAGATAAGGATTGTAGTTTTTGATTATTCTGAGAAATCCAGGCAGTACAGATTATAAATCTGACACTCTTTGCTTTTTTAAAGAAAATGATTTTCACTTTTTCTTTCCTGATAATCCAGCACCAGCATTAAATTTAAACAAGATGATGTCACCATCATCAACAATGTAATCTCGCCCTTTTTGTTTGTATTTGCCAGCAGCCTGAAAAAAAAAAAAAAAAAAAAAAAAAAATGAATGTTATATCAAAACAAATATTTAGTATATTTTTTACTATTTTCTTTGGTTGATGCAAAACTTTTCTGCATTTTTTAAACAAAATCTTTCATTCATATAAATTCATATCCCTTATTATTCGGTCATCAACATATTTCCCTTAGATTTTTGTGATTGTATGTCATTTTCTTTTAGCTAAATCATTTATTCCATCACACAGAAAAATGTTTGGTTTTGGCTGGATTCATGTTTTTGCTATTTGGAATTTGCTGGAATAAGGATTGCTACAGGAAGCAAAACAAATGGTACTCTGAAGGTGACAAATCTAGAGAATCTGCAACATCAAGATGCATGTTGTCATTCAGCAAAGTTACTGGTCATATTTCTCACACAGAAAATGGTAATTTTTTCTTCCAATGCATCATTCAAACAAGCCAATTGCTCACTGTAGACTTATTCAGTAATAGTCATATAAGTTCCAGTAATTTTTAAAGAATTTCATTTGATTTCAACAAAGACCATTGACAATTCCCATTTAGATTGAGATACAGAAGTCTCCTTTGGATTTAGGGACATTTGGATTTTTACAATAAATTTATTTCCCATCACTGTGACTATTTTATTCAAGAATGACTTTTTTTGTGTCAATAAGTTGCATTTAAATATTGACACAGGTTCCGTTATGTAAGTTAATGGTGAATTTATTTTTCTAACTTCTGAATTTTCCCTAAGTTTCGTAAATGATGTTACTTCAGTTGAGAACTATACATAAACAATAAAAAGTTCTGTAAAGTTCAAAAGGCATTTATAAAATTTCTTTAACATTATTCAAAAGACCTTGCTGGCAACTTTTAGATCAACTTAATATTTTATTAGTAATTTAGAAGCAATTGGCAAGTTTCTTAGTGATTTTCATTTTAAAACAAACATTTTAGTTTGTTTGGTTAGCCAATGGCAAATTGAATTGTGGAATATTTGAAAATATAGATCTTAATTAGTAGGAGCAAATAACAAACAAACAAAAAACTACTTTCTCAATCAGAATTTTGATAAGATCAGACAAATCAAAATCTTGGTGGGTTTAAAACAAGAAAATCTGGTATTTATTCACTTCCCTACAAGGCAAATATGACATAAGATCAGTTTAATGTGGGGCCTCCATGTAGACATATGGTGGTAAAGTTAAACATTGTCTTGTTCTCTTGGCCTTGTCATGCTGCAGACAACAGAATAATCCTGACCTCTTTTCGTACAATGTTTAGGTGTTGCCTGGGAGAATGGATCACCTGGAACTTTTTATTGATCAATGACTATGAATAACCAAGTATTTGGGGACAACATTTTCATTCTTCTAATTCTAGGGAATAATATAAATATATTTATATCTATACAGCATCTTTGCTCTGTTAACTAGACAAATTCCAAAACCTTCAAGTTGAGGTAGAGCATTATTTTAACTAAGTGTAGTAATATTTTTGGATTGATATTGTATATTTGTTAAATATCTCAAATCTATGTGATTATTCATAAAAGAATATATTCATTTTCCAGACCCAAAAGATTGCATATCAAATGGAATAAAACTTGTTTAGGCAATCATAAAATGTTACAAGACAAACTCTACAGATGGATTGTGAATAAGATTAAAGATTAATTATGCATATAAAAGAAATGGATGTTATGATATAATCAAATACAGGTTGAACTAATCTATCTGCTGTGTTCTAACTTCTTCAAAATTCATTTTTTTTTTTTAACAAGAGTAAAATGATGATATATTGACATTTATGCATCTACACATGAGAAAAGATTCTTAATGTATTGATATAGCAGAGAATAGTTGGTCTAGTTTTAAATACATTCATCTAAAAAAAAACAAAAAAAAAAAAACAAACATCAGTGAACTTACTTTAACTGCTGATTCTGATTCATGTTCTTTAAAATCATCGTAAGCCATCACTTCAGCCATAATAAATCCTTTTTCAAAGTCTGTATGAATTTTACCAGCAGCTTGTGGAGCTTTTGTATTTTTCTGTTGAAAAGAAAAAAAAAAAAAAATGATTTATCATCAAAATTATACTATGTAAAAAAACATAAAATGTTTGTCCAAAGAAAGCTAAAAATATGTATTTTTAATAATTATACAAGATAAAAAAAAAAGAAAATAACAACAAAACATTCTGTATTATCTCTTAAATAAAGAAGACTGTGTGTGTGTTGTGTGTCTTGAGACTATATAAATAGCAAAGTTACTGGAAATGAATTTGGTACCCACACGCTTTTTAATCCCCAAACTATAACAGGGAATGGGGAATTAATTTTAAAATGTATCTGAAGAACAACATATTTATCATCAACATAAGAGTTTAATTTTTTTTTTTTTTTTTTTACTAGGATTTGTTTTATAAGTAAAAATCATTTTAAGAGAAGAGTTAAATTGTGCCCATTCTAATTTTTTTGAAAACAATTCTACCACCAATGAATAGTCAGTAATATTTTAATTTATCTAATTAAGCAGTATAATTTCACTTAAATTAGTTAAAAGATATCCTGTTGAAATACTTATATAATTTAAAAATAAAAATGAAACAATTATTTTCGTTTTAATAAAAGATTTTCAGAAAGAACACTTTATTCCACATGATCTTCCATTTGTATTGAAATCTTAACTTTTCACCAAATTAAGTTTCACAATTACAAAAATCATAAATTTTGTTTGCCATGATAGACAATTACATTGTTATACAAATTGTAAAAAAAAAATTGAAGGGAGGAATTAAAAACAAAAAATTCTTTGTTGAAATATCTTTTAAATGATTTCTCAGTTTGTATCCATAAAATACTATTCAAAGTAACTGTAGGTTTATGTAAACAGAAATTGAAAGTGAACATTAAAAATATACTTATTTCATTCTGGTGATCTGTATAAAAATTAAATAGATTTAAGAAAAAAATATTTTTAACATTCAATAACTCCAATTAAGCAGACTTTCATAATTTTAGAGGCTGTGTTTATGCTTTCATTGAAATTGTAGAAGCAAAGCATTTCTTAAGATTAACATTCTTAGTTTGCTACTAACACTGATAATATGGTTCAATTAATTAATTGTTCACATATAGAAAAATTAAACCAAAATGATTTTTAACTGAATATTTTGATTTATCTTAGCAGAAAAAGAAACATCAAAATAGACAGAAAGTTTAGAAAAAGCAATCAGGAAAAGGAAATGATGAACAAGAAATTGTGCAATGAATTTTGGGCAGATATTTTTCTATTATATTTCTAAATAATGTCGTTTTCTCACATAGTAACATATGTGAGAAAACGACATTATTTTTGCACCAACCTAATAGTTTGTCTTGGAAGTAATTATGAAATAAAGGAAAAATACCAATTTTTTTTTTTTTTTTTTATATTAATCTCATCAGTTTTTGGCATTATGTGTGACTAAATGTTCCTTTTTTAAATCCTGAAGGAAGATCTGAAAGGACCAGGATATATTGGAATTATTCCTTTTTATTCCATTAATTGCTTAATTCAAATTTCTTATGCTAATAAAAATTTGCCTGTACTCCTAGCCCTGCCAGTAATTGTTTTCCTATCTTCAATGCCCAAACACTTGTACATCGCCTATGCATGAACTGAAATTGTTATTTTAATAGTAAAATATAGATGCAAATATTTATCAGCTGTTATTAACTTACTTGGATTGTCCATGCCTTCACTTCATCCTTACCAGTTGTAAAGAAGTACAATAACTGTAAGGCTTTGTAACCTTGGACAATAATCTTATCCATGGCACTGAAAAAGAGAATCATTGATTAATATGTCTTTGTATTTTAAAAACTTGTAAGCTTGTTTCACTTCAATGGGTAAAATTTTAAACTTTCAGGAATCCACTTTATCCTTCAAAGATGCATAACAAATATTTTATTTTTAAAAGGATTTGTTTTTATGTAAATATTTTTTAGAATTTCATTAAAAGAAATTATTTGAAGAAAAATGAATTCATGAAAGTATTGGAAATATCTAGTAATTATTTTCTCACTAAATTCAATATTAAAATTAAATATTTCAACCTAACACACATTTTTGAACATTTTAAAATCTCATCAGATTTTAAATACAAAATTGACTGAATGCTATTTTTGAATGACAAACAAAAACATTTTAAAAACTATTAAATTGTTTTTCTTTTTCAAAGATACACACACAAAATACTGGATTTTCACATATAGAAGAATTAAACAGAAATTTGTCTAATAGCATTTACTAGTATATAAAAATTTATTATTATAATAAGTAAAATAAAATTTGTTAACTTATGAATGACTAATGTATTTATTACATATAAATTATGCATTATAAAAAATTACAATTTATTATACAGAACAGTGTGTGTCAATATTCCAACTTGATATTAAATCATAAAATTTACAAAATACTTCCAATATAGACACAAACACATGAAAGTTAATACCATGCATGAATTGACATTTTCAAAAATGAAAAAAGAAATTTTTTTTGCATGAACAATATGAATGAATTTCTGATTTATACACACACACAAATTTCCAAGAGGATAGAATCCAGATAGAACTCAATGTTCAGAACAGAGTAAGAATATAATTTTCGAATTTGTAGGTCTGATGAATTTGATTGTGATTATGATTTGAATATAATAAATTATAACCTTGGAATATTAGTGTTGATGCTTTATATATATATATATATGAGAGAGAGAGAGAGAGAGAGAGAGAGGTACCTCCACTTTTTCATGGAAAAAAAACCCCCCAAAAAACAGCATAGCATGATGAAAAAAAGGCTCCTAACTCAATAAAAAGAAAGTTTTGTCATCAAAATGTTTTTGCTATTATTAAGAGGAAAGACCAAAGTATTTTTTATTCTTTGAAATTTTTTTAATCCTTTCTAGCATGTTCAAAATTTTAGTTAAAAATTATGCTATGTCTACTTCAGTGGCTGACGTAATGATAACAATTAGTTTGTTTTTTTTTGGTGAAAAACACACTGACTTGGAAATTCTTGTAAAAATCAAATAATTGTTAGATTTTAATGAAACTTTCAGGACATATTCATAATTTTTTTTAGCATATGTTACCACCCATTTACTTAATTTCAGGAAATTTCGAGAAATTCACATTTTAGGGCAGGGATTTTTTTTTTATTAGTTAAAAGCGGGATTCCTTAGAGAAAGTAAATCGTCAATTGTTTTTTGTAAAACAGTTACCCTTTTCACTGAATATCTCAGTGAATATCTGCTCTGAATTGTAAAATAAAAAATGAAATAAAACTATGACATAATTTAATTACAAAAGCTTTTAATTGCTTTGATAAATAAGATTTATTAAGGACACCATTGTCTTAAGAAAATTTTTTCAATGAATAATTAATTTTTACAAGAATTGTTTTCATTTTTTAAAATTATAATTAAATAATTTATAATATTAAAAAATCATTTAAAATTCTGTATTTTTTCAAGGCAGTGGTTTGGTGATATTGTTAAGTGAAAAGTACATTTATAAATCAAAAATTGAAAAGCTCATAACAGTTGTTTGTACCCAAATATTAAAAAAAAATTTTAGTTTATAAACATTCTCAATTTCTAACTATGGTAAGCCAACTTTTAAAATCCTTTAAAAAACTCATGTGATTTAAGAGTTGTCTGGTGTTCTGCAATTCTTTCAATTTTATTATTCAGTTCTGTTTCATTATTAACATCTTTGCAAATCATCCCTTCAAAATTTCAAGTTTTACTTTTTTAATTATTATTTCACTATTTTTATTTTATGCATTTATTTTAGTTTGGGTCATACTCCAATTAAGTAATTTTTTGTTTAAGTTAGTAAACTTAAGAACCTAGAGACGAAACCCAAATTTCATAAAGCATGTTGAAATCTAACTAAAAGTCAATAAAATATTAAATAATTGCAAAAAATATGCTAATTTTTAAAAACTACTAGGTAGATAACAAAAGAAAATCACTAATAAATCACATTTTAATTTATGTTAATTCTGGTCATCCATACTAGCTGTCATCACCTTGGAACTTATTGACATGTCAATAAAGATCAAAGAAAAACAGAACCCACTGTTAAATGTTTGTATATTACTTTTTTTTTTATACTATAAGTAATATTTATTTCAAATCACATTAATTTAACTTTAAATTTGCTAATTTTACTCAATGTGTCACAATATATATTTTATTTTTGAAAGTTTTTAAAAATCAATAATTTTGTTTTGTTTACAAATTTCTTAAAATTAAGAAAATGGCTACTTCTAAGAAAATTTTCTGAAATCTGCCAAAAAGTTGAGATTCTGATCTCTATAATTTCTACTTGAAATACACCAGAATATTTTACTTACTGGAAATAGTAAATTTAATCATTTAGCTTTCAATTAAAGCTAAAATGAAAACTTCAAGAATTCATTTCAAACCTTAGGTATCGAAAATTCAGTGGAGGAACCTCTCTCTCTCTCTCTCACTTATATATATATATATATATATATATATATATATATATATATATATATATATATATATATAGTCATCTGCATACAAGCCTATTTCGCCGTTTCACAGCTCATCAGTATGGTTAGACACCTGATTGCTTCAAGCTGGGATCGAAACTGATTTGGCACCAGTCTGAGATTCTACCCCTAAGCTATCAGCACACAGCAGAAAAAGGAAAATTTTTAATGTATTATATACATCATGTATACAAACGCCAGCAGCCAAGAGCGCTCAATTCATAACTGAAGCGCAATATATATAATTACATACATACACAATGGTATCTCTGTAAAGAATATGATGTACGTAATTCTAATTAAAATTTCTGTAAAGAGTCACCTTTGTTAAAAGTTTTGTAGATGTGGGCATTTTATTATAGAGCAGAGAGAAAACATTTATGAACTTGGATCATCAGTGAAGATATTTTGTAACATTCACTGATATAATAATGACCTTTCATAATACGCTTACCTATTACAGTTGTTTTCTTTCATATATTTTTCTTTTTCTTCAGGATCCATTTCAAAAAGCTTTAATTCCAAACCACAGCTGAATGGTATGACCAAGGCTCCAGCATCATGAGTATCCACCCATGCCTTGATTTTTGCTAGCCTAAAAAACAAAACATCAATTTGATCTTTAAACATGTTACTTCATTTAAAATTTATTTTTTGAACATAAAATTAAATGCTAATTATTACCCTGAATAAAAAAAAAAAAAAAAACATTATTTATTTTTCTTGTCACTGTGCAATGCACAATGGAATTAGACAGCAGTCTCCAGGTACACCAACACACACACACACACAGAGCATCAAACGAAGTAATGTTTAAAATATATTAGAAACTGTCAACATGTGGCAGCATTTATTTTACGCAGAGCCTATGGATAAAAGCTATCCCTCAAGCACTTTGTTCTAGAACTGATAGAACTAAAATGTTGCACTGATGACAACAATTCAAACAAATGTTATCTGGGATGTGTGCTGTCATTCATCAGGTTTTCTGCTCTACTGTGATAATGAGAATTAGAAATGACTTTCAAGGAGGACAGTGAGCAGCTGATTATTTTCTAGGCAATTTGTTGAAGGGTTTTCTTGCACACTGTCTGAACAGCTAACGTACCAAACAGTGATGCAGTACACCAGCACACACTCTCAACAGAGTAGTGATAGGCCATCAGTAGCTCCTTTAGTAGTTAATTCTTTTAGAGAATTTTTAGTGAATAGAGATCCTCAGCAATGGATGTGCTCAGAAATTTTATCCACCCTTGCCACAGAAACACCACCATCATCACCAACTTCTTTGTCATTTTTTATTGCTCAATGAAATCTTTTTATTAAACTCATGTATTCAGCCTCATCACCTCTTAAAACGAGTACAAACTGAGTAAAGTCATCCACAAACAATGATCATTGGGGAAAGGATAGTGTAGATGTATACAGAAGAGGGCTTAATACACAACACTTTGGGGTACTGGTGCTGACCATGAGAGTGGGTGCAGGACTATGCTCACATTTTGTTGATGGTTTGCCAGAAAGTCCTTAACCCAATGACAGACGGATTGAGATAGTCCTAGTAATGTAGCCAGTTTGCTTTGTAACCAGTCTGCTCACATGGTGATTGTGTAAGCAGAGCTGAAGTTAACAAAAAGCATTGTCATATAACTCCCTCTTTTTCTCTACATAAGTCAATACAATATGGAGAACTGTGGCAATGGCATCTTCTGTTGATCTATTTGAGGAAATTTCATCAGAACAATTACCATGAAAATATTTATAGAAAAGGCACAGAGAATCTATGTTACAGCAGTGGGAAAGTAACTGAAGTAGAGATGCCAGGTCAAGACCAATGACATTGCAGAAGCACCAGAGCCTATGTGACAGCAATATTCAATGCATGGATAAATGGTAAACTTAGAAATGTGCAAGATAGATTTTGGTGAGAAAAAATTGTCTAGCACAACAGAGGGAACTTAACTTTCCTAGCAGTAGACCTACCAATTGATTCAATATAATCATTCCATTTCATGTCAGTGGAAAACATTAGCTCAAGAAGGCACAACGAGTCACTCCCCCAGTGAGACTGATGGAAGATGAAAAAAGTTCTTTAAGGCAATTAAAAGAATGCAGTTTGTTTCGGCAGCAATAAAAATAACAAGCAATTTCTTGGCATGTTTAAATACAGATTAAAGGTCATTTTTGAGATCGGCTGCCAATTTAACTTTTGTATTCTAAGTCAGATTATCAGCTTTTTGCTGCTTCCAGAATCAACTTAAAACTTATCATCTCCTGCTTGACTACAACTACATATTGTAACATTATCTAAGAATGGAAATGAAAATAGCCACCGATGCTGTAGAATGACAATTTTTTTTTAAAGTGTCTAACATTTTTACACTTCCAATAATGTGCTTTTCTAGTTGGACAGCAATTAGTACCACAGAATCAACATGATGAAAAAAAAGTCGGGCTTTTGCAAAGAGGGCTCAGAGCAATTCTATTATAATAGAGTAAATAAAAAGAAAGCTCAAAATGTTCAAAGACTTAAAAAAAAAAAAAATTAAATAAAGTTTTGCACTTTGCTCATTATCTGAAATTGTTCTGTTTTGGGACATTCAAGAATTAAATGTCTTATTATAATTACCACTTATTTTTTTTCCGAATAAAATCTTTCTCTGATAAGTTGACCAAGTATATCACAGGTTTTGCAGTGAGGAATAAATGCATATTCAAAATATCAATCTGAAAAAAAAAGAAAAGAAATGAAAGAAATTATTAAGTTCGATTAAGAATTTACTCTTAGGTAGGTTTTGAAATGAATGTCATGAGAAAGATAATTACAGAAGTTAATTTTCTCACATTTGCTGTAAGGAAAACTAAAAAAAAAAAAATGCTATGCATGATAAACTAGGTAAAATTTTAATTCATTTCTGCAAGATACAAGCAGTTGCAAAGGATTCTAAAAATAATCTGAATAACTTTAATTTTGTGGTGTTTTTCTTTAAAATGAAGATAGTATTATAGGAAACAGCCCGTTGTCTTTACATTTTGCCTATTGATGATGAAATGAAATTCCTCTACTTAGAAAAAAAAAAAAAAAAAAAAAAATCATTACTTTCACAGTTTTAGTGACATCTAAATCATCATTAAAGCAACACTTGACTTAACCAAAAAAAAAAAAAAAAAATTAATAATCATTAAAAAAGTATAAAATTTATAGTTAAATTATTGTCATCAAATTTGATTCTGTTGTGACAATTTTTTATCCTTGGCTAAACATATTCACATTATTGACAGAACATAATATTTGGAGACAAACATTCTTAAATTAAAGAAACAAATTTGGTTGTTAAATTATCAAAGAAATGACTTACCTCTTTTGAATCCCAAACCATCTTCCGAGGAATTAAATTATCTTCAAGGTTTGTAAGGACTTTAATTAAAGTATCCTAAAAGCAATTCAAATATTATTAGAAAAATAAAGCCATACCCAATTGAACAGGAAGGACAAATTCTTTAAAACATGCATTTTAAATATGAAAAAATAAGCCACAAAGTTCTGACTGCAAAAATAATAAGGTTAATACAATCTTAATTAAATCAGATTTTAAAGCAGATGAAAATTTGAATATTAATTTATTTAAGTGTTTGGTCAAAATCAGAATATTCTAGATATTCTGAGAGAAAGAATTGCAATTTATGCCACATTGTATTATGCATGTATCACACTCTTCAGTAGATATGCAGCAAAGTTTATTTCCATGCTATCTTTATGGATACAATTTTTTCATGCCTTATAAAATAAAGCTGGAAAAAAAATATTAATTAAAAATTAAGATGTGTGCAAAAGTAAGTGAACCTTTACATTTAATATTTGGTGAATCCTCCTCCTTTTGAGGTCATGATGTCGACCAGTCTTTTTCAATAAATTTTAAGTTTCTGGTGGTAGTGATCATCAGTTTTTGACCACTCTTCTTGGCAAAATTCCCACAATTACTTGATATTACCTGGGTTTCTTGCATGTATTGCCTTCTTTAACTTAAACCTGATTTTCAGTTGGGTTTAGATCAGGACTTTGACTAGGCTATTCCAAGAATAAAAATTTCTTTTTTTTTTTTTTTTGAACCCATTCTTTTGTACATTTGCTTTGATGCTTCAGATCATTGTCCTGTTGGAAGATCTAGCTCCAACCTAAAGACAAACTTTTGAACTGAGGGCAAGACACTTTCATTCAAAACTGCTTGGTATCTTGAAGAGTCCATTGTGCCATCAATGCATACTATTTTGTCTGTTCCAGATGCAGCAAAGCAATCCCAAATCATAATGTTGCCACTGCCATGTTTAGCTGTTGATACCAAATTCTTCTATTCAAAAGCTGTATTAGGAGCTTGCCAGACATACTACCTATCATTCCTCCCCAAAA
>OZ010588.1:11696730-11779230 GCA_963932145.1 Acanthosepion lycidas
TATATTCTCCATAATCTAATGTTTATTGAATTTCAGATAATTTTTGGCTTTAAATTTACTATAGCTATTGCTCTTATTTTCTGATGATGTTGTGTATGAACTTTTGTATCTACAAAAACTGGCACATTTATACACATACAAAAACAATTTTAAATTCTTTTTTAAAATACTAGGTGATCACAGCTTTTTTTTTTAAGCTTTTTGATTTGATTAGTGAATATAGTTTTACTAATATAGTTACTAAAAATTAACACATTGAATTTCTTGAGTTTTTATAAAATTAAGTGGGGTGAAATACATGTAAACAAAAAAAAAAAAAAAAAAAAAAAAACTTTATGAAGATATTTCTAAAAATAACAGCCAAATAAAAACAAACATTTGTAAAATAATTTCATTCATTTGTGAATAAGCCCTGAAAGTTTCATTAAAATCTGACAATTATTTGATTTTTGCAAGAATTTCCAAATCAATGTCTTTCACTGCAAAAAAAGATAAAATTTGCTATATTAATTTATAGTTCATCCACTAGCACAAGAAAAACAAAATTTTTAAATATTTAAAAAAAAACAAAAAAAAATACAAAAAAAAAAACAAAAAAAAAAACTTTTCTTTTTTCCTAATAATAACAAAGATTTTGATGATAAAACTTAGCTTTCATCAGGTTTTGAGGCATTTTTTCATCATAGTTTTTTTTTTTAGTTAATTATTGAAGGTTACCTACATCTAAGCTATGTAACATAAGATAATTATTAAGACAATCAATCACAACTCAATTAAATGAATTGAATTTTACAAGAAACTATAGTTCTCATTTGATTAGTATCCCCTAAAGAGAACCCAACTTTTAAAATTGCCTTATCTAAAAACTGATCTGAAATCAAGCTACATCTCAGATATCATTGTAACAAATGAACAACAGTTACCTACTGTTTGATTAAGTAATGAGAGTTATTCATAGGTAAACAATAAAAAAAAATTGCAAGTTAAAGAATTAATGAAACCAATTGTTCCTAACAACAAAAAAGCTTTACATATGAATAAAATAAGATATTTTTATTATAAAATAAAATATTTTTGTTGTTCATATTTAAAATTCCTAATTTTCATCCTATGAAGCATGAGAAAATTTTGAAATTTTAAATAATCTGAAATAAATGTAACTTTCTTAATACAATTTAAGAAGAATAAATAAAACTAAGTAAAATTCAGAAATGAATTGTACATTTAGGAAATAAAAGGTTAAGTTAGATAAAATACTGGATTTGTGTCAAGGATTTATACAATTTATGGTAAAATGAGAGTAAGTAAAATATTAAGTGAGAATGAATGCAAGAATATATAGATTTCAAGTGAATTTCCTTTTATGGCTCAAATTTTATTTGTATAGCAATTTTGCTTACCCCTCTCCCTAAAGTTTAAAATTCCTATATATACAAATTTATGCAAATCAATTCACATTTGTCAAGAAAACAAAAAGAATTATAAACTGAACTGTGTTAAAGTCTTTGAGGTTGTCATTAAAGTATTTAAGAAATTTTTAGATATTTTTGGAATAAATCAATTTGGGCACATGATCAGTCCTTTTTTTTTTTTTTCTTTTTTTCTTCTTTTGAGATGCATAAGAAAGGACTTACTGACAACATGGAAGATAGCATCACATGCACTGATGTTGGAAAGAAAAGCATTGCCAAGGCCTTTTCCCTCATGGGCTCCTTGTACCAATCCAGCAATGTCAACTACATTCAGAAATGCAGGAACTTTGCTGGAAAAGAAAAATTTGTAAATTATAAAGAGGAAAGTTTAATTTTCTTCCATTTATAGCATAAAGCTTATTTTTTTGTATTAAAGGATCATGATACATAGGAATTTATGAATCTTAAAGTACATAAATGTCCAGATATAGTTTTTGAGGAAGATTCTCTCATTTTGAAAATGTTTTGTGATTCACTGCTATACCAGAAAGAGGCTTAAATGTAGGACAAATATTAGGTTGGTGCAAAAATAATGACGTAATAATATCGTTTTTTGACGTTAAAAATAGGTCAAAAAACGACATTATTACGTCATTATTTTTGCACCAACCTAATATATGAAATATAAAGCAGAAAAGGTTATAGGTCTACATAAAACCAAAAGCTAAACAGAAAACATACACCTGAAAGATTTACATCAACATCAGAAAGGAAACAAGCATTTTCCTAATAAGAAAAATAATTATCTGATGACCTCTTCAAGATTTGAATTAAAATATTTAAGGTTTAATTTATATTGCACCAGGTTCCCCAATGAATGACAAATCTGTCACTTCTTTTTAAATATAAATAAAAATCAACTTACTACTAAAAAGAGAGAGAGAGAGAGAGAACTATATTCAGTTCTTTTTTTTATAGGTTTTATCTTTATTATAAGGTTAAATAATAGCCAACAAAACTATTTAATTTTTTATTCCTGCATTGTTTTGCTTGGTGCATATGACCATTAATCACAACCAAAAGGAGAAAAAAAAATTATCTTAACATTGATTAAACATATTAGGTAGACAAACCATAGCAAAGCTGCAGTTGTGATTTGAACCCAAACCCAAGAGATGTTTAATTGATGTTTACTGCTTTTGAAAAAAATATACTACAAAGACACCCAAATGAATGGAAACATACACAATATGACAGGTACAGCAGAAAAGCAGCTTTTTTATGCAAAAAGCAAGAATGATTTATTCAAAAGTTATTTTCTATCACAAGGAATTAAGAGTAAAAACTTTGCATTTATTTTTTTCTTATATTCTAAATATCTGGAAAGACCTAGTTTAAAACTTTGTTTTAATTGAATTTTCTATTAAATGTATCATATAAGCCATGTAACAAAATTTTATAAAAATGTCAGAATAATTATTGGGTCGGTGCAAAAATAATGTCGTTTTCTCACATAGTAACAGATGTGAGAAAACGACATTATTTTTGCACCAACCTAATATTACAGACACTAACCTGACTGGTTTGTAATGTTCACAAAGAAAATCAAATCGCTCATCAGGTACAGGTACTCGACCTGAAAATGAACCAAGATATGTTTATAAAATTACTCAAATGATAAAATGTTAATAACTGCAGTATGAGATTTAAAAACAATATTTCTGTATTTTAAATATTTAATTGCAGATTTAAGTTATTTAGTATTTATAGCATTTAGTATATTTAGCATTTTTTAATTTTATATTTATGTGTTAGTCATCTGAAAATAGCTAAAAAGATTACTCCATACATTATTTGATATTGTATCTGTGATATGAAGTATTCATGAATAACTGATACAACAAACAAAATTGTGATTAAAAAGAATTAACAAAAAATAAATAAAAACACAGTTAAGTTGCTTACTTTGTAATAGAGAGAAAAAATTGAAATCTAAATACTCACTTTCATTAGGATCAATTGTACAGAAAGGAAAATTTTCAGCAGCTGCTTGACTCTTTGTAAGAATGTTGAAGAAAGTTGATTTCCTGAAAAGAAAGAAATGTAGTAAGTATTGTACTTGTCTGTTTAGATAAAGTCCAAAACTATGTCAGTATTAATTTTGGATTATTTTTTTTTTTCCATTTTTTTTTAACATTTTTACATTCTGTAACTTAAGTGAGCAGCAAAGATCAGAAATAAAAAAGTTAACTTCTGACAAGATTTGAACTTATATTCTGTATCTTTGGAAGCTTGTCTGATATGAAGGATAATAAGTCATTAACATGTTCAAATTGGTCCTTCATGTTGCTTGTGCTATAAAATCTCAATCTAGAATGAGAACACTACACTTGAATGGGAAGTGCTTCCCTGTACGAAGCCTGACATGCTTCACTTTTCAAATGCTCCTCCTCCTGTGAAATGTGATTTTGTATAGTTTATGCATAGTTAAAACAAGATGATGTTTTTTGAAGGTTTTCCTGATTCTTTGTTTCAATTTTCCTTGGGTGGGCTTCACTTCAAAGATCTTGTGTATATCGTTATTCCAAGGCTGTTGACAATTTTATTTTGAAAAGTTTGTTAATTCTGGTCCTTGGTTATTATCTAGGACCATAAACCTAGCACTGGGGACCATATCAAGAACTGACCTGGCTGCTGAGTTGGCTCTGTCATTTCTTTTATTCCTCAATGGTGGGTTCTATTCAAAAGATGAAAAGCTTTATTGTATTTTATTTTTTGCCAAATATTAGGTTGGTGCAAAAATAATGACGTAATAATGTCGTTTTTTGATGTTAAAAAATACGTTTAAAAACGACATTATTACGTCATTATTTTTGCACCAACCTAATAGATGCTTGCATTTTGGATTAAAAGTGCAATCACAAGCTGGATTAGATAGGCAGGATTTGAGTTTTACATAGTGTTGTTGCATTAGTTTCTTGTATCTGAGTTCATGGGCTTTGGTGTATGGGATCATCACTGGAAATGTTTTAAAAAACACAAATGTCTCAAACTTTCGTAATGGACCATAGGGAATTTTTTCAAATAAGATTTTCAAGATAATTCAAAAATGAAGCAACCATATATTCCAGTACTTAACAGATTAGTGCTCTATTTTCAGCAAGGTTTCTCATTTTGTATAGACTACCACATGGAGGACTTGTAAGCTTTTGTAATATTTGAATTTTAAGCATTTCAAGTGGGGGGGGGGGAGTTAAAAAAAAAAAAAAAATGGTTTTATCAAAAATCATCCCAAGAAATTTGCATTCATTGACAAACAGGTATTTCTGTCCTTTCAAGTTTGACAATGAGGTCATGGTTCATTTTTTTTCAGTTGGTAAAAATGAACATATTTTTAGTTTTTAAAAATTTTAATTTTATTTCTCATTCATTTATCCTATTTAGGAATTGCTGTGGTTGACATGATGGTAGGAATGTTTTGACCTGTAGCATATGAAATTTAATTAACATACGGAGAGCAGTCAACACCTTTAGTGGGTGTTTAATTGTATTGTTAATCATGATGGTAATATCATAATAAATGAAATCTTATGAATGTTTCTAAGCTGACCAGGTGCTTTGGAAGTCATACATGAAAATGGTGACGAGGCTGTTGATCCCTAGAAATAAGGCCAATCTATAGTTTATTCATGGTTTTGCAGAAACAATTTGTTAATAAAATAGGCCTATAGTTTTCTTTGTTAAAAAAAAAATAATACCATTTTTTCAGCTAATACAAAGCCCAAGAGCCACTCAAGATAGAGTAATACTGAATGTGATTGTTGTAAAAGGAGGAGGAAGAGGTACATATTATGAGGATATGTAGAAAAGATAAAGGTTAACCCTTAAAGACTTGAAGAGGTTAAGAATGTAGTGATCAGGAAAACATCCTCTCAGGAGTCCAAGTAGAACTTCTTACTTACTAATGGAAAATGAAGGGACTGGAGACAATTCATCCCAGTGTACGTAGCCTGATGGGTCTTAGCTGTGAAGGTTAGAACTAGTAGAACTAAGGAAAGTAGCCATGGAATTAGTAATAGAGTAGCAAGACTCTTGTGACATTTCATCAGAGAGAAAGAGGTTGCAGGGTGGAAAATAATTCATCATCCACAAGGCCACATAATTGTTTTTGGACTCTGTCAATGTTGGACTATGAAACCTGAGTTGCATCACCATTTTTGGTTTGATTTGACACTTGTAAAGATATGGCAGAGCAGGAGGAGTTAGGTACTTTCTGGAGTGTTACAAGGAACCAACCATTATTCTAGCATCTTTAGTGATGGTACGAATATATTGAAGTCTGGAATGAGTGGAGTCTCAATAGACATTTAAGGCAAGTAGTCTCAATGAAAGTATAACTGCTCATCAGGAATGGAGTAAATTTAGGAACTGCTCAGTGGTGATGAAATGTTACTAGCTTTGTTTTGAAGGTATTAAATTTTTTCCTCATCCATGTTAGTGGAGAGATCAGCTACCAGATTCAGATTAACTAGAATTTTGGAAGTGCACCCATAAACCATGGGGTATCATTTGCATACATATTTACTAAAGATCTGAGAATGCTATTAGGCTGATCATTAATATACAGCAGGAAGAGGATAGGACCAAGGAGCACACGTTAGGAAATGACAGAATTGATCTAATGTGCTTCAGAGAACTGGCCATTAATGACAACCTTTATAGACCTACTTGATAAGGACTTGATAATTGAGAAAACTCTTCCAGAGGTTCCATAGCTGTAGAGTTTGTGCAGCAATCACTTATGCCACACCTTGTCAATGACCTTTGAGGTATCTAAGGTGATTACTTAGAAGATGTGTTTATTATCAAGCATTTCAATGATTCTATGCATGATAACAGTTAAGACATCAGTTTTGGACCTAGAGAAGTGAAAACCATACAGTTTGTCACTTACAAGGTTGTTTCTTTTTCAGGATTTTTTTTGGAAAATTTTCAGCTAATAAATCACTAATATCCTTTTTATGGGTTTCTTTGGGGCTGCTTTTGGCAAGATGTTTTCGGGAAAATTATTTGTCGTTTTGCAAAATTTTTTTCATGTACCATATTATTTTTGTTTTAGAGAAGGAGTTAAAAAGTTTACTTAGATATTTTCCCAACCTTCTGTCTTGGCTTCTTATTTTGCATGCTTTTGCTTTCTATAGCTTGAAGGAGATTAAGTTGGAGCTTTTAGGATGATTGTTGAATTTGCATAATACCTCCTGTTATGATCTGATAGCTTTCCTGCAAATTGATCTCTTGAATTTGTTTAGAGTTGAACTTTTATGCATGCATTTTTTCTCATGGCGATCAGTGGTTCTGTGAAATGACTTGCTGGGTTTTTAGTCATTTGGATTTAATCTTTTGTTACATTGAGATCAAAATTCTTTCCAATTTGCTCTGTGTAATTTCCCATGAGAACAATTTTCCTCATTAGGTTCTAAATTTTCTAGTATAATTGGAAAGTATTTACTACCAAATATGTCATCACATACTGTCCAAGTGTAATCTAATCAAATTGTATAGATAACAAAGATGACAATATATATGCCATTGTTACAGGTGTTATCATTTTTAAAAGATTTTCTCAGTTTTTCTGTACTGAACATGATAACAAGACATTATCCTGCTAAATAGTAACACCAGCTTTTTCTGACCTTTACAAAAACGTACAAGCCTCCTTTGTAAGTTGCTTGCATTCAATAAGAGTAATAATGTGTTAGTGGTGAAGGCAACTGGGTGACCCACTTACACCAACACTTGGTTCAGCAAAGCCGAATTAGTGATGTTGAAGGAATCTGTCTACTAGCAAGAGTAGTTTCAGCAATTTCCAATTTTTCTTTTGACATCATTGAAGATACTCAAAGATTCAAAATTGGAAATATCTCAGTAACAACCACAATTCTTATCAGAGAATCAGGAGAAATTCATTGGAATAATACACAAGGTAAAGAAAACATCTGAAGTCAGATGTTCTCTTAATGATTACAATCATTCAGCATCAAGTTTCAGTGATCCAGGAGTTCTAGTGAAGCTGAGAAAATCCATAGATATGGTTAATATAATAGCGGATCATCTTCACTGAAAGTAAAATCATAGAATTATGCAATCTCACAAAACTGTCAAGTTCTCGTAATTCTACTTTGTCCTTCTGGCTATAACAATATTGTTCATCTAAGAACGTTCTGTGCAGGTTATTTTGCTTGATATTATCAATAGTTCTTTGGAAGCAAACAATGCTGTTTGTGACTGAATATAACTCTGCAGAATTGATACAGTTTGCTACTGGCTTTGAATACAGTATATAGATTATAAATTTTGCAGTATATTCATGAAAGTGCTTTAATTACAAAACAAATTAAAAACTATGGAAAAAGAAAAATGAATTGATAAATTTTTGAGAATAAAAATACCCTGATGACTTCTATAAACCAAGTAGTTTTGCTGCTTTTTTAATTTAGTGCCTACAAAATGGGTAATAAAATTTGCATAAATGATATTTGTTAAAATTAAAACAAATTCTCATTTATTTGTGAAAGTCTATATTACTATTTTGTTTTTCCTTCCTTACAGCATAAAAACGGGAAGATGAACGAATGGAATGATTTTTTTTTAAATGCAGTTATTTTACAATCAGGGCAATATGAATGAAATATGAAAAAAATCTGTTTTAAATCAGTTACTATATAGAAGATGCTGAAAATTTCTCAGCCCAACAAAAAATGGAATTCCAAAATAAAATTGTTTGGTCATTTGATCAGATTTTGGGAAGTAGGTTAGGCTGAGAACTTTTCAGAACACCATCATATATCTACATGTTGCATACGTCCCCCTAGAATTTGCCTGCTTTTCACAACGGGCTGTGTTGCAGAGTTAATTGCAGTTGAAATTCTTGAAATAATAGCAGTTAATGATGTGTATAGAAAGAATATAAATAGATCAATTGTTTTTATATTCCTCAGATAGTAACAACAAAGGATGATAAAGTTTCCAAGTGAGATTTTCCTGCTAGCAGCTGATAACTTAGGAAATGAGAGAAATATACACTCACCCAACATTAGGCAAACCAACAATACCAATTTTCAAATTTGTACCAACTCGACCAATTAAGGCTGGAAGCTGCACCTCTTCTTTTTTCTTTGGCGGCATTCTGAAACAGTGATAAACAATTGAGTTAATTGGTTGTTGTCTGTGTATCTTGTGCTGTTGGAATTAAACAATCCTGTTAGTGAATCATCTTGTTGGGTAACAAAAGAGACTTCTTTTCCTTTCGAAGAAGACTGTTGAATGGCCTGGTTGAAACAGTAACATCAACAAAGTATTTGTTCAAGTGTCCAAACAAAGTTTGGAAAATTAAAGACTACAAATTTAGAGACAATATTTTTATTTACCTTAATCTAGTCAGACTAATATCTTCACTTTGGTTGTTATAGTCACTATAACAAGAATGAAGACTAATCAGAATAGATCAATGTATAACAACATATTTAATTGATATTTTTGAATATGTTTTGATGAATCTAAATTAATTAAATTAATTTAACTACATTTTGGGGGGCAAAGATGTTGATCTGTGTATTAAGAGAATCAGCAATAAGAAAAAGGTTCAGTATTTACATTAGTCGGACTATTGTCCCCATCTTTGTCGCCATATTTGTCACAACGTTTCGGCCGTTGTACGCTTCAGCCTTCTTCAGGTGGTTGGAATTTCAAACTAAACCCTTTATTTTGCTCACTGGGGTAGACTGTTCTAGTTCCATGTGCCATGTTTGATGGATGTCAGTTATCAGTTATCTCCTGCTAATTTTTCCCTCTGAAAGTTCTCCACTGCCTTAACCGGGTATTGAACTTACACTCTTTGGGTCTGTCACTGGATCTAACCAACACCTTTATCCACTGTGCCATGTGTCCTTGAGGACTAATGTAAATACTGTACATAATACCTCATCTCAGAAATATAGACAGACTCTGAAGAAAAAGGTTCATTAACCAAAGTGAAAAGAAAAAAAGAGGCAAGCAGCTTAACAATACTTACAAATTAAGATGAAAAATACTTGTCAAAAAGTAATAATAATCAACAATGTTTAATGTAAGAAATTTGAACAATTATATCTACTACTACTAGTTTGAAAATAGTAAACAAACAAAATGATGTAGTAGGACCATTGCTGCTTTCAAAACTGCCAGCAATCATTGCAAGCAAATTCTAGGAAGTGCAAAGAGCATCTATACAATCAGTCCAAATTTCAAACAAAATTCTCAATAGAAGCAAAGTGTCAGTGCACACTATCATAAATGGTACTGAGATTATTTCATCCTTGTCAGATAAGTTTAATCTCTGCAATAAACTTTGTCTCTAATACAACATTAGACAACAAATTCTGGCTCTGCTAAAGATATATCATAACAGGAGGAGTCAGGTACTTATTCGAGTAGTGCAACTGACCATTTTCACCAGAATCTTTAGTGATGGATTGGATGTATGATTTCCACTTGTGGGGTCTGGGATGAGTCCCGATAAGTGTTCAAAGCAATGAGCCTCCTTGAGAAAACAACCAGTAATCATGACAGGTGAAAATTCAGAGTCTGCTTGATGACGATGGAATTTTACTAGTTTGGTTTTTGAGGCATTGAATGTTACAAGTCAGTTATTCCCTCATTGTACTGGATCAGAGGAGAGTTCAGCTGCCAGGCTTGGGTTATCTAGATTCTTGGAGGTTCATATATACACTGCATAGATATTCATTAAAGATCAGAGTTTGTTCTTAGGTAGATCTAAAATGGGGTACTGCTGCCATGTCTAGACTGGAGCTGCCCAGTCTTGATAGAATTCAAAAGCATCTACACAATCTTGCTAGAGATAAACTGTTTTCTATCCTACAACTCTTTTAACCACAGATGAAACTTCAAACTTGCTACCCAATCACTATTTCCATGACAAATATTCAGACAAGATAAATTTAGTTCTAACCTTCATGGCTAATATCTGCCATACACTGGAACAAATCATCCCAATTCCCTTTGTAATCCATTAGTAAGAAGAAAGTTCCACTTGGACAGCTTCTTCCCAAGAACTGCTGGTTTGTAGAACAAACTTCCAAGAGCATATTTTTCTCTGATTGCTACAATCTTAACCTCTTCAAGTCTAGGGTTAGCCATTATCTTTTCTACGTATCTTCATAACTGCACTTCTTACCTCCTCCACTTACACTCATGTGACAATCTAATTCAGTAACCCTTTGAGTGGCTCTTGAGTCTTGTAATATGCAAACATTAGTATAAAAAAAGATGACATTTAAAAAATTTGAGTACTAAGAAATACTTACAAAGCTTACTTGCTTTTAAGTTAAAAATGTATAAATAATAAAATTATTGAAGAAGATAAAAGCATATTGGACCAATGTCTACAGTTACATGAACTTTAGTTTTATAAAATTTGTTCAGTTATATATGTATGTAAACAGAATTTGATTAGGATCCCATTTTGCACAAAGCAACACCAAAATTAAGGATTTACTATTAAATGACTTCTTTTTAAAGACATCTTACATGTTAAAATTTATATTTTAAAACTTACTACTCCATCCTGGCTGTTCAAAGCAAGAGATTTTTATTTGCTAAAATGTTTCCTCATTAGCAAAGAAAATCCTTATTTTAAAACTTGATAAAACCTTACTAATTATTTTAATTTTACTACCAGGTTTGTTGTAAATGAGAAAATTATTTCATTGAAAGTAAATGGTAAAATGAGTCAGAGTGCTCAAGTGTAATAATTTGTGATATGTTATAAAAATTTGGAACAGTCTTGTGTTCATTGTTCTTCATAAGGAAAGTAAGAATAAGAATCATTCATTTTTAAAGGAAAAGTAATCAGGATTTCTATGAACAATTCTCTTTGTTAGTCTGCTTTATTTGATAAATAATAGATTTGTCATATGGCAATTGTTAGTTTTACTACCAAGTATTTGTAAAGTGTAAATTGATGCAATAGCAAACAAATTAGAAAATGTAATCAAGGACCAAAGTTCAAATTTTCCTCATCTCTTTATCCTTATAGATTTACTAATAGCAAGAATTCAACTTTACATACACTGTGTCTCATCAGAGGTCATAGTCTGTTGCAATGGTAGCAAGAAGAATTTGAGTACAGAAGTAATTTGCCACTCTTCTCTAATTATATGTCCAGGTGTAATATCTTGCAATGGAGAGACTTCTGTCATGTATGTATTTGGACAGTGGCCAATTTGGCACAAAGCTACAGAAAACATTGTCAAGAGAAATACGTTATAGAACTTGCTGGCAATTGTATACATCAGAAAATACTTGATCTCTTTCTTTTTTATCAAATTTCAGTGTAAAAGCTATTTTAAAATGCTCATCTAAAGATGTGTTTTGCAATCAACAAGACAACAAAACCCTTTTAATATTTATCAGAACAAAAATATTTATTGGTTGACATAGAAAATTTTTTCTTTTTTTTTTTTATGTAATTTTATGTAGTTAGGTGCATAAAGTAAGGAACAAAATTTATAATGGTATTTCCTGATTTCAAGAAAATCGTATAAAGTTAGTAAGATTATAATCTTCACTCAATGTCATAATTTTTCTGGTTGTGTTGGAAACAATTGAATAAGTCAGTGACATAATGAGAAAAGATTAATATGCATCTTTTTGTCATAATGAATAAAAAGTTAAATTCTAAAATTGGTTTTGTAAACCTGAGAAATTTGTACCTCATCCCACTTATGGAACTCAAAGTAATTCACATAAAATTATTCTGTGGAAACATTGTTATTGTTCCAAACCAACATATTTAAAGGATAAGGTACTTTTTTTAAAACTATAATAAAATATGCTAAATGTATACAAAATTTAGTATTTTGCCATTTTAGTGTTTCATAACTTTGTTCTTCTACAAAAAAACCCTGAGAAACTGTCATTTTGCAGGTTTTAAAATTAAAAAAAATAAATTAAGCAAGTATAAAAATTGAACTATTTAGGACATGTTTTAACAGAGGACTGTGACACTGAAATCTGAAGGCACAATACAATAGTGAAAGATGCCTTCCAAAAGTCAAGTATTAAGAAACAGGAAAATTTTGTTAGAAACAAAGAAAAGAGTACTGAACTATTATGTAATACCAGTCCTTCTATATGGCAGTGAATGCTGGATAGTCTCCTCACAGATGAAGAGAATTGAGGCAACAGAAATGTGTTTCTACTCTACATAAAGATGCTGAGAATATCATGGGCTGAACATGTAAGCAACAACAGAGTTTTAAAGAAAATGGAAACAAAAAAGACACTTATACTTAAGATCAGAAAGAGACAATTAAAGTTTCCATGATATGAGGAAAGAGGACTTGGAAAATTCGACACTCATAGGACATAATGGCAAGATGGATAGACTGAAAACAATAACCAACCTAACGAACTTGCGTATGGTTGGCATCAACACTCATAACAAGCATTAGGAGTGATAGCACAAAATAAACATTGCTAAATGCTACAAAAGTTAGCAAGTAGTGGGGAGCCATGATCACCCACGTAATCAAGGGACACGGCAAGAAATTTATGTTTATAGGTAAAAAGCACGAAGGGAAGCTAAAAAAATTATCGGTCCCGATTAACTTCCCAAAAAATCTGATCTAACCAAGCATCAGATTTTTATTTTTTTGGAAGGTCTTTTTGGTCGGCCCGCGATATTTTCAACAACCCAAAGTAAGTTTTAGATCGTTACGATACTCTTCAGAGATAAAATTAAAAACCGTGTACTATTAACTATATATCTCAACATTTACATATCAAACACTGATTTATCTCCCTTACATAGTATCTGTTTTTTTTTTATTAACTCATATCCTAAGCGCTTCTCTGCATTTGAAACCACGCATTCGAATTAAAGTACAAAATGCAATTTAATTTATTTAAAAAAATTGATCAATAGAGTCTATTTTTCTTTCGTTAGCAGAGGAAATGACAGAATTTCTTGAGGATATATCCAAAATTTAGACTTATTGAATGAGTTATGTATCGTCAAAATTTGAAAAAAATCGTAATCTGATGCAAAAAAGCCTAATTATTTTTGTTTTTCGAATTCTGAGACTTATTGGTCACAAACGTTAAATTTTAGATTTTACTTATAGAATAACTACAATGTATGACTTTTGATATCAAAAGAAGAGTTCAAACTATGAGTTTCTGTTTCGTTTAAAAAATTACGTGCGAAGTAAGGGTGATCGTTTGAAAAACACTGAAATGGATTACTTTCAAATAATAAAAAAAATAATCTGGTTAATCTTGTAAAATTTGAAAATATTTTAGCGGTAGAACAGCAGACAAAGAAAGATTGACGAGGAAGAATCGAAGTCGCTAGGACAAAATATTATTTTTTCTGTATTAACTTTTTTTTTTTTACTTTAAACTTTAAAAAGTGAAGAAATGTAAATCAGTATTACATCAGCAGACAAATAAAAATGTCATTTAGTCAATTCATTTTTTAAAATTAAAATTTTGCTAACTTTTTAGCATTACAACTATTTAAGTACAACAAATAAATAAAAAAGCACGAAGTAAATAATCAATTTATGTGATGAGTAAACATAACATTAACAATGAGGATAAAAAAAAAATACTGATTTAGGAAAATCAGCCACATGGTTTTTCTTTTTATCTTTTGGGATCAGAGATGCGATCGTAAACATTAAATCTGTTACGATCTTTTAAAATATCTGGTGAGACAAACTCACTTGAAGTAGCAATCACTTTGAAAACTGGATATGCAAACGTATTTTTCTGTTTAGGAAACAAAAGTCCGTCCTTTCTTGGCACCGACCGGCTTTTATGTACTCTTTACCAAAATGGCGAGACGAAAAAGATCGTTCACCCATCGGCGGAAGTACAACGTCTTACCTCCCTTCATTACGGCTTCTTTTGTCAAAGTGTCCCTTACTGAATTTTTGACCACCAATTTGAACATTTTAAGTTGAAGTCGTTACTATAAAAAATGTAAATATACTATATATACTAGATTAATCTGTAATTTCAGAAGGTTTTAAAATAAATTTTCTATTTGTCTCTATTTTAACTGAACAAAATCAAATCTATATACTACAAAATATATCTTTTTCAGCAAAATATGATTGTTAATTGAAAAAACTTATAGCAATTATTTTACATTCTGTATAGATTTTAAGAAAATGTGAATATTTATTTTTATATTTCCAACTGAAGTTATATTAACCACACACATTGACATTGGTCAGTTAATTAAAATGCCACATCATTGAATTAAAGTTTTATTTTGTGAAAATGACAAAAGTGATTGCAAGAGAACAATGAGGATGTATTTTCTTTTGTTGTTCTTACATTGTGATGGGCAAACCAAAAAAGACTCCCATATATATCATTAGTATAGAACTGTGTAATTGACTATGATTATTTATTTTGAATATCCAATTCTGACATAAGGCTGCATGAATGAGACCTGTATGATATGAGTAACTAGTCTGTTGTACCCTACTGGAACTTGAATTTTTTAACTCAAATGGCTCAGATGACAAAAACAGACCTTAATTTTGTCCTCAATTCACCCAATTCTGGAATGCTGCCCCAAAATACCAGGGTCATGCATGAACATTGTTTCTGACGAATCAGAAAAAGTTCAACACAGTTTTCACAGCAACTGTTTCTGAAAGTCAACGCTGCTTCCACCCATAAAGGCAGATCTGGCTTGGCTGGCATTAATGATGGACCCCATGGAAGGCAAACTTAAGCAGATGTAGCAGACTACATGACTTCCAAGATCATCAGCAGTGATACCAAGGCATCTCCATTAACAGTAATGCCTTAATCAGTAACAAAACCATCAGTAGCAGTAAAATCTAACTCTTGGCTACTATAATTTGATAATTTGCAGAATATTTCTCCCATGAGTCTATCTCACTTGACTACATATGCGTGTTGATTTTTCCATGTGTCTATCTCAACTACTATCTTGTGTTATACCTTAAATGAACTCTCAGTCACTCATTGCTGATATATGATACTACAGAATGATCAAACGATTAAACCTTGTAAATCACAGGGAAATAAAAACTCTTTTACTTATCTCAACTGTGTCTTATCTCCATTGTTTTTTTTTATCACTTACACATTTGTTTTTCTTGTTAATGGTAAGGCCCCCATTAGATGCCGGTGAGACAACTTTGTTAACTATATAAGCAGTCGTGGCTCTTGGGGCACTGTTCTGAGGTTGTCTGAATACTTGGATGAGTATCACTGCAGAACTGAGTGAGTGGCAGCACTATATCGAGTCTAGTTTGTGTCTTCTTCATCACCGAGGCCTGTGGTACAGTTGGTAGGACGTTTGTGTTGTATCAAAACAATATTTGATTCTTGGTAGTGGATGTGCGCTGCTGATGAGTCTCAGATAGGACAAAATGGCCGTCCAGTGCTTTTTGCATTGTTGAGGATTATTCTAGGGTCAACCAATTATTATATGATTAGCTAAATCCCCCAAATAATTACTTATATATATATATATATATATATATATATATATATATATATATATATATATATATATACAAAGATTCACTAAAAAAATGACCATGCTTGTGAAAAAATTGCTCGCACAATAAAAACAGAATTTTATCATCCAAATGTTTATGTTATTATTAAAAGGAGAAAACAAAGGATTATTAAATTATATTTTTTGATCCGTTTTAGAACCTTCAAAATTTTGGTTAAAAATTTAGTTTTTCTTGAGTCAGCAGGTGATCAGAAATTAATATGGAAAATTTGAATGTCTTTTTGTGGTGAAAAACTTATTGATTTGGAAATTCTTGCAAAAATCAGATGATTGTCAGATTTTAATGAAACTTTCAGGAATTATTCACAAATGAGTGAAATTATTTTAGAAATATTTCTTCTTTAGAAAATCTTGGTAAAAAAATATTTTTACATGTAACCACTTCTCCACTTATTTAATTTTATGAAATTACAAGAATTTATTTTTGTAAAGCTTAATGTTCATATTAGTTATAAGGATAAGTCCTTGGAGAATTTAAATCATCAATTTTTTTTGTAAAACAGGATCCCTATTTGTTGAAAATGTACTCTGAATCACAAAAAATAAAAGGATGAAATAAAATTAAGACATTATTTAATTAGAAAAGCTTTTAATTGCTTTTATGAACAAGATATATTATGGGCTTAAGAAAATCTTTGATGAATAATGCATTTTTTATATTTTTATAGTTTGAAATCTTTTAAAATTCTGTATTAATTTGTGCTGGTTAAGTGATATTGTTATTAAGTAAAATCTATATTTACTAATCATAAATAGGAAAAGCTTACTACAATTTAGTGATACCCATATTTTAAAAAAATTTTCCATTTTTTTTTTGTATGTATAAACATATCATTTTTTGTAAATATGGACATCCATAAATGGTATCAGAAAATAAGAGCAGTAACTATTGTAAATTTAAAATTTATTGTTAATTTTCTAACATTTTTTTTGATAAGCATCTTCATAGAAAGACTATAAAGCCAAAGTACCTAAAATTAATAAAATATTAAATTACTTAGAATGTTTTCTTAAATTTTTAAAATTATTGAGTAGTTAAAAATTATTTTAAAAAGACGTTCATGTTGTATTCATCAAGTAATTTATACAGTTATGGGACCTTTACTTAAAAATGCCAAACATTAAGTTATTGATAAATCTGTCAATACCTCATGAAAACACCCACCTCAGTGTTAAAAAATGCTTTTCTGCAATATTTTAAGCTGAAAGTAAGTGACGTTTGTTTTAATTCAGGTTAATTAAACTTTAAATCAGTTGAATTTTCTTCAAATAATGTTTCAGAAAAGTATATTTTATTTTTGAAAGAAAATTATGTTGTGTTGACAGATTTGTCAATATGGCCAATTTTAGTAATTAAAAAAAATAATTCCACTCAATATAAATTCAGTTTGATATACAGCAAAGTATATTACTTATTGGAAATATTAAATTTAATCTATTAGCTTGAAATTAAAACTAAAATAAAGGCTTTCAGAAAGATTTTTCTTTTTTAAAATGCATTTTAAACTTTAGGTTTTATATATATTTATTTTAGAGAAAGGTGAAAATGTTCTAAGACAAACACAAGGAATGAAAATATATTGTTCTACCCACCAATTCTATCGCAATTACAATTTGAAAAGAATTCATCTGAGCTTAATATAAAATTTGTTACAATTACTTCTAAAACAATAAAAGACTTAATACAAAATAAAATAAGCAGCTCAAACTTGAAAGAAGAATTTATTCTATCATCTGTAATAATTTTTGCAAGGAATATGTTATGATTCATTATGATAATGATATTTCATCATTCTAGAAATAAAGATTTGAAATTTCATCACTGTAAAAACAAACTTTCCACCACAAGCAAGAGTAGCAGTAGTAAAAAGAAGAACACAAACTGGACAAGATGCATCTTCTTTGCTCAGTGAAAATCAAGAACTGATGGTTTGAAAAGTTTTCCTTAACCACAAAATTCTTGGAACAGTTATAAACAAGTAAGCCCAAACTTTTAAAGAAACAAAAACAGACAATAACACACAAAAAACCAATATTGTAAATACCATTCATAAAAAGAAAAATGCACATCCTTGTCATTAATTTCAATACATGTCTCAAAGTCTTATTGTTGTATGTTTTATTCATATCATTTTCAGTATAAAAAAAAGAGAAAAGGAATCTTCTATCAACTACCAATACATATAATATGGGGTAACTTACATTAAAAACTCAACATTCAACCCCATTACAAATACATAGGAAAAACCTCAAGAAATTGAAATAAAAGCTTATATGAGTACAAAAGGGATCTTTTACAAAACAACACATGAATTACATTACTTGTTCAAAGTAATAAGTCTGATCTTAATTTTGATTTAAAAAATGCCATTCTAATTAAAAGAGAAAGCAATTTACTGTAGTGACTACTACACTTACCACACCTACAGTTTATTCATCTGTGATTGGTTAAATAATAAATACTGTTTACCACAGGACAATTTACTAATAGCAGTCACCACACTGAATTTTTCTGCCGTGAATTTCTCAAACATGCTTTTGTTAGAAAATCACTAATTGGTTAATTTTTTATCCAATCATACATTTTTTGTGTTCATTCAACTTTCCCGCATTTGCTGGAGCCTACCAACAGTTACAAAAGCAGTGTTTTGTTCCAAAAATAAACAGTAGAGTCCAGCAACTTACACGTGTCTACACAAATTATTGATTCTACTCACAATGCACACACAGACACAGAACTTGAATTACATTACACTATTTGTTTTCTGTGAACAAGCCAAGTTACAAACCTAAACTCTGTTAGCTATACAAATAACACACAACTAAATTAACTGAATTCTTTTCTGAATGCAACATTCTATTTCAACATAGAACTTTGAACATTCTATTCAAGAAACATTCTTAATTACATTTTTATCTTATTCAAGCTAACAATTAAAGGGAAAGTACTTTTCTTTCCTTAATATTCACACATTTGCAAAATTGTTTTGTATTTGTTGTTCTTAATATATATTTTATCGTTGAAACAAAATTGTTTTCTCATTGTTTTTCCTTGATTCAATAATGTATAAATGTTAAATGCTCTTCAACACGCAAACACGTTAATCTCCTCAACACAGTACACAAGCAGCATTTACATTACTAAGGTGAAAGTGCTTTAATAAGGAGATCATACACAGTAAATTTATGTCCAGGTTCTTACAACATTTTTCTTTTCTTGGCAGATTTTTTGCATTTATCATAATGTGGGATATTTAATAACAAAAGTGATGGAAACATGAACAAAATGAAACTAAATGAAATCAATTAGACTGTATACCCAAAACTAGATTAAAAAAAGATTATTAAATTCTCAGTTTCCCCTCTCCTTTGTGCACATATGTAGTAACTTCAATGTAAACATCACCTTTAGTCCAATGAAGTTCTAAACAATGAAACCTGTCACATGAAACTTTTCCCACTTTGTCATTGTTATTTTTTTCCTAAAATTGTTCTTGATATATAAACATTGATATGTCATTTTCTCATGTATATATATATATATATACACATATATATATGTATGTATATATAATATATATGTATGTATATGTATAATTTTATAAATATATATCAAGTTTATAAAGAAATTATCATAATGTTTTAATAAAAAAAACATGGCCATTCAACTATTTCATTATAAGTATAATCTGATGCACCACTGATTTTAAATAAACTGTGAAAATGCAAAAAAAAAATATATTGTCAGTTAAATTCAATAACTTTGAATAAAATTTTGATGATTAATATATATACATATTTTGCATTCAAGTCATGCATACTATATATATATATATATATATATATATATAAACAATGTTGATTTATATGTCTAGAATAATTTCTAGATGAGGAGTTATCATTATTTACATTATTTACACATTATTATCTCAATGGTTGGCCATTACTAAGGACACAATACCTGAAATGTTGTGATAACAACAACAAAGATAAGGACAATAGTCTGCATGTAAATAATACATATATATATATATATATATATATATATATATATATAATACATTAAATTGAGATATTTTTGTATTTTTTTTAAGTAAAAGATAACAGTAACTACAGTGTATTTGGTTTCATCTTGACAAAAAATAAGCACTTAACAATACAAACTTATCATACAAGAGCATCATATTTTGTTTTTGACAATAAAACCACCAACTACCTTAATTAAAGCTTTATAGATTCTTGGCATTTTTTCCAAAAGTTTTTGAAAAAAATAGATGGCAGACCTTCCCAAGCACTGAAAAGCTCACTCTTTGGGTATTCTCTGAACTCTCTTTTTGCTAGTAAGAGAAACCTGGGGAAAGACTGAAAAATAAAAGTAAACACACTGTAGTTACTGAAATTTTATCTTTTACTTTAAAAAAATACAAAAATGTCTCATTTTAAGGTGTTTTCTTAAAGAAATGCAGTGTGGTCTCAAACTCTGTGTAGTGTATATATATATATATATATATATATATATATATATATATATATATATATATATATATTGTGAATAGTAGTCTTTGTTAGTGTGCAAACAGCAGTCAAGATGATAAAAACTAATTTTTCATGCTCAAATTCCATGGACATTAGGGTAGCACCTTGTAAGGATACAATTTCATTGAGATAGTTATGAGGGTCATGTGACATCCAGTGAGTGATGTCAGGGGATAGAGTGATGAATGAGTGTTGCAATAAAGAGCCTAGAGAAGTTGGATGCCCCTAGCCCACAGTTGGATGCCCCTAGCCCACAGTAGTAAACTGGATTTACAGTGGTTTCTCTATGGACCTGGTGAAGTCATGTGGCTTTTCCTGTTAGACTGACAGGAAAAACCACTTGGTCAGACCAGGCCATCAAACTCACAGGGAAAAACCACATGACCTCACCAGGTTCATAGAGAAACCACGGTAAATCCAGTTTTCTATTCAGGAAATAATACAAGTAAGGTTTTCCTTTATTTTTTTACACATGTTTTGTTGCATATTGGTTATAATTTCTCTGTGTGGGACATGTGTATATATGTATATATAATTTATGTACAATGGGGGAAACATATGGAGGAAGAAATAAACATTTCTTCTGTTGGAGTTAGCTCCTCCTCTAGTTCCTTAACCCTTCAACAGGGGTCTCTCTCCCCTGGCTATAAATACTTGCTGACCCTTTGCCTCAACCTCTTTTTGGGCTGCCACCTTGAGGTAAATCTCTTTTTCCTCAGGCCTTAAGCCTTAACATCTCGCAGATGTGAACGCTCATAGATACAGCATTTCCCAAATGCTGGGAACATGCTAAGAACAATACACGTACGTATGAACACTCACCACAACACACACACACATAATATTCACCACACACTCTGTCCATGTAACTGTTCATGTAATTTGTAACCTTTAACTTGTTATTAATACATATATTTGTTTACATATATTTATTGGTATTGTGTTTGTTTTTCCTTGTCTTCTTTGGACTTAATTAAAGTCCAACTTTCTCATGTAGTTGGACTGGCTAGCAGGAAATTTCGACCCACGTGTGTTCTTCTACTTCTACTCAACATCACCGACATGGTCCTCTACACTTCCATAGCTCTCTCCCATTATAACCTGATATATACATATATATGATATCTACATTACAAAAAAGATATCATTACAATAAACAAGAACATCAAATTCAAACATTAAAACTTGCTTCCAAACTGTGCTCTGATAAAGACATAGACATCAGAAAAGGTGATAAAATTAATTATTATACCACTGTAACATCCACATACACACATAAATAAATAAGTTAAGAATACAAAAATGTACCTTCACATGTCCATGTGGATAAAAGAAACATGAGTGACAGAAGTCTGAGGTTATTTTCTCTTAGATATGTAGTCATGTGATACTGTAGTAGTCATGTGATGTGTCAGTATATAAACAATACTATATTCAAGTATTGTGGAGATAATTAAAAATGCTCCACAAATATTTATACCATATTAAACTGCACTGATTACAGCAAAAAAGTTCAAAATGAAAAAAGACCTTTAAAAAGTGATAATGACCATTTAAAAAGCAAGTGAATACAATGTTGAAATAGAAACTATAAACTTTTTAAAAGATCACCAGAGATGTATTTGTACAGCAATGTAAAGACTCATAAACCTAGTTCTCTGATATGATGCATTATAACCCATATTCTTACCCCAATACACCAATTACCTGAAGCTTTCAATATTATTTTACCATATCTTCTTAATAAATATAGTGTTAATTCAACATCAGATTTCTCCAAATTTTACATATCATAAAATTCAGCTTCATTAGACATAGAAAATCTTTTAACTAAAATACATGTTAAAGAAAATATCAACATAATATAGCAATATGCTTATAAAGATAAAATAATTCTGTTCTCTACTTTACTTACAAACTTAAACCTCATTTTTTAGAAATTTTAATTGATTCAAAGCAACAGCATATTATAAATTATTTATAAAAAGTAAAAATACAACTGAAACAGAAAAAAGATTTGTACTATTGTATTGAAACAAAAGTTTGTAGCATTTTTAAGTGAATTTCAAAGACAATATTTAGATGTTTGTACATAGATTTATTCAATCACATAAATGCCATTATATTCCAGTATCTTTTGCCATTGTTTAGGCAGATCCATGACTCCTTCCTACTAGAACTTGATGTCTTTTTGGATGATGAACTGGTTAAATGGTTTTTAGAAAAATTCCTACTGTTAAAGGAATTTTGTAGTGACCAAAATAAATAGTAAGTTGAAAGTGTAAGGTGAGGTGAGGTGAATATGGTGGGTGTATCATAACATTCCAGCCAAACTCTACCAATTTCTCTCAGGTCTGCAAAGTCTGGCATTGACCTAATGGATGATGACATCTGACTGGCCAATTCTGGATGCTTTTCATTGATTGCTGCTTTTAATATGTTCAGCTGGGAATAGTGCTAGTCTGAATTCTTATTTTGTGGATAAACTTGTTGTACCCAATGCTCTTACAGTCCAACCAGATATATGGCACCAACTTTTTTTAGAGTGGTTAATGGAAGATCATTTCATTTTCTTGGAAACTTTTTTTGCTACACATAGTTGTAAACAGTTCATTTTCATTAACTGTTATTATTCTTTTCAAAAATAGGTTATTTTTGTTGTGTTGAGTAGAGAATTGCAGATGGAAATGTGATCCATGAAATTTTTACCTTTAAATTGTGAGTCACTCAAACATTGTGGCAATTCAAATATCCAAGTGTTTTGAAATGCCTTACAATGCTTATATGAGAGACATGGAATATCTCTACAATGACCCATGATATGTGACTTGGATTATTTGTAATCAGTATTTCAATTTTGCTCATCATTTAGTCATCAGCAATGACTACAGACCTGCAAGAACATCTTTGTTTTCCATTTCAAAATTTCTACTTCTGAACCTAGCAAACCACTTACAAACAATACTGTAGTGATAGAAAAATAAAAAGTTCACTATTTAAAAAAAAAAATAAGACAGAAAAGTTGGTAAACCATTTTGGTTTGCATATAAAGAAATAAAAACAAAATGATAAGAAAAAAAAAAAAAATAAATAAAAGAGGCCAAAAGGTCATAATTTGTAAATATAGATGAAGAAAAAGGGTTTGTCAAATGTGTCACACTCGTGAACCTATCAGGAAGAAAGGGACCATTCTGAATTGAATTCCTTTGTTCTGGAAAAGTGTAAAAAACTCAGAGATGATCAGGCAAAGGAACCAGAGAGTTGATGAAATAGTTTTTGTTGTTCTCCCATGCCCTACATTATCAGGACGCCTAAAAATCCCACAGTGTGTGTTGAAAGGATTACTACTATCATCAAAATACATACATACATACATACATACATACATACACATTTACAAGGACTCTCTCTCTCTCTCTAACTTATGTTAAATGATTTAGTCATTCAACACGAGAACTTTGTGATATGAACTTTTTAAATATTGTATATGTTATTTTAAGAGATATAAAATTTTATCAGTACATGCAAAATATATCTTTGTACTAATTATCTTTGCATTCATTTTTAATAGCCCAAAAATTGGTGTATATTGGGATTAAGGATGTTATCTGAAGATAACCATCTGTAAATTTTAACACCCACATAAACCCTACACTCTCAGCTATGGCACCATTCTGATAAATGGCATATATCTTTTTTTGCTATTAATACAGTGTTTTTTTTTCCTTTCTGGAAATAAAAGAGCATAAATTTTTTTTCTCCATTTCCACTTTTAAGGTAAAAACATTTAAAATTCACAATCCCTACACAAATTTTATAGAAAGATACATTGAAATTTCACCTTTTAGAATATTTATATATATGTTAGATATTTCAGTCATGTGTGGAACAATATCGCGTTCAAATGCCATCTATTGAAAATGTTACAAATTTTTGTTCCAACCCAATACATACTGTGAATGATTGAACATATAAAAAGTGGTTTGTTCAGTTTTGTGTTAGAGATTTCTCACTGAACAATGCTCCATAGCTTGACTGATTGAGTTTGATTATGATCATGATATTATCTGAGAATAATCAGCATGATTTAATGTGAATGATTGGTAACATATTCAAAACATTCTAATCAAGTGTTGAAAATCATTTGAATCAATTTGATTATGGTAGTTGCTTTTGGCTTCTGCATAAGTGAAAAATAAAAAAGCTGCTGAACAATATGCAATTTGCTGTGTCAATATAACAAATTTGTTCAACATTTTAAATAAATTATTACAGCTTTATGAACATTAATATGTAATAACAATGTTAAATGTAAAAGATTGTAAGACAAGTGAATGAACCATCACTAAGTATATGAAAAGCCAGTCTTCATCCAAAAAAGATGATGTTGTAAATATGGTGGACTTGGAAAGGCATCCTCATCAATGAGCCCTTTCTGAAGTAGCAAGCAGTAAGTAAGCACTGTTCTCAAACAAATTGAAAGTAACACTTAATAAAGAACACCTATCCTGAATTAGGTAAAGAAAAGAGTGTAATAGTTCATATTTCTTTGGTGACCAGACAAAAATTGTTACAGTTTGATATGAAATTTTTCACTTATTTGTCATCTTTATCACTTCAGATTATGATTTATCTATATTTTTACAGAATTTTCTTAAACTTAAAAAATTTTCAATTTTATGGAACTGCAAATGTCATCTATAGCATTTATGAGAGGATGGGATTATGAACTTTCTTCAAAGATGGTGACACAATTATATATATATATATATATATATATATATATATATATATATATATATATGGTTTGGACTGTTGTCCTCATCTTTATTGGCATATTAACAACATTTTGGGTGTTATATGCTCCGGCCTTCTTCAGGTGATTGGAATTTCAAACTGAACCCTTTATATCATCCAGATTGTTCTAATTCCACATGCCATACCTCTTCTGGATGTCTCAGTTATCTCCCTTTAACTTAACTCTCCAAGTTTTTGTTCACCACTGCAGTATGCAGTAGCCAGGTATTGAACTCAAAACTCTTTGGGTTAAGTCACTGGACCAATGCTTTTATCATTTTTCAGTGGATAGACAGTTATATATATATATATATATATATATATATATATATATATATATATATATATATATATATATATATATATATATATATATATGTATTGAAAGATCATGGATAAAATCTTGAAATTTGAATGCTTGGATGTATCTCTAAATCCATCCTCGGTGACTAAAGTCTTCATTCACTGGTATTGGACCTTTTATTCATTTTTATAAAAAACTAAAGATGATAATGTCCATGAGGAAGAAGGGAAGTTGAATATTTTAATCAATTACATTTCCTCGGGTGTCTATGATTATATTGCTGAGTATATTACTTTTGAATCTGCCATAAATCACCTCAGAGGACTGGACATGAAACCAACAAATTAAATATTCACTTGACATACTCTAGCCACTCATGGATAAAGAAAAGAGGTCTCTTAAAATCTAGACTGAGTCACTCCATTGGATGTGTGGCCTTGTCAAGGCCATACAATGGTTCTTTGAGTTAGAGAGAGTTCTCTTAAAATTTAGACTGAGTTGCTTCATTGGTGTTGTGACTGCATAATCAATGGAGCCACTCAGTCTAGATTTTAAGGAACTTCTTCCCTTGAACTCAAAGAACGGTTATATGCTTACAGTAATAGATGATTTTGTTTTGCTTTTGCTTGATAATAATTAAATGCCTGAATCAAATATTTACTGTGTTTGTATATCCATTCTGATTGGGTGTTTTTCATTTTTATCTAAAGAACTGTGGGAGTAGCTCACTATCCATTACCAAGGGAATGATCAATATGAAAAATACAGTAAAATTATCTGCAAGTACATCACATTGTCTTTGCTATGAAAAATCTGCAAGAATCTCAGAAGGAAGTTGTTCTACCTGTAGTACAGCATGTCATAAAATCTCTACTCTATAAATGAAATATTTTTTTCATATCAGTGCTAGTCACTCAGTGGTCACTCCTTACCCACTTGCCTAGCAGTCCCTGGTCTGGTTCTTTTACATCATAATGTCTGTACCAACAAATAGGAACCTTTAGTTTGTGAAGTTCAGTTGCTGGAAGCTAATCTACAATATGCCTAGGTAAAGTTGGACAACGGACATGAGTTGACACTATCTGGGCATGATTTCGCACCAGCTGGGAACAGATACAAAAACAAGGAATCAGAGAAAAAAGATGTGTTGAAAAATTAGCCCTTCAGAAATGAATCAATGTACCCTGATACATATCTTAAACCACTGCATAAGCCTGAAATTCATACCCCTGTGCGCTTACTGACTCCACCTTCTACTTTGGTTCCCAAAGATGTAGTAACACTAAGACAATCTTCAAGGAACTGTTGAAAACCATCTCGCTACCCAGAAAAATTAATAGGAGGAAGAATTGTTATATAAATTACTTCTTTTAATTGGAACTATTCATGCAGTTATTACCTCCCTTAGTACTCTGTTTAATATATATTTGTAACCTCCTTTGGCTTGTTTTTTTTCTTATTTAGCTGGCTAATTCATTTATTAAAGACTTTGTTAAGATATTTTCTGGTTCTGTTGTTCTTATAACAGTATGTATATATGCATGTATGTATGTATGTATGTATATTGTGTGAACTGAAAATCCAGCTGAGGCCATTTGTTTCTTTTTGTACTGAAATTGTTACAAATTCCATGATTCATAAATTTCTCTTTTATTTCCCCAGCTATAGGTAAAAATATTAAGCCACAATTGGCTCTCTAGTCTTTCTTGGCAACTAGTCAAGGAGAAGGGTAACTTTGAATTACAACACCTGTCAACGTATCATGGGCTAGTGCGGCAGTGTAAGGCCTATTACAAAAATTATGTTTTACAAAAAATTGGTAAGTCCTGAATTATACAGTAAACTGAGAAGATAGCTAATAATGAATAAATAAAATAAAATAAAATATGAAAAGTTCTCAGCCTGAACAAGAAAGAATAAAAAAGCAAATTGATGTTTGACCATTTTGTCAGAATTTGGGAAGTAGGTCAGGTTAAGAATGTTTTTTTAAGAATTTTTCAGTATCACCCCTGAAATATATGTATGTATACACAGTGGTACCTCAATTTAACAAACTAATAGGGGAGAGGGTCATTGGTTAAAGCTGTTTGTCCATTAATTTGAGCATTTTTTGGGGGCCTAAAAATACCTAATGCAGTACAAAATTATTGTAAATAAATGTAAATACCATGTATATGTATGTGTATTTTATTTTTAAGTTACAATATAGTAACTTAAAATAAATTACATACACAAATAGAGAGAGGGATGCTGGGTATGAGATAATGCATGTGTGTACATGACAAGCGCTCAAGTCAACAGCAGCTATTCCTGGAACAAACAGTCTCTGTCTGTTGGTTGTGCCAGTAAACAACAGCGCCCAATTTTGGAACTAACGGACTTTGCTCAATATGCACAGGTGTTTGGAGTTCCAGCTGAACACTACCACTAATATCAATTATAGAATCATAAATAAAATTCATCAAGAATCATATTAGACAGACTAGACAATGTGCGTATAGGAATGCTATCATTTGTTAGAAATGAACACCCCGGCCCTGCCTTGGCTTGACCTCTTTCCAAGGGTGACTGATATGTTGATAAAATTGTTAACCCTTACGCCACCTAGTGGACTGGTCGCTTCAGTCATTTCCATAGTAATTAATTCTATGAATGAATATGCTTATAAAGATGCGTAAACTTCAAGATTAGTTATACCAAAAATTTCGCTTGAGGATGAAACAGAGGTTTTAGCTCTTGTTTTTGAAACATGAGAACTCTTATGTAGCAAAGGAATCATATTTTTTAAAAATAATTATAATTATAATATATATATATATATATATATATATATATATATATATATATATATATATATATATAGAGAGAGAGAGAGAGAGAGAGAGAGAAAGAGAAATATGACGAACTGGAAAATTTCTTGTGAAGCGTTGTATCCATCAGAATTTCATCAGATAAAACATATCACAAGAAATTTTCCAGCTTGTCATATTTTTACAAAATAATGTTTGTTGATATATAAAATTATACAAAATTATATATCGTTATATCATATATATATATATATATATATATATATATATATATATATATATTTATGTATGTATGTATACAAATCTGTAAATTCAAAATTAAAGATAATCAGTAAATTACAACATTTATTATTAATTCTATCTATTTCTGTACTTTATAAATCATCATCATCATTTTATTTGTTCAGCTTTACAAATATTTAAATTGTTATTAACACTGTCACCACATTATTTTAATTTCTAAGCATTTTTTATTACTGGTGTTACCATCATTATAATTATAACTAGTTTACCCATACTGTCAAAAAGAGACACTATATATAAGTATTGTGATTGCATTGTACTTGTAAAATATCAAAAATTTTGTCTATATTTCTGAGATGAGGTATTATGTACATTATTTACATTATTCGGACTATTGTCCTCATCTTTGTTGCCATATTTATCACAACGTTTCGGCCGTTGTATGCTCCGGCCTTCTTCAGGTGGTTGGAATTTCGAACCAAACCCTTTATTTTGCTCACTGGGGTAGACTGTTTCTAGTTCCATGTGACATGTTTGATGGATGTCAGTTATCAGTTATCTCCTGTTAATTTTCCCTCTGAAAGTTCTCCACTGCCTTAACCGGGTATTGAACTCACACTCTTTGGGTCTTGTCACTGGATCTAAACAATGCCTTTATCCACTGTGCCATGCGGACATCTGGGTATGAATTTCTGGGTATTATAAACCTAATGTCTTCAGCAACGATTTTTACCAGTGCTCATATTGCAATTTTGCTGTTATCATTGCATGTTTTTACCAGAGCTCATATTGCAACTTTGTTGTTATCATTGCTTTTCTCATGCACTCCTTATTACTGGTTCCCATATTGTATTTATTTCTATGCTTGATCGGCTCAGGAGATTTTTGTGGCCTAGCATATGTGCTTTTGCTCAATGTTGTAAGCAACGGACGATCCTTTTCTTTACGCTGAATGGATGGTGGGAGTTGAAATTGAGGTACTGTCATAAGTCATAAGTAGTGTCCCAGAGACGTTAGATAAAGAATTGGTCAGTATAAGTAGTATCCTACAATGTAACAACTATCCTGGGTACATGGCATCACCCCCCAAAATTGGGATAGGCGGGTACAAGAGGAAGAGGAGGAGGGCAACAACACTCAGAAAACAGTCTGTCTGCCTTATGTTAAGGGGTTATCAGAGAAAATACAAAGGATCTGCGGTCCATATAACATCAGGACAACCTTCAAAAGCTTGACGACACTTCGCAGATATCTCTCCTGAGTAAGACCCCCCCATAGAGGAGAACATGACTAAAGACTGTGTGTATGCTATCTCATGTAGCTGCGGAAAGGAATATAAAGGAGAGAGAGGCCGCCCCCTCAAGATAAGCCTTCAAGAACACCAGAAGGCCGTAACTCGAGGGGAAGTAGAAAAATCAGGTGTGGCTGACCACATATGGAGAGAGAAGGGAGATCACCACCCTCTGTGGGATCATGTTGAGATCATAGACAGGGAACACTATTGGAAAATTCATAAACTTAAGGAATCAGCACATATGCTAGGCCACAAAAATCTCCTGAGCCGATCAAGCATAGAAATAAATACAATATGGGAACCAGTAATAAGGAGTGCATGAGAAAAGCAATGATAACAACAAAGTTGCAATATGAGCTCTGGTAAAAACATGCAATGATAACAGCAAAATTGCAATATGAGCACTGGTAAAAATCGTTGCTGAAGACATTAGGTTTATAATACCCAGAAATTCATACCCAGATGTCCGCATGGCACAGTGGATAAAGGCATTGTTTAGATCCAGTGACAAGACCCAAAGAGTGTGAGTTCAATACCTGATTAAGGCAGTGGAGAACTTTCAGAGGGAAAATTAACAGGAGATAACTGATAACTGACATCCATCAAACGTGTCATGTGGAACTAGAACAGTCTACCCCAGTGAGCAAAATAAAGGGTTTGGTTCGAAATTCCAACCACCTGAAGAAGGCCGGAGCATACAACTGCCAAAATGTTGTGATAAACATGGCGGCAAAGATGAGGACAATAGTCCAAATAATGTATAAAAAATTTTGTTTTGCTCTGTTTTTTTTGCTTATATTCAACAGTTTCTGAATATTAAACAAAATAAAAAGTAAAATTACAAATGAAAATAATAAAGATGGAATATGTGAAAACCAGTTAGACTTTTGGAAATTTTTATTTTCTTGCTGATATTTCACTCTCTTTTTAACATTGTGTGTGTTGAAACTTTAAGATGATAGACATTGCAAACTTCATGATATGTCTGTAAAACTTAATCTTCTGAAGCCAGTGGTCCGTGAAATTGCAAGAAGTTGGGATAAAAGATGTACCATCTGATTGGGTCCCAAAGCAATTCACTTAAGAATGCAAGTTCCAATGTATAGGAATTTTTCAACTTTTTGAGTGGTATATGGGATCTAATAAGGAATTTTGGGGGCATATGATCATAGACCTGGATGCATCACTTCATGCCAAAGATACAGGTAAATTCTTTGACTTGGAAGCATCTCCCATTACCTATCACTTCCAAAAGTTCAGCAGTCAGCAAAGAAACTGATGCCAACTGTGTTCTGGGATGTAAAGAGTGTGCTGAAACACAAAATAGTCTGAAGGAAGCTGATTGTTGAGAGAGTTCAAAGATGTTTGCATAAGAATGCATAACACCCCTCCACCCACACAAAGCCAACCTGATAAAAGTGTGGCTTCAATGATATAAGTTGGGATGTTGAATTGCATTCACTTGGTTCTTTAAGATTATCATCTCTTTGTGCTTCTCAAATGACATTTATTTGTTTAAGCATTTTGTATAAAGATGATGCTAGTGTTGCAGAGGTGAAAGGGTCGCTTTACTCATTTGATGCTGTATTCTTTGAAAAGAGTATTTATAAATTTAAACAAGTGCATCACTCTCAAAATGAACAATGTGTAAAAGTAGCATAATAGAATTGATGATACATGCACAATATTTTATTTGTATAGTAATAAACATATTGAATTAGTAAATACTTTCAACTTACTTTTCAGACATCCCTCAAATAAATAGATAGATATTGTATTTTATAGATATGAATTACCAATATCATGATCAGCAATTCAATCGTCATTATTTATAATTATATTAATTAGAATTTTCTTTTTCACTTTTTTGCTAAACACTTCACTTGTAGCAATTATCATGTTTGTTGCAATTATTTTAATTATTGCTGAAATTATTACTATTAATATCATTGCATTATTTTTCTCATTTTAAGCTGATCCTCCTTCTCTTTTGACTTCACATTATTAACGTTTGCTAATTAAAACTATTAGTGCTTTATATTAATTATCAATAATTACTTTGACATCCTCTGTAGTCTTTTTTAGAGTACTGAAAAATAAAAAACTTACAAAATAAAAATTAACTTTACAGTTCTTGAGAAATTGTTGGGATATACTAGAAAACATAGAAGAAAAGGGGAGAGAAGAATCACTGAGTTAAAGATAAAGAGCGAGTATGAAAACGAGAAGAGGCAAGTGTTGGAAATGTAGTGAGGGAAAGAAAGAGAGAAGAATGGGGAGGAAGACAGTTGCTAGACGTGAGTAATCGCTTGCAGGTGCTTCCAGTGGTGACAAATCGCTGTTACGAAAGCGAGGCAGCAGCAGTAGCAGCAACGAAAAAAAGAGAGAGAGAGAGGAAGAGAAATACGAGAGTGTTGTAAGTGTCGTCATGCCGGCCGCCGGACCCTGTGTTAAGAAGAAAAAGAAGATCAAGGAGAGGAAAAGGCTAACCCCAGGACATTGCTAGAGACAGACATTGGTCAGGGATTCTGGTGACTTTGGCCTGTGCATGGCATAACAATAACCCATGCGGCCATGTCATGTTTAGCTGAGTTTTAAATAGACGAGTGAGTAGCGGTTAAAAAAAAAAAAAAAAAAAAAAAAAAAAGTAAAGAAAAAACTGACGTCCATATCACTTTACTGCTAAGAGGAAAGAGATTATTATTATCATCATCATCGTTGTTATTATGACACTATAAACTCTATTAGACATTTCGTTCGTATTGTCCCTCTCTGGATATTCTACTGTTTATTTAGATTAGAAAACCCCGAGGAAAAATACTATACTACTAAAAAACAATACTACACTACTAAAAAACAAACAAACTATATTCTTATTGTTGTCCCTCTAGAGATCTCGAAAACATTTTTGCGTGTATGTTTCATGTCTATATATGATATACAACAATTATCGTAAAAACCAAAAAAAAAAACACCCCAAAAAACAAGAAATAACTCAAACATTCTCCTCGTTTTTTTATTGATAAAAAAGCAGTCCTCATCTGTCTTATTAATTTTTTTTTAAACCTTTTCTTTCCTTAAGATATTTAATGAATGTCTCCCAGGAATAACGAAATAAACCCCCTCTATTTATTTACATCGACCTTATTTGAAAGTATTTTTGTCTCTCTCCTCATATTTATCGATATCTCCGTTTTCCTCAATTAAAAACGGACTTTGTAAAAGAAAAGACGACAGTAGTGTTGTCCCTTTAACAGCTGAATATGGCCACAGCAAACAACATTGTATAAAAAATATTTAGTAAATATTTTTACACATCCCTTTCTGATCTACAGTACACACCTATTTGCAAATATACAATAGCTGGTCAATGGTATATCTGGGTATTTATGGCTTTATTAGCAGATCCCTGAATTTTTATTTTTTATTCCCCCCACCTTGTGAATTTCAATCTTGAGGTGGTGGTTGTAGACATCTGTCTTCTTATTTTTGATGATGCTTTTCTCTAGTTTTCCTCAAAAAGGCAAATAGATCTCGATTTTTTCTTTCTTTTTGTAAATCAAAATAGAATTTTCTACGATTATTAAAAGTAAAAATCCAAGATTTTCTTAAATCTTTCCTAGTTACCTGGAAATTAAATATTCATTTTTATAAGTAATTTAAACTAAAAACTAAAACCCTCAGCTCTTTTCTTCTTTCTGTCTGACATATTCTTTGAGGAAAAAATAATATACTTCTAAAATAAATACAGAAGTGTTGTCTCTCCGCTCCATGACAAGATCGCTTTGAGACAACAAAATCATTTAATATAATTTAAAAAAATAACCGAACTTGTTAATAAAAAAAAAAAAAAAAATTAAAAGAAAATAAAAGTACACAAATTTAAGTGGTACTCCAAAAGAATCCACTTTACTTTGAGTTTTAAGAAAGGCCCTAGAAGACATGGGCAATAGCCAATCATGTTGTGCTTACTCTAGCCCCAAACAAATTCAAAATGCTCGCCACAAGCAAAAAGAGGATATATATCGTCCAGCTTGTCCTGAAGATATTGGAGCGTCTGGCCCAGGTGGTGTAAGTGTGGTCGGAGGGCTGACCAGTGGGGGTGCCCAAAAACAGAGTCACAGCAACTTGCAACATATCAGTGACCGTGAACCAGAGGGTAAGTATATTTTTAGTGCTTATTTTTTTTTGTGATTATTGTTGGTTTAGTTAAAACACCACTGTTTAATGAAAGTAAAATCTCAAAACCAAGATTTGGTTGGTTGATTCCTGATTTAAGTATCCAGCTTCCTATATAAATATGATTTCAAATGGTAGTTTGTCTATTTAGATCTCAGTGTGTTGGCTGTCTTTGGCTGATTTTGTTTTCAGTGGATCACAAAAAATAGATAACTGATTATGGTGTTAACTGTTATTTAAAATGATTTTAGATGTCTCACCATCAGTATATTGTCCCTTGTTTTATATTTATACAAAATATTGTGTTCTGGAAAGGAACCCAATCTAAAAAAAGGTTTTGGGAGATTACTTTATTTAAATTAACAAATTTACTCCTTCAGAAGAAGGAGTAAATTTGTTATCTGCATTTGTTTGGAAAATAATTGTAGTCAGAATTACTTCTAGAGAAATTAATAGTCATCACAAGTTGGTTTATCAAAAATGTATAAAAATTCAAATAAATGATAAAAAATAAGTCAATATTTTGGTTGGATTAATGTTGTAACTCTTGAGTGGACTGCAAAAAGATCATAACAATAAGCTTATACAGAGAGGGGAGGATTAACTTTAATGCAATGAAATAAATCTGCTGTTTATGCAAACAGCAAAATATTTCTTTGTCATTTCATTGAATCAGATTACATCTCTGAACTTTAAATTGATTGAAGTTTCTGTGGTCATGCAATGCTGTAGTGTTTAGATTTTATATTGAAGAATTAATTCCTGAGTTAAACACTTTCAACAAAATCTTTTCCCTGACTTTATTTTTAGATCAAGATTGGAAGTTTTTATCATTTATGATGTCACACTAGGATAGATCTTTGTAATAAGATACTGGGTAATATAGATTTTAAAGTGTGTCATTAAAGAAAAGCTGAAACTGGTGATTTAACAATCTTTGTTAAAAAAATAAGATTTTGGCCAATTCTTCAAGGATAGATTTGTGTTTGGTATGTTTTTATCAACCATTTCTTATGGATTTACCGACCTTCGAGATGTGCACTGATCATTTAAGCATTCTACACCACATCCCAAATGAATCTACCAATAGAAGACAACAATCGAGCATTCCCTCCCAAGGCCAATGTACTGATGATGGGGGTGGGGTTGCTGATGACATAGGTATTCATAGTTGGGATAAGAATGATCTTGAACAGAAAATCAACACCCTCTGCCAAGTGTTTCAGGATATAGGACTTACGATAAATCTTTTGTAGTGAACTACTGCAAAGGGCAAAGACTCTTAGGGTTGCATGCATTTTTGCAACAGTCAAGAACAAGGATCACTTGCCTCAAGGTTGCAGACAGCTTTCCAGGTGAAGAGAAGTGCCTTGTTTTTGAAGCCAGTCCCCTGCATTTTGACCTATCAGTAGTATTTTGATGTAATACATGGATTGGTTGGTTCTTTGGTCAATTGGTGGTGACCTGAGACAGAAATTCCAGAAGACAAGAGGTGGGGAGAATTCATCTTGGTGACAGTTGTGTTGTTGGTATGTTGTCCAGCGTGGTGAAGTACAGTGGGGATTTGTAACAGTGAAGTTTTTTTTTTTTTTTTTTCCTCCTACACTTTTTCAAAACAGAAACTATGATCTGGAATTGGAATGAAAGCAGTGATCACACCTATCCTGAATCCATCATAAAATTCTGTTTGTGGATTTATTAAATATTAAACACTTCAAGTACCTTGGTATATGGATCAGGTATCACTAACTTAGTATTGGGTATAAGGAAATTGAACATAGAATAGGCTGTGCTAGAGGTAGTTTCACCAAACACGGCAAGTTGCTATAAAAATGAAACAATGACATAAAAACTTGAGTCATATTCTAAAATAGCCTTGTCAGATTGAGATTTTCACAGGGATTTCATGCAGGATGCCCAACTGCTTTCTCAGATCAACAGTTAAAATGATTTCAAGCAAATGAAACCTGTATGTCATAGTGGGGATCATACCTTCTGGACTGACACTATAGAATCACAAATAAAGAACTGTACCAAATAACATAAACCAAGTGTCTTGAGGATTTTCAGCAACAGCAACAACTAAAAAGAATAGTACATATAATTCAAGGAGAAAATAATGACATAATCAAAATGTTGATATTCCACATTATTACTAACAAAAGGTTAGGAAAGAAAGCCCCAATCAAAGAGTGATAACAGTGGATAACAGAATTTGAGAAACCTATTTTCCTGAAAAATTGTTTTAAGAGAAAAAAATTGATATATTTCAACTGACAGCTGTACTGGCTGATCAGTTAATGAATGCCAAATTTTTCCTTATAAGGAAACAGCTAGTATTACCATTACTATTTGAAACAAATACTTAACATCTTGTTATGTCTTTTAAAGCTAATATTTTTAACTCTACTATTGTCATAGGATTGCTATGTACTCTTAAAAGACACTACCCACTTTACATGATACATTCAATTTTGTGTGTGTGTTTATTATCACCTGACCTTTGTCTACCTTCTACTTGGTGTAAAATAATTCTTTATATGTGTATGTTTGATCACTATCGAGGCATATTTTTCTCAAGCATCATGAATTGAACTTTCTGCCAGTGTAAAATAGAGGTAGCAACAATCTCATTTCATTACAGTTTTTAAATTAATTTTTCTGTATTTGTATAAAATGCTTTAAGCTGGGAAAATTAACAATGACTTTATACTCCTTTAATAATTAAGTCTTGATTCCTGGTCACAATGGATAAAAGCATTTACTTTTGCCATGGATAATAAAGTTCATTTACAAGTGTGAGAGTTAAATATATTGTGTTATATAAGATAGAGGCTATTAAAAAAAAACAAAAAAAAAAACACTTGCTTGTATTTGGTAAACAAAAGAAAAATCTGATTCATATCTTTGAATTCATTTTGAATTTAAAAAATTATTGCTTATTGCTTCCTAATATATATTCTACATAAGTATCCTTTTGTTCCAAACTAACCTGTTAAAATTTATGTAAAGATTTACCATCCTCTGCTTTATTTAATTATTCTGACTTCGATCTATGTGAAATATTTTATATTCTTGTAAAATCAAGCCTGTTTATCAATTACACACTGTTGCAATAGCTTTTTAGATTTGTACTATCATAAGTATTGAAAATATTTAGTAGTTAATTGCATTGATGACCATAGAAACTAGATTGTTAATAGAGTATTTCCATGTTGGATGATACTAAGGTTATGATTTCTAACAACAGAAATTTTCAGTTCTCCAGAGTTTGCTGGAAATTGTCATTGGTTACAAACTGACAATAATTAGCTTAATAGAATTTGCTCATGATACTCTTGTGGACAAATCTGTAAAAATAATATTAACACTCTGGCTAGAGAAATATAGTATTGATTTACTATGACTACTTGCTTTGTTGATAATTAAAAAAAAAATAGTACATTTATTAAAGCAATATAACTATTTTTTAGTATTTCTGTTAGAAAGTACAGAAAAGTTATTTTCTATTTCCATAATATGTATTAACATGTAAGTTCTAACTATAGTAAACAGTAGGATTTGAACGTGATGTTAGTCACAAATGCATTAGATAAAGGAATTTTCATTGATTAAAAAGATATAATATGGAATAATTATGTCAAATGTTAAAAACAGCATAATATAAAAAAGAAAATATGGCTCAAAAATTGGATAGGTGCATATACTAATTATCTCTTTATACACAATTTTTTCATGTCAAGAAATTTTTATTCATGTTTATTGTTGGTAAAACAGTTTTTTTCCTTTTTAAAATCTCATCTCCAAATTAAACATTTTTATTGGAATCTGTTCATTAAATTGAAATGTAAACACAAAAAATATTGAGATAAAGCTTTTGTATATTCAGTTTCTTATGAGATCATTAAATTAGAAATTTCAATGTTATTTGAATCAATTTTAAGTTTTTTTCCAAAGAATTGGAGAGGAGTGAGTATTAAGGTTTAAACTCACACTACAAATCAAGTTTTCATTTGCTGTTAAATGTTTCCATGAGTCTATCTGCAAAGATTGATGAAAAATAATTGGGGTAAATGAAAACTAAATTCCATTCACTACTATTTACTTTTATAAAAAATAAACAACTCAATGACAATTATTTGAAAATGTTAAAGGAGACTTGTCAATTATTTTGATTGTTTACTGTAGTGAAAATATGAAACTTTTGTGTATTATGGTATATTTTAATTTATGCACAAATGATGAAGCCTGGATTTGTATTTCCCTACTTGAAATTTTGTCTATTGTATGTTTCTTCTTGAGCCCAAATCTTCTTTTTCATTTTTTATTAATTAAAGTTGGCCACATTCTTCTATTTTGGCTAAAAATCTGCAAAAGCAGATTGCTTCTATTGATATACCATTTTTGTATTTTATAAAATAATTTAAGGTTGATTGTGTATATTAAAAAATGATATACAATTGCATTGAATGTAAGACCATATAAAGAAAAAAAAACCTCAATTTTCAAATGAAAGTTTGCTTATCCATCATCAGTGATTTTTGTGGAATATTTTTATTTTACCTAAAGAGAGTTAAACAAATTTTTCTTTTTTTTTTCAAAACCAATCTCATGCTTATAGTTATGCAAATAATGTGAATAAAATTGACAATGTGAGCTAGCAAGACTGTATTTATCATTAGTGATATGATAATCTATTTTATATTAATGAAACTGAAGTGTGTGTAATTTTCAGTGTTTATAATCTTTTATATTAATGAAACTGCATTGAAGTGTGTGTAATTTTCCATGTTTATATATACACACACACAGAGGTTGTATCAAAAATATTTTACAAACTTTGGGGGCAGTTTCCTCACACTAGAACAAGGACAAAAGCCTATATAAACATATGTTCACAAATCCTTCATTTTTGAGTTATTAAGTTCAAAGAAAGTTTATGGAAGATGGTGCTGTGTTATCATGTCATGTAGACTAGGTTATATTTGTCATTCATGTACATTTGTAGCTAGTCTGTCTTCAACATTTAATGTGTGTAGTTGTTAGTTAACTGAAAAGTGTTCCATTTAATAATGGCAGGATCATGAACAGCCAGATATAATTTTTTCACATGGATGTCTGAATGGTAATGGACCCGGGACTATATGGCTGTATCAGATGGCATTTCTAGACCAAAGGTAGCTGGGTTGTCCAACTAATGTTGCTGAGATAGGATCTGTGGCACCACAAACTATGGATCAAGGAAAACCAAGATGCACTTGTATGCCTGACTGTGAAGAACACATTTTACAGGTTGTTGGAGATGAGCCAGGTATCAGCACATCTCAAGTGGCCCTAGCATGTTGTACATCTCATGATACTGTATGGAGAGTACTTCAAGAGCAGCTCCTGTATCCGTATCATTTGCAATGTGTGCAGGGTTTTTTTGCCCTTTGATCACTCATCATGGGAGAACTTTTGCTGATGGTTTATTGCACAGATTGCTGATCTGTTGTTTGTCTCTTCAGTCTTTTTTATGGATGAAGCAAGATTTGGAAGAGATAAATAACAAATTTACACAATTTTTGCATGCACTATTTGCATGAAAAGGGGTGTAGTAAGCCTCATGTGAAAGTGCAAGCAAATGGATGCTGCTTTAGATGCTGAGAGATTAGGTCATATTGTGACTAAGTGCCTGGGAAAAGGAGAAAGGAGGAAGCCATTGGTGTCAGTCTCTCCCCAAACAGTTTTAAAGTAGTACTCCTCATAGTTGAAGTCCTGATTGATGGGATCAAATGCACTGCACTGTTGGATTTTGAATATTCGTGGTCACTTGTAAGTGGATTGGTGTGTAGTCCTTGGAGTCGACAGAAGATGGCTATACTAACAACTGACAGCAAAGTTCTGCATGGACATGGTATTGGAACCATCGTGCTGGCAGTAGATGACATGGATTCTGTGAAAACTGATGTTCTAGTCATGGACAGTCAACAGTTGGGCTCTGATCTACTCATTGGGATGGATCTCATTAAAATGCAAGGTGGAGTTAGCATCAGCAAGTCCGGTGAAGTCATCTTCTCAAGGATGAACACATTCATCTGTGATGTGATCAAAATAAAAGAATCGGGTTTCAGTGCCATATTTGATGACAGGACCAGGGTGTGGACACCCGCATGGAAGTTGTCAGGTGACCAACTTCCCAATAATTTGACAGGATACCTGAATATCCAGTGTCCTCCCACATCTGGTAGGAATACCAGCATAAGCTGCAGATATGGCTGTATAATGGATGGCTTCTTCTATATCCTGTGTCTGATTCCATTGATGACAGTTTTACAGCAGAAAAAGGTGTGCCCTTTATTGAACTTTTGTGAACTGAATGGGCATGTCAATGGATACACAGCTCATGCTGACATTTTCGTGCAAAAACTGAGAGTATCAAAAAATGGGCTCCAACGTTTTGGTGCTTGATCTCTGAAAGGCCTACCTACAGGCGCATGTGCCCTGATCCTTGTGACCATACCAAACTGTGATCATTGAGGCTAGAAGATACTGCTTGTCTTTAAACTCAATGTAGCACCATTATATTATGTGAGCCATGATGGGTGCTGTATTATCAAAGGATGAGACTGTCCAGTGAGCAACATCGGTGTACTTTAATGATATCTGTACCAATGAGAATATAACATCCACAGCTAGCATGAAGCAACATCTATCAAACTTTAGGCTGATGAGTAAGGAACTGGAGTTACTGAAGGACGGTGTGCAAGTGTTTGGCTTGCAAGTCTGGGGGGAGTGCAACACAATCTGAAGGCAATGAGGGAACAAGCTCCCTAGCATGTCTTGCACTCTAACTTGACATACTGTGTTCTCTGTTGATGGTTGGCTTAAAGTAGCAGCAGCATTCATTAAGAGGGGAGAGCAGCATCGGTTACAATTTGTTGTGGGGGCAACAAGGTAGATGATGCTCTTCTAATCATAATGATAAAAGAAATCCATTGTAAGAGTGCACCAAGAAGTGCTGCATTGATGGACCCTGAGCTCGATGTGTGGGTTGATGCAAACTCTCTGGTGACTGGAGTCTCACTGGGGCATAATGGAGCTACCATGGAGGATGTGAGTTGTTTACACAAAGAGAAAGATGCACAGAACATAAATTTAGCAGAGTTTGACGCCATATTCACGTGGGGAAACAACAATGTTGCACATCTTCACAGACTCTACTTGTGCATACAAATGAATCATTGCCAACCTCGCATGAAAGGCCTTGAAACATACTAATGCGGCAAGTGAAATGCTCATTAGATGATGACTCAACTCACTCACAAAACAGATTGAATAGTACAGGTTGTCTGACCATAATTGAGTAGATGGTCTGATAAGAGTGCTGCAGCTTTGGCTTGATTTGAACATCATCATATTGACTATAAAGTGGGAGATCATGTTTGGATGAAGGTCCTGAATGGATGGTGCATGTCTCTGTATAAACTTGGATGTATTACTGGTATAACTAGCCCATAGAACATTCTTGTTGATTGAATGGCTTATTATAGGTTCAAATGTGTCAGACAGTGAAAATGACAGCAAGTCTTCCTTCCAGAGTGCAAGGATGATCAATATCAGATGTACCCAGTGATCCCCCTGAAGCAAGGGTGGACGAGTTTTCCAAAGAGGAAGCTACAATCATACTGCTATAAAGGAACATGTGGTGCAAGAGACTAGCCCCAAGTCACCACATATATGATCATGAGATCAGTGGGGAGTGTAGTCAATGTTTAGTGTGCTGTCTCTACAGAAAGACAGTACATTGCTGTCCTGCTGGGACAGAGCCAGTGCTAACCTTGAAAGGTCTGGTTATGAAGAAAGAAAGTGTCTATCAGCTTCCCCATGAGATAGTTGAGACAGTGATCTGAGTGGTATTAGCTATGCAATGATTCCTTTGCTAGTCAACTACTATAGTTTTAAGCTACATAAAAGCAGGCACATTTTCTGGGAAGAGGCATTCTGGCAGTTTGCCATGTTGACCCTATAATGAGATTGCCGTGTGTTACCAAGGATTTCTGTTTGTGTTACCCAGTTTTGTTTGAAATTTGTTCATCCTTGTTTGTGTTTTCGGTGTCATGGTTGTATTCCTCCCTTATGCATGGTGTTCTCATGTGGAAGTCTTGTTCATACCCTGCCTGTCATGATTTAGTGTTCAGCTCTGGAGCTGCTGATTTTCCTGCCACTCTTTGTTGGCACCCAACCAATAAGAAGAAAAACTAGGTATTAGTTTTAAGGTATACTATATTTGTGTCAAAGTGCTCAATATCAGGGATGAAGTAAATCTAAAAAATGGACATTAAGGTTAACATCCAGTAGTGACTGTGTTTCATGCTTAAATGCTATCCTCAAGCCTGCATGTTAACCTCAATATCCACTTTTATTTATTTATATATATATATATATATATATATATATATATATGACATATTTTGTTGTAATAGATATCCATGTTTGAGTAGATGCTCCGTTCATTTATTAAACAGTATATCTATTTATTTTTATCTACCTGCCTGAATATTTGAGAAATCTTGTTAAAGAAAAATATGTACTTTCCAGTATGATTTGAACCTGCCGATCAAGCAAAGTTGAATAGTGCCTTATAAATGCAAATCTGACTCTCTAAAGTCTGTGTAAGCACATCAGATTTAACGGGCTAATAGGATTAATAAATAAGAAGATCCCATACTTTATAAATATATACTTTGTGTGTGTGTAGGATGTATATATACCAGTATCTGAAACAAAGTGGAAAATTTTAATGATCATCAGGTTGAAATGAAAATGATTTGACAATATTGGATAGTGTCTGTTCACCTGTGTGAATCTTTTTACCTATATCTGTATTATTGCCATTTGATATTGTAGGGTTTTAAATCAGGGATATATATATATATATATATATATATATATATATATATATATATATACATACACCCAGGCACGTACATATATTAGAGCCTTTTTTTGTGTAGTTGTACATATATGTACATCAATGTATATTTGTGCATGCATATATGCACAAACAGGCATATACTCATAGATACTTTTTTTATGTATTCCTGTATACACACATTCATACATATAATTATTTCTTATATATACCTGTATATATTTTTATATGTATATGTGCCCTCTAATATATATCCGTACACACAGACATGTATAATCATATAATATGTATATTGGAACCATGTTTTTTTTTTCCTTGTGGGATGTGCTGTTTTCCTGATATTATGGGTTACATTAGGCTACCTGGTCTATTTGTTTATACATACATTTATACACACATGTTCACATATACACACATACACATTGCTATGGGTAAATTGTTGCCATTTAATAATTTTAATTTTGTGCATGCACATTGTTTGTCAACTGCACAGTATATTAGGGTCAGTTGGGTACCATCTGTGAGAAAAAGAGAACCATGACACAATTCACTCTACCAGAAATTTGGTGTTCATGCTGGAAGCTTCAATATGAACATTCCAGAATGTTTGGGTGTTAATCAGTGGAGAGGATTTGAAAAGAGTTGGATGAATTATAAAACTACGACAGCTCAGATAAACTCACTCTGATCATTCTAATAAGAACTGAATTTGTTAGTGAGATCCAGGCCATGATTGACGACAATCCATCTAAGTCAATCAGATCTATAACCAGGGAAACAGGAAAGTGTGAGTTTCTTATCAGGCACATAGTGCATAAAGACATTCGTTATTTCTCCTACAAGATGAGAAAAGGCCAATTTTTATCCTACGCCATGAAGAACAAGAGGAGAGACTGCACTATGAAGCTTTTGAACAAACTCAAACATCCCCTCCATCTGAATATGCTTTGATTTTTCTCAGACAAGAAAATTTTCTGCCAAGATGATGAACACACAGATTTAACATGGAGGCCTACATCAAGTAACATGAGTAGGTAGTGCTGCTCTGGGTTAAGAGGGTGACTGCTAGAAGACTGTATGTTTGGCAACATGACTTTACACCATGCCATACAAGCAGGAGAACCCTGTAATAGCTGTCAGACAACTTTTGCGACCACATCATCCCTTTCACTTGGCCGCCTAACTCTCCAGGCTGCAACCCCCTTGATTATTATGTGTGAGGTGCAGTTGAGAGAGAAACCAACAAAATTCATTGTAATACCAAAGATAAACTGAAGGCAAGGATTATGGCAGCATTCACCAACTTAAACAAGGAAACCATCCAGAAGAGTTGCAGGAGATTATGACGTTGCTTGGATGTTTTGTGTAATTTTGGTAAATATATCTGTTAAAATGAGATGTCAATGTTATTTTCATTTTTGTGTAATCGGGACAACAATTTATCCATCGTGCCCTGAACATACATCTACACTATGATTGTACCATCTACATTTGAAAGTACCTTCCGTACATCCTATGTATGTTTTATTTTGGCCATTAATATCTGGTCTGATTCAACTCTGACCATTAACCTTTTATGTATTCCATATACATATATTAAATATATTTTTGAAAATAATAATGTAGCATCCATTATTTTTTTTTTTTTTTTAAATAAAGCATTGAGAGGTCATTTGATAAAAATCGCCTGAGGATACTGTAAAGTTGAAACCAAGGTAGCAGATTCAACTGAGCTCCTGATTTTTAAAGTATATATATATGTGTGTGTATGTAATAAAATTAAACAGAGACAAAACAAACATAATATTGATGCTTTCTTTATGGCACATTCTCACTCTCCTTGACCATTACACATAACATCATGATGAATTATTTTAAATTTTCAGTTTTCTAAAGGATACCAGGATGTAGCCAACAGAATCTTGCCTACCTTACAAATAGTACATGGTTCTTGAAAATGGCTGAGACAGTTGAAAGTACTTGAAAAAAAACAACAAAAAACAATCATGGACTTTGAACAGTTTATCTACAATTACAATATATATATATATATATATATATATATATATATATATATGCATGTTTCATTAAAAATGACAGACAAGGTACTATGGTTAAGCTTTTTATTTAATTTTTCTTGTGTTTGCACAAGAGCTTTCTTTTTTGGACATAGAGTGTATAGAAACTGTCCAAATGTTCTATAGTTCTGGGCACTTTTGGTTGTACTTTTAGCCATTATCAAGGATGATTTTATTTTTTTAGTTAAACGAGTGTGTGTTATGTATATGCTTTTAGTGTGTTATAGAGATGTTTTATTTTCCGAACACGGTTAGCATATTGCGGCCTTGATAATATTGTTAAGATTTGGGTTTTAATTCTTTTAACCTCAATGACACACTAAAAGCATACACATAACACACACACTCGTATTATTTTACCTGTAGAATAATTTTATGTAACCTGGAGATTTTGAGACACAATATGACCATTATGTAGGGATTCGTGTGTTCAAAGTCCCTTTTATTTTCATGTATGTAGGAAAGAAAACAAACATCTAAGATTAATTTGCAACAATGAATTATATTTTTCTCCACTAAATGACCTAAATGTTAAAAATGAAGATGAAGATATTAGTCTTAATGAGTAAATATAGAAACATTTTTGTTCATGTTTCTCACCAGACTAAGAGTACTACTTATAAATGTAGACTTGTTGATTAACTGGTTCTTGTTTAGGTAGAGGCAATGGGAAAACAAAGATGAAAAGAGAAAGAGGAGACTGATATGGTTGCTGAATAAAAATTTGTTTCAGAATGTTAAAAGCAAAGCTGTTTAAATTTCTCCTTGTATGACAAGTAATATCTGTCTGAGCTATATAAGTTATAACATGTTAATATGCATAATATTCAACTTGTTAAAAATGGCATGTTGTCATTGTTTATAGAAAAGATGCACAAGTAACTCGACTGGAATACCTTATGATTTATGTAAATAATAAATTCACCTAATGTTGTCTTGTGCCTTGGGACAATTAAATAAAATTTGGGAATTGTTTATTTCTGAAATGGACTGAAGCTAACTGAAACTGCAGATAAAAATGGACCCTGGATATATATTTTTGTTTTCATACAGTAATATTTAAATATTAAATATTTAAATTTATATTGTTTAATACTTCATAAAATAATAATTATATTTTGGTGATTTGTACCATGAAGATAATTCTTTTAATGGTTTCTACAGCCTAGTGAATTCAACTTGAATTTATCCCAAACTTATTTTTTATATCTATCTCTCTACACTCTCCCCCCCCCCGACATACACGTTTCCTCCTTGTTCTTTATTTTATCATTGTCTGATTTCTATTCATATCTGATTTACTCTACAACTTGTATACATACACACACGCACGCGCACACACACACACACACATATGTATATATATATATATATATAAATAAATATAAAAGTGAACATTGAAGTCAACACTTAGAGGCGACAGTCTGTTTCATGCTAGACGCAATCGTCAGGCCTTGACAATTGCATCTCACATGAAACAGATTGTCGCCTCTAAATGTTGACTTCAATGTCACTTTTATATTTACACACGCTCTATCTCTCATATTGAGCACTTTATCCCATAAATATAGCACACCTTAAGACTAGATATAGTGGGCACTATCTTTTGTGTCAAAACAAAATCTTTGTTATGTATGTAACAAAGATAGCCTCCACTTGTCAGAGTTGCTGACAAGTGAACACTATTTCTGCGAAAGTCAGAGTTAGGATAGAAAAGTTAAATATTTAATTTTATTTGTTACTATATATACACACTGATGTGCCAAAAGTCACGGCATAACAGTATATAGGTGGTGTCACCATCAGATCTCTATAGCTGTTGTGATTTTAACATCTAGGATGCTTATGGCAATGCAACATGAATTATCAGTCTGAACAGAGCAATGGTAGTTGTCAGATGGATGTGATATGAAATTGTGAAGATATCTGATATTGTTCAATCTACAGGTCCATATATGTACCTGAAATACCTGATGGGAGGTATTACTGTCTGTTATGGATAGAGCAGTGGCTGACAGTAGGTCTTTAATGATCATGACCAGATGTGTCTGGCTAGAAATATATGTAGAATTCAGTCGGGGAGGTACTAAGCAAATGGGCTGTTGCCTGGTTTTGGAATTAGCACAGAGCTCATGAGGCCATAAACCGCAGCTGGCAAAAAGGTGTTATATAGATGGGTGTTATCTCTATAATGGTGAGGTGTATTCATGTAGTATGTATTGAGTCTGCTAGTTCACTTAAACATGTCATTGACTTGGCAACTGCCACATTACAATGCTTAATAACCATTTGCACTGTTCATAGACTGTATGAACTCAAATAGCAATGGGTTATTCTGGCAGGTCCAAGTTGCCTAGAATTGGTTTGAAGAGTATTCTGGGAACTTTCAACAAGTGATGTAGACCAATTGCATGCTTATGGGATGTGATGTCTATTTACATGAAGGTTCCTCCATATACAAATATCACAGCTGTAGACAATTATCAAGATGACATGGCTCAGTATCTCTACAGAAATCTTCAGGCCACTTGTGGAATTGATGTTATGTCAAGTTGTTGGCCTTTGTTGAGCTAAAGAAGTCCTACACAATACTAGGTACCCACCTATCACATGACTTTGGTATGTCAGCCTCTGTGTGTGTGTGTATGTATATAATATATATATATATATATATATATATATATATATATATATATATATATATATATATATATATATATATATATATATATATATAATAAAAGGAAGTTTGCTATACATGGCAAAACACTTTGGTGTGTATCTGTATATTTCTGATAATTATTGGATGCAAGGGAAATTTTTAATGTAATTTTTTTTTTTTTTTTGTTTATCATCAATAAAGGCAGATATGGAAATATCTTTTCTAGTGACAATTAATCTTGCTTGGTGTAAGATTATAATTTCTTTTTCTCATTCTTAATGCCTGAAGAGAAATATTTGTATGTAATTTTCGAGAGCAGTTTTTTTCACTAAAAAATGTTCTACTTTTTTTATAGTATATCTTCATTGGATATATACCAAAAAATGAAATCATTTTTATCTTTTTTAATTACTAATATGCAGTTACTGTACATAATTGTTGTTTCTTGTAAATTATGACAATAACAAAGCTATTGTAAAATAGATATGTCTTAGGTATTCATTTTATTTCTTCCACCTTTTGGTATGCAAAGTTATATGAACCTATTTTTGAGGACAAGACATATCCTGCAGTTTCACATAACTGATAGGCACTTCACCGCTCACCATTACAGTACTAAAGAATAGTTCTATTGTTATTATAACCAGATGCAATCTGAGTCTTGTCCTCTTGTTCATCCATGCTGGGTACTTCAGCGAAGTTATATAATAGTTTAATGTGATTATGGGCAGATAACTCACGATTAGTTTTATGAGTTAAAAATTCATGTTTCTTAAATTATTCAAACTTTTTCTTTGATGCTTATCAAATATACTCTTTATGATTTTTAATCTGTTCTATATCTGACATTATAAATGATATAGTCTTTTTTAATGTCTGTATGACAATGTGTTGAAAGTTTGATATTGTAAGATGAACATATTCCTTCTGTATTTCTCTGTCAGTTCATAAGAGACTGAATATGTGAAATACTTCAGGGTAATTAATATTTGTGCATTGTATAATAGTAGGTTCCTCTTGGACATGGTATGGTTCTTTTGTATGTTAAAAAGTGACATCAATTATAAATCTTGGTTGTCTGTGGCACCTTATTTAATAAGCTTTTTAAAAAACTATATTACCATAAAGGAAAATTCAATACGCGATGATGTCACATTTATCTGTCTTTTGAAACTAGTGTTATTTGAAGTGTGAAAATTGATAAATTGATGTAAATAAAATTGAAAGAAATTATTCTAATATTAAAAAGCTTTGAAAGTCAAAGGAAACCTATTATTTGGTATAACACAGCTGTTATAAGTCACTCTAGCGTAAAACATAATTTGACTTATAATATTATAAACCCAATTTCTTCTAGTTTTATTGTTTGAAATTGCACCTGTGCTCAATTTCTGAATGTAATATTTTTATAGTCTGCGTTCTGCTCATTGGTAAAACATAAATGAAAAGTGACTCTGAATAACCTCACCCATTGCGGGGGGAAGTGAACATTTTTATGAAATCAGTTTTGACTTGTCTAATCATCTTAGATTTTAATAATTGATTAAATTCATATGAAGAGCTGATGACTAACATCTCAAATATTAGAATTTTTTTTTAATGTTTTTGTAGAAAAGTCATTAAAACTTAAGAAGCAAGTAATAAAAATACAATAAAATATATCATAGATTTTAGATAGGAGTTTATAAAATTATTTTTTTGGTTGTTTCATCCCAACAATATGGTAAAAATGTAATTTTTATTGCAATATTTAGATTGTATTTTTAAAGTTTTTGTGATATCTTGTTTAAAAATAGGTTTTGAACAATTTTGGTGAAGGTATCATATTATTGAAAAATGATAGCTATTATAGTATAAAGGCAAATATTAAAAGAAGACTTTTTGTTGTTTTAAAAAGAAGCTTTTAATATGGATGTATTTTAATGTTTCCTAATTGTATTTAAACTGATGTTTAGACATCAAACTTTTTTTTGTGTTTGAAAGTTGAGTTTGTTTCCTTATAACAAACAATATGTCTAATAAACCTGGATTGAAGTCATGTGATTGGCTGATGTCTTAAAAAACAAACAAACAAAAAAATCAGACTAAAATTGAGGACTGGCAGAGCATAAGAAAGCAAAAAAACAAAAAAAAAACAGGTTGTTGCTTATGTTGTTGTTGCTGAATGAATTCCTTTGTGTATATTAACTTTCATCAGAGCAGAAGTTCATATTTTTTTAATTAAAATTTTTTAAACTTAATTTATGAATCCAAATCTTTCTGATATTATGAGGGTGGATCAATAAGTTCATAGTTTGACACAGTTAATCGCTGAATTTTTCATTATATAATGTTGCTGTGATCAATATATTTTCACTATACAATGTTGATGTGATTAATGAATTAATTTCCTTCCTTGTGATTTTATTTATGTTGAAAAATATTTTTGTGCAAAATAAATGTGTTTATCATTAGGCTATGAATATATCAATTTAATTACATGTAATCCCAGATTTTAAATTGTATTATCTGACACTATGACAAAAATGCACTAATAATGGTTTTATAAAATCTTCAAATTTAAAACACTATAAAAATTGCTTTTAAAAGCTGGTACCTTACTCTAATTTGGTTTCATTTCTTTACTGTTTTTGCATTATTTATTGATTGGTTTCAAATTTTGTTAGCATATGATTTTTTTTTTTTTTAATTTGTGGATTGTCCATAAAGTTCTTTTGTTGTTGGTATTTCAAATGATGTTGTTTTGTCTGAATAGTTCAGTATAGTCTTAGTTGTCATTTATTGTCTTTCTCCTGAACTCTCTTCTTTTACAAGCTGATATGCTTGACCATGGAAACAGAAAAATTATCAACATTTTGATGCATAGTAAATAAATTGTACTAAGATTGATTTTTTTTTTAATGTTTTTTTTTCCATTTGATTTAGTATTTGAGACAATCATAAAAAAACTCATAGAAGATTTGTAAACCTGATCAATACAATGTACAAGACTGTTATTACCTAATATGTGATATTTAATGTCTTCTAAAATGGAAAAATTAAAATGCTACATAAAATTTATATAATTGCTCCATTTTGCTAGTATCATTTGTTTTGTTGCTGAGAATCCATTTTTTCCTGTTTTTTTTTTTTTCTGTGTTTTTCCTGTTTTTTGTTTTCCTGTTTTTTTCTTGTTTTTTTTTTTCTGAAACTAATTTTAAGTAAAAAAAAAAAAAAATTCAGCTTTTAATCATTTTTCTTTTTTTTTTTTTCTATTTACTGCAAGAAATACTTTGTTAGTGCAAAAGATGAGGAATAGTGGAGTAAAGACTGGATATCAATAAGAAAAGCAAAAATGACATGTGTAGATGGGGGCTTCAAATGGACTTAGTCATAAAATATCAAGTTGTCTGGCATGTCTAAATTAAAGGATCAGAAAAAAATATAAAATTCATTAACAAATATTTCATCATTATCATTTACTCTCTTTCTATGATTCACAAACTTCACAATATTGGTTTTATAAAAAATATTTTGACTTTTAGGAGAGACTAATTCCTATTTCATAATGTATTTTAAGAATTAGTTTATCAAGATAGTTGTGTAAGATCTGGAGAATAAAGAAAGTGCAGAATTTTTTCCACTCAAAATTGAAAATCTTTTCAGATGTAATATTTGCTGGTTGGAGCTTAAGTTACATTAACAGATTGTTTTATTATAATGATTGTTTTCATCAAAAGTTTAAAAATTTTTGTGCAATTTGGAGAATCTAGTCTTTCATTATTTTTAGATATTGATGGTGACCCTTCAAACAACCCAACAGCACGTACGCTGTTCCTTGCTCGTTCCAAAACCAATTTCAAGAGTAAGTATTCTTTTTATTAAAAGAAAAAAATGATTCTTACTTATAAATTACTATTTTTCCATCTAACCTAATATACATTATAATTATTTGTCTGTTTATAGGAATAACAAAATCCTAATCTCATTTTTCCATAAGTCTGTATCATAATGATGGAAATCAATACATTTTACTTGGATATTTGTTTCTTCCTTTGTCAATGCACTTAATCCAATGCTTTTCCTTTAATTGCATAAAATATTACACTGAAAATTTCAAATCAAAATTCAGTAAATATTTTACACTGCAAAATTGATTCAGTCTCTTGTCCAGGTGAGGTTGCTTATCAAGATGTACCCGATAGAATCCACACACTTCTTCCTGGTGCTGTTTATGTGTGTCATCATAGGGGTTCTGGCTATTTCCATCTGATTTGGAATAATTAGGTCATATCCATTGTCCAGTATGAAGGAAATTTTATTGCATAATACCATTGCAGTATAATGGCACAAATCTGGTCTGAATTCTCTACCATAGACGACAGTCAACAACACCCTGCTGCTGATATCTTCACCAAGACCGCGACAGGAGTGAATTCCAGGTGCTGTTCTTTGCTAAAAATGCAACCTATGATTTGGTTGTTACAGTTTTGGGTTCAGAGTTGTCCTCCTAGGCTGGTTACTTGAGCAATGAATACAAATATTTATTGAGATTAAGTTTTTCTTGTCTGCATTTTGTTGAATGTGTTTTAATTATTGTATGTTGTTGTTGGACTAATTTCTTTGTTTTTGTTGTTTTTTTCACAAAATTTTGGTCATTTATCCTCGGACCTCCAAGTGTGTCTACTGTATTTTGTAAAGTTGTCAAATCTTATTCTGAGAGAGCATGTGCTTCCTCTCACGTACCTGCTATGTCCAATGCCTGCCTCTGTGTCTTCTTGGGATTATCTTCTCTCTTGTTGAACGTTACACATGTTCATATCCCTTGAGCCATACCCATGAAATCTCAAGTTCATTTAAATTATGTATAGTTATCTATAAATAGATAACCCAATCAGCAGATTGAGTGTAAAGATTAGTAATATATGGAGAATGTTAATCAAGAAAGAACAATTGAGGAATTTTAGATTCTATAATCATGGTCAGAGAAAGGAGGGGCATATGCAAAATTAAATGGTGGGGGGGGGGGTTAAAAGACCAGGTACCAGATGTGATGAGTGTGAGAGGCGATGCACTTACTCTTTCAGATTTAATGGCATTCTCAGAAGATAACGGACACTGAGGATGGCTGGAAAAATTAACATTACAATTTGGTGATTATCACCCCCCCCAAGCAACAACTAGATTTTGTTAAGCAATCTATTTGTGTGTGTAACATCCAAGTTTTGATTAATAAATCTATAGGCTGAGACATACTTGTTTAATTTTGATCTGGAATTTTCACTGTATACTGTTCAATCTACAGGATTAATCACTGAAGTGCATTGGCAAAGAAGAAAATTGCTGAAATATATATATATATATATATATATATATATATATATATATATATATATATATATATAATGAATGCATTTAAAAATTACAACCCTGTTATACTTTAAGGTTGTTCTGCACATAACTTTTGTTTTTATCCTCCAAACTTAATTTCATATCCATGGAATTTTTTTATTTACTTTCAGACAACAAAATCCGGCGTAGAAGCCAATATGACCTTCACCACCAGGTGAAAAAAAGTTTTATTTGTTTATTTTTTTCCTTTTTTTTTTTCTTAAGACACAAGCAATACATTTTAGTAGCTGTAATGCTTCATTCAACTTCACCTGTGTCATTGTCACACTTGATGTTTGTGACAGAAGCTTCATATATGCCATTGTGATTTAGAATTAAGTGTAAATGTGGAACATTTTAAAATTTTTAAGATCATAAATGCAAATATCATTTAATATCAGCCATTGCAATATAAACAGTAAAAGAAAAACTGCCATTAACTGAAAAATAAATTATTTGAATAGTATTAAGTATCAAAAAGTATTTCCATTTTGCTTCATTCACATAAGTTGCATCAATTCATTGTTAAAAACATTTTATAATGGTTGTAGTTATGTGTCAATTGAACAGAATTATTCTCAAAATATATCTTCACTTGAATTTACTGAAATGTTTCTAAAACATTTTAGAATTTTGTACTATAGGACTAACATTTCTGCTTATTAAAACCGTAGTTTGCTTATTTATTTGAACGTTAAGATTAAAGATTTTCTCTATAATATTTTTATCTTATCTCTTCATTTTATTGTTGCTTTTTTATCATACCTTTCTAGGTCAAATACCTGTTGATTTAATTAGCTTGAAAGAAGAATAAAGATGAAGCTTTTGATGAGACTAGACTTTCTTTCATGGACTGCACCTTAACTAATTTGACTATTGTGGTCTATGGTGTTAAATAAGACAGCAAACTATAATCTGATTGCTGTTTCATTACTTGATACCTTCAGACCATATTGCTTGTTTTTACTATCTAGTAATATTCTTTAATTATTTGAATTCTGAGTTGAAATTTCTTCACTATTAATTTTTGTATAGTCTTATTTGTATTCATTCTTTTTTGTTATTACAACTTTAATGACTGTAGTATATTTGACCCCAAAAGTTGTGGTCAAAAGTAAAACAATAATAAATTGTAGAAAAGACTAACTAAAAACGAATAGTAGTGTAAAATTCCATACAAGCCAACCTGGCTGTTATAAATTTTTCATTAAATGATTTTATAAACAAGTAAAACAAAAAAAAATAGTGATTATTTTATAGATAAATTTCTCTCAGCAAACATGGAAAACAAATGATCAGAAATTAGGATAGGTACAAAAGATAAGATGTTGTGGTGAGCGATGATCATCCATGTCCTAAAGAGAGCACAGAGAGAAAAAAAAAAGAAACTAACAATTAAACCAACCAACCTTTTTACTTTTATCAAAATTACAAAACTACTAGGAAAATGCAGTTATTTTTATTTATTGAAAACTTGTTTTATCATTAAAATATTTTTGAATTATGATGAAAGTATATTCGTTTATTTACTGCTTCTATGGATATATAATGTTGAAAGTAAATTTATTTTGAAAAGATTTGTTTTTCATGTTATGAATTTTAGTTTGTCCTTTCTCTTACTTTTAAATTAAGGAATTTTTTCTTTTCTCTCTTCTTTTGTAATTCAATTGATTCTTGTGATACTATTGGCGGATATAGAAGACTTAATATTGAAACTCATCTGTATAGCCTATTTTAATTTTGATCAGTCAACTCGTCATTTTGAAAATCATTGTGCTTAGATTTTACTACTATTAGCCATGGTTGAGTGTGAAAATCTTTCTTTTATGAATGGATGGCCTGTGATAAAAAGATAGTCCTGTCATATAATGTCACCTTTTAAAAAATGAGTAATGTGATAATTTTTAAATTACCTTCATTTATAAAAATTATGGATTAGAAAACAGGATGCGCCAGGTAATTGAGAACAAATTATAATCTAAGGGAAAACATTCAATAGAAAAGAAAAAAATTTGCATATTTTCATATAAATTTATACAACTGTTCAACTTAGAAAAGCTAAAAGTTTTTTCTTTTTTTTAATCATTTCACTCCAAGCAAGGCAATAAAGCCACTAAGACACAAGGAGGTTACTGAATAAAAAAAAAAGATTATCATTGTCAAGAATAAAAAAAAAAAAAAAAAAAAAAAGAATCACAAAACAGTAGATAATGAGTGAGAAAAGAACTTAGTTATATCTAACCAATTTAACAGTAAAATAGTGAAACCTTTTTGTCGGTCTAGTATTGTGCTTAAGTTCATAAAGATCAGAGTTTATCAAAACAATTAGTATTTATAGAAAAGATACAGATTCTTCTTTGGATTTTGTCAAGAATTTCTAAATATATAGCAGGAGCACCAGACTGTATATGGCAGAAATATTCAAAGCCTGGATGAATGGTAGACTTTAAGATGTAATAAAACCATCCTTAGCAGCCTTGAAAGCAACTGTATGCCCGGATAAGATAATTTTTTGTTCATGTTACCATCTACAATAATAACCTTCAATGGGTTTTTCATAGTATGGGTCTGCTGGTTGGCTTTCCTATTTGATGTTACCTGAGACATAATATTCCAAGGGTTTCAAATCAAGAGAGGATAAACAGTCACAGTGATTTTTCTATATTATTGATAAATTTATATAAACATTGAAATGTATTGAAATCTGAAAATTGTTTTAGTTCAGTGACTTGCATAATCAGAAACTTATTTTTTAAAAATAAATATAATCCTTTTTTAGCTATTGATTTCATAAAACCGTTTCTGGTACTTATATAGAATATTGTTTTCTCCGTGTGGGAAAACACCATATGTTTATTAATAAGATGCTTGTCTCATAACATTTACCCAATTCTAATTCAAAAAGCAGCATGGTCACATTCTACATTTATTATATTAATTATTTGTATGAATTTCATTCATACCCTTTTTGGTAACAAGCTCCTGCCCCAGATAAATCAATGTAATTACGTCATTTAATGATTTTACTTATAGAATTTAGTTTCAGTTTTGCTTTTATAACCACTTAGTTACCATTTCAGTTCCTTTGTGTTGCTGTGTTCTAATGTGTCATCTCAGTGTCACTTGTTAGATGAAGCATTTTCTCTGCTCTTATTATTTTAATTTTGTTCTCTACAGAATTCAGAACATGGACAGCTTAAGAAATTCAGCTCTTGTTCAACAATTTTCATTGATGATTCAACTGTAAGTCAACCCAATTTGAAAAACACCATCAAGGCTGTTGCTTTGGCTATTTATTTCCATATAAAAAATCGTGACCGAAATGGCCAGACAGACAACAGTGCTCGATATCTTGACATCTTTGATGAGAAACTTCACCCATTGTCTGTAAGTAAAAAAACCAAAAAAAAAAATCCACATTTCTATAAGATAAATATTTATTTATTGCTCCAATGATGTACATATATAGAATTTAGAGCATGTTTATATTTTTGCATAGACTATAAAACTAGGTTCTGAAAAACCTCACTCAGAGGTTATATATGCATGCATAGTTAATTTCTTTTTTCAATGTATGCCTCTCACATTTTCATCTTTACAGAAAGAAGCTGTCCCTCCAGATTATGATAAAAGAGATCCAGAACACAAAGCCATTTATCGTTTTGTCCGAACTTTGTTTACAGCAGCCCAATTAACTGCAGAATGTGCCATTGTTACTTTGGTGAGCTTACTTTACATTTTTCTTTTTAGCTAAAGTCATTTCTAAAATCTGGATTTAGTAACTATTGTGTCTACATATCCATGTAAATGTTATTCAATAAAACTTAGCAAAAAGAATTACATGACTGGAGTTGACTCTGAAATAAGAAATTGGATTAGATAAAAATTAGTTATTTTCTATTATTTTGTTATTTACAATATTTATTATTTTATCTCCTTTAAAAGAAAAAGAATACTATTTTTGAAGTGTTTTATTTTGATATATATTTTTAAAGTTTTGCTTGCAAGATCTGGCAAAACAATGACTTTCTTTTCTCTTGAAAAATATTCTTCTTTGGAAGAATCCCGTGGCAAATTTTTATGTTAATCAACAATTTCAAGTTTATCTTGTCAGTAATAAAGGCAGCTTTTGGCTAACATCTGTAATGAACTAGAATAGTATTGTGTGTATGTAAAACCTTTTTGGTTTTTTAACATTATATATAACTTTCTATAAACTATCTATTGAAAATTATATTCTATGTATGAGATGAGGATTTCTCATTATATGGCTTTCAATTTTAGACTAATATTTTCATCTTGGTTGTTATACTCACGATGTTGTGCAATCTGGCCTTGTTCAGGTGTCCATGGTGGTACTTGGTAATCTTTTCAAAATTTTGAATCAAAACTTTTATTTCATTTTATGTTCTTCTACTTTTTATATTTAAGGGAGATAACTCACATAAATTCCCTCTGTTCTATTTGCCTGTCTATTTCCTCCACTGAACCAGAATAGATGACTCTTTTGCACTACCCAATCCTGGAATTGCACTCATGGTGCCAGGAAACTAAAGATTGGAATGGGAACTAATCTACACCTGCAGATTAAATAAAGGTTTTGGTTCGAAATTTCAAGGTAGTTATAGATTATAATAGTAGACACCTGATAAAGGTTGGAAGGTTATAACAATCAATACTAATGTGATTGGTCTAAATATAATCTTGTTTCATTTTTTTGGTGCATCAAACATTTCCCTAAATTTTCTGTTTTGTATTATTAAGGTCTATCTTGAGAGGCTTTTAACCTATGCTGAAATGGATATTTCTCCTTCAAACTGGAAACGCATTGTTCTGGGTGCCATTTTGTTAGCATCTAAAGTATGGGATGATCAGGCTGTTTGGAATGTTGACTACTGCCAGATTTTGAAGGATATACAAGTGGAAGAAATGTAAGTTTGTCTCTTATAAGTGTCTTCTTTATTAGTTTTTTGAAGATTAAAATATGAAACATTAGAATCTAGGAATACTTTTTCATAATGAAAAAAAACATACCCAACTTAGGTACATGTGAACAAATGCCATTTTATGCAAATTTTGGTATTACTTAAGTAGACTGGTCCACTTGTAAAAAAAAAAAAAAAATGTTTGTGGGGGGGGGGTAAATCATTTTTGCATATTAGCATTCTTTAAACTTTCCCGATACTGTGACACTTATTAGAATTGAAAAATATTGATTTTTATCTTTGTAGAAGGGGCCTGTTCATAATATCGATATAGTGTAAAAAATCAATCTTGGACTTTTCATAGTTATTGGACTTCGCTCAGGCTTTTTTTTTTTTTGGAGGGGGTATTATAAAAAGATTTCTTTTAAGTAAAGGTATATTTTTAATTAAAGGACAAAAATTTATATAAATTAATAAAATTATGTATCTGTTTATTCTTCATTTAAAATAAATAATTATTAACATCAAATGTTTGTGTATGTGCTTTACAGAAAGTTTTTATTTTTTTTTTTTTTTTTTACAGAGGTTAAACAATTCAGAAAATTAAAAAAAGTATGCATATATCAATGATTTTACTGCACTTGACATTTTAAATAACAGCTATGTCCAATAACTCTGTAAAAGTTGGGGATTGATTTTATACTAATGATATGACTAAGGTTTCCCAATTTTTTAAAATGTTAAAAAAAAACTAAATTTTTTTTATTCTGAGCATTGTCACAGCCTAAGGAAGATCTAAAGAATGCTAATGTACAAAAAATATTTCCAAAAGTTTTTTCCTTATTTTTTTTTAATAGTGAAGAAGTCTAATTAAGTAGTACCCAAATTTCCAATTAGCCAATGATGTGGCAGCAATTAAATGGATATGGGCATTTTTAAACATGGTCATGGTGACCTGCTGAATTTCATTTCATGCAATAGTACGAGAAAGAAAACTGATTCAAGTGACTTTGAATGTATTTTGAAGTATTTTGAAATCTGCTGATCTACTAGAATTTTCACACAAAATCATTTTTAGGGTTTACAGAGAATGGTTAGAAAAAGAAAGACAATTCCAGTTTGGTTGTAATTCCTTGTTGTTGAAAAGGGGTTGAAGGAGAAACTAATTCAAATAACCATTCTCTACAATGGTGGTCTATAGAAGAGCATCTCTGAACACACATTGAACCTTGAAGCTGATGGGTAAAAGCAACAGAAGACCATTCTGGTTGTCACTCATTTTCAAACAAGAACAAAAAACTGTGGCTAAAATTCACTAATAATCACAAAAATTGGACAATAAAAAAAAAAAAAGGAAAAAAAAAGAAAAAATGTGTTGCCTGGCCTCAGTGCGTCATAATTTCATTTGAAACCTTTGGATGGTGGGCCAGAATTTGGCATAAACAATATGAAAATCATGGATCCATTTTGCCTTGTATCAATGAATCAGGCTGGTGCCTGTGGTGGTGTAATAGTGTGGGGAAATATTTTCTTGGCATACACTAGGACTCTTGGTTTCAATAAAAGATTGTTTAAATGTCACAATTATTGTGGCTGACCATGTGCCTCAACTTAGGTCTACTGTGCACCAATCCTCTAATCCTCCCCCAAGCAGGACAATACACTGTCACAAATAAAAAAAAAAAAAAAAAAATAGTGGCCGATTGATTCATGGGACATAGAATTTTTGAGTGGTTTCCACAATCACCAGATCTCAATCCCATAGAGTACCTTTGGGATGTGGTGGAAGAGAAACTCTAATCTTGGATTATGCAGCCAACCAATCTATAAGAATTGTGTGATGCCATAATGTCAGCATAGATCCAAATTTTGGAAGAATGCTTCTAGAGTATTGTTGAATCCATGCCAAGAAGAATTGCGTCAGTTCTAAAGGTAAACGTGAATCCAACCTGGTACTAGAAGAGTATGCATAATATGGATAATAATGACCAATGAATGTATAATTTGATGTTCATTTCTAGCACTAATAAGAATTGTAATAGCTGGATAAAAATTCTTCATCAATAGAACTGTTACTGGAATCCTTTTATATTAGTACTTTTTGAGAAAAGCATCAATCTAATTCTTCAACTTACCCTGGCTATCTTAACATTTTTTTATTTCCAGGAACGAATTGGAAAGGTTGTTTCTGGAGATGCTCCAGTTCAACATCAATGTGCCCTCCAGTGTTTATGCAAAGTATTATTTTGATTTACGAGCTCTTGCTGATGCACATGACTTATCGTTCCCTCTGGAGGCCCTCAGTAAAGAGCGTGCTCTCAAATTGGAGGTGAGTACGAGTAACAGGCAATTGGTATCTCTCTCTCTTTCTTTCTCTCTCTCTTGCTTATATGAGGGTAGATCATCAATAAGATTGCAGCCTGATGCATAATTATGAGCTGAATTTTCATTGTGTAATGCTAGTTAATATTCACCACAATTATTTCTGAAAAATAAACATTTAACTACTTTTCATTATTAGACTACAGACTTATTTATTAGTATAAAAGAATGAAGAAGAAAAAGTGCAACTGGTAGTGTCACACTGGATGATCTTCATGTGTGCAATGTCACTACCAGGTTGATTTTATTTATGACAACCAAGGAAGAGTCCATAAACATTTAATCGATGAATCAGTAGCATAGTAGGCATTTGTTGTCATGATTACATTTGGAAAATAATTCGGACTTTTATTCAAAAGTCTGTTCTATTCCAAGGCATAATTGAAAACTTTTAGATCCTGCTTTGCATTTAAATGTTTACATTAAGATTCTTGATTCCACCTCTGAAGGTTTTCTACTTTTATCCTAGTCTACAAATATATAGAAACACATTGTGGTGTTGGCATACTGTCTTCTTGTGGAAGAAATTTTGTGGTTGTAGTATTTTTGTTTTCATGGCCCTTCAGTAAAACCAATATAAAATATATTAGGTCCACCTGGTTTTTATAGGCTATACTAGTAGTTAAACACTTGTACCTGCCAAGGGGCAGTTATTTCTATCTCTAAAGTTACAAGAGGGGGTTGGATTTGTGTGTGTGTGTGTGTATATATATACATATATATATATATATAATAGAACATTTATAAATTCTATTCAGTCTTTGTAAGTAAAATAATTATAAAAATATTGTCTAGGATTTGTAAAGAATCATGAACATTCAAATATTTGGACAATTGAACATGATAACAAAATGAGCAAAATAAGAGGTATTGCTTATTTTCTTATAAAAAACATGTTATGGTTGACCTATTCTTGAGCCTTCTTCATTTCAAACAAATATTGGAATGAAATCATTTACTTTTAAATAATGATTTGTTCATTCACTAATTTGTTATAATTGATACCTCCCCCCCCCCAATGTTCAATAAAGCATCAGATATAACTAATATAATATTATATATTTAATAATATAACTATTAAAGGTAGGTGGGGTAATGGGTCTGTTATTTAGTGGATCATCAAAAGTTTGTTGCATTTACCTGAAACCAATTAGAAATTAACTTCGGGTCTGTGGTAGTTTGGTTTCAGCTTGTGGGACTGGGAAAAATTGAAATTTTTTTTTTTTTTTACAAATGTATTCTTCACAAGATTTATTAATAACTGTAGACAAAAGAAATCTCTCTCTGTTTTTATATATATATATATATATATAAAAAAATTTTTCTACAGTTCTTGGAGTAATGAAGGAATCTCTGTATTGTGTATTCAATTTTAATAACTAATTTTAGTTCTAAGAGTCATGGTTAGCTTTTTGATTTGTAGCAATATTCACTTACAAGTGAAAGGATTTTAGCTTTTAATTTTGCAACATCTTTGGTTTCAAACAATGAAGATTTATATGGCTTGTATAAATAATTCTTATCAGATAATTTAACTATTCATCACAGTTGGCTACATATATCCACCAATTCAAGATTCTTGTAGCTCCTGAGACTAGATGCTTTCTTGCATTTTCTCCAGACTTGTAAATCTTGTCAATACTTCATCCTTGAATTAATTTGCATGTACACAATTTCTTATGACTTTACTCATCTTTTTCTCTTTTTTGTATTGTTTCAGAAGAAGATTAGTTATCCCTAGACATGAGCAATCTAAATCAAGTGCTTGATTTCCAATCCCAAAGGCTGCTTGAATTTACAGACATCAAAAAAAAAAAAAATAAAGGTTGGGGGACACAACAGCAAAAATATTGTGATAACAACAAAGCTGAGGACATTAGACAGTGTGTAAATTACTCCTTATATGAGAAATCCAGATTAAAAATGCTTCATCTAAAAAAGAAAAAAAAAAAATAGTAATACTCAGGATCAAAATAGAAAATTGAGCATTTGGTGGTAGAAAGACTAGATTTGTTCCCCTCTGACTAATCATGAAGGCTTTTAGGGTTCAAGCCACACCATGACAAATGGGCTTTTTTAGTCTGGGTTGCAAGTTTCATTGGAATTTATTTCTAATTTTGTGCCTTTGACTTTTACTTTTGAGTTCATTGTCCAAGTCTTGTGATAAAAAAAGCAAATATAAGGTGGAGTAAGGCTCACGAGAATAATTCTACTTTTCTATTGAGTAATTCATTTTGAGCAAAACTTTTTTCCTTAAATTATTGTCTCTCTGTCATTAAATAATTATTCCAACATTTGTCTGTTTTTCTTATTTATTTATTTTAATCTATTTAATAGGCAATGTCCAGTGTATGCGAAGATAAAATGAAAATGTGGCTGAAGAAAGACTTGAAACGGTCAGCTAGTTTGGATGGCTTGACTTCTTTCCAGACTTGCAGTAAGGCCATCTTGTCCTGACCCAAAAGACTGACTGTTCTGTGGACTTTTCTTTATGACAACACCTCCAGCCCCCAAACAAGCATTATTTATTGTCTTCTCTAAATGGATGGACATTCTGGTGTTGGAAGTATGCTGGTTACTGGGCCACAATTCCTGCATAGCTTGTTCAACTAAGCTGTTGGCAGGGATGACTCTCATAGCAAAACTCAGATTGATAAAATCTGGGACCAAAAAAATAACTAGAAGGCAAAAAAAAAAAAAAAAAAAAAAAAAAGAAGCAAATTTATAAAAGAGAAAATGACAAAATCTGTCAGAAGGAAATGAGAAATTTAATTTTTTTTTAATTTTTTTTTTTTTTTTTTTTTTTTTTTTTTTTTTGCAGCAGAGCAGAGGTTCAATTGGTCTGGAATATCATCATCACATGTACACAGGGTTGGGCAATATGTATATGTTTGCAAATCTGTGTGTTGCAAAACCATTTGATGGCTTTCTGTGTAAATAGGAGTTAAAATGTGATTCTATGTCACTGTGACATTGTTTATCATATATATATATATATATATATATATATATATATAATGATTGTGTATGTTTGTAAAATATACATAAATTCATACACATCTCTGTACAGATATATCATTGCATAATGGATTGCACGTGTAAGTGTGTGTGTAATATACGCTCAAATCTGTGCATGTGATTATAAGTTTGTTTGGCTTCACTACCTTTGTGCATGTGAGTTGACTCTTATAATTTACATTTGATCATCTGTTTGTATTGTCACCTCATTATAGCTCCATGTATATCTGTGTATTTGTATGTATTAGCATCTTCGTGATGGTCTGTATAAATGTTACCTGTATCTGAATGCATGTCTTTAGATGTGATTATATTTGTGTACATGTATTAAAAACTTGTCTGTATGCATGTATGTGCAACTACATCTGTGTACTGTTCTTGGTATGCAGTTCAGGAAAAAATTGAATCAAAGATTGTTCAAAAGAAACATTTGTCAATAGTGAGCCTCTAAAAGAAAAGTGCATACATGTGAAATCTATTTCTCTGAATTGATGTTTTGTTACATGTCATTCTATTGAGATTCTTAGTTAATATTTAATGCTTGCCAGGATTAATAACAAAAAAAAAATCCAAACTCCCTTTTTGGAATGGGCCTGTAATTTGTGTTAGAATGTAAAGACATAACCATTCATATTCACATCATAAGACCCTTTTTCTTATGTTTATATATAAATCAGCACTCATTTAATATGTAAATATTGATTTCATCCCCTCCCCACACTTTTTAAAAGCTCTGGATTTGAATAATATTGATCCCTGCTTCTGTCTTATCAAAAAAATCTGTGGGAGATGGAGAATAAATTAGTTGGGAATGATAAAAAAAAAATCAAAAAAAAAAAAAATCACTTGTTGGTCTTATATTTTCAAAATTCCTTTTAAAGATTATAGAAGAAAATTATCAAGTGAATTCTTTCAAAATATATTGAAAGCAAAAAAAAACAAAAAGCATTTTAAAAATCAAAGAAAAATTCTTATATATTGAGGGAGGCTTATCATGTTATCACTTTATCATAAGCAATTTTCAAAAACCGTCATTACTATTGAAAATTTTGTTATTAGATGTGTGCAAATTTTTTTTTCTTAAATAGTTTTTTGATGAAAAATTTTGCTCACAGCTCATAGAAAGTTTTAAAGGAAGCATGATTTGCTTAAATTGTAATTAGGAATGTTGTTTATTTTATCAAATGTTTGGTAATTTGTGATGATTGTCGTTTGATGTTGAGATACGGCACATCCCAATTGTCATGTGTGTTTGTCATGTTTGTTTAGATATGTATGGATGAGTGCTAACCAAATGGCTCTACACCTAATATTGTGGCTTGTATGCCTTGTTCTCTCTGGCTCCCTAACTGTGTTTTCTCCTTTCTATCTCTGTTGAATGACCCTCCTATGTGGCTCTGCCAGGCACTGAGAGAGCTGCCCTGCTGTCTGCATCAATATTTGTGTTCCTCTTGGGTCAGAGCTGCTGCTGCTGCTAGCGCCCCACCTTATAATGCTAATGATGCAAATAATGTTTTATTTTTTTGTTTTTGTTTTTCATTCAATCTTTCTGACCCAGCTGATGTAAAAAGAAAAATGGTACTCTTTGTATCTTCCTTTCCAAAAGACCTTTTCTCCATTGACTGCCATCATAGAAAAGCTGTGTTATTACCTTTTTTTTTTTTTTTTTTTTTTTTTTTTTTCCTTAGAGAGAATGTTGCATACTGTGTATGTCCAAATGTCAGACTGGTTCTTTTTCACCTGGTGACCCCATCTCTATCTTCTAACCCTCAACAGCCAACCTGCATTTTTTTTAGTCTACCAGTAAATGTAATAAATTTAAAGCAATCAGAATCAAAAAGGACATTTTTACAATAAAAAAATTACATATTTTTAAAAAAAAAATGTAGATAATTTTCTAATTTTTCTCTTCAATGGCCGATACTGATAGACTTTTTTTTTTTTTTTTTTTTTGAAATCTTAAGAATATTGCTTCCCCTCCAACTCTTTATTGCAGTCTTTGAAATTATTCCCCATTCTCCCTCTCAGTTTCATTGTCAGTCAATGGTTGGATATGTATGTATACACATTTTCCCAACCAGCCATCATGTTTAAGCGTTCAAAGGAAAAACTACTGAAGAGAAAAACTGAAGAGTTGTTTCCCTTGTCTCATTAGTCACCCAGTCCATTCTCCCGTCCTGCTGCCAAGATGAAGAGTTACCTCCCCTGATCCAGGCTAGTTTTAGCTTCTCCCAATCCCTGACTCCAAACCAGTGATTTTTTTTGTATATCTTAAAAATAAAAACTCCGCTAATTCTGCAGTTGTCTTTATTATTCTTCAAATTTTGTATTTATTAATATTTGTGTAGTATAAAATATTTGCATTTCACAAAGTACTTTAAAAAATTGTACCTACAAAAAATTTAAAAGGCAAATTTGTCAGTATCAAATTTTTAAGTTTTTAAATGTTTTCTCATACACACACACACACACATATAACATTGCTACACAACCTTACATGTTTGAGTACTAAGATGCTACTTCTTCAGGTGATGGTAGATAACTGGTGATTTTTATATATATATATATATATATATATATACACGCACGCTGGCTACTTGTATTTGAGGATATTCGTCTATTAGGGCGGTTAGCCTATCACTATTGCAGTTGCAAGCTCAGGCACATTTGTGTTTGTTCAAAAACCACAGTGCCCACCTGTGGTTTACACTGAGCAGACCTTAGAGTTTCTTGGAGAGAGCATTTTACCTACCGTGATCAAAAATGTGAACAGTGGCCGGCAAACTCAAAACCTTGGTCATGATGATTTGTGACATTGTACTAGCACAGCTATTTAAATTTGACTCACAATGCTTGGGTCAACCTGTGTTGTGGTTTTCAGGCACTTTCCAACAGTGCTGTACGTAGGGATTGCCCACCCCACCTCCAGACAGATAATATTAGGAAGCCCCTCTCCTGAAAAATCATTGTAAGATTCGAATCCAGGTTTCATGGTCAGAAAGCAAATGCTCTAAACACATGAACACGTTCCACACACACACACACACACGTGTGTATATATACCTATATATATATGTGTGTATATATACACACACACACACACACGTGTGTGTGTGCGTATATATATATATATATGTATATATAAATATCTATCTATCTATCTATCTATCTATCTATCTATCTATATATATATAATGTGTGTATACACTCCTGATCAAAAATTTAAGACCACTTGAAAATTTTTTTAAAAAGACTGTTTTTCATGGAAAAATTTATACATTTCTTACTTAAAGTTACTAATTTCATAATCTAAAAGGTTATGTAGACAAAAAGTTATAATCCGAACATTTTATTGAGAAATTGACATTTTTATAAAATGTGGCGTTTTACACTTGATGAAAATTATAAGACCAGAGACAAAAATTCTATGAAAAGTGTACGAAAATATTCAACAACCAAATTGAGTAACGAGTTCTACCTCCACTGGTTTTGATGACTTCAAAAATTCTTTGGGGCATGCTAGAAATTACTGTTTCCATTACGCTGTGAGGAATATTGCTCCAGCTTCTGAAGATAGCTTCACAATGTTCATTTATTGTTAAATCTTGTTTGCCATTTTGATAAACATCTCTTGCCATCCATCCCCAAATATTTTCAATTGGGTTCAAGTCCGGTGAGCATGCAGGATGTCTCAAAAGATGGACCCCATTTTCTTGTAGAAAGGTCAGGGTCCGTCATGCAGCGTGGATTGCAGCATTATCCTGTTTGAATAAACATCCATCCCCACAAAAACGATGGCCCTCCATCTCCAACGATGCTTTTTGTAGCATGCTAACATAACCAGCCGCTGTCTGATGACCCTGCACTACCTGGAGCTCCATCGTTCCTCTGTAAGAAAAGGCACCCCATATCATTAGGGACCCTCCACCACTATGACGTGTGGAGAAAATTTCAGGAAGTATATGTTTTTGTTATGCCAATATCATTAGAAGTCACTAGGACCATCTAGATTGAATTTTTTATCATCAGAAAACAGGACTTCCACTTCTTTGGTATTCGCGAACTAACCTTAAACGGTTCACTTTGTGATGTGGAAGCAACCGAGGAATTAGCGCTTTTTATTTACCATGTCTTTTTGTCGTAAGTGTCGTCTGATGGTTACTGGACTGCAATCAGCACCTGTGGCTGCCTTAATTTGACTAGAAGAAAGTCCACTGGTTTTCACAACAACCCGTCTTATTCTACTCACTACCGGAGAAATTTTGTGGGCCTACCAGTAGACTTTGCGTTTTCATAATTCGCACTGTCCTTCAGAAAGTTGCAAATCAGAGTTTTACTGCGATTTACTTTGCCTGCGATCGTCCGCTGTGACAAAACTTGATTATGGAAATCTAGAATTCGAGCACGCACAACTTCGGTAAGTTTACTTGCTTTAGGCATGGGGACAACTGTACGCAGTGATTGCTAATCTCTAACTGAAATAAAAACATTGGAATTACCGTAGATCTAACAATTTATAACCCCTGGTCTTATAATTTTGATCAAGTGTAAAACGCCTCATTTTATAAAAATGTCAATGTCTCAATAAAATGTTCGGATTATAACTTTTTGTCTGTATGACCATTTAGATTATAAAATTAGTAACTTTAAGTAAGAAATGTTTAAAGTTTTTCCATGAAAAACAGTCTTTTTAAAAAACTTTTCAAGTGGTCTTAAATTTTTGACCAGGAGTGTATATATGTATATGTAAATATGCACATGTGTGCACATGTATTATAAATGCATATATATGTTCTTTGAATATACGCTCATTAGCGCTAGAGGGCGTCGCCAGTAAGGTTCTGCATTGGATGATTGGGCAGTTTTGGGTCTTTCAAACACCATGCTACCCTCAACAAGTCGACCCCATCACAGCTGATCAGTCTCTGATGCGCCCCACCCAATCAAAATTAACAGCCTGCAGACACTGACTTATATATATATATATATATATATATATATATATATATATATATATACACACACACACAAGTATATGTATATATATATATATATATTTGTGAGCTGCCGGGTCGGGTGTCTGTCGAATTCTCTGCGATAGACATAACATAATCTATTATTTATTCTGCACCTTATGTCCTAATAGTGGATATATTGGTGAATCTGGAAATAATTTTAGATTTCGCTTCAATAATCATAAACAAACCATACGTCAAAACAATCCTTATTCTCCCATAGCTAAACATTTTAATCAATCAGGACACACATTAGAAAACTGCAAATGTTATTGATAGATTCTGATTTTAGTTCCACATCCACACGCAGAAAAAAAGAAGAAAAATATTGGATTTTAAAATTAAATACATATAAACTAGGGTTAAATAAAGACTTAGGTATTTTAAATCTTTATAAATATTTCAATAGTTAAGCATTTTTTTTAGATATAGTTAAAAAATTTTTTATTTATTATTTTTTAAAATTTTTTAAACAACATCTAAAATATTTATTACAGTTAGATTTAAGTTAGGAATATCCGAACAGTGACATTCCATATCACGTGACGTCCGCGTCTCGGGACGGACGCTACTTGCCAACAAACAGTAATTTTAATTTATTTGTAACAAACAGTTATTTCTGATGAAAGATTGAGGGCAATCTGAAATATCAAATATATATATATATAAATAAATAAATACTTTAATAAAATAAAACATTATTATTTTTTTAATTTGCAACTTTTTCTATATATACATATTAAGAAAGTATACGTAGATTCTCATTATGCTATATATATATATGTATGTATATATATATATATATGTATATATATATATATATATATATGTATTTATATGTATATATAGATGACGCTATGAGCAGTGGTGCGATTTTCGTTTCCAGCGTCTCATATGCACGAGTTTGTCGTACTTGTAAATCTTCCATATAAACAAAAACAGAATATCATTATTGTTTTGCCCGTGTATTGTTTAATATATTGTAATGTAATTTCATCTTTGATAATGGCTTATGCAAGCCGAATGCCTAGGATTAAAAGATATGTATCAATATTGTGATTTTCTTTCTTCTTTTAATGATAATGCTATTAAACTTTTCAGACGATATGAAAAGAATTTACATAAAATCAATAGACAAAACTTGTCTATATTATTTAATGAAACATGCATCAATGAAAAATGCTGCCTATGAATATATCTATATATATATATATATGCTTGCACATATATATATGAATACATATATAAATATGTATGTATGTATATATATGTATGTATATATATATGCATATACGTGTATATATATGTATAAATATATAAGTATGTATATGTATGGATACATGTATGTAATATATATATATGTATATATATGTATATATATATAGGTACATATATGTATGTATGTATATATATATATATATATATATATATATATATATATATATATATATATATATATATATATATACATACATGTACCTTCGAAGTCATTCGAGAGGAAACAATGATCTAGATTCGATATAGGTGTTGATGGGAAGTCATCTGTGAAGATAGGGCAATCAATATGTATATATGCATACATATATATGCGTATATAATATATATACATATGTATGTATATGTATATATATATATGTATGTATGTATATACAAGTATATTCATGTATGTATATATATATGTATATATATGTATGTATATATATATATGTATATATATGTATTTATATATATATATATATATATATATATATATATATATATTATGTAAGGAAAAATGGCAAAACGTGGTTTACCATTCATGATTAAAATGAAAAGAGGAAAAAAATAATTGACCAGTTGACCGGTTTCGCCTTCACTCAGCAGATTTTTTCTGAAAGTACCAAACCACTAATATACCCTCGATATGTTGATGGCACTTTTGCCTGTTTAGACATATAAAGGAGACAAAAAATTTTCTTTTCACTTGTTAATGGTATACACCCGGCATTAAGGTACAATATGGAAATTGAAACTAATTCTACTATATCTTTTTTGCATGTTTTAGTAACCAAAACACCATCCGGTTATATTACATCAATCTACACATATAACAATCATAACATTCATCGAGTGATTGGTAGGTTAAACCAACTTTTACTGGACTATACATTCGATGGGATGCATTTTTTTTTCCTACCAAACGCAAAGAAAACCTTATTAGTACCCTTACACATAGAGCTTTGATGATTTGCTCAGCATCCAAACTAGATCAAGAGCTGAAAACAATTACTAAGACTCTAGCCAATAATAGGTACACTTTGGATATATTAATTAATCAAGTCGGTCATGGAAAAGAAAATCTTAAATTTCTCTAAACCCAGACCGAGTGTGGCTTCTAAATGCCCTGTGTATTTGCGTCTGCCCTGGTTGGGCTCAATACGTGGCAAATTTGCCAAACAAATCAACTCAACGGTTAAAAACTGCTATTTTTCTGCCAATTTGCGTGTTGTTTTTTCTACCAGCTCTCCTTGGGTGTCTACTCGTAAGAACGTTCTGCCTCCCCACCACATTAATAGTGTAATATACCGTTTTGGATGTAGTTGCGGAGCCGACTACATAGGTAGAACTACCTTACGGTTAGAGACACACGGATTAACCAGCACGTACCCGGAAGAATTAGGACTGATGCGTTTCAATCTGGTGACAAAATCAGGGCCACTTCCTACTCCGCCACTGCTGAGCACTTTATAAACAATCCAAGTTGTGCCACAAATTTCAGCATGGACTCATTTTCCATTCCTTAGTCATGATCATTCTGTGTTACACTTAAAGGTATTAGAAACGATATGTATCTATGCATATATGCATATATATGTCATACATATACATTCAGTCATCTTCAGATATGGAAATTATTTTGTTTTTGGTAAAATTCAGGTAGCATCCGAGACGAAAATGCCGGAAGATGACTGAATGTATACTCGAAAGTACTTGGGTCCTTATGGAAGACCTAATACAGCTTACAATTTTAAAAAGACAAGAATCATAACATTCATCAAGTGATTGGTAGATTAATGCATCTTTAAATTTTGTTAGCGAAGGGATTTCGCCATTTTATATCATTAACATTACTAATTTACTTTTTGTATGAATGTCTCATTGTAATATAAATTGATATACACCACATTTGATATATGTATGTACGTATATATATATATATATATGTATATATATATATATATATGTATATATATATATATATGTATGTATATATAATATGTATGTCTATGTATATATATGTATTTATATATATATGTATATATATATGTATGTATGTTTATATATATGTATATATGTATATATATGTATATATATGTGTATATATATATATATATGTGTGTATATATATATATATTATGTATATATCTATATTTATGTATATATATATATATATATACATACATACATACATATATCTCTATCTACCTATCTATCTATCTATCTATCTATATATATATATATATATGTGTGTGTGTGTGTGTGTGTGTGTGTATGTGTGTGTATGTATGCATATCCTGATATATAGCCATTGACATTGCATTTAAGTCATTGCAAATCAATGTTTGTTGGAATCCATGGAGCTGGGAGGTCACAAGGAAGAAATGTGGGATAAGTAACTTTAGGAGAGAAGTTACAGGCATTTTCTCAAGTCATTTTGCCTTTTTTCATATAATGATGGCCATACAATATTTATTTTACATTGTTATAATGGTTTTCTGGGAAAAGAAAATATTTCAATTAACTTGAAATTTGTTTTTCAACATTTCCAGCTGACTTATAGTGTATCACTGATCTGTGTGTTTCTAACTTATTAAATTTGAGTTTGTATTTATTGCCTACCAAAGCTTCATCTGAAGAGTTTCAACAGCAAATAAATGATAATTTTAATGATTTAAAACTATATAGTGATCTATAGCTGTACACATACATTGATTCTTATATATTTATTTATATAAAAAGTGTGTCAGAAGGCCATGACCCAAACAATTTGTCTAAATTGCTTTCAGTCTTAAAAGTGAAACTTGTTCTCAATAGCATTTAGTCATTTTAATTTACATTGATTTTAGTGAGGATGATCCAAACAACATTCAGATTTGTAAGATATGCAGACACTACTTAAATAGACTGGTCCACTCATAAAAAATAAGGAAAATCTCTTAGGAAGGAATTTTTTGTAGATTAGACCTTCTTTAAACTGCAATACTTGTTACAATTTAAAAATATTGCTTTGTTATCGATTTAGAAGGATGTCCTATTTATAATATTGATACAATGTAAAACTGATCCTAAATTTAAAGAGTTATTGACCTTAGGCTATGTCACTGAGCTGTTATTTACTAGTGTCAAGTTTGAAAATGTGCAAACATCATTGATATTTTTTTCTTTAACATTTTTTAAAATCGTTTTCTTTTTCGTATGGAATTTTTTTCAGATGCACAGGAAAAATCATTTTAGGTTCATAAATATTTATTTTCAATGAAGAATAAACGGATACATAATTTATGTAAATTTTTGTTCTTTATTTTTAAATATATATATCTGTTTGTACGTGATTTAAGAAAAATCTTTTGTATCTTCACTGCAAAAAAATCTGTTTTCGTATGCAAAACAGCTAAGTTCAATAACTGTAAATTTTCAGGGGTCAATTTGAAACTGTTGATATTAAGCAGCACCCCACTTTTAAATTAATAAAAATCAATAGGTCACAGTCTAAGAAAGGTCTGAATATGTTAATCTACAAAATTATTTTTTAGAATATTTCCCTAGTCTTACGAGTGTATCATTCTAAGCAGTGCCAAGATGGTAAAAAAAGGACAGTCTCATTTGCAAAAGTAGACATTTGAAAAATTTGTTTATCACATTTGTGTCGAATAGTTTAGCAATATTTTTGTCGCATTTTAATTTTTTTTGGTGGAAAGTTGTAAGAAACGTAGAAAGTTTAATGTAGTTGATAAACTTTTCATACTGGGTTAAATTGTACAACCAAAGAGTCTGTCTTGAACTGGAACCAAATTTACAAAGACTAAATGTTTTCTTTATGAATCTCATCATGCAATCTTAATTGCTGATACAGTGTAACCCGGATATAAGAGAGTTGTAGGGACCGGAGAAGTCTCTTATATCCGGGTTTGGTCTATTTTGTTTAGGTAAGTATGCCTCTAATTTGGGGCCAGAGAAAATCTCTCTTATCTCCTGGTTTCTCTTATATCCGGGTTACACTGTATAAGGTATTACATAGACAAGTTTTTCGTGAATTTCTTGAATTAAATATTTTCTAGATCTCTGGTCTGATATCAAATTCCATGTAAAATAAAAGTAAAACCATGAAAAGGAAAGCTGATGGGAAGTCAGGATGAAAATCTCTTCTCTTTAAATTGGTATAAATCTATAACTTACCTTTTATAATTTGGGAATAAGGACAATAAAAATTTTATTAACATCCTGAATGATCAATAGGAAATAAAAAAAAATTAAAATTGCATGTTCAAATTCATGATTTATATGAATTCAAGTGTTTTAAGTATCATACATTAAGTAAATACATTGTATTTTAAATATTTTAAGTTCTGTAGAGGTTTTTTGTTTAAACTCTGTGTAAATGTAAATTTAATCACGAAATCTAACAATCCAAACATCCTGTTTACTGTCATCTAAGGGAAATAAGTCAGATAGTAGCTCTTGATTTGTTTGAAGAGTTGTCTCCTCATAAACTTAATTTCTTTCATTATAACAGAATAAAACAGATTTATGGAAGATTATTTTTTTTTAATTTTATCTTTTAAATCTTAAATAGGATTTTTTTAAAAAAGTTCTTGTGAAATGCGTGATATCATGTTGGCGAAATATTTGGCTTGTTAGTTATCTCCCAGATAATCTTGTCTTGAACCACCGACTCATTACCATTAATTATTAAAGAGCCAGAACTTAAAAAAAAAAGAAAAGAAATAAAGAATATGTATGAAGTTTATGAAAAAATTGCCAAAATCCCTGAATGTTGTTTACTGTGTGTTCTCTAAATTGCATTTGTCAGTAATTGACAAAAAATTTGAAAATATGTAGAACCAATAACAAAAAATAGCATTTTTTTTTTTTTAGTACAGCACAAATTTTTATTGAACCTGTCAACATGTGATGTTATATTTACATTAGTATCTCCAGGACAGAAAAGATCTTGTCATTAAGTTTCAAGTGATTAACACAGTATTGAGTTTCACTTTTGGAGGTGGAACACAAGAGACAAAAACAAGTTTTACCATTTAGTAAGTTTAGTCTGGTACAAGATCACGAATATAGGGCACTTAGTAATATAAAAGTATTCTATAATTGCTGGTGAACTGGTTTTGGGAGATGTCAGAAAATATTTGCTATACATGTTGTATTATTTGGTAATGAAGGAATTTTTAACCAAACTTGTTAGTCAAATTAGATAGATTGTTTCTCCTTGTGATACTATTCTGTTCATCCTAATGAAGTAGAATAAATTTGAATGCTTTGGGATCAAACTTATGGCCACCAGGTAAACTGCATACATTCAGTCAACACTTTATAATCCATAAGACTATTTTTGCATAGGAATAGAGTAGTTTATGATAATGATAATTCGATATTTCAGAAATTCTGACAGCAAAACGTTTTTAGTTAATCACTTTAAAATGTACATTGTGTTTAAAAAACAGGAATTAACAATATCATTTATTATATGAACTGATTATTTTTTAATATGTATATAGTTTATACTTGTGTCCCTACGAAATATGTAGGGACTTTATGAAGCCATAATTTCTTTTTCAGTTCAAAATTAATCTAAGGAGTAAATATTTACAAACATTAACCCAATTACAATTCGTACTGATTGGAAATGTGAAGATGTCAATAAAAACTAGAAATACAAAATACACATGTCATTTCTGATTACAGAAGGAATGGAACTTTTGGTTACAATATTTCTCCTGTAAACATCTTAGGATGTACTTGTTTCTTGCAATAATTATATTATTTCAAAAAAGCTTTCAAAGATAATCTGCCTAAGTAACTTGGTTCGGCAATACATATGCCTTAATTCCCTATTAATTTTATGTTGGAACATTTTTGGAAAATCTGTGAAGGTAGGTTTCTTTATAATGCCTGAAACTTAACTTAATCATTGTCAGTGTCACACACAGCCAAATTAATCAAATCTAGTTTTAAATTTCAAATTGTTGTTTAATTTTATTTCAATTTACACAACTCTTTGTTGTATATAAAGACAGCAAAATCCAAACTACATTCCAAGAATTGTTTGAATACAATTCTTGGCGTTAACTTGCTGAGAATGAATTGTATCTCGGTATATTTGTCATTGCCTAGTTCGGTAGAAAAACATTTCACTTTCCTTACAGAAGGCTGTAGTATGGAGGAATCAAAACAACGTATTCAGTAGTTCAAAACTAATTCTAAAAATAAGGTACCAATCAAGTCAATAGTAGGAAAATACATTTTTTACTAAATATAGCTTAGTTTTGTCACAAGACCAGAAGTATGGTCACCTGATGTGGATTAAGCTCCATTGTAATGGTCAACAAGAACCAGTATTGGGAAACAATTTTCTTCTGCAATAAACAATGATTAAATAAATTCTATAATTTGGAATTATTTACAAACTACAAAATTCTTTTGTATAAATATTGTATAGTGTTTCTTATAGAAATTTAAAGCTAGTATCTATTGTAAGGTTTCTATACACAAATGAAAATAAATCATTTTGTTTTGACATTTTCATTCAAAATGATTAGATCTAAGAAACTAAATGCATATCTATGCACACGCACACACACACATATATATATATATGTGTGTATGTGTACTATTATATAATACAATTTATTTCAAATAAGGAGAACTAAACAATTGAAATCAAAGGAAAAGTATTTATCTTGCTGTGTAACAATTTAGAAATAAATAGCTACGTGCTTATAGCATTGTTGAAACACCTACTAGAAATCACGCAAGGTTATTGCAGATTTTGCAAGACATATTTCACTGATAAATGAAGTAATGAAAACTTGTCAAATTCTGATCAAAGAATCAAACAGATAAGGAAACACTTGCTTCATCAAAGTGCAATTTAGAAGAACATTTTCTCAACAACAGAAGAAAAAACACTGACACATTTATTTCATTTTATCAAAGGCTGAATTTATTAGTTGAATCCCTGCAAATCAACAACTGATCAGATTCAGTACATGCAGGGAATTGTTTTCAAAAATAGTCATTTTGGTTTTTTTTAAAAAAAATAGATTCTGAATTTGTTTGAAGTTCAAAAGAGTTGAACTCAACGTCATGGTTCCTTTTCAATTTTCATCAACCGTTTCTTTTTTGTTCTTTTTCTTGTCATGTGACAATCAGCAGATTCACATGAAAGAAATGGCTGATAAATTAACTTTTCTGATGAGGATCTGTTTATCATCATTGTCTTTTCTTTTATTACGTTTTTTTTAATTGCAGAGTTTATTGTTTTTATCTCATGTAATGCACATATTTTAATTTTAGATAATAATGTCTGTGAGGAAGCATTTATCATTGTGATGTGTCTTATCGCATTTTTAGTCCCCTCTATTGTACAAAATGTCTGTTATTTTATACTGTGAAAACAGTAACAAAATCACCAGGGTCTCCACAATGGAAGTTCTTTAATTGGTTCAGGTGAACTGTTTCTTTTAAGCGGTTGTGTATAAAAACCGGCTAATGTGGCTGAAGTGGGTTTCGCTTCACTGATGCTACCAACATACACTGGCACTGTGGAAACGTAACAACCGTTTGAAGCATTACTGTCTGACACCAAAGCCTTCATATGAACGATAGATGGAGATGTGATAGTGTTTGGAGTTGTGATGGCAGCGAGAGAATTAATAGGAGCGTTAATCACATGTGTGGGTGGGGAACTGCTACTGACCGGTGAGTTGATGGCTGTGTAAGATACAGTTAGAGTCTTGTACGGGGTTTCAGGAACTGTTGCCATCATTAAACTACTTTCAGACTGTTTTGAAGCAATTGGAAGAACTATGTGTGTAGTATTGTCTCCCAAAGGAGTTGCCTGAGGTTGACTCTGGCGGATGTGTTCCGAGGTTTGTGGGGTGGGGATCTGTTGATGTGTTGTCGTTGGTGTAGGGGTCTGAGTGTTGGGGGGTACGATGGGTTGGGTCGGAGATCCGTTGCTCACTCGGACACATTTGCTAATGTGGTCTGTGAGACGAGATCGGGCCTCTTCACTGTTCATATAACGCATGACCTCAGCAGAAACGTCAAGGGGTACACGGTATTTTCCCCCAAGGGAATCGGTTGTAAGATTCACTTGTTGTTGCTGATGGAGAAAACGCAGATATTTCACTGTCATTTCAAGAATATCGACTTTCTCCAGTTTTGAAAATTGTTCGCCCTGGAAGAAGAAGAAGAAAAAGGAAAAACATTAAGTCAGTAATAATTCAAATATTAAAAATAAAGTGAATATTTGTTCATAAAGCAATCGTTAATAAAGAAAACTAAAAGTGTTTCGTGAAACTAAATGTTTAGTTTAGTTTAGGTTCTGTAGGACGTGTGTTTTTTGGCAGTTTAAAATCACTAATCAACCACTAATCAGGTAATTCGTGATTTTATATCGACAGTTAAAATATTTTATACATGTATGACTACAATGCAAAAAAAAAAAAAAAAGATTTTGGAAGGAGAAAGAATACGAATCAGATTTTGTAAGACGGAGTAGAGGGTAAATTTAAATTAAATATCTTTATTTCTAATCTAACGTTTGTAAAATCGACCTACGTTAAAAAAATAACAAAAAGATAAAAAAAAGAAAACTAGTAAAAAAAATTACTATTTCGATTTTATTTGATATTCATAAACACACACAAAATAATTTTGCAACTGAATTAAGCAAATATTCTATTTTAAAATAAAACTAGTAGTTTATGCTAATAAAACAATTAAAAAGTTTAACGGTTAACCCATAGACAGCAAAAGAAAAAACATTTGGCAATAATAATTTAAAATTTAATAATTTTAAAATCGGGCGCTGGTTTAAGTAGCCTCCGGAACAACTTGTTCAATGTAGACACCTCCTTCCCTTCCCCGTTCATTTGCCACCCGTTGGTAAGTAATAAACATATATATCTCAAATATATGTAAGCTTTAAAAGATTCACAGACCCAACCTATATATCTCTCACTCACATAGTCCCTCCCCTCTGTCAGTATGTGAGCCTTGTTCGCGTCTCAGCGACATTTTCCCACGGAACCTAATGTACGGGTGACCCTAGAGGTCAGGCTTTGAGAGTAGGGAGGGACGGTAGAGGAATTAGGAAGACTGCTGGAGCAGGAAGAGAAAAAGAAGGGAAAAAGATTGTGTGTCTGTGTGCTTGCTTTATTAACCACCCGCCAACCTTTCCTCCTCATTCTTTTTTTTTTCTTTATTATTATTTTTTTTATTACGCCTCTCTAATCTCTAAAGCCCCCATCTCTCCGCTACGTCTTACCCTCACCCGTCTCATTTACATCCTTCCAACACGTGGGAAAATGCTGGCTTTTGTGTACACACACTGAGTCAAACTCTTCCCCCTTCTTCACTTATTCTCGCATTTGACAAGGGCAAGGCGAAGTGCGTACAATACATTACATTGGAATGTCTGTTTAGCTCTTCAAAAGTCAAAACAAATTAACTTTATCCCTATTCACACACACGAATTTGCTTCATTTCGACATCTATTGGTTATCTTAATTTGTACATTTTTAAAACTTATTTTTATATTTCCTTCATTGAAGCGAAACGATCAAAACAAAATTATGTCAATAAATTTAAATTTAAAGTGCATTGACTTTTGTAACTTTGTAAAGTATTTCTAATATAGTCTCATAGCGTTATTGAAAATTAATTTTTACTTACATCTTTTTTTAGGGCTTTGAGCACTAAAGTTTTCAATTCAGACAAGCAATTGTTGATACGTGTTCGTCTTCGCTTTTCCATCATTAATTTATTGATCTGAAATAACAAAAAGAAAAAAGATTGTTAGTTTTTTTTTACGGTCAGTGATCATTATTTAAAAGAATTTTATTGTGTGCAAATGTAGATTTTAGTGCAACAGAATTAAAAGATCAACGGTTTATGCATAGGGTTGCTAAGATTTTAAAAATAAAAGAAAAAGATACTTGAAAATGTTTAACATTTTGACAATACCACTAAAAGAAGATAGGATGACCGCTCGAAAAAATTCAAATGAAAGCCAAAGCGACTGATTTTTTTTTATTTTTATTTTAAATAAACAATAGTATATTGTTTAATGTTTGTTTTTGTTTTCAAAAGATGAACAAGATACAATATTCTATTCTTTTTTTTTATATTGCAATAATCATCACATAGCTTGTTGCAAGCTTTTCTCTATAACAATTATTACAGGTGATTATTACAATGCTGGTTGAAACGCGTATTGGAACATTAATTAGACTGAAGCAAAGTAATTGACATTGACAGGTAAGAAAATGTTTCTGTCACTTTTGATGCGTTTTCTACCTTTTTTCTTTAAAAGAATAAATAAAATCTGACAATATTGTGACATTGTCAGTTGGCAGCCATACGTTGACAGGTAGACAATAAGATATTGTGTTCAAACTAAGACTTCTGGGTTTTCCATAAAAACAATAAAGTTTTAAACGATTACAATTTGATCTAGCCAATTTGTAAATTATTAACAAATTTACTAATATCTGCATTAGTTTTTCATGGTTTTTAACTAACAAAAAAATAGTTACTGATTTATACTTGAATAACAGTGAACAAATCACAATAAAGATCAATAAGTTTAAAAAAAAAAGAAACTTACTTTTCTGTGGGTTGGTGTTTTGATGGGACCGGCGTTTGAAGCCGCAGTTGTAACACTGTCCAACATTGTGATGTTGTCAAATGAAAAAAAATGTTCAAATCAAAAGAAATCCAGAAAGTGGATCAGGGGAAAATAAGACGTAGAAAATGTCAGGTGGTTGTTTCCAAACTAAATAGTTTAACAAAGACAAGTGATGAGACGAGCAAAACTTTGTGATCAAAGTTGGGTTTTCCAAATATGAATTGGTTCAGCAGTGGCCAAAATGAGAGTTGTAGCCAGTGAGGCTGCAGGAACGACAATATTCTAGCGACACTTTGAGCAGGCTGTATTTATAAGCCTTCAGAGCCCCTCCCCACCCTCCTTGGGGACACGAGCTGAGCCGGCGAGCTGTGTGTGAAGCGGAGACCGGCCACTTTCCCACGCTAGTTTTTTACCACACATTCTGACGGACGCGTTCGGCAATCGTGTGTGACCAGAGACCGAAAGAAAGAAAAGAGAGTAAGGGGAAAGGAGAGGTGGGTGAATGGCTGACGAGTGGCGGCTGCCCGACCTGCTCTCCTACCCTCGCCTCGCCGCCACGACCCTAACCCGAAACCCCCCATAACCCACAGCACATTCCCAAACCCTGTTCTCCCCTCCTTGATCGCACTCCACTCTTCACCCCGAAAACCTTACCTCGTCATCGTCTTCCTGCTATCGCTTCTTTTCCACTTACACTGCAGATCTGTATTCGTGTATAACTATGCGTGTGTATTTGTGTTGTGCGTGCGTGTGTGTATGTGTGTGTGTAGCTATGCAAACGTGTAGAGCTATGTGTATTATTCTAAATAGGAACAATACAACACTTTTGTACGCGTGTCTGTTTTCCTGCATTTGGCATTGTTGTACAGTACATATTAAAAAATGCAAATGCGGTGTTACGCACACGTATTTTGCGTGTGTGTCGTAAAATAAATATAATGCATTTTTTAAGTTTATGTCTAAAGAATATGTAGGGATGTATACGATTTATCATTTATACTTGTACATGTCCGTGTGTGGGATTTTTCGAAATCAAATTGTGATATATGACATTAATGTTCATTACGTTATTTATAAATATTTAATTATTGGATGTGTTTGTGTAAAAACACATCCATTTAAGCATATACGCACGTTACGTATACATTTTGATATCTATGCACATTACACGCCTGTGTGTATGCGTTTTTGTGTACGGGTGGACGTTAATAAGACGTTGTTTTCTTGAATAATACGGTAAATGACAATATCAGTTGTTTTTCTGTCCAGATGATGTTGTTTGAGCCTAAAATTAAAAAGATTTGTCAAAAGAAAGAGCTTTAGGTTTTAGCGGATACAATTCTTGTATGTATGGATTTTCATTACAGGTGTTTTGCCTCTAGTGTACGTAAACTGAGTCAGTGGTGTATCTTCATGGGTGCATTTATATCTTTAAGTTATGAATAAAAAATTGGTTTGGGAAGTGTAGATGGATACTATATAATTTTTGTGCATAGTTATTCTGTAGTATATATACGTACAAATACATTTATGTATACGCACACACACACACACACACATATATACGTATAGTATACCACTTGCATTATTTGATTACATGCTATTTTTTAGCTTATTGGTGAATATATTTGTACTGGAATACATTTAAAAACTGCTGCATATTTCATGTAATCGCGCATATATGTGTGTATTAGATGTATGCAGTCCACTTGTTTTTGTTTTGTTTTTTAAACTTGAGATTGAATACTTAGTTGAATATCTGCTTTATAATAATAATAATAATAATAATAATAATAATAATAATAATAATAATAATAATAATAATGCTAAAATCTTTTGCACACACCTATATTCTGTAGTGTCATTTTTGAAAAAAACGAGTATGTTTATGTTTATATTATATATGTGTGCATATATGTGAATATAATAGTTAAAGAGCATGTGAACATATGTGTGGAAATGTATATACATTGTTATACATCCATATATGTGTGTGTTTAATTAGCTTTTTCTATGCATGTGTG